>JALPQD010000368.1:1226372-1826372 GCA_023101885.1 Typhlomys cinereus | reverse complement strand
TAACATGCTTCATCCTGTTAATGGGCCAAGATAAAAATTCTATAGCTCTTATATTTTTTATTTTTTTAGTATTTTGTTTCACTTGTTTTAAGTGTGTGTGTGTGTGTGTGTGTGTGTGTGTGTGTGTGTGTATTAAAGGGCACTATGTGTCCCTGTAGAGGACCAAGGGTGACTTCTGGAAACACCATGGACTGCTTCTACCTCCTTCCCACTTCACTCTGGGATTTCCCAGAGGCCCACCAGGACCGGAAGTGCAGGCTTCCATTGTTTCTGGCATTCTTATACGGGACCTGGGAGCAAAACTCGGGACTTCCTGCTTGTGAGACAGTCTTAACATCCGAGCCATCTCTCTATCTCCTATAGCTATTTTATTTTGAAACTTAGCTACAGAAAGGTTTGGGAACAGAGACAAGGAAATGATGTCAAAAATAAAGAAATAGAAGAGAAAAGACAGTATGAAAACTATAAAATGAAAGCAGGAAGAAGGGAGGAAGGACTTAAAAACTGTCTAGAACACACCCTAAACACATAAAAGATGATTGTACCATGTTGGTTATCCAAATGTGGGGCAAGGAGGCAATGTAGGTCAGGGCATTTTTATAATCCTGCTTAAATCACTTTTTAATTTACTGAGCCTTTAACAGTCTCGAGAACTGGTAAAGCACAAGTAATTGTTGTTTTTAATCTGTGTGGCATGAGCTGTCAACAAGCAAACAGAAAGGAGACTAACGTGCAGCATTTCACTGACTGACCTGTGATGGGTCCTCTGGTGTCCATCTGCAGCTTGTCACCACAACCACAAGTGTGGGGCTGGAATCATGGGGAATCACAGGGTTGAGAGCTGGAGCCTGGAAGCAGCCTTCTGTACATGCCTCCTGAGCTAATCCTCGAACTTAATAAGCATTCGTTTCTCTGGTGGTGCCTCCCTGTCTCACTGAGCTACTTATGTCTTATAAATTTGCGGTCTGTTTGACGTCTAAAAAACAAATCAGTTGGGTTTGCCACATCTCATCAGTTTAATTCTAAAATGCCCAAGCAATTCAACAACCCATGTATCTTTCCATAGAAAAATAATAAATAAAAAAGTATTGGCATAGCCAAAACTATTATTAGAGACATGTGTTACAGGCTATGATCTGGAATTATTAGTCTTTTTGAACGAATTCAAAAATGTGAATGAAATTTGTTAAAAATGAGCTACTGTATGCTGTAATTACCACATCAGCTATAGATAATGGGGCTTAAAGAATCCTAAGAAAAACTGGAAATCTATTTTCCAATCCAGAGAAACCTGAATCTGTTGCATAACCCAAAAGAGTTGACAGTCTGTGCATCTCATCTATTAACTCAACATTATCTGAAAATTTCTTAGTTTTAATTTAAGACTGAGAAGTCAGGGAATATAAGTGGTTCTAAGGATCCTTTATCCCAGAGGTAATTTAGAATTAAAATGTGCCTTTTCATGATCTGCATGTTGAATGGGTTCCACATTCCAAATACCAGGCAAATAGGTACTGTGGTCATCTAATGCTACAGAAAGTGGTACCCATGAAGACTCATTCATTCCCAGAAGGTCCCTCACCAGCGTGGGAATTTCCTGTTTTCTGTTGAGGCATTCTATCACAAAACCTTTCTTTGCTCTGTGTGGAACACAGGGTGATTGGAGTCTCACCATCATTGGGCTCACTCTTGGCTATAATTTTTGCAATTACATAGATTATTACATGTAGTACATGTGACTGTTCTATCAGCAAGGAGCAACGTTAACCCCACTTAAAATCAGAAGAAAAAAAAAGGAAAGTTAAATAACTTCCCATGGGCAACTATGTGCCAAAGGGAAAGTCTTAGATTCCGGGTCTCACATCTGACACTCGGAAATTCCGATTCACTTTTTCATAGAGAAATTTCTGGTTCACAATGACCTTTGCAGAAAGGAGGAGGTGCTGAAATGAGCAACTGAAATGTTCTTTCTCAGTTATTATTTATTTATTTATCTATTTATTCACTTAATAATTAATTAATTAATTAATTGAGAGAGAGAGAGAGAGTGGCACAACAACAGTCACAGGACAACTTTCAGAAGTCACTTCCAGAAATAACTCAGCCAGTTTTACCTGCAAGTGCCTCTTTCTACCTGCTGAGTCAAATTGCCAGCCTTTTCTTTTCTCTTTTGTGCAATGCGAAAGAGCTATGTGTCAACTGGGCTGAACAGGATAGAAGCCAACATTTAGCTCACAAAGGGTAAATTCTACTGGCGCTCAGTCCGCGTGAGGAAGTGCCTCCCTATGCCACAAGCTCCTTTCAGGTAGGAAAAAGATAAGAGCCGAGACTATAGCTTGGGTACCAGCTGGGTCCCTCACCTTCTGTGGAGTGTCAAGAGGTTCTTCAACTCCCTGTTTATTTCATGCACTGGAAGAAGCAGGGGGAACTATCTTCTGGAAATCTTCTGGAAAAAATGGTTCAGTCCATTTTACAAGTGAGAAAGGTAGGGTGCTTTCAATTCAACTGAGCACTTTCTGGACTCTCCACACACATCCTCACCCATGTGACTTATCACAAAAGCATTTCTTTCTAAATGCCGCACTGCATTGTTAGATGATACCAGGCTCACTGCCAATAAGGAAGTCGGTGCAGAGAAGCAGCATTGCATTGAAATATGAACTATGTAACTGTCCCCGCTGAGTCTGGCACACGGTGGCTGTCATAATCATGAGTTCTGAAAAGTCTTCGGATTCCATCATCAGCGTGTTCATGGAAGCAGAGGCCAGCCACTCAGGTGTCTCTCTGGATAGTTATCTTAACGATTAACCTAAGCCTCTGACTTCAGGATGGGTTGTGTGGCTGGTGGCAAGCTCTCATCTAGCCTGCACAAGACACTGACTCGTGGATCCACACACTGAAAGCAGAACAAGACAGGTCCTGCATTTATTGAAAGACTATTCCTCTTCTACCAACTTTAATGTGAGCTGCAATCACTCTAAATTTGTACTTAATGTACACTAATTTTTTTTGGTTTTGGATCAGCCATTTTATTGCATTTGTGCTTTTTTGTCTTCAGGGGCCTATGTATTTTCTGTGTAAGATGATATATGTCAGTGGTCTCTGAACTACAGAGGATAAAAGGAAATCTCATTACAAACTGACTGAGGTAAAGGGTAAAACATTTTTTCCAACTGCATGACCCACATACTCAAAAATAGTTCTGAGATGGCAAAATCCCTTATTGTCTACAGATACTTTGATAACTTCATGCAGATAATGAGTTAGACCGGAATGCACTATAATATTTCATTGTCTTCAGAACCATTTCTGTACATTGCAAAGTACATTTTTATCTCAAAGAAGGAAGACTTGCAACTATACATTTTATACCTAAAAAAATTTCTGTGTGTGTGTGTGTGTGTGTGTGTGTGTGTGTGTGTGTGTGTGTGTGTGTACCTGAGGGCACTTGAGTGTGTATGTGCCTGTGGAAGCCCAAGGGTGACACTGGGAATCATCCCAGCTTACTCTGTCTCCTTTTTACTTTACCCTGGGGTTTCCCAGGCTCTGCCATCTAGGGCAGGAAATGAAGACCACCACAATTTCTGCCTGGTATTTTGTTTGTAAAGCACATGCTTTAACCCCTGAGCCATCTTCCCATCCAATGTTCTTTCTTTGTGGTGTTTACATTTGGGGAGGAGAATCCCGGTCTCCAAGGCAGGGCAGCAGAGAGCAGAATCGAGCACAAGGTTACCCAGGAGAAGTCCCTACAGTGAGGACTATGGAGATTGCAATGAGAGGGCCCTTTGCTCTTTCACACTATGAAGCAGCATCATGTAATTATGTAAACTGTATGTGTGGTTCTCGGCCTACTGTATGCCTCCCCTATTTCATGCTGCTCTGTCAGTCACATACTGGGTGACTATGCTCCCAAGCAGAGCATCCACAGTGTGATAGACTGTCAAAAGGGAACAAACAGCAGGACTCCATTTGTCTTTTAGAGTGTTTGACATATGACTTCCTCATCGTTGGTGTGGTAAGTTCCAATGTGAAACATAACATCAACTTTATGTTTGGAAGCAGGTGGACCAAAACATTCTTTCCTTCAAGCCAGGAACAGCAGTCAGTAGGACCAAGGGCTATCTCTATTGGTGCCTTCTGACTTCTAACAAAATCTATTTGCTTATTAGTGAAACTCGCTACATAGATAGCCTGGGCAGGCCTCGAATGCTCAGACATTCTCCTGCCTCAGCCTCCCTGTTGCTGGAATTACAGGTATGAGTCACTACACTCTGCTCGTATTTCTTTTACACCAACCTTGCAAATAAAATAATACCCCAAATTCTTTCAATGAAATTTACCACTCTCACCACATTGGGAGTTATGAACATGTCAGTCTAAAGGCTAATTCAAGAAGACATCCAAAATCTCTGTGGATTGTTTTATCATATTGCATATTCTGCTTCTGTTTATTCAGTGAGGCATGCGAAATCTGTGTGTGCAAAATCGGATCTCTCTTGAGGGCTTCATTTTCTTTAATTTGCACTTATTTTCATGCTCGTCCTTGCTATTTTTATGTTGCAAGGCCATACTTGGTTATTTCAAATAAACAAGAGAAGACAGACTTAACATATTTAAAACAAAGAAAGACCCAGCATGGTAAAAGGTCTTAGCCACTGACCAAGACACAATAATAGGAACTCTGCCAGATGAATCTTCATTGCGATTCCTAAGCAGATGGGATTTCAGTGCCATCAGCTCCCATGTGCCATCCAGAGCAGAAGTGCATTTTCCTATGCTCCCACGTGCTGCTGGAGTGACCGTTGGCCCTCCCCATTCACCTATCCGTTGCCACAGCAAACAAGCTTCAAATGGAGTAAAACATACAAAAGACACCTTCAGAAGCTGGACACAGACAGCCAAAGGCTGCAGTCTAGAAAGAAGGAAGCAGGAAATGAACCCCATGTGGAAGCCAGTTTTGCTGGAGGTCTGTAGACTGCTCTGCAGGGAGGTCCAAAACAAGTGAGAAGCTGGGATCCAGCCTGGGTAGGGATCTGAATTTGTGTTTGGACGATGGAAAACCTGGGAAGCAGGGGGAAATGAGGAAAAGGATGGGAACTACCTGCGTGGGACACCATGAAGTTTGCATTTCCTCTCAGGTTTTGGCAGAGAACGTCACTGCCAAGGGTCTTCTGAGGATGTAGAGTTAGAAGGTGTCCATCGGCCTTGGGAGATACACCCATCTGTGGGTGAACAAGCCTTGCTGAGCATCTCAGGTCAAGACCATTTCTAAAGTCAACACTGAGTTCTCCAAAAGGCCCAGTTCAAAATCAAGCTTCGGGTCTTACAAAACCCATAACTTTCTACATTTTTCTCATTTTTGATTCTTACCTATCATATTTGGCTTATTTGGAATATGTGATTTGGTTGATATTCATTAAGTTCCATTGTAGGCGAAGAGCATAATGAAAGAAAATAGCATGGTTTTACAATATATTTATAATTAATTCCTGGTGTTTGCCTTCTTCTCACTTTTTAAAGGAGAAACAAAGTTTAATAAGACATTTTAGTATCAACTTAAACTACTAAGATTAAGAGAAAGAAAGACACTCGGGAAAAAGAGCTACCCCACTGGAGAACATGGACTGGACTTGTCAAAGGAGAGTCTCCCTGCTTTCTGTATGCTGACTTACTGCTCAACAAAGCCACCTTGAATACAGTTAGCCTGTGAAAACTGACTCAAATTGCGATGAAAAGGCTGATCATGTTGCACTGTCAAAATAGCCCTCAGTGAGCAGGTCAGGAGCTGTTCAACTGTACCTTGGGCAAAACCTGAAGTCTATAAATTCAAACTCTTCCAGATTACACTAAAGCAAACTTTCCCTTTTTGTCTAAAGTTAAAAAGTGCTTTAACATGCTGCAAACATGGAAATAGAAGTGTGTTGGTGTTGATATGTTGAATCAATCCAAGTTCTTCTTATCGTGAGAGCATATGTCTTAAGGGTGTCCATAAGTGGTTTTTAATTGAACAGCAGTGTTCAACAGCTTGCACGGTTAATTTCATACATGCCCTCAATGAGTGCACACATGAAAGGAGGACACATGTGGAGTCTGAGCAGAGCTCGCTCATCATAGAGCCACATTTCTCTCCCTACACATTTTCAAAGCAGATATTTTTGCCATTTCACAGATGGAGAAATTGAGATTAATTTCACATGAAGTAATTAGATCCAGACCACTCAGAAATGCACTGGCTTTCAGCAAAGCAGCTGCTTGGTTGTAGCTTTCCATGAAAGGCTGTTTGCTCTTCAGAGCTTGCATGCATCTGTCAGTGGGAGATTTCATGTGCTCAGCCTGCATCCTGGAAAATGCATCAAGTGGATTTTGCCGTAACAGGAGATGAAACTTGAGAGAATTTAGAAAAGTCAATTTATGTGTTGCAAGGTTGGGAAATATAAAAAGGCATTTGATTGTAATACAGTGAGATATAGTGATGTTTCTATGGAATAAGACCAAAACAATATAGAAATTGAATAAATTATGAACATTTATTAATATAAAATACTATTCCTATTACTCCAGGTCTATGTAAGTGTTTAAGTATTGTCTAGATTTATCAAGTTGTATTTGTTATTTAAATTAGGAATACTAGTTTCTAGAAATTGTCATATACATATTATATATAAAATTACTAGTAATCCTGACTTTTAGAAATAGCTGTATACTGTATTTGTCTCCCGCCCTATTTTTTTTAAGCAGCTAAAACATCCAGGCTTAAACCTAGGAAGTGGAAACAAACAGAATCTATATTTGAAACAATCTGTCTTTGAAGAAACTTGGGGACTTTGTGCTTTTAGCCACAGTGAAATCAGAACTGAAGGAAATTTGTTGCTTCACTTTGGAACTGTGTGCATCCATTGAAGCCAGTCCTGAAGTAAGCTGAAAAAGTCTATAGCATGAATTAAGAAAGGCACTTGCCGGATGTGTGTGAGGCATACGCTTGCAATTCCAGGTTCCAGAGGTGGAGGCAAAAAAGATCCCCCCAAATTTCAGGTTGTCCTTGTTTACATAGAAAGTTCCAGGCCTAACAGGACTGAACAGCAAGATGCTACCTCAAAAACAAACACATCCACAAAAATCAGAGGGGCTGGAGAAATGGCTCAGTGGTTAAGTTTTTGCTTCATAAGCAAAAAGATCTGAGTTCAGATCCCAGATCCCACTTCCACATAAAATTACCACATGGAAATGGAGGTGGACTGTATTGACTGAAAGGCAGAGTCTGGAAAACTCCAGAGAAAAGCAAGAAAAAGATAGAGCAATCCAGGATGGTTCCCGAAATCACCCATGGGCCTCGACAGGCACACAGAGTGCCCTCTGATATACACTGTTACATACACACACACACACACACACACACACACACACACACACACACACACAAAACAATTAGAAAGAATTAAAAAACAACAATGAAAAAATAATCCACAGCATGTAAGATGAAATCTGCTTCCAGAGATTCTTTGGCAATGTCTGGAGTCATTTTTTGCTGTTATAGTTTAGGAAGGTACCTAGCACCAAGCATCTAGTGATCAGAAGCTAACATGCTCAAAGAAACTAAGAGTTCACCACACAAAATGCCAATATGAGAGATGTTGAGATATTAAGCAAACTAGCTTTAATAACAATCAGAAATCCTTCCAGATAAACCATCAGCATGTATATTACTCTGTTTAGTGCTGCTGTGACAGACTGTCTGAGACCAGATGACTTATAAAAGCAGCAATTCATGTGTTCCAAGCTCAAGTGGGCATCTACTCAGAATTCAATCTCCACTTTCAAGATGGCATTTAGAAGGCTTTATCCTACATGAGAGAGGAATACCACTCTTTACATAAAGAAGGTGAATAAAGAGAAGACAAAAAAGGACAGAGGAAAAGACAGAAGTACTCACCCTTTTGTAAAAGAACAAGGCCCAGCCAGGAGACAAGGATTCATACCCTCAGCAGCTCTCAGAGGACTCTCTCTTAATACTGCCATGCTAGCTGTTAAATTTTGGCATGAGATTTGGAGTGGACAAGCCCTTAAGTGATCATAAAATATATGTGAAAATTACTTGTTGCAGGGGACAGGGATTTTTAGACTTTCATTTCTGGTGACTGAAACGTCAGACATGGAACATGGGCTAGGTGTTTTGCATTCTTTCTTGGTTGAAATTAAATTGAGAAAGAATGTATCAGCCAAGCAGCCTAGCTATGGTCAAGGTGTTATACATGCTCATTAATTAAGTTCATTTAAAATTTCAAGAGGTACAAATGCTTATGTCCTTTATCATGATTTTTTTGTCTATACAGATCATACTATTAAGCATTCAATTTTCTAATCTCACTTGACAATGTCAGGAAGTTGGTGCTCATTAAACAATGCTAAAAACCAGCAATACTCGTTGAAAGAGTTTGAAACGTATTTTTGCTGTCTGCACTTCCTCAGATATCACCATAGGCGCACTCTGATCAGTGACAGTCCTCGTTGTCAGCGTTTATTGGGAAAATGATGTTATTGATGAGTACCTCTGCTCTCATCTTCAGAACAATAACCTATTAGTTCCAGACCCAATATTGTACATGTCAAAACAAAGTCCGTGAATGTAAAATGGTCGTGGAGCCTTCTGAAAGCTGCTCCACATTCAGACAGACTGAATGAATACTGATTTGGAGGCTGGGATGATAATAAGGATGCAAGGGAGGACGTGAAACTCATGTGAATTACACAGAGCATGGTGAGTCTCAAAAAGGAAGAATAAGATAGACAGACTCAGCTTCTTGTGCTGGATGTCTACAGCTTTCCTTTTCCCTTGGAGGAATGATTTCTTAAGGGCTGAGCTAAATGAATAGCTTGCCTTTTGATAATACGCTTTTATTCACAGGAAGCTCTGGTTATTCAGTCACTTTGATAAATCACTACTTTGCTCTTTCTGTATGAAGTGGGAATTCTATTATGGCCGTCTCCAGATAATTCCAGGGTTAAAGATACTCCATAAATGCTGAGCATTTACCAAGAGACTGGGTCTTGTCGCTTACATGGTGATTTTATCGGGGCTTAGCTAATGGCTTTTCCATCCTTGCTGGGTAACCAGTAGAAATGTAGGAGATCCTAGAGGACCACCCAAAGTGGGATAACCTAAAAGGTTCCAACCACAGTGGTAAATTCGCAGGCTGTACCCAAATCCTTCTGAGGGCTCTGTGGCCCAGGTTGATTAATCACCTTTCACTTCTAAGCCTTTACATTGAAAGTTAACGGTCTCAAATGCTCTCTTTCTGCAGCAATTTTTCAAAGCCTCTGTGACTCTAAAACACTGTGATTCTCAGTAATTAATATTGTTTCTCTTCCTCACGGAACAAGCTCTCCTCCCTCTCTGGTAGATACTGGTGGAATCATTTCCCAAGATATCTACAGTAACAGTATCCCAGACACTACCACATTATCATCAATTCAGGTGCAGGAACCGCAGGACTGAATCAACCACGTCAGATTGGCAAAGGAGCAAAGGTGTGAAAGTAGAATGGTTTTGCATCTTTCAATAGATCTGAAAGCCAACGAGTTGTTTTGACTTCTCTAATATGTGAACATGCATCAAGAATTAACCAATTATTTTGAAGTGTGGTTTCTAATTAAAATGTAAGCTATTTGAAGTCAGCTCAGGCCGTCTGAAAAAAATCTCTCAGTTCAGCTGAATTCTACTGTATGTGTGTTTTTCAGTCAGAACTGAAAGAATTCCCTGATTTCCTAAAAAAGAATTCACAAAATATTTCACCATCAAAGTATCATCCATCAGCACTTCCTTTGCAAAATGAAAAGTGTTGGGAATTATATACATTTCCATATAATCCATTCCTTTTAAAACTCTATTCTACTCAATAGTAGAATGAAGAAAAAGAAAGACAAGAAAAAGGAAAAGCAGAAAAAGCAAAGTGGATCATAAAAGCAGGAGTCATTCAGGAATATTCACTCTCTATGAGATCTCCAAACGGTTCTGCTTTTAATAGTCAACATCTGTCTTTAAAAACATATCAATCACATGATCACTAACAGCTGCTGCATTAGACTTTTAATCAGCCATGATTTTCAAAAGAGAGAAAGAATGCGGTTGGATCAGTGGATGGAAAGTTATTGCTTAGAATGTACCAGCTTGGTACTGGCAACTGACTCAAAATTTAAAGAGACAAAATCTTTACCAAGCCCTGACTAAACACGATTCGTGCGCGAAGGCTGTGCTGAGGAGCATAAATGGTCCCACATGCTTGGAAGCTTAAAGACAACCACGCAGGTTCTGACATGTATTCAAACTGATGCTTTTCACGTGATATGGAGTGCTTCAGAAACATTTTTAAAGTCTCTACACTGTGGCAAGGCAAGGAAAAAAGGCATGAGACATTTTCATCACAACAAGTACTGAACAGAAGGGATAAACTGAGGTTCGCAGGCCTATCCCATCCGAAGTATGTGCAGCTCCCACTCGTGCAGTTGAAATTAATAACTCATGTGGGGGGTGAAAGCCACAGGGATTGAGGCAATCTTATACACACTGGGGAAGAGGCCGCCCCTGCTTTGAATTAGCTTCAAGATTTCATGGAGAAAACTTATCACATCTGTGTCATTTACCTTTCCACACAGAAATGTGATAAGAATAATTTCCCAAATAAAAGTTTTAGCAATTTGCTAAAAATTCTTACATTGAAAGAAGGACAGTGTTATAAACTCACTTTTAAATGTAGAGCCAGGGTGACGTGGTTAAAGTGCTTACTTTCCATGTAAGGAAAAGAATCTGAGTTCTGATCCTCAGATATTATGCCAAAAAGTAAAATACCAGGTGGGTGTCCTGGCCTACATGTAATTCCAGCTCCAGAAGGCAGAACCTAGGAATCCCTAGAGCAAGTTGACTAGCCGTACTAGCCCTATAGGTGAGCTCTGACTTGCATTAGAGACCGAGGTCCAAGAGAATAGATGAAGATCAATTGAGGAAGATTCCTGATATCGACCTCAGTGGACTTTCACACTCCCATGCATTCTTACACAATGCCCTTGCACAAATGCATGTGTATATCTACCCACATGCAACCATGCATGCATATATACATGCACCCCCCTACACAAACATATGAATAAAAATATGTATTTACTTCCAGCACAGGGTATTTCATCAACTATTTGCCGTCAAAACTGGACATGGGGAATCAGAGGCATTCATCAAGACTGAAAAGGAATTCAATTTACATGTGACCCTTACAAGCAAAATCACTGCATTTATTCCATGCCAGAAGGAGCTGAAGGAGTGTGTCTGCAGATATCATAATTGGGGTGTTGAAGCTGAGAATGATGAGCATGATGTCTCAAACAAATTACAATTGAATTTCCTCTGGAGACATGGCTTACCAGTCACAAAGAATCCCCCCAAATGATAAAAGCAAGAAATTTATTTTTCAAATATTTATTATTGATTATAAATAAAAGGCACAAAAGGATTATAGGCATAAATATTGCATGGCAGCTTATTTCTTAAATAAAAATTAGCAATTATTTTTCATAAAAATTTTAAATTATACTCACAATTTTGTGTGTTAGCCATCGTATGCTACTCTGGAGTCCCACAGACATTTATGGAAGACATGTATTCCTATGTTTGAATATTTAATATTCAAATGATGCTATTGCAAAATAGACAAAGCATGCATAGTATCTACTTTCCTTAAGTTCAGTCACTGGATAGAACATTTGTGACTAGGCTGAGGTAAACATTAAGAGGAGAAAATGCAGTTATGTTTTCCTTAATAATGAGACTATACCCTGAGGACAATACCTTTCCACAATTTTGTCACTTAGTGAACATCGTATGGTACTTGTGGAAAGCTAAGCTTAACTCTTAGGAACACTCTGTAAACTAAAAACAGTAAAATGTAATAAGTACATGAAGCAGTAACAGCTACTTTTATTATCGGCTTTTATGTATGTTACATAACTATGTGTGCAACTTTATACAGTTATCAGTGACAACAGGTTAGTTTGTATCAGTAGTTTCACAAGTCTGTAAACAATACAATTAGCAATGACATTATGGCCACTATGTTATCACAAGCATTAGGAATTATCCAGCTCCAGTATCATACTGTGGGACCACTGCCCCACGTAAAGCTCATTGCTGCTCGAGACATTGCTACAATGGACATGACTGCACTTATTTCTGTATTGGAGGGGAAGAAAGAGTATGATGAGCCTCTGAAAAGTACTCACTGCAGATGGGATGTTCTTGGGAGCCTCAGCAGCATGCGACGTGTCCCCTAAGTAAGGAAAAGTGTGTAGCCATGAGAAACCCAGATAGATGATCACAAGCAGGCAATGTGATATACTATAGCATTCATACTTCATATCTCTATAGATGGAAGATGAGGGTTGAAACTACCCACTGTCCTAAAGCTAGGTTGCAGACACTCTTCACTGACATATGCTAATATGGGTTTGATTTTTTGTTTAATAAGCATCAAAATTCTGTATGGATATGTCATTGTCAAACTCTACTCAGAGAAATGAGAGGGCTTGTCTGGAGATTCATCAGGAAGCACAATGTGGATTGGACAAGGAGGAGAAAGAGTTCCAAGATCCCAAAATCCATGCTGATTTCAGCCAACTACCAACTTCATGTTCAGCTTCTACTCCAGAAAGATTTCTACTGAGTATGAGGAAATAGGTATCAGAATGAAGGAAGAAATTTTAAAATTCCAACATTTAATATTTCAAAGTAACAAAAGTAAAGTTGGATAATGTTTGGGCTGATTAGCCAATTGATGGTTCCATTTCTAGTCTGTCCTGATTGCTGGATGAAGGATGAATTGGAGAAGGACAGACCACTTATGAAATCAACAGTTAATAGAAGAGATGATGGAAGCCAAAAATGTGTTAACTGGAAATGGAAAGAAGACAAGGGACTTTGGAGCTCAAGCAGAGGCAGAGCACTTGGTCCAGGAAGATGATAAAGAGGAAGGATGCTGGTGGAGTTTGGCAGGGGAGACTCTGAGTGTGAGCAGCATGATTTGTGAGTGGGAGGTTCTGCCTCAGACTGAGAAGCACAGTCAGTGCTGAGGCCAGTGGCAAGAGACCAGGCTCACTACTATTCAAATGCCGTAGGAGCCCTAGGAAGGCCAGGTCAGAGTCCCAAGTGTGATCGGCAGAGTGAATGGTGACTGAAATTAACCAAGTTAGGTTTGGACATAGGTTTGGACATCACCATACTTACTTCTGGTTTAAATATATTAGACCTGACATCATTGGAAGTAGATATTGAGAAATCTTGAGCCCCAAACAGGAGTTGGGTTTTGGGTTAAGGTGCTGCACATTTGCTTTGGAAGATGAAGTCCATATTCAGTGTTGACTAGCACTAGCAGATGATTATTTTTGCTCACATAAAGTTCAAGAAGGATATTCCTAATCAGTGACTTACAAATGACCCCTCTGACTGCCAGCAACACCAATGTGCATACTGGCTCATCAGAGAAAGATGGGGTCAATGCATTCCTTTCTGAGTGGAAGAACCCAAACATCTGGCCATGTTTAACTACAGGTGCAGAGATAACCAAGGTGCAGAGATAGAAAAATATTTCCTGCTTGCACTTCCATGAAGAGAGATGAGGTTTCATGGAAAAGTAATCAGTTGCCCTTTCCACACCTGCCTGAGACGCGCCCAGTAAAGCTGGAACTCAGGCGACTTAGGTAAGCTCCCGCCGCCCAGCCCCAAACCCTAGGCAGCCAACTGGACTCAGCTCCTCCCACCAGCCAGCCGGAGCCGGTGCTGCGCCTGGCCGGGGAGGGCCCATGCTCCGGCTCCTGGTGGTGCCCCGCCACCGCCACCTCCTCCCTTTCCCCACCCGCCCGCAACTCCTGCAGTCCAGCCAGGACTCTTTGACCTAGGTAAGCTTCCCCCCCCCCACCACCACCCAATGCCAAACCCCAAGCCAAATAATTCAGTTCAGTGAAAAACGCAAAGAAATTGAAAGAAGGTCTTAAGACTTAAAACGACAATGCCCAAGTCAAAGTGCAAATCCATGAGAAACAACATACAAGAAAACAAATCTCCCACTGAAGGAATTAATGCCATAATGATAGACACCAACCAGAACAAACCCACGGAAAATAGCCAAGAAATCCTGACCCAGGATAACGACTTTCAAAACATGATCATTACCATTTTCAATACTCTGAAAGAGGAAATCCGGGAGGAATTAATTAACTGCATCAATCACTTTGAAGAGGAACATAACAGATACTTGGAGGAGTTGAGAAAAACAGTTCAAGAAACAAAAACAGAGCAGTTAAAACAGACTTAAGCAGAGTTTAAAACTGAACTAAAAGACAAGTTATCTTCAACCCAGAACTCCACAGTCTTATCAGCAGAACTAACGAAGCAGAAAATAGAATTTCAGCTCAATGGAAGAGGTTGTTAAAGCCAAAAAGATACTCGAGAGAAATATTCAAGAGTTATGGGACATCCTGAAGAAACCTAACATGCATATTCATGGAATACCAGAACAAGAATCCCAAAATACCACACCTGAGGAAATTTTTCAAACTATCATCAAGGAAAACTTTCCTCAGCTAAAAAAAGAGAGCCTCATCCATATACAAGAGGCATTCCGCATCCCAAAAAGAAATGACCAAAATAGAAACTCGCCATGGCAAACAATAGTTAAAACATTCCACATTCAAGACAAAGAAATGGTGCTGAGAGCTTCGAGGGAAAAAAAAAACAAGTCACTTTTAAAGGTAAACCTATTAAAATAACAAATGACTTCTCAATGGAAACAGTAAAAGCAAGAAGAGCTTGGAGAGAAGTACTTCAAGTATTGAATGAGCAAAAATGTCAACCCAAGCTGATATACCCTGCAAAACTATCCGTCATGATTGAGGGAGAAAGAAAAATTTTCCAGCACAAAGACAATTTGAAGGGATACATGTCCACCAAACCAGGCCTTCAAAAAATGCTTGATACTCAAGCTTGAAGGAAAAAACAGGCATATCCAGGAGAACAGAAGGGAAGTATAATACCACCAAAATCTAAAAGTGAAACAATGTACTTACAAAAGCCACAAAACAATAAATGTCTGGAATTAAAAATAATTTCTCCATAATAACATTATATGTTAGTGGAATTATCTCACCGATCAAGAGACACAGATTACAAACTTGGATTAAAAATCACAATCCATCAATCTGCTGCCTGCAGGAAACCCATCTCACCACAAAAGATAGGCACATCTTAAAAATAAAAGGCTGGTCAAATATTCTGCAAGCTAATGGAACCAGAAAACAGGCAGGGGTAGCCATTATGCTTTTGGACAAAATGGGCTTCAAACCAAAAAAATCATAAGAGACACAGATGGATACTACATTTTAGTCACAGGTAAAATTCCCCAGGAAGACTTCACAATACTGAACATATATGCACTCAATACGCCCCCCCCACATTCATTAACTATAATGTCTAAAGCGAGAAATCAATCCAAAAACGATAATTCTTGGGGATTTCAACATGGGATAGATAGACAGAGACTACAGAGACAGATAGATTAACAGAGACTCTTTGGAGCTTAATCAAACCCTTAGTGAAATGGACCTTACAGATCTCTATCGAACTTTTTATCCATGCACCAAAGAATGCACATTTTTCTCAGCAACACACAGAACTTTCTCCAAAATAGATCACATATTGAGCCACAAAATGAATCTCCACATATACAAGAAAGTTGAAATTCTAGCCTGTACCTTATCAGACCACCACAGCCTAAAGCTTGACAACCACAACACAACAAACCACAGAAAATGCACTAACTCTTGGAAACTTAACACTATGATGATGAATGAGAATTGGATTCAGGAAGAAATTACAAAGGAAATTCAAGAACAATAATGAAAATGCAACTAACCAAAATTTCTGGGACACAATGAAAGCCGTCCTAAGAGGAAAGTTCATACATCTTAATGCCTACATCAAAAAAATGGAAACATCAGAAATAAATAAGTTCACAATGCGGCTTAAAGCTTTAGAGATACTAGAGCATTCTGATCCCAAAACCAGTAGAAGGGAGGAGATTAGCAAAATAAGGGGAGAAATATCTGAAATCGAGATTAGGAAAATGATACAGAAAATCAGCTAGTCAAAAAGCTGGTTTTTTGAAAAAAATCAGTAAGATTGATACACCCCTAGCTAAATTAACCAAAAGCAAGAGAGAGAAAGCCCAAATTAACAAAATTAGAAATGAAAATGGAATTATCACTACTGATACCCAAGAAATTCAGAGAATTATAATGTTATATTTCAAAAACTTATACTCTGTGAAATTTGACAACACAAAAGAGATGGATGAATTCCTAAGTAAACACAACTTACCTAAATTGAATCAGGAAGTTGTGAATCATTTAAATAGTCCTATAACATATGAGGAAATCAAGGATTCAAAAACACATCAAAAAGATCATCCATGGGCTGGAGAGGTGGCTCAGGGCTTAAGCCTCCGCCTTGCAGGCGGAAGGTCCTGAGTTCGGATCCCAGATCCCACATGTGATCCCAGATCCCACGCCAGGTGGAAGCAGGGGCGGCCTGCGCTTCTGGTCCTGGTAGGGCAGAGCCTGTGAATCCAGGGAGGTGGAAGCGTCCATGGTGGCTCACGAATTCGTCCGTGGTTCTACACATACACAGACACACACACGCGCGCGCACATACACACATACATGCACACAGTTGAATAAATAATAATAATAATTTTTAAAAAGTTTTTTAAAATGTCTTTAAAAAAAAAAAGATCATCCACAATCAAGTTCAACATACACAAATCAATAAATGTAATTCACCATATAAACCAGTTCAAAGTTCAAGACCACATGATACTCTTGATAGATGCAGAAAAAGCTTTTGACAAGATCCAACAGCCTTTTATGATCAAAACCCTAGAGAAGGTTGGAATGGAAGGAACCTTTATCAGTATAATAAAAGCTGTATACAACAAGCCAACAGCAAGGATTTTATTCAGTGGGGAAAAAATTGAAGCATTCTCACTTCGATCAGGAACTAGACAAGGCTGTCCATTCTCACCACTTCTATTCAATATTGTACTTGAATTCTTAGCTGAAGCCATAAGACAAGAAAGAGACATAAAAGGGATTCAAATCGACAAGGAAGAAGTCAAGTTATCTTTATTTGCAGTTGACATGATCTTATACCTGAGTGATCCCAAAAGCTCCACCAGGAAGCTCCTGGAACTAATAAAGAAGTTCACCAGGGAGGCAGGATACAAAATAAATGTGCAAAAATCAGTGGCCTTCCTATATGCCCAGAATGAAAGAAGTGAAAAAGCCCTGAGAGGAACAATCCCATTTACTAGAGCCCCCCAAAAATGAAATACCTTGGTATAAACCTAACTAAGGAAGTAAGAGACCTTTACAATGAAAACTTTAAAACCCTAAAGAAAGAAATTGCAGAAGACATCAGAAGGTGAAAAGACCTCCCATGTTCCTGGATTGGCAGAATCAACATCATAAAAATGACCATCCTACCAAAGGCAATATACAGATTCAATGCTATACCAATTAAAATCCCAAAGCAATTCTTTAAAGATGACCAAACAATCTCAAAATTCATATGGAGGCACAAAAGACCCAGGATAGCAAAAACAATCCTGAATAACAAAAACACTGCTGGAAGTATCACCATACCAAACCTTAGTCTATTCTACAAATCCATAGTTGTTAAAAACAGCCTGGTATTGGCTCCAAAATAGACACACAGATTAATGGATAAGGGTTGAAGACCCAGATATAAGCCCACACAACTACAGCCATTTGATCTTTGACAAAGGGGCCCAAAAATGCAACGGAAAAAAAACAGCACCTTCAACAAATGGTGCTGCAAAAACTAGATATCCACATGCAGAAGATTAAAATTGGACACGTACTTGTCACCATGTACAAGAATTAATTCCAAATGGATCGAGGACCTCGATATAAGGTCAGAGACTATAAAAACCATAGTTGAAAGGGTAGGGAACTCCATCGAGTTGATTGGGCTAGGCCAACAGTTCCTAAACGGACATCCAATAGCACAGTCACTGCAACCAACACTCAACAGATGGGATCTTCTGAAAATGAAGAGCTTCTGTTCAGATAAAGTGATTGTAACTTGAGCACAAAGGCAACCCACAGAGTGGGAGAAAATCTTCACAAACCACATATCTGATAGAGCTCTTATCCACAGTGCACAAAGAACTTAGAAAAATAAATACCAAGGAAACAAATGGGCCAATTAAAAAATGGGCCTTGGAACTTAAAAGAAACTTTACCAAGGATGAAATTAAAATGTCTAACAAATATCTAAAAAAGGTTCCACATCCTTAGCCATCAGGGAAATGCAAATCAAAACTTCCCTAAGATATCATTTCACCCCGGTCAGGATGGCAAAATTCCACAACACAAACAACACCAAATGCTGGAGAGGATGTGGAGAGAGGGGAACTCTCCTACATTGCTGGTGGGAGTGCAGGCTCATACAACCACTCTGGCAAGCCATCTGGTGATTCTTAAAGAAGTTAAAGATTGAAATGCCATATGACCCTGCTATTCCACTTTTTGGGAATAACCCCCCATACAGCAAAAATTCACCTTGATGGCACAAGCACGACCATGTTCATAGCAGCACTGTTTACAATAGCAAAGTCATGGAATCAGCCCAAATGTCCAACAGTTGATGAGTGGATAAGGAAAATGTGGTACATTTATACAATGGAATACTACTCAGCCTTCAAAAATGATGATTTAATGCAACTTGCCGGAAAATGGATGCAATTAGAAATAATTATATTGAATGAAGTATCCCAGACAAGGAAAATTAAGTGTCGTATGTACTCCCTAACAGGTGGATCCTAGTACCAAACCCACTTAGAGACACTCAAAGACAAATCTCTGTAATACCCAAGTAATTGTAAAGATTATAAACAGGAAAGAAGGGGAAGGAGGGCCCCACCAGAAACAAGGAGAGAGGGGACCATGTTACAGCAGAGAAAATAGGCCACCATCAAGGACTGCAAGTAAGTAATGAGACATCTGGTTAAGTTCACAGACTTTCTTTCCTGATCATTTGCAATTGATGGAGTATGATCTCACCAGAAGGGGAGGGCATATAGGCTGCCTGATAGAAAGTAATCATTTTGTAAATGGGTGATTGACCCCTCTCTCACCGCAGTCTCCTACTTTTATTCCATCTACCTTTGAATATACTCTTATAGCAAGAGTCTAATTTAACAGGTTTTTATCTCTGGCCAGGGGGTAACATACAGTACCCATCAGGATGGAGCCAAGGGCATTGCAGGAGCAGCAAAACTGAAAAAAAATCAACAAACCATAATTCAGAACATCAGAGATTCTATATCAATCACCTGGAACTGAGCCAGCCTAATCTCTCCCCATCCTGAAGCACAAGGAAATTTGCGGAAGAGGGGGCAGTAAGATTGTAAGACTACAAGGATGGGAGGAGTAATGATATGCAAGATACTCCACACAAGTTAGGGCTGAAGCAATCATAATTGGACTTTGCGCTATATCCAATACATTATTGACCCCACAAAGTCTAGCATGGACTAAAGGCTAGGGACTGACAGTCACAGTAGTGTTCCTAAGCTTAAGGGGAACACAGGAAAGGGTTCTGGGAAATGCTGCTGGGTCCTTGCACCTCATCAGAGAGGAGGACCCAGAGTAGAGTTTGGCATGCACATTAAAAAAGCAGGGGGGTTGGGGAGAGGTGGAGAGAGGGAGTGGTCCAGTGTACCTGTTAAGTTTGTATGAGTAGAAATAATAATAAAAAGTTTTTTAAAAACTATGGGTAAGAATTATAGCACTCAAGAAACATAATTATAATGTATATTAAACTAAAAAAAAAAAAAGAAAAGTAATCAGTCTTGGCCACTGATGAAGAAAGCAATTTAGGAATCAGAGGAATATGAAACCCTGGGAAAAGACAAATCTCCCCATGTAATGAGCCATTTGCCAGGAGGCAGCAAAGAAAACATAGAGAAACATGTGGATAACTCTTCAGTTGACAAGACCTGGTGTACAAGCATGAAAGCATTTCATGACACTTCCAGAAGCATGCATAAGAAGGTCAGGGAAATAAAGGTAAGACCAGCAGTATCCAGGTAAATGGATTCACTTCTGTACTGTATGTGCAGTTTGTTATTATGTTTGTTAAGATGGAAGGAAGCACATCTAGTCTTTAAGGCATTTTTTATGTTAAAAAGTGATTGCTGTGTATACGTAAATACTAAATAAGTTATTTCTCCTAATTCTTCTCTTCCTTATCCTCCTTGTCTTCTTCCTCTTCCACCTCCACTTCCTTCCTATTTTCCTCCTTCTCTTCCTTGTTCTCTTGTTCCCTCTTCTCCTCCCCATTATTTAGGATGATTTAAAAGATGAGCTGTGGAAATGGATCAGGACTTAAAGACTCTGCCTCTCAAGCAAAAGGACCTGAATTAGATCTGAAATCCCACTTAAAAGGGCCAGGCAAAAATGGTAATGACCTGCACTTCTGGCCTTGGAAGGTAAAGTGTGGGGAACCCCTAAAGCAAAGCAAGAAGGAGATAGAGTAGGCCAAGATGATTCCTGATATCACCCCTGAGCCTCCACAGACACACACAGTCTTCAAGTGCTCTCTTGTAAACACACACACACACACACACACACACACACACACACACACACACATGCATAATAGAAGCAGGGCTTAGTTGGAAACAGCTTTCATATGAAGGTGTAAATGAAACTTTTTGCTCAGAAGGGAACTGAAATTTTTAGCACTGATCCAACTGGATAGTGCAAGCCTATGACCTGTTGAGCACTGCAATGTTTTGTTTTGCTTTCAGAAAACACCCACACAGTGATGAGCCGGGAGCTGCAGAACTTGAAATAATACTTTAAACGGGTCATTTTCTTCATTTAATTTTTCACTGTCTTGTCTAGACTTGGCTACTTTCATAATTGCTGGCTCCCTAGCTTTTCATTGGCATTCTCTCAGCTCCCTCACACACCCTCAGCAGAAAGAATGTGGAGCAACTCAGAAAGCTTTCCAGAGCACACTGGAAAATGGCTGGGGAGAAAGGAAAAGCAGGCAGAGAGAAAAGGGATGCAGGCTAGAGTTGGGGAATTTGGAAATGTTTCTCCTGTACATGGATGTATTTGAATATTAACAATTTTAAGCCCTCTACTGAAAGTAGAATGGTAAGAGTTGTGCATCAGATGTGAGTCCCTTCTTGGACTGAGCAAGGCATAAGTATTCAGTGCCACTAGCAAATGACTTGGGTGTCATTGTGATTAACTCTCATGACAATGCTTGATGGATCCTCCAGAAGGGGGAGCTGGGTGGACTGAAGGACCGGCCCTACACTTCTCCTCAGCGGGCTAGCCTCTGCCTGTTGCTATGGTTATGGTAGGGTGCTGCTTAGCAGGGCGGGAACAGTGGCAGCTGTTGCAGTGTGAAGGGGCCCTTAACCCCGGTAAACTCTTGTGAAAATGGTTTCCTTTGTGACGGGCTGGAGATGTTACACGGCTTCCTTGCGTGTTGCCAGTGTATATCATGAGGTCAATAAAGTTTCAGAGGATTGTGCGGCCAGACCAGTGTTTGCCTTCAATGCATCACCCTGGCAACCCGAGGGAGGCCACAGCTCCTGAGGGGACTAAGGCTCCAAGCAACCTTTTGTCTCCTTCTGAGAAAATTTTAAGTACCCTCCTGAGGGTGCGTCTTTTTTGACATCAATCGTTCTGCTTCCTCCATAGCATCTCAGAAGAATCAAATGTCTGATCCTTGTTTCTATCGAGAGTTTCTGCAAGATGCAAAGAGAAAACTACTAGTTTAAGCTTGAGGGTCAGCAAGAATCGGATTGCAGTGGTGGCAATCCCGAATCGCTGCATCTTTGCCTCCCACATTCCCAGGGATACAGTTCTTGGTGAAAAGGCTAAGACAGGACAAAGTCCGCCTGATGTGCAGTGTGACTGCCTTGCAGGGATTCTAGGGATCCAAAGATACAAAATGGGGCCAGAAAACACATGTGAACCTGTTCAGTGTAGGAAAAAACCTTGGCCAGCATTAGGCAGGTTTGAACAACTCAGTCATGTGCCAAAAGGAAGAAACAGAATCTACATGAATTGAAGATGGCATCAGTTTTCCTCAAAATACCTGTGAGGAACTGTTGAGTAAGAAACGGTGATTGCAATCCAGGTTAAACCCAGTTCAGAAATGAGTGACATTGTACATGTCAAAGACAATCTGAGTGCAATCCCAGGAGCCCACATGGTAGAAGAAAACTGAATCCTGTAGATTGCCCTCTAATCTTAATGGACGAACCATAACACATTCACACACAATAAAAGAAGAAATAATAAATGTTAAAGTTTTTCAACATTCCAGACTGGAAGATGACTCATGGTTAAGATTCTACCTCACAGAGCTAGAGAAATAGCTCAGGGGTTAAGAATGTCTCACAAGCAGAAGATCCTGGGTTTGGAACCCAGGTCTCACATTAGAAAAAAAAACAACCCAGGCAGAAATGGTCCTGGAGGGCAGAGCCTGGGAAATCCAGAGTGAAGCAAGAGTGTCTTCTATGGAGACACATAGTGCCTTCTTGCCCTCTGATACACACACACGCACTCACACATACAAATAAATAAATAAAAATTTCAACAAGAATCAAATAAATAAATAAAACAAAACAAATTTTTTAAAAATTTCAACAAGAAATAATAAGACTTCTGAGCCAATAAAGGATACTATCTGTAGTCACATGGGTAAGTTTAGATTTGTTTTAGTTGTGTTACTATTGCTTTATTTTTTTCATCATTGTTGCAAAGGGAAAAGTGACATTAATAACTAACGTTATGGAGCACTCATAGAATATTAGATGTGATGCTCAGAACTTTACATATACTATTCACTTATTCATCACATCATCTTAATGCTTAATTGGAGCTATCGGGTGGCTCAGTGGGTAGAGGTTCTTGCTCGCAAACCTGATGACTTATGTTTAATCCCCAGAATACATCTAAAAGTGGAAAGAGAGAACCAACTCCATAAGTCTGTCCTCTGACCCTTATACATGCTCTATGGCTTGTGCATAGCACACATTAGCATGTACATATGCATGTGCATCTGCGCATACACACACTAATGAGAAATAAAATAATTTAAAAATGTTTAGTCTTGGACTGGGAAAATGGCTCAGTGGTTAAAGCCTTGCTTCACAAGCAAAGGGACCTGAGTTCAGATCACCAGATGTCATGTAAAAAAGTGCAGTAGGTGTGATGACCTACCTGTCCCCGGAACAGCCCCAGAAGGCAGAGCCCGGTAATTCTCACATCGCGTAATCAGGGTTTAGAAACCCAGGTTACAACAATAAGGTGGAGGAACCATTGAGGATGATTCCACATGTGTTATCTTTGAGCCACCAAAGGCACATAGATACTCAAGTGCATGTATTCATGTACATACATTCACCTATGTGTGCCCACCCACATGCAAAAACACAATACACACATGCATGCATCATAAATACACACATGAAAACGAAACGTAGACTCTTTTTAGTACTGGTATTTTTCAAATGAGGACCCAGAGGCCCACCGAGACTAAGCTTCTGGATGAGAGCAACAAAGCAAGCAAGGCATGATGGGAGCTGGAACTTGGACTAGGCAAATTCAGAGGCAACTTCTTGGCCTCAGATGGGTATTCTTGGGAGAATGTGCAAGGGAAACACTTTAGTGCTACCATTGTCCACAGGTGCATCCTTGTGTAAGGAGAGGACAGGATGCACAGGTAAGGATGCCACCCAGCAGTGAAATTCTAGAAGGGATCTTGTCCTCATCAGGACATGAGAGGATGGAGACAAAAGGGCACTTTTTTCACAGGGGATGGGCGATCTTCTAGGTCAACCAGAGCAGGACTGGTCCAGTATTGAGCAGACCCTCCCTTAGGCAGAGGCTTCCAGGCCAATGAGTTCAATGCACAGACAGTGGAGAAGACACGCCCAAGTGTGCTAATTCGGCAGCAAGTGTGGCACTCAGAGCCTTTTACTGAGACTTGGCCAAGGACAGCGAGATGAATGCATGGACATTTGGTCAGATCTAACAGTCTGACTGTCACGCACGGTCTGACTGGCTACAGCACAGCAGCTGTTCATTTGACCCTTTCCTGTCCCCAGTTCAGGGTCTCTTGCACAGGCCACCAAGACAACCTCACATGCTGTTTCCTATGCTATTTCACTAATTTCTTCCTGTGTTACAACCTGTCAGTTAATTATCTTCAGCAGTATCTTCTCTGCTTGACCAGTTCTCATAGCACCATTTGCCTTTTTTCCCCCTAGTGTATTAACTCTGTATTTTGTAATTATTTAAGTAATTTTGAGCTCTTTTTTCATTCATTTCCAAGATTTTTTATAAGTAGATTATAAATGTTAGGTGATGGAACAACTAGTTGATTGAATATTTATGTAAGTTCCTTCATTGTAATTGATATCTATATCTATATCTATCTATCTATCTATATATATATAATTAACAATCTGGAAAAACACCTTTCAGGAGGACTGTAGAGGTAGTAATATTTGGACTCAATGGATTATGAATATATCCTTCCACTGGATATGTATTAAGAGTCTCTATTGTTGTGGACCACAAGGCACTGGTGACCCATACAGTGCTAGATAATAATAGGAATAGCAAACTCTCCTGATCCCACCATATTCCATGTTTCTCATTTGTATATGAGTGCTCCTGAGTCTGAGAACAGAGTCACTCAAATAAAAACTATAATGCTCAGTCTACACTTTTCTTAAGACAGTATCATCTACCTATATCTATCTATCTATCTATCATCTATCTATCTATCTATCTATCTATCTATCTATCTATCTATCTATCTATCTATCTGTCTGTCTCTGAGAGAGTCTTGTAATACCCACACATCATTTCCTATTATCTGTAGCTAAACTCCTCCCTGATGCTTTTCACTTTTACACCAACTGGAACATGGCATCAAAAACTACAGTAGACTTTGAAACAGTAAGTGTTTAGATAGCCCAGACATGGATTGACTCAGAAAAGAAAGCAATCTTTCCCTGATTATTTTACTATAAGTATGATATCCTTTTGACTTTTCCCTCACCATGTCACAAAGGTCATGTTCATGCACTTAACTTTGGCATTCCACATTTGTTGCACTGACTCTCGCATGTAACAGACATTTGGCAACAGTGGAATGACTGAATGGATGCATTTATAATGTCAAAACAAGTACTACTCTGATTTAGGTCTGAGGATCACCAGAAGAAATACAGACTCTAAAAACTATTTTAGAGTTGAGTAAGAAACTAGGATCTACAGGAAGAGAATGGGGAAAATATGACAGCAAATTCTTCAATGCATTTGGCAATGTTTTTCTACATGTGAAACTTGGAGTTAAAGTACTCGATCTAGAGCATCTCTGTGTCTTTCTGTTGCAGATGATTTGCATTCTTTTCCTTACTTGAGGCTCTTGGCCTACTTCTAAATTCCATGTTGACCCCTTCCATGGCAGAACTTATCTTGGGTTTGCACTTAAAAGCAGCGTCTGGTGTTATTATAGTTGGCTACCAAACCGAGGTCAGTTTCCTTCATTCAATTTCCTTTCCATTCTTATTTAGGCTTAATTCACTTTTTAATTGTCCTCTATTACTTCCTTTGATCCCAGGACTATTAAGCTTCCACATGTCCAAATCTAGTTAACAGCAGCAGCCAGAGGAGCCCTTGAGGATGTAACCCAGTCACCCTCAGTCTAAGTGTCACTCTAAGTACATACTATTCTTTCTAGCCAGTTGTTGTCTCGGGTGGCTGTGGTTAGAAGGTTTATTCCTTCCTACATACGGAGGATCATTCTATTCAACCATTTCCTTTACTAGCCAACTCATTTTGCTCCTCATGCACAAAACTTTTAGACTGATTTTCTCAAACCTATGATCACCATAGTGTGTTGGACACTGAAGTATAAATGTCTCTGCCTTGTGGTGATGCCAAGTTTAGGGGACCCTTACTGCTCCTTGTCAGGTCGGGAACAGATGTCTACCTTGAATTGGTGGCACAGGAAGTGAAAACCATCAGGTTTTTATAGCGCTGCTCCAGACAGCCTAAGACATTACTTTCAATGCATTTTATTGGTAGAAACCATCCTAGAATTAGTTTTGTGATATCAGCCCTGAATATTCGAGAAAACCGTTTTCGTTTTCTATCTGTTTCAGTTGGTCTTCATGTTGGAGATATGAGAGTAGGGCCCAAACCACTCAGAATGTGGAAAACGAGGGGATTATTCTTCCTTACTTATTCTTGGTTACACTTCATCAACATGCAACGAAAGTTCCAACATTAGGAGCCCACACAGCTGACTACAACATATCTAGAGGAGTTGCTGAGATAGGGACAGAATCACCTGTATGCCTACATATGCCAAAATATTGCACAAACTTCTCCATCTTACTAACTAACCTGCTTACAGAATGGTCTCCACACACTATGGTCTGGGTTTTCCCACATCAATTAAGCAATCTCCCAATTAGGGCTTGCTTTAGCTAGTTATTCTTTCAGATGTGTCCAAAGACTTTCCCTTCAATTGTCAAGTTGACATCTGTATCTAATTGTGCATACTACTACTAAGAAGACAAGTTAATAGGCAAAAATAGAAATCAGGGACAGCATGCTAGCTCAGCAGGTAAAGGCTATTAAATCTGTGCACAAACATGGCGACCTGAACTGGATCCCCTAAGCCCATGGGGTAGAAGGAGAAAGAATAGACCTTCCAAAAGCTGTCCTTGGACCTCCACACATATGCCTAGGCATGCGTACAAATATATTCTCTCTCTCTGTCTCTCTCAAAATAAGTAAAAATCAAAGCTCTTCATCCCTTTATTTTCCACAGAGTTGCAGTGTGCATCTTCAAAACACGTTTTTTCCTCCCACTGGAGGCAGACTCAGTCCTGAGGGACAGAAAGAACCGGCCTCACACTAGAAGCTGGTTTTTCAGGCTAATGAATGTAACTCTATTTTTTATACTATCTCGAGTATTTATATAAAATAGAGGAGCGTTTTTAGGCCAATTAGTGGTTTGCAGACTGTAGACGTTTTCCAGCCAGAGCAAAGCTTGAGGAACTCTAGAAGTTCACACGGAAAGGCGCTGGCTGGCTGGAGATACGTGGTTGGCCTGATTGGCGGCAACCGAGCTTTAGCATAAATTAGTTTTGATTTGTCAAAAGAAAAACACATTCTGTTTGTTTTTGTAATCCAGTTTGTTGGTTCTTTTAATTTGGGGGGAAATTTGGGGGAATTCCAGTCCTCAGAGAAGTGTGAAGCAGAGCCCAGCTTGAGCCAGGTCCCTGCTCTGTGTAAACACCCGCGTGGGTCTTGTTTAGCGAGCCCAGGCCGAGGCCGCAGGGTGGGCCTGCTATGCCTGGACCTCAGATGAACTGAGGGTGCCAGACGGCAATGGCCACTATGCCATCCACAGAAGATTATTCAGACCACCAAAAGGCCCATGGTTCTGCCCGTGCCAGTCAGAACTGACTTGCATGTAGACACTGTAGAAGGCAAGAGTTCTCAAGGGCTCCTGGTTATATGACATTTCTACAACACATCATCCCTTTCTTCACCTTTAAAAAATTAACTTATTTTTATTCTTTTATAGCTTCATTAAAGTACAATGAATTTATGACATTTTCACAGCCTCATCCCCAGTTCCATCTCTCCCCTTTTGCCCATTATAGCCCTTCTTTCCAAACACTCTCCCTCCTACTTTCATGTCTTTTTGAGTGGGTGGCCCACTGTGTTCTATCCGGGTTGCTTTGATGGCATGCTCAGGACTACTTGCTGGAGCATGAATCTCAAGAGGTTCCACCTCTCCACAAGAGATTATTGATGCTTAATACTGGATGAGGGAGGGAGGAAGATGCTGCACTCAGAGGCATTCCCACTGATACACGATTCATGCTCCTTCCCTGGTTTTGTAGATGGGAGACAGAATGAGACTTAGTTGAAGCAGACAAACATAATGCCTGACGAAGCAGCCCTCAGATCCAGGTATTCGATATGAATGAATAAAAATAACTGAAATTGCTCTCAGCAAAGAGATTGGTAGAACGCTTCCAAGTTCAAAATTCCAAATTCTGTCATCATTACAATCTTCACTCTACAGCATAGACCCAAGCTACATTGAAATGAGGCTCAGTACTCCCAGGGGACTGGATATGTGGGTTAGGTGGTGTATTTGGCAATTTCATCAGGTGATGTTAATTAATAGAATATCCAGAGCTCCATAACACAAGGATTTCTCTAGAAGCACACTGCCAGGGTTAGCTCAGAACTTATTCTTGGGGTGCACCAAGAATTTACTTAATTGTGATATTACTCATAGTACTGTGTTTAAAAATCTCTAGCTGGGAAGATGGCTTGGAAATAAAGTCTCAGCCTCAGATACAAAAGTATCTGAATTCAGATCCCCAGACCCCAAGTAAAATTAATTCTGGCTCTGGAAGATAAGCCTGAGAAAACCCTGAGCAAATCAATAAAGAGATAGGGTAATCCAGGATGATTCCAGACATCAGCCTTGAGACTCCACGGACACACACACTCAGGTGTCCTTTTGTAAACGTATACACACACACACACACACACACACACACACACACACACACACACACAGCCTGCATGGTTGCTGATAAATGACCATCAAACGACTTACAGGAATAAGGGGTTTATTTTCTCCTACGATTACTGGTTATAGTTCTCATCTAGCTTGATGGGAGAGCATGCACCAACACCAGGGCCAAGTGAACTGGCCACACCATCACAATATAACAGCTGAGAGAAGGATCATCCTTACTTGCCAGACCACCATGTCTGGTCAAGTGAACAGAAGGATGCCAACTTCCTCAACTGGCTCTCAGTATTTTATTCATCTGTTCAGGACTTAGTCCCATCCACCATGGGCTGGGCCTTCCCCATCAGCTAGAAAATCTCCTGCAAGTTCGCTCTGGACTTAACTCAGCTACTAATTCTCCACAAATGTGAAGTTGGCACCCGTGCCTAACTATGACAGACACAATTGTTGGCTGTCTCCATGCTGTTTCCTTTTTCCATAGTGCTAGACTCTTCGGTGCTCATGTGAGCACCGCCGAGCTGGTTTTGTTGCAGCCAGGCATGGCCATGAAGTTCAGGGCTGACCAATGGTACAAACATGGAGAAAAACCATGGGCAGAGTACCCTATGCCATGCTCAGGAGGTCCTCAGCCTCCTCTCTACTTCCCACTGCCAGGAGCAGTGCTGTGGTCCAAAAACTTTGTGTGAGTTGATTTAGGGACATTGCTGACTCATAAATGCCAAGGGTTAGGATTGTCATTGTCAATGTAAATATTTACGCAACCTCGTGCACATCCTGTAAGCATTCCAAGTTTCTTTCCACAATTTAAATTCAAGCTACTGCTGGTTGCCATGAGGACTGTGCAGACATTAGTGGGGCTGTAGTTGTGAGAAGCTGAGCATGTTGCCTTCACCGTGTGCAATGAGCACAACCTGACTTTGTAAACTGCCAAGTCCAAAAGACCAGAGAGACAGAGAGGTTGAGACAGAAGGAAAGGGAGGACACAGATGCTCTCTGTAGCAAGTGTCAGCGACCACATCTCTTTGTGAGGCCACCGTGGGGGAGTCCTCGGTGAGCAATTCAGGACTCTGTGGTTAGGGCTGGAACTCTTTGTCCTGAGCTAACAGTAACAGGAAGAGTGACTCAATGTCCTGCCTCAAAGGATGGAGAAGCTGAGTCTGGTTTGGAACTTCCCGTCTGAAGTCAGGATTGGTCTGGGAACCAACCGAGCACTTAGAACTGAAGCCCCAAGACACACAGAGACCACTGGGACTAGAACAGGCAGGGTGTGAGAGGATCCCACAGCAAAAATTGGACTAGGAGTTGAGCGAAATTAATAGTTAAGGAATCCAAGACTGAATCCTAGCATAGTGTTACACAAAATCCACATCTTTAATGCAGGGACAATTAGCTACCTAGTGATCACAATTAATGAACATCAGCCACTGAATTCTTCTTGCGTCAATCATTCTTTGTTGTGGTGGTAGTTGTCGTGTGTATGTGTGTTTGTTTGTATGTGGTGCCAGTGTGGATGTTCTTCAGGCATTTTGTACCAGAAACGGGATCTCTTTCTGGCCTGGATCTAAGTAGATCAGGCAAACTGTGGAGAGAGCTCCAGGAAGCTCTCTCCTTCTGTCTCCCATCCTGTCACCTCTAGGGTGACAGGCACATGCCACCATGCCTGACTTCTTATATAGGTTCTTGGGATCTGGGGGGGGTCCTCATGCAGGCAAAGTAAATGTTTTACGACTGAGCCATCTCCCCAGTCAGGGATTAATCATTCTCATGAACAATTTTACAGATGAGAAAAAACAACCATGAGAAGTACCTTTAAGATTCTAGGCTACAGAGGACAAAATCAGGGCTCAGAAACTCAGAAAGTGAGTCCACAGCCAAATCTACTAGGTGGTCTTTTATATTTCATATTGAATGAGACAATACTAAATGTCTCCTAGTACAGGGCCTTCAATAAGTGTTAATAGTATCCCACTTTTAGAAATGAAGAAAACCAAGCAAAGAGTGGTTAAGGACTTTGTTCAACCATGGGACTGTATCAATAGGACAAGACTCAGAGGTTAAACTCTACAAAATTGAGTCATCTCCCCCTTAGAGTCTGCCTTGCAGTAATAAAGGGTTTGTCCCTCTGTGAGCAGAGGCTTAGGCAGGGTGGAGTGTCCTCTCAAGAAGTTTCCAGAGCTTGAGCCTAAACTCTAGGGCCCTAGCCTTCTCCTTGGGATACATCTTGCACACTAGCAGCCTGCTCTCCTCTCCCTCACACAATCAGGGCCCCAGTGTTTGCTGCTTGGGTCACCACGTGATCACTCCTCCATTTCAGCCTGTGAAGTTTCTCAGCCAAGGGGAAAACCATTAGGTGTCAAGTTACAAGTAGACAGCATTCAAGCAGCTGGCTGTTCCAGCCCAGCTCCTGCCAAAGGACCTTAAATAAACTTGGAGGGAAGACGCCTAAGCTGATTCCTAGGTGGTAGATTTAGTTTGCTGAGTTAATACACAGAGCTTGATTTCATTTAATTAGACAGCGTGAGTCACAAAGGTAGAAAAAACAGCAAGCTTCTCTTTTCCCCTCTTCTGATCTCTGTGTCTGCGTTTGTGTGTGTGTGTGTGTGTGTGTGTGTGTGTGTGTGTGTGTGTGTGTGTGTGTTTCTTTTGGGTAACAAGCCAGTCAATACACCACTTAAGATAAAAAGAAAAACTCCATGTTAAGCGTGGAGTAACTCTTTATTTATTTATATTTTTAGCCAAAGGTGAGAGGTAAAGTCGAGCAATTTCTCTAAGAATCAATGGCTGTGGATCACAGCAACACAGATAGAAAAGGCATGTTCACTTAAGAGAGGGGAAGAAATCAATACACCTTTAAAGTTATGGTTAAATGTTCAGGATGTCTTGCCTCCTTTTCTTTTTCAACGTGCACCGTTTGCATGCAATACTTTCTGAAAGAAACCAGACAGCTGTGTCCCTACTTTTAAAGAATCTAATGAGGTAGGATCGCTTTGCATGTTATCTCACATAATGAACTGCTTGCCTCTTGACTGGCTTTTCTCAGCACAGGATGCATTCATATCAATGATGCTCCCTACACAATGAAAGCAGGAGGAAGTTCCTCTACCCTCCAGAGTTCCTGTGAGGAGAGGAGCTTACTCAAGAGGCAGGCAAATCCTGCTCCCTGACACTTTAAGAGCATGTTGGCTAGGCAAAAGATGATGAAATGTGATGTCTTATGTTTAGGCTTACTTCATTTATTAGGTGTGGAGGAGGGAGGCTATCTTTTCATTTCAATGGCCTATGAATAGATGTTGGAAAACCTCAAGTCTTCAAGTTCAAGGCAGATGCTGAGGAAGGAAGTGGGAATGAGGTCAGTCACTCCATAAGGGGATCAGAGCAAGACAAAGAAATCAACCCAACAAGACAATTCAAAAGCCTCACAGAAAGACAAAGATGCAGGACTTCAGAAGGACAGAACTGGGTCAGGACACACAGTATCTGCCCGAGAAGCAGACCTGAGCCAGCAGAGGGCAGAAATAGGCAAAGCAAAAGAACACTAAGTTGGGGAGTTGGTTAGTTCAAAGTGTCAGTCACAAAGTGTTGATTCGATTAAAAAATTTCTACAGTTGATTAAAAAAATTTCTTCTCCCCCAACAGCAGCTGTTTTGACAACTGTTTGTTTATGGGCCACTTTTGCTACTTGCCCTGAAGCTATCCTAAAAGAGAAATGGAAATCAGAAAGAGATTACTCAGAGTAAAGAGGCCTTTCGGGTACATCCCGCCAGCAGAAAAGCTTCCCACTCCTTTGGCCTGAAGTCAGCAGGAAAAGCCCTCTGCAAGCAGAGCTGTGCTTCTATGAGGCTTCGTGATACAGCATGTGCTTCCCTTGGATCTAGTGATCAGAGGTCAAGAATACGCGGCAATGGGTCATGAGGAGATGATGGATGTTGTTCAGATGTCTGCAAACCACAAAAAAAGCTTGACTAGGTGATAACCACCCACGTGACTTAAGGATTCGTATTCTGTCAGAGGGCAGAGCTCTTTAAACATGTTTACATCAGAAGCACAGGGTTAAGTGAAAATGGCTAAAATGCATTCTGTAACCAAGGGCAAAGAGGAGATGTAGGTCTTATCCCTGATCATAAGCAGCCTGAAGTTTCTTATTATGGTTTCATAATATTATAGAATCTGTGGACATCCACCTAAAGGATTCACAAAGAGGATTCAGCTTAGCTGCTTGGGTAGCTTTGCAGTAATGCAGTGTGAGTAATGCAGTATGAGTAATGCAGTAACCGATCTCTTAGACCCTTAGAGACCAGGAGCCACACAGTCAACAAAATGGATGCAAGCAAATGCCAAGGATGAGTGGAAATCTCAGGAAATTGCTACTTTGAGCAAAGGAGCCCATCCAGCATGGGTTCAAGTGCAATATACAGAGTAGAAAAAAATGATCGTTCCCTGAGTAAAGAGACACTCTATCTCCTACAAGTGCAAAGAAACTGAGGCTGAGGGACAGCAATGGGATCACACACCAGACCAGAAAAGACAGCAAATGTTCAGGTTGCCCATGTTGCTTCCTCAGGCCAGTGTCATGATGGGAAATACTTCAAAGGACAGCAGGCTTTCTACATGCTTCTAGAAATTACTTAATATTTCATAGTATTAATACTTAATATTTCATCATGTTTTATCACCTTTTCCCTTCGTTTTTGTTATTTCCCAATCTCTGATGATGTTTGACCTTCAAGTCCAATTTTGGAGTGGTTCTGGGAGGTCCCTGAAGCTCTCTTGCCGAGTCACCTCCAGTGGCCATTGGCTCAGAGAATTAGGCTGGGAACCACAAGGAGGTATACACAAACAAGATCACCACGGCTGGATGGCAGAAATGAATACTAGCAAGGACTTACTATGGCTGTCACAAAGTTTTCACCATGTTTATGATCATCAGTACACACTGGACTTACTGAATTTCTTAAGCTGTCTGTCTTTATTGATTCCATTTACGTTTGTATTTTGATATCTAGTCCTTTCCAATCCATCTTGTGTTTCAAAAAATATCCAAAGAGGACACTGAAGTACCTGACCTAATGTTACATGAACTCAATTTTCCATACACTAGACTCCTAATTTTTTTGGCAGAGAATATTTTTATGTTCACATATAGACTTCAACTGATGCATTTTTTAAGTTGGCTAATATTTAAGTTGGTTAATGTAGAAGTCTTTTGTGACATTGTTCAGAGCTGAATTTAAAACAAAAACAGGATGAACTAATATGGAGATACATACATGTTATCTCTCGACATGTATAGATATTTAGAAAGCTATAGATTTAGATAGTTAGACACAAGTTTTTAACATATATACGGTCTAGAAAGGAGCTAATAATACATGAGTGGTAAGAAATCTTTGCGTGGAAGATCAGACCACAAATGGCATTTGCACTGTCAGAACAGTCAGATGGGAGGTGGTTTCTGTAAGTATAAGATAAGCCAAGCTGGTTTTCTTTGAAAAGGTCGCATGCAATTTGGTCTGATTCTCTTCCCTCTTCCTCCCACAGGAAGAATATGATTGCTTGATCTTAGAAGAGTCTTTCTTGTTAGCAGCCTTAGTTCTGTAAAGTATCAGTACACAGGTGAAAACTTGTAATGAGAGGCAAGGCTACAACCTGCAGAGGAATGCCGACACCCTAAACCCTGTCTGTAGAAGCCCCCCACAGGAGCAATGACGCAATCGCAAAGGTTTTAGCACAACCTGGTGGTCAGTTGGTGTTCTACAACAAATACATTTCTGAAAAAATATTTCATTATAACAAAATTCTTCCTGTAAAATACAATTTGTTCCTATGAAATTTGCTACTTGGTGTCATTTGACATTAGAGAAGTGAATACTTCAGTAGAACTTTTTAAAAATTTGTATCAGCAGTAATTATTCAGTGGGAAAATTATATTTCAGATAAAAAAATTCAGATAAATAGATTAAAAATTCAAACTTCATGCACATGATTTCTGCATATTGAAAGTTATTTCGATAGAATTCACTTCATAAAAATGACTCTCTTTGGCAGGAAGAAAAACTGAAACTAAATTTTGTTTATATAAAGAGATATCCTTATTCAAATTAAAAGGTGAACAATCATAATTTTGTGTTTGACTCAGAAATAAACCTTTAAATTACAGCAATCAAATGTGTGATATATTTGATACATTTGAGTAGCACACAAGTATACTGAATGTAGTTATTTATTATATAGAAAATGTGTTATTTTGTTTTTTTAAGTTAGTTTTCTCTACAGTAAGGGTTAGAACAGCCAATGTTACGCATGCTGTATGCATGTCCACAACACGCTACATGTCTTTCTCATTTAGATTGGAATCATGCCCCCTGCTCAGGAAAGACTTACTCCCCAGGTAACATTCAATGTTTTATTTCTTTTGCCATTTTAGGTTTTTAAGTTAGTAAGGACAAAATGGCTTAAAAGTTTTGACTCTCCTTCCATAATTTCCTTTATAATCTCTAAAGAAATTTTCTAACCAAGAATATAAATGAAACCCCAGGGTACCCACAATTACATTTACAATGGACCTTCATCCCTAATCTTGATAAACTTTACAAGTTCTTTAAGGACATGATTTTAAAGAAACATGCATTTCATTCCTAAATTAATGAATTAGCATTGTTTTGTGAGGCTGTGGTTCTAATTCGAACACATATCATTTTTGAAAAGTTATCTTGAAATGAGCATTACCTCAGGGACATTGAATGTGATAACTGCTGTGCTATACAAAAGGATAGATTAACATGAGCAAACCATTTACAGTGTGAGAAAATGGTTCTTAAGTTAATGCTCCAGAGAAATTATACTTTGTTCATCACTCCTTAATTTTGTTCCCTTGGGAATTTTCTAGAATGAAAAGGAATGCAGTGGGGCTACTTCCTCCTGGCTTAACAAGCATCCTTCTTGAAGCAGAGAAACTGCAAGTTTTAGGAGACCTCATAAGACTGCGTTTATCAACATCCTTCCTGGACAGAGGGGCTGGGTCAGGAGCCTAGGGAGACTATGAGGTGTTAAGAGAGCACCTTCCATAAGTCCAGCTGCAAAGACTTGGTCCTTTCCACGATTCCAAGCATCACTGTAAAAGAGGTCAGTGCTACAATTGCTCAAAAGTCAGGCATGCTCCTCTCAGTAGTCCTGGTGAACTCTTTGGTTCACCAAGCTGCACTTGAATGGAATTCTCTCTGTGTTATTGCTTCTCTAACTGGAGTGCATAGATGCTTCCTTACATCTTCCCGGGAGAAACCACTCAATGGTGAGTTCTTCCACACTTGCTTTATTTATTAAAAAAATACAAATTCCCATAAAAATTACCAATGCATTAAATGTCCGTTCAGTGATAAAGTCACATCTCTGAGTTCCCGTAAAACCTAGCAAGCATTCCAGTATTTGTGCTGTAAGTTGCAGAGTGATAACACAGGATTAATAGGTAAGGTGGAGTTGCTAGTCACAGTTCAATGCCAGTGTCAAATTGACAATCAAAGAACTTGAGCTCTGGACACAGTTGTGAAGACTTAATAGTTGAGTTAAACCCAGAGCAAACCTGCAGGACATTGTCTGACTGATGGGGAGATCCAGCCCATGGTGGGTGCAGCTAGTCCCTGGGCAGGTGGATAGAAGGTTCTGGCTGAGGAAGTGGGCATCCTTTGGTATACTTGCTCAGACATACTGGTCTGGCAAATGAGGATTTTCTTTCTATTAGTAGTCCAGTGAATATGGTATGGCCCTCAGTTCCTGGTGTTTGTGTGAAATTTCCTCCCAAGCTGGACAAGGAACTGTAACCGAAATCATAATAGAGAACAAAATCCTTTCTTCCTCCTCAAGCTGTTTGGTTGTGAATTCATTGGCAACATGCAGAGTAACTTCAGCATTGCTCAAGGTGTTTATAGATGGAAATAAATTGAGTGTGTACTTTTGCATGTGTTTGATGGGGAAAGAAGCTCCAATGCAGACTTCTGAGGCATTGTATTTGATTAGCTGACTTAAAGCAATCCCATGTTCTACCTTAAAACTTAACATGTAGGTTATAAAATTCTTTTAGGTAGAGTAAGAACACTAGTGAGAGAATGTAGAAAGGATGGAAACCAGGTACTCCCTTGTAGACAAAACTTCAATGGAGAGAGACCATAGCACAATAGAGTGAAGCCTGTTTAGCTTCATTTAGACTCTCCTTCAGATCCCTGTCTGAATGTTCCTCACTAATACCCCACTTCTTGCCTGATGTCAGGACAGTCTCTCACTCTCTGGAACAGTGTCTCACAGTTAAGTTCTCCTTAGCTGGCATATGGTCTACTACAGAGTCCCTCACAAATTTTCTTTATATTTTAAATCCCTCCAATAAGATATTCCCAGGCCTACCCTGTGCCATGGAATTCAAGGGATAAGATACTTGAGACCTATGCTGTGGAGCTCACTGATACATGGGTCTTGCTAAGATGAACCGAAGTAAAGAAAGACACAAGGTTCAAATATGCAATGGAGAAAATGTTGGGGAAGGACTCTAGAGCTGGGAAAATATCTGCATGTTCATTCTACAACATAGACATCAAGTGTGAATGATTCCGTTGAGAAAACATTGTAATGAAATTAAGCACTGTCTGTCATGGATATTTTGATTGAAATGTAAAAAATCTACACTTTTAGAAAGTGGTGGGTTGACAGATGCATTGTCAAAATTGGAGGTATATGAGATGTTTCATTTTTTTTCCATTCTCCTGTTAACCTAAAACTACCTCTAAAAATACAGACGTGGGATTGGGGAAATGGATCCGTTGATAAATTGCTTTATGGCCAAGAATGAAGACTTGAGTTTGGACTTTAATACCTATGAAAAAGCCAGGCATGACGTGTGAGGCTGTATCCCAATATTGGGGAGATAAGATAAGTGATAAGAGAGTCCTTGGGGAATGCTGGCCCAACAATTCATCCATCTCTGGGTTTATTGAGAAATCCTTTGCTCTAGTTTCTCTTTATGTTCCTTGTAAATACAGGACCAAACAATATAAGGGAAGAAAGGATTTATTCTCGCTTCTAATTCGAGTTCCAGCTCATAGTTCCTAACAACACCAGAAACTGAGGGAGGTGCTGAGAGAACAGCAAATCTTGTCGCTTGCCAGTCTATGAGTCTGCCAAGTATGCTCCAAATAATGTCCTGGTACTGGACCAGAAATCTGCATCTTATATACCTGCTCAGAGAATGGTCCCACCCACCATGGGCTAGATCATGTCACATCAATTAGATAATAGGTTTACTCAGGACTTGCCTTCACTACTCAGTCTTCGGAAATGTGCACAGAACTCAACCTTCAATTGCTAAGTTGACACCTGTTTCTTACCAGCACACGCTTTCTCAAGAAATAAGGTGTAGAGTGATCAAGGAAGACACTTAACATTTCCAGCCTCATATGCACACACACACACACACACACACACACACACACACACACACACACATGCACTTATGCACTCTTACACAAATGTGCCTTCAATATACATATAAGCATATTCAATCTTAAATTATTTTATCTTATTTTATTTTTGCATGTGAGAGGGAGAGAAGGGGGAGAGAGAGAGAAAGACCTGTGTGTCTGTGTGGAGGACCAAAAGTGACTTCAGGCCTCATTCTGGATACTTCTACTTCTGTTTTGTTTTGCTCTAGAATTTTTCAGGCTCTGCCTTCCAGAGCCAGAAGTATGGCCACCATCATTTCTAACTGGTGTTTTTATATGGAATCCAGGATCTGCACTCAGGTCCTTCTAATTTCAAGGCAGTGTCTTAAACCCTGAGCGATCTTTCCAGTCCAGCAAATAAATTTTTTAAATAGTTTTTATTTATTTGAGGCAGGAGGGCTTTTTTAGAAGTTAAGTTATGACAAAGCTAAGGTGACTTATTCCTGTGATAATGTTTAAAACATTCTTGCTAAGCACTTCAATGTTCTTTTCACTGGAACTGCTGAAGAAAGAATATAGAAATGTGTTAGAACATGGGTCCTAGGCTCCAGGAGCTTGATGTCCTGAGAAAGATGCTTGCTATAAAGAGGCACAGTGGAATGTGTTAGTGTGATAGTTAGATACAGGTAGCAACTTGACAACTGAAGGCTGGAACCTGGATTCATAGCTGAGTTAAGCCCTCAGCAAGCCTGCAGAGATTGTTTAATTGATGGGAAAGACATGGCCCATGTGTAGATGGAGGGAGCTAATTAAGGAAATTGGCATTCTTTGGCATTCTTGGGCGTACACATTGTGTGGAAAATGAGGTTTTCCCTTCTCTCAACATTCTTCTGTATATGATGTGACCAGTGCAGTCTGCACCTGGTGTTGGTATGAGCTCTACAACTGTAACTAAGTACTCATAAGCCAGAATAAAATCCCTGTTCCCATAAGTCATTTTCTTGAAATTTTATTGACAACATGCAGAGTAACTGCTACAAACAGAAGTTTAATTGATGTGCATCAGAAATAACAGGAAGAGAGCAGGCAGCACAGACTTAGGTGCTAAGAAGATATCAACAAACATAATTTTATTACTTGGAGAATATGCTTACAGGCACAGGTGTTTACCAGTGAGTGAAATGATTTCAAGTTACCTCATCAGGATAAAGTACTGGAGCTGGGCAAAGGAAATGTAAACAGAGATTGAGAATAAGAAAAGATTTACCTTGTTCTGAAAGCTAGTCTCATCATAATCACAAGAAGTGGTTAAAAGGAAAATATATAAAATATTAAGCAGGTAAGAATTTTTATAGATTAAAAATGTATATTTTTATATAAGTAACATTTTAGAAAACAGTAAAATAAAAGAAAAATAAATTTGAAGATGAGTGGAGAGCAAATGTCAATGATTTTTTTTAAAAAAAGGAAAAGTAAATGTAAGAAAATTATGGAATCTGGAGGTTTAACACACACAAAAAAATGTAAACCCATCCTTTCATTCTCCATTGAAAAGGAGTGTGTGTCAATAAAGGACTCTCTGGGAATTGGGGGGGAGGCACTGGGGGAAGGGGAGGGGGAAGAGGGGGGAGGGAGGGAACTGGTAAAAAATTTTAAAATGTATAATTAAATTTTTAATAAAAAAAAGGAGTGTGTGTGTAAGGGAGCAAAGAAGAAATAGGATTCAAAAGAGGAAATTACCACAGAAAACAAAATAAAGAAAATAGAAATTTCTTTCATATTGAATTGACATTTCAAATATCTAAAGGAGAAATTAAAACAAAGTCAAATAAAAATTCTGTGCTTTTTCATTCATTGTTGTGTGATTTAAAAATTTTGATGATCAAGGGGCTGGAGAGGTGGCTCAGGGGTTAAGCCTCTGCCTTTGCAGGCAGAAGGTCCTGAGTTCGGATCCCAGATCCCACGTATAGACGCCGGGTGGAAGCGGGGGCGGCCTGTGTTTCCGGTCCTGGTAGGGCGGGGCCTGTGAATCCTGGGGCAGAGTAAACAAGGAGAAGGTGGTCCATGGTGGTTCCCGAATTCATCCGTGGTTCTACACACACATACACGCGCACAATTGAATAAATAATAATTTAAAAAAAAAGAATTTAAAAAAAAATTTTTTGATGATCAAGTGTAAACCTAAAAGATTTCCTGAAGACACAGAGAGATCAGAAACCAGGCATCAAGCACCATGTGGTGTCAGACTTCTCAATCCTTAAATGATCCAGAGTAAATATGGAGGTCAGAGGTTAACCACGTGTCTCTCAAGAAGGCCCTGGGTGTGAATCAGAAATTTAAAACAGCAAACAAAAATAATCAAGAAGTAATTAAAACCCACAAAATAGTGTTTTGAGGAAGAATTAATTTAGAAAGAAATATGCACAAAAATTAAACTAGGATGTAGTTTGTAAGTTCTCCCAATCAAGAAAAAGATATGGAATTAGTCCAAAAGAAAAAATAATTTATAATATGTTATGAAAATAAGAATGCTACCATAGATTTAAAAATTCAACTCAAGACAATTTGGTTTCTTAAATTAATTCTCATGAATTAAATAAAATCATCAAGGATACCTGAACTTCTGCTGAAGCAGTCATAGACTCTACGTCTGGAGTGATGCCACACTGCGTTGCTAAATGAACATGCTGTCAAATATCTATATTTACGTTTAGACTCATAGGTTAGTGTTTCTTCCAGCCTTGGTTAGAAAAGCTTCTGTTGGCAGAGGGCAAACAGCTAACACAGCATGTGACTATTGAGAACCCAGCCCTAAATGAGATATTTATATCACCACACCATGGCTCAGGGAATATCACAGATGAGGGCAGGACAGAATGTAAGGGCCAGAAGATGGGAAGAAGTGCTGTAAAATGCTACTTGTGAAACGTTACAATGTCTCATGAGTTCACACAGCTGCAGTGTGAGTTCGCAACCAGACCTACCCCAGGCCTGGCATGAGCATTCCATCACAGGTGAGGGAGGGGCTCATGAGACCCACCCTTCCTGAGGAACCACAGGCGACCTCTACTTCCTAAATTTAATAACCCCCCCTGCTTGCTATCCTGAGTGTTAAGGTGACGTCATACACCCCATAGAGTGCAAGAACAGCTGGAAGCAGCATCATAAAGACCATCCGGTGAGCCCCACTATGCAATGAAATCGAGTTAATTAAAGGCGAAGAAAAATAAGGCGTTCAGAAATGGCAAAACCCTGGGGAGGACTAGAGATTCTGACTCAATTTAAATGCTGGTTTGGTATTGAATGTTATCTCTCATTCTCCAAATAAAAATAATCCAGAGATATAGGAAATGATGCTGGAGGCAGCTTTCTATAGTAATCCATTGCTTCAATTGCAAGAACTTGAACAATGCAGATTTAAACATAAAATATTTTTGTTCCATGACATGTTTGCCTAAGTTGTGTGACTTTACTCCTCTTCCTCCACAACCTTTTTTTTCCTTTCTCTTCTTCCTCTTTTTCACCTTCCTTCCCACTCCACGAATCACTAACATTTGATGAAAGCAAGATGTCGTAAAAGTTCCAGAGTCCTCCAGAGAGTGATTTAAAATTCCCAGACATGAGCAGTTTTTTGGCTTTTGTGAAAAACACTATTAAAACATTTGTACTAATTATAATGGCTACATACGATTTCAAAAGAAAAACATTCATAAAAGATGCACTGTTTGCAATTATGTGTAAAATTGTGTTAAACAATGAAGATCCTACAGAGTATGTCCTCTTACTACACTAAAGTACACTAAATAAAGTTTAACTTTCCCTCTGACATTATATAAATACAAGGTTGGTTTTATTTCTGAAATTCATGTCTCTGAATATCTGCAGTATATCAAATTAAAGCAAACTATAAAATCTGTGGAGGGAGATTTAGAGAAATTTTGTAATTTATCTAATTTATAATTAGTCTGACTAACTTTGGCCTTTTTAAAAACGATTTCATGAACTCACAATCTGAACAAATATTTTCCTACCTCTTAAAAGAGTAAGTAGAGTTTACTTTCCACAGAGTTTCATCAAAGGAAAAATTGGCATTCAAGATTTAACAGTTTTAAATAAAAAGAACATAGCCTAAGCGTCTGAGTATATCCATATACAAAAAATAGCTTTATGAAAAGAAGTCGATGAAACTTAAACTGACTAAGGGCCCATAGGAAAAACATTGAGCCATCTTACAAGAAAGCAGAACATGTATATACGCCAAGCCATTGCTTACTGCTCTCGGGCAGCAGAGAAGCCTTCCACACATACTTTCCAGGAACCAGCTAAGAAGCACAGAGTGTTGATGGTATGTAAAACTGAGTTCATTTCTCACGTATGGTACACTGCTGTCCCTTAAGATAGACAAGACATCATGCGGGGTTACTAGCAGCTGTATAAGGATATGGTCATCTTATCAGAACATCTTATCAGAAAGTGCAGTATTTAAACAAAGTGACTTGGGCTGGAAGGATGACTAAGAGGTTAAGACTCTGCCTCACAAGCAGAAGGACCTGTTCAGATCCCAGATCACACATAAAAATGCCAGGCAGAAATGGCAGCATACTGTGCTTCCAGAGCGAAACTCCAGAACGAAAGAAAGAGGAGGTAAAACAATGCAGGATGACTCCCAAAGTCACCCCTGGGCCTCCACAATCAAATCTAGTGCCCTCTGACTGACACGCACGCGCGCGCGCGCACACACACACACACACACACACACACACACACACACACCATGCATGAAGAGAGAGAGAGAGAAAGAGAGAGAAAAAGAAAGGAAGGAAGGAAGGAAGGAAGGAAGGAAGGAAGGAAGGAAGGAAGGAAGGAAGGAAGGAAAGAAAGAAAGAAAGAAAGAAAGAAAGAAAGAAAGAAAGAAAGAAAGAAAGAAGAAAGAAAGAAAGAAAGAAAGAAAGAAAGAAAGAAAGAAAGAAAGAAAGAAAGAAAGAAAGAAAGAAAGAAAGAGAGAGAGAGAGAAAGCAGGGGAGGGAAAGGTAAGAGAGGGGAGGGGTATTATAGTAAGAATTAAACATCTGAGTGCTTTGCCAAGCTGTTAGCAGGCAGTGACCTGAGAACACCACGAAGACATGCTGTGCTCAGTGAGAAGGAATGGACTCTGTGGGTGCTGCATTCTATGTCTTTTGCCACATGTATGCACTGAAGGTGGAGGATTGTTGATTCCTGGCTAGGGCATGTAAAAATCTCAGGGACAACAGGTTCATTGGCTCTGATTTGTCTTCTATGTAAGAGACATGTGACCTAACCCACTGTTACGGTTTCATTTTAGTGTCAACTTGACAATTACAGACTGGGGCACAGCTGTGGAGAGTCAGTGGTTGGAGCAGGCCTTTGAACAAGTCTGCAGGTATTTGATTAATTGATGTGGAAAACCCAGCCCATAGTGGGCGATATTTTTCCAGTGGTGGACCGGATAATAAGAAGTGCAAGGAGGAAGGACTTGTTCTTCCCTTATCCTGTGTGGACTTGCTGTTGAGTTCATTCTACAAGAGTCCATTAACATTTTAGACCATGATTGCATTCTTCGTTGCTGCTGCCACTGCTGCCTCCATCCTTGGCTGACTCAGAGCTCCATCCTTTCCACCTTGACTCTGTTCCCGCTGCCTTTGGAGCCTGGTCTCTAGGCCATCACTGACGTCAGAGTCCAGCTATTCAACAACTACAAAGTCCAGCGTCTTCGACCATCCAGTGAGAATCACAGCAAAGAATAATTTTAATACAAGTGTGTTTAATATGAGTATATTTCATGGGCTATGCTAATACTGAAAAAGCTGTTTTCTGTTTATTTGACACTAAGATTTAACTGATACCTTGTATTTTGTCTGACAACCAAATTCCATGTCATCATGAAGAAAGTAATCAAGAATACTTTGAATAAAGAATTTTTCTGTAGATGTGACACAGCCAATAATTTACTTTCTGTAAATGATTAGAAGGTTTTAATTGTGTTACAAATATTAATCGAAACTTAAGTAACTTTTATTCTGTGGAAAGAATAAAAAAGGGAAATCTGAAGGTTTTACAAAAGAATGCATTTAAGAAAAGGGGAAAGAGCCTTAGCAGAAAAAAAAATCTTCATTTCAAACAGGAAATTAAATACCCTGGTTTGGATGTATGTCTTTGAAGAAACTTCAGATCATCTCAGACATACTCTGTGTGCAAAAGAATATAGAGCATGACCTTTCTTATGAGTTTGAACAGATAATTATTTCCTTTGAAGTTGAGTGCTTGAAGGTCTTTTTATCAAGAGCACTTTCATAATTAGCTAGGGACAATTACCACTCCTTATACAGATGTACTTTGGTATTAGGAGAATACTGCACAACAAAACTCTGAGAAAAAAATTAATCAAGATCTACATAAAGTAGGAGTAAGAAATCACAAATTTTATAGTTGATATTTTTAAGAGAGAAAAGGAAAAAAACATAAAAATTTCACTGAAAAAGTATCACAGTTGTGATCAGAAATATAAAGTCTATGTGTGTATGACTGTAGGTAGTTGTTTATGTATGTGCACACATGTTTGCATGCGTGAGGGTGTATTTGTATGCCTGTGTGTTCTATGTATATTATGTATGTAGGTATATGTGTCTGTATGTGTGTTGTGTGTGTTTGTGTGTCTATGTATTTGTGTGTGTGAATGTACCTGTGTATACATCTCTATGTGTGTGTATGCATGTGAAAGTGTGTCTTTGGATGTGTCTGTGGGAGTTTTGTATGTGTATGAATGTACTGTTTACATGCATTTGTGTAAGAGGAAGTGCATCAGTATTTGTGTGTGTGTGTGCATGTGTGTGTGTGTGTGTGTGGGTGTGTGTGTGTGTGTGTGCAATAACATCAGTATCTATGTGGAGGGTCCTGCCTGTATGGGGTATGTGGAGGCGTCTTCATCAAGGCTTTTCACCTTTGTTTTTGCAACAGTGTCTCTCGCTGAAGCTGGAGATCACATTTTGCCTACACTGGCTAGTCACAAGCCTGCAGGATCTGCCCATATTCTTTGCACAGCCCTTGGGTTTCAGGTGCATGCCACCACGCCGAGCTAGCTTTACACATGAATGCGGAGGATTCAAACTCAGGTCTCATTCTTGCCCAGCAAATGATTTGAACACAGGGTCTTTACCCCATACCCAGAAGTTTAAAGTTTTAAAATTATCATTGCAGACATGATTTTGCTAGTGACTTCTCATAATTTACTATTTTCAAGGAAATGGTACAATGCATATCTCTTTTTGGAAAATATTTGCCACTTATGCACAGAATGACAGAGAGCTGCACTTTGAAACTATTAAATGTATTATTTATTTGTGGTGAATTCTAACAGAAACATCTCATTTGTGACAGAAATAAGGCAAGTGGTAAGGTAAAACGTAGTCTCTTCCTGCCCAATAAAAAGTCAACGATATCCAAACCTTATCATTTAAATAGACTATACAATTTTAAAGTGGGAAATTTATATACTCTTTCTGATGAGGTCTTGGCATTATAATGGCAAGGCTAGATTTTAACAAAGCCATCTTCACATTTTTTGACAGTCTCTGTAAATATAACCTATGGTCAAGGATAAGACCATCACTCACAGTTCATTTTCTTTTTTCAGATAAAAATCACAAACATTTTATTCCATAGTCATGTGTGAGATTCACTTTCAGTGGATAAATGTCTTTACAGAATGGTGGGCCTCAGCTCTGTGTCTACCAGCTACTTTATCACACAGAGAAAACTTCCGAATTTCCTTCTTAAATTTATATACATTACCCTAGTGCTGTTATTTGTATATCTACTTTATATATTGTGAAAAAATGGTCTCAAGTGAAAAACGCATATTTTAAAAACACAGCATGTATATTTGAGAGATTACTTGCAACTTAAACTTCTGAAGGTAGACTTATGATCTAATTTAAAATTTAGGTTTTGCTGTCTGTATTTTGAAGTAATTCAAAAGTAAAAATAGTCATCAGATTCCCGATCACTCTTGAATCTCAGTACTGCAAATTTAGTTATATTGTCTTTATGAGGCAAGTGGTCAAATTCTACAGAGACACTGAAGGGCAATTTTTTTAATGACTAGTGAGAAGTAAAAGCAATCATTTCTTTTGGATGTTCATAGCTAAAATTTCTTAACTTATCACCAAATAATAGAGAAAGTGAACCAAACTTACTAAAATTGGAGATTATTTATTATAAATTCTGCTTCTTTCCCTCTTGTTAACTAGGGTTAAAGGACTATCAATATAAGGATTAATTGCTAATTCCATGTGATGCAATAATGACATCATTTGAATTAGAAAAAAACACAAAATTAAGTGACTTTTGTGAACCGTGATGATGTTGCATAATTAAGTTATTTAAAATAAGTCAGACAAGAGTACATAAAGAAACAAAACACACTAAAGGCAATGCATACCTATTGTGATAAGCTGATTCTGAGCTCACTAAGGAGCTTGCTTTCACTGAAGCTGCGAAAAATGCCATTGAGCAGTTATTCCTTAAGTGTCTTTGTTCAAGAACTGGGACATGTTAAAGGATTCTAAAAATTATTTTGATTGTTCCTAAATTATGCTTTAATAGGTCACACATAGTTTACCTATGAATATGGAACACGTTTTATATAATCGAAAAAGGCAATAATGGGATTTTTATTATGGTTAATCACTATTAATTCCTGGCAAGAGAAATCTAAACATTCGAGAAATTCAACAGAAATGCATTTTAATGAAAGCTAAAGATTGTTTTAAACATAAGAAATATCCATATAAATTTTTCTATTCTTCCAGTCGATATGGAATTCCATAAAATAGTTATATTAGATCTCATATGTAAACATTCAACACAAAAATATTTCCATGGTTCTGTTTTAATTGTATAAGTTTTAACATGCATTCCATTGGTTTAAAGATAATTATTTAATCAGTTAAACAAATTTGATCAAAAGCATCATGCAATAATTATCACGTATTGTACAAAAAATAAACCATGTTGCAAAGCTATAATTCCCACGTGGAAATGAAAATAGGCTCATATGAGGTTTTAAGGGATGAGATATCCTGTAAAATATCCTTTAAGAAATACTATCTAGTTTGTCTAGATGGTAAAGTTCCCAAAAGTTATTGACTGCCTTTATTGTCATATCTAAACTCATCCATACTACTTTCATATACCTCCATGGATCAGAAAAAGTAAATGGAAATTATGATATGTAAGAGTAGAACAAGGAGGACATCTTGAGGTCATTCTAGAAATGAACATGTTGCTATTCTTACATTGTCCATGTGCAATGTATGTTTAAAAAGAGATTCCTCAAGAGAATTTAACACTTCAAATATAAACACACAGTTTCTTCAGAAAAAAAAAAAGAAAAATCAGAAAGGTAATGTTTCCCCCAGGCATTTTAAATTCACTTGAAAGCATTCTCTTCTTTCCACATCTGGTTGTCAAACATATGCAAGTAGAAACAAACATGAATGTGTGTATGCACATATATACACATGCACATAACCATGTTTGCATAGAAGCATTTAGGTGCACAAACACATACACACATACACACCATACACACACACACACACACACACACACACACACACCATACACACACACACACACACACACACACACACACACACACACACACACGTGCACGAAAGCAAGCACACAGACTCAAAGAAGATATTTTTGAATGCTCGGTAAATTTTTAAAATAAGCATAAGACTGTACAAAACATCTTGATAAAACTAACTTAAATAGTTTTCCACAGTGGTAAAATATTGTCACAAACAGTAGATTCAGGAAGCCACTGCATAGCTACCTCTTCCAACTACTTCTAGAAAATACAGAAACTGCCACTAATGTGAGCTTTTTCAACTGTCCCAATGATTTTCGTTTCCTATGAACTCTGAGTTAAATCTGGGCTCTCGGGACCATTGGCCGAAGGTTCTGTCTCCTTGATGCCACTTGTGGGTTCACCAGCTCCTGCCTCTCTGCCTCCGTCAGGGGTCATTGCCAAGGTTACAGTTGAACTAACACAGTTAGCCCCTTGCTCTGCCTTGCCCACTTCATTATCAAATTCAATCTTATCCTTGTGGTTGCTGCTTTTCTTCACTTGTCCGTTCTGCACTGGGTAGGTGCTGGCTATGGTGTCATAGAGGAACTGGTATTGCTCCTGGTGAGGGAAAGCAGAAAGAAATTGCACTGAGAAAATTGATGCTATTTTGGTGATGATGGATAAAAATGAGCAAGAACCAATCATTGATGCGTGGAAGTCTAGATGGCAGAAATGTCCTCTGGCATGTTCTCACAGAAAACAAGTCTCCAAACAGGTTCAGGTACATGATACCTTTGAGTAACATTAGGCAGACTGATTGGCTCCACTTGTATATCACATAACATCTGAGTCCAACCTTTGCCAGAATGCCATTTTGGCTTCATATTTCCAACTAACTCTATACATTATATAAGAATTACCTCATTCAAAAAGCATATTCTGATTACTGTAAATAATAATGAAATGTCACAAGTCACTTTCTCTGTTATTTTAATTGCTACTTTATTTATCACATATGTGATTACTTCCTATATTAACCCATGAGGCTGCTCATGGCAAATATATACACTAGACACTTGGCACATTCTTAACATCGGTTTGTATAAATTCAACTCATGCATACAAAAATGAAAGCCTTGTATAATTTAGTGAGAAATTAAGTTCATGTTGTGAATAATTACTAATTCCCAGATATCCATCTGTGACTATTGTTCCAGAGAGAAAATACACCACTACTTGTGTACAAATTGTTCTTCTGAATCCACCTCTCTTCAAAATGTGACTGCAGTCCTTTTCAGGAAGAAGTGGGGTCTATTTTCTCATCATGGGATCTGGACTGGCCTATGTAGTCTTTTGTTAATAAAATACAGAGGAAGACATTTTGATCCAACTCGACATGTGGACTTCAGAGGGTCTCACACATTTCTGCTCACCCCTTTGGCGCTCTGTCATGTGATATAAAGAAGTCTGGGCTGGCCTTTGGGGCAAGGGAAGAGTCCTAGCCACTCTTTCTCACCTCACTATTAAATGACAGTCAAGTGCCAGCTAACAGGTAAAAGAAATGATTTGAGACCAGCCAGACCCAACTGGAATACAGTTGAAAGCAACTCTCTGAGAATCTGAGACTTATTGGCTGAGCTGGAGGAAGCCAACAGAAACCCAGCAGATCCACAGACTATCACTGTGATGTAAGCAGTGCCATTAAGTGACTAACTTTTGGGTGGTTTCTAGCAGAACAACACTAAGTGACAGAGGGCTAAAGGAAAGGAAATAAGTAATTCATAAGAATTTAAACAAATAAAATTTTTTGTGGCAAACTCTAATTAGGTTTTCCATGGATAATCATTCAGTGCAAATTATAATGTAAAAATGAAAGAGACAAGAAACACAGAAAATAGAAGAATCGAGATGAGAAAGGAATGGGAGTGAGGAGACAGGGGAGGGAAAGGAAACAGCCAAACTGAGAACATTAAGGTCTTGAAAGCAATGGTGAGAAGTACTTACAAATGAGCAGACCATTCCCGGCCTGGCTTTGCGCAGAGATTTTACCACTTGAAATACATCTACTACCTCTTCTGTTTCTGCACTTTCCAAGAGATTTAACAAAGCACAGAATAACCCTGTCTCCTGGGAGCCATCCCTGTAAAAAGAAGGAAAGGTTAAATGAAAAGAAGAAAATAGTCGTTCTGATTTTTTAATGGAGAAAAATGTCATCATTAAAAAGAAGAGATGGAATTGTTTTTGCTTGACTAGCACTGCAGCCATTTTATGTTAATTTTAAAGGACTAATCACCTCTTATAAGTACATCCGGGGCAGACTTCCTTCATTTCTGACTGTAGCTATTAGAATTCTGTAGTATAAGAATACTTGGGTTGGGTTTTAAGGTACACTTTCTTCTCTTTCGTACATTATGGATTTAGATGCATTTGTATTTACATTTGAACTTGTCAGGACCAATATTAGAATGCTGATTTGGTAGATGATGAAATAGAGATCCAAGAAATATAAAAACATGGTCCCCAACTGACTAGACCCTAAGCATCAGGCCCGTGTTTCATGAATTACTGACCTATGCCCCTCCCTCACTCTTTTGCCACTTTTCCACTTGAACAGATGATCCTACTTCTACATGAGCAGAAAAGGAATGCGTGATGGAATAATTCATTGAAACAAGGGAAAGCAAGTCATTAGCACACTATGAAAGGTAGCAACCAGAAAGCTACAAAACATAATAAAGCTTTAATCTAAACCACATGCTGTCAGCAGGTACTAGGAATTGACGTTGTTAATAATATAGAGTAGGTGTTCAATTATACCTTGAGAAATATGTAACAGCTAAAATTCCCTCAGTTTTCTTTCTACATACATTTCACTTCCAACAATGCAAGTAAATATTGCACATGAGTATATCATGTAGGTCTTGATTCTGCTTATGCAAAATCAGTAATAATGAGAGTTCTGAAATCTAAGAGATAAAAATAATAATAGTAACAATAAGTTAAATAATAATGAATGTTCCCCAAGTTCTGAAAGCACTTCACTAGATTTACAATATTCATTTATTTTAGGATGTCTCATTTCTCACTTATTTTAGCATACTTTCATTTGTATACTTTTTCTATTAAGCTTCCTTTTCCAATATGTCTTAGTAAGTCAGTGAGGTAAACATAACAAGCATTACTAGAAACAGGCATTGCTATTATTTGCATTACTGAAATATTTGCCTTTGAAGATTGGCTTAGAAAGGCAAATAGTGGTTTCAAAATAAAGTTTCCAAGCACTGAGATTTGGGTTTGTAGCTAAATTCAGGGATCTTTACTAAAGACAAACAGTCCTCTGGGCCCTGAAAGAGGCAATGGGGGACTCTGCTGCACAGACATCTTTGTAATGGAATCCAGGCCCCTGATGTTCACTAATTCTCTCGTCAATTCACTGGCTGCACATGACATTCCAGGGTCAATGCTAGGCTGTGGGGAATCAAGGATGACATGAACCTCTGTCCAAAGGAACGCTTCTTCTGCATGTGTGCTGTAGTTGTGCTGTGGTCAAATCCCACAAGAGTAAGATGACTTCACGAGAGATTTTCCTTGGAGTTATGAGTTTAGTATGCAGGATTAGAAGGAATCAAAGAGAAAGTGCTGAGCAGGAAGAAATATGATGTTGAGAGCATGTGCTACGGCTCCTACTCACCTGCAGTGAATCAGGATGGGTGTGTTCTTGTGATACTTGGTCCCCTCCGTGAAATTCTTCTTGGGAAGCTTCTTTTTGAGGGTCTGGATCATGGAAACTAATTCTTTGGGTTCTGTAGGGAGCTGCTCCCCACTCCAAGCAGAATACTGGAACTGGTAGACAGTTCTAGGTTCTTTCCTCTGCAATCAGAAGTGAAGAGAACATCAGCTCAACTGAAGTTCAGTAAATTTGTTGTGTGACTTTTGTATTTTATTCACGATTTTTTTCACGTAGATAACATAGAATTTTTATTCTGATTCATTATTCTGTTTTATTATTCATGTCCTTGAATAAACTGATTATCCTAGGTTGGTTATCAGACTAAATGCATTAAAAATAAATACTTTCAGGGCTGGGGAAATGATTCACCAGCTAAAGCATTTGACAAACAAATAAAAGAACCAAAGTTCAGAGACCAGATTGCACATAAAATAAGTAAATACATACATACATACATACATACATACATACATACATACTGGGTGGGTATGGAGGACAATTCTAGAACTGGAATGCAGAGTCTGAGAATCATAGGGCAAACTGTCTAGCCAGACTAGTCCTAGTCATAAAGGCATGCTCTGGTTTAGTTAGAAACCCAGGCTCGTAACAATAAGGTGGAAGATCAATGGATGATCAAGAATGATTCTAAACATCACCCCGGAGCTTCCAAATATGCTCATGCACATGCAAACATACATTTGCACATTGAAGCAACCCAAACACACACATTAAAAATAAATACATATATAAACAATGCATTCAGAATCATTTACCTACCTTGGAATGCCTCAATTCAAACACACGGATAATATAAGCTGAAGATTTGCATGTGTCTTTCAGGTCAACTTCCATGTCTCCATATGTTTGCTTTCCTTCTCCCCAGTACTGAGCACAAACTTCCTACACAGGAAAAAACAGAGTTTGGCAGGTTCTAGCCACATGCATTCTCTCTCTTCTTTCTCCTAATTTTTTATTATGTGGAAGATACTGAGTTTTAAAGTTAAAACTTGTCCATAAAATCCGGAGACCTTTAAGTAAACACCCATGTAACAGATGAGTAGTGTTTCCTTGGAAATATTGCAGAGTATCTTCATCTTTTCTGATGTATGTCTCTGAGTTTTGTCCCTCCATCTATACTCAAAACATCATTACTTCAGCATCCATTGACTGAGTTGATTTCAACCACGACCCTCTCAATACCAGATCCCACTAGTTCTCTGGTGGTTCCCGAGAACATAGTTTATCTTGGGAAATTTTGATAAGGATACTTTTTTGAGAGAGAAGAGGAGAAAAAGGAAAGGATCAGAAACAGAAAGACAAAGACAGACACAAAGAGACAGAGAATCAGAGAGAGAGAGAGAGAAACAGAAAGAGAAAGACTCGTGCCAGAGAACTTTGGGAAGTCAGTACTGCTCCTCCACAATCTGTGCCCCCATGTCCACAGTCTAATACCTTTATCGGCTAAGCTATTTTTCCAAATAGTCCAGCATCTTGGTGATCCAAGAACAGCTAAATTGAATAATACCTATGTAAAAGACAAAAGCAAAGAGATCACAGAAGAGTTTCCTTCCTCTTCAAAATGCTCTCTGCTAAATCCTCTGCCATCTTTGCCAATAAAGGGAGGGGACATTTTCATATTCTCTCAGTCTATTGCTTGGCTGGCACGGTTTAGACAAGAAAGAAGATTTGCAGAATATCTGAGTATATATTTATTTTTTAAAAAAGAAAACGACTTTCTATGCTAGGGGTTAAGAGAGGAGAGGAAGCAGGGAGGAGGAAGGCAGACAGAGTGAGAGAGAAGAGATTGGAGAGGAGAGTAGCGAGGTAAAGAGGAACTGAGTTGTATTACTGTAAGAATGTTTGTTAAATATGCCTTAACATAATCAGATAATTCAGTAATTGATAAAACTAGGTAAAATGAATTGTTGTCATGCCACTGGGAAATTTTGCTAATATCTCAAGATTTAACTCATATGTATTGAGTAAAAATTACAGTAAAAATAACAGAATTTTGTGACAATAAATATTAGGCAGGCAGGAAGAAGGAAGGATGCAGTTGAAGATTTCTGGAATCTTGTCTTGTTAGAATAGGTTTATAGGAGAAGTCAAGTACAAGAAAAGTTTACAGATGAAGCTTCCATGCTGAAGGCAAATGATGTGCTAGGAGATTATATATATATATATATATATATATATATATATATATATATATATACACACACACACACACACAGAGAGAGACAGAGAGAGAGAAAAGAGAAGACTAGAGAAAACAATAAAGATAAGAAAGCTATTTGCGATGGTACCTCGGTTGCCGTGCCTTGGATTATCTGTGAGCTTGGGGTGAGCTGAGCGAGAAGCAGCCATGAGACACTGTCTGACACAGGCAAGTGATGCTGGAGGCTGCCCACAGCCAGCCCCAGCGGGACTTCGTGACAGAGCTCAAACATGGCACAACCATGAACAAGCAGTCCAGCGGGAAAGCAGTATTTGTTAAAACAATATTGTCAAAAGCACAAACCTGCCCTCCGTTTGTTAGCTCTGTCAACATAACAATAACTTTGACTTTTCTCTGGAATATCATCTGCCAAAAGTCACCAATGGTCTCTTTCAGTGGTCCCTGAGCAGCGATCATCATTTCTGGCTTCCAGTAGCTCTTTAGAAACAAAGAAGTGGGACTTGTTACTACTACCGTCAAAACCAGAGCAAGCAACTCTTAAAACTAATGCTTAAAGGGGAAAATCAGTTAATTTGATATCTATGCTGCTAAATACAAATTATATGGCTCTTAAGACCAAGAAAAACATGTAGTAACTCTTTACTAAATATTTAATTCTCTAGTACAATATAAAATTAAGATTAAGATGAACAATGTTATCTACTAAAATATTTCTTCTTCTAAAAATATCTTTTATATAAAGGGTGCTGTGTTCCAATAAGAAGTCACTTAAGCATTAAACCTGCTCTTATCATTCTTCTATTTTAAGTCCTGCTTAACTCCTATGACACAAAAAATTGAAACTATTACTCCTTGAGAATGGATGTTAGGTAAATTTTGAAAAGAAATAAATCCAACTCAATAAGTAAATATTTACTAAATGACTTACATCCACCCCTTCGCTAGAATTCTCAGTTTATTTTTCCAAAAGAAGTGCAGCACAGAGCCATCTAATCACAGATGGGCATAGTCCTCACACAAGGTAGTGGAGGCAACTCTAGAAGCTTCCAGGAAGAATAATTAACCCAAGTTAATTATTGAATGCAGTGTCTTAATCACACAAATATATAAATTTGATTTTCTCTGAGTGTTTGACTAATATTTGTAATACTTATTTCAAATTTTTTAGTTAACATGGTAATTATATTTATCATATAACATAATAACACTGCTTTCCTAAATCATTTCATCAAGTTTTTAAATAGCTTGATAAATTACAATAAAGTATTAAACAATGAAATTTTGTGCCAGCAAATATTTAAATACAATCAAGCTCATCATTCACCTATAAAACTGCTTAATAAGTGGGTCTGATAGGACAGATATGGTTGCAGATGGTTAGGTCCTGGGTTTGGAGTTCTAAGACTTACCATTACAAAAGATGCATTGATGTATTTGCTGGTCTCCTCTGAGTCGCTGTCATCATCAGAAGACTCATCTGAATCATGCTCACTCTCTTTGCTCATCTCCAGCTCATGTTTAAGTGGCACCCTGTTAAAGTCATCTGCACACACACAAAAAAATAGCCGTAACTCTTCCCCTCAAAATAGTAAAGGCTGGGATTTAGCTGTGGCAGAGAATTCTCTTAGCACAAACAACTCCCAGGGTTCAAACTCCAGCACTAACAACAGAAGAAATGAAAAATATTTTAATCAAACATCTATCTGACTGACACGTAACAAATGTAGTACAGAATTCAGAAAAACAATCTGTTCAGCATTAAATGTGCTGATCTAAATGCAATGAGATTCTGCATCAAACAGCACTTTATTGATTAAAAAATTAGCACATCAAAGTTAAAAAAGATGGCTCCAAAAAGTTTATAGAAAAAAGAAAGCCATGAATTATGACAAAAAAAGATGGTTCTTTATTTAGCACATGTACTTTGGTTTTTCTTGGGCTATCACCATACTGGTTGATAAAAGTCAAAAATGTAATAGCTTAGACTTTTGTTCCTCGGTTATGTTCTATTATCATTAACATATGCCATTATGTAAGCCTCTCAGATTATTATTTAGTCCATCAAGTACCAGTGCAAAATATTTCATCATTTTAAAATGGTAATCACCTGGTTAATGATCTGTTTAACTTTAGCACAATTCAATATTTTAACATCAGAAGGACTTCTGCAGAAATTAACTAGATCATCCTCACACTAGTTTGATTTATTTGGTTGTTGTTCTATCTGTGTTGATACTGGTGTATTTGACTGCATATAATTGTAACAGTGACAAGTGTGATTCTATCAGGATGTTAAAATCAATACTTAAAATAGTGCATATTTGGGTGTGATACATTTAAAGATTGATAGTTGATGATTTCCCATGTACTTCTAGCTTCTAAGTTATGAGATAAAATGAAAAAAAAATGAATGAAGGAATCTCTATTATTTGGCTATTGCCCTGAAATACTATAAAGATAAGAGAAAAGTAGGAAAGTAGACTTAGTCTTTCTTTTCCTAGCCTCAGGGATTTCATATTTCCTATAATCATTTCTTTAAAAACTGGTAAGGAAAAAACATACTGAATAACATTGATTCTTCATGGTTCCTTTAAAATTTAGTGCAGACAACCCTTACTAAATTCTGTGTGTCCATGCACAAACACAAAAAAAAGGTATAAAAGTTGGAGGGAAAGATTCTCAGTGGGTGAAAGGAAATGAGTTAATGTTATATACTGAGGAAAATGAGAAAAGTTCACTATGTACACATATGAAAATGTGAAAGAAAATAAATTTTAGAGTTTGGAAAGTAATGTGGTCAAAATATGTTTGGGATACAAACAATTTGCTGAAACTAAATTTTATGTAGCCTATAACTGCTGTATTCTTTACAAATATTAAACCCTGTTTCAAGGTGACTAAACATTTCTCATGTCAAATTAAAACTGAAAGAGAGATTTACTTTATCTGGTACAAAAAGGAAAAGCTAACTACATACATGGAATGATATTAGAATTCCTGTTTTTCTTTTTATTTTCCTCTTGATTTCCAATGTGCTGTGTCCTCCAGTTCCTATATGAAGGAAGTCTCTAAGAAGAAAAAGAGAGAGAAACCTTTAAAATCTAATCTTTTATGCAGCTTCCTTATGGTTGCCATTCATGATGTGCTGAGATTTGACATTCATGCAGCTATGCTGGGATCACCCAAGCTCCTGTAAATCACCTTCAGCTGTGCTCTGAGACTACATCCAATATACTCTTTGCTTGCCAAGTTGCACTGTCATAATTAGATACAGGTGTCAACTTGATGGCTGAAGGTTTGAGCTCTGGACACATTCACAGAGAATTAGTAGTTGAGTTCAGCCCAGAGCAAACCTGCAGGAGATTGCTTAGTGGATGAGGAATGACTAGCCAATGTTGGGTAGGACTAGTCCCCAAGTAGGTGAACAAAATAGAAGGAGCTATTTAAGAAAATGGGCATCCTTCTGTGTACTTGGCCAGATATCCTTGTCTGGCAAGTAAGGATAGTACTTCCCTCAACTGTTACATATATTGTGTGATGAGTTCCCTCAGCCCCTTGGTGATGGCGCATTCTCTCCTGTCAAGGTGAACTAAAAACTGTAACCAGACTATTGTTAGAGAATAAACCCCTTCTTCCCTTTAGTTGTTTTTTGGTGATTTTATCAGTAACCATGCAGAGCAGCTGCAACATGGACTTTGGTGGACTCATCTGTTCTCATACTCTATCCTGGATGAATAGATATTTATTCACCTTTTCTAGCAAGAGTTAACACAACTCTATAGAATCTCAGTAATCAACACCTTTCCTCTTTGTTTAACAGTATCCATGGCTTGCCATCAGCAAACCCCTCTTCTATTCTTCTCCCAACAGTTGTTTTAATTTTTTTAAAAAATTCCTCTAATTCATTCATGTATTGATTAATTGCACCAAGTGGAGATCATCTGAGGACACCACCAAGAAACCAAATTGTCAACTCCTGTCACATCTCACTTACTTCATGGCTTAATAGCAGTCAAACAGTCTCTGCTTCCTGTTTCCACTTGAAAAGCATACAATGCAACTTCACACTTAATAAGCCAAATAATAAGATTTCCTTCCATTGTATCATAATATGGAGGCTTCTGTTGGTGACTTCAAGATCACTTAACTTCATTAAATTTAGTCTTGCAAGAGTTATCTCAAATTCACCTGGTAACCTGCATCTCTATCCCCATTTTCTGTCTCTCTGTCTCTGTACATGGAATGACCTCACTGGTCTCCACTGGGTTATATATATGCATATATATATATATATATATATTTTCCCCATAGCCACTCGCAAAAAGCACTTTGACTCTTGTACCTACAATTGTCCTGCACAGAGTATAAACTCAATTATGCCTGCTCAGTAAAATCATCCATCCTTCTTTGCACGACTATAACTGTTAACCTTAAATAGAACTGCATCATCCAGCTTCATGTACACATATATGGATCAGTGGGGTTAGCACACTAAATAGTGTGTGTCAACAAAAAGAGCAGCAGAACAGCAAGAAAGTCCCTTGGGCTTCAAACCACCCTGAGCCTGCTGGTCCCCATCATAAGGAGAGCTTCGGAGGAGCTGAGGAACTTGGGATTGTTACATACTGCACCACCAATTGCCACTTCAGCCCCACTTTGATCGTCAACACTAACAGTTCTGCATCTGATTAAAGTTCATTCCTGTTCTTAAGCAGTTCTCTGTATTGACCTGTTTCATAGTTTATAGACCGAGTCAATAAAAAGGAAATCAAAGAACCACTTTATAAAAGACTTTTGACAACTAATTAATTTAAGGGCAGCCATATCAACTCCCTGAATGGCATCCACATTTGACTGTCAGAATAACTGCTTGATACATAGAAAGGGACATATACACACATCCTTCCTGTTCTGTCTGGCAGTCCCAGAAAGATGAATTACTAATCAGTTGTAAATTTCTCTAATTATTTCCTTTCGAAACCAAAAACAGATGCAGTGTTTAAAGGTGAGATGTTATATTGCCTACGACAGGCCATCTTTTAAAAATATCAGCTTAATGAAGTAAGAGTGTTAGTGGTAGTACTGAACTTCTGGATTTAAGCAATTCTTTTCCACAACTGATGTATAAATTCAGTAATTTCTTTTTAAATTCCATGTGTCTGGGTTTTTCATTCGTGAGTCACTAGTTACCAGTCAAGTGCATAGCAATCACCTGGGAAACAGATCACACTCAAAATTTCACTTATAATTCTTTTCTTGTGGCCACCATTACCTGGAATTCAGCTTCGAGAGGAGATGGGTCACTGGGTGGGTCCCTTTTCTTCATGTTGTGTAGACATGAATGTAATTCAGACAAGTTCACTTCTGTCTCTCCAAACTGATTGTACTCCACTAAAGCTTGATGGATCAAGATGTATTGTGCCTTTGATATCAAGGAAAAATATACACAATCAATGGGAAACATAAAGCATATACATAAATTTGTTCACAATAGGAAAATGTGTAGTAAAGTTAATATCTATAAACATATATATATATAATGGAAATTGTATCTCACAGTTTTCTACAATATGAGAAAATTCCATTTCAGACTAATTTTCCTGGAATAAAAAAGTTTACCAAATAGGGTATCCATTGTACAGTACATGGTTTTGATCTTATTCCTTATACTGTTTGAAAACATGATGTTATTTTCCTCAGTCATTATTATTGAGATTTAAATTAATAATATATAAAACTATGATAAATTAGAGTAAATTAGAGAAGGCACATCATTCCATACTATTTATGGGTTCAAGTTTTCTAAATGTCTTATTAAATAAAAAAAATTATTTGGAAATGTAAATGTCCATTATGCTAAACCCAAATTTAGACTTCTAAATTTTTAAAGTCATATTTAAATTCAATTTTTTGTTAAGGAAATAATGTATTTGTCATGAACCTTTTCAACTTCCAACTCTAGTTTGGTATATCCTTTCAGTCTAATTTATGTTGCCCCCATAAAAGAATAGCTCCCTTTTCTTCTAGCAACCTAGTTTATTCTGTTGCACTATCATCTAATTATCTCCAGGCATAATAACATCAATGTTACACTGATGCACTCATGATTTTCACCTCCACATGCCACCATATGAATGCACACTAGACCACATTCTCCACTATAGCAGGGCATTTCCCATTAGGAGATCACAGTCCTGCATTTTAATTTTCCCTTCCATCCTTACATATTTTCAAATATTTTGTTAGCCTAAGAATACTGAATACAATCAACAGTCTTGTACCTATTTCTAGTTATGGACATTTGCATATGTATATATGCTCAGTAGCTCAGTACAGACATTTTCATTAATAACTACCACTTACAATTACTGAATGGATGGCATGTCCCCCAAATGTGTCTAAATGTTTTACTTATATTTTACTTTTCTTTTTTTTATAGATCTGCAAGGTAAATACTCTCTTTATTTCAACCTTTATCTCCATTTTAGGAATTATTTAACTGAAGCACATAAAGATTGAAACTTATCAAGAAATGCATATGATTATAAATTCAAGGCATAGTATTTGAACTTCTGAACTTGAATTCAAAAGAATGCATCTTTTCAGTGCATGGTGGCTCATGCTCATAATCTCAGCACTGATCCCAGTGCTGAGGCAGGAATATTATTACAATTTCAAGGACATTTTGAGCTACATAATCAAATGTCAGGAAAATATCAAGAACAAAAACAAAATAAAGCAAAAGCAAAAATCTGTCTCTTGATTCTTGTACTACTTTGTCTCATCATTTTATAAAAATCAGTGATCAGTTCCACTGCTCTACTTTTAACTAGACTGGTGTTACGAATTGCATTTCATCATTATTTTTCCCTTACATTTTCGTGTATATGTGTGTAGTATGCATATGTGTATGCATATTCACATGTGTAGCCGTATGAGTGCAGGCATGAATATTCATGTACAAATGCTTGTAGAGGACTGACTGAAGCTGATATCAGGAATCAGTTTCGATCACCCTTCCATCTTTCTTTTTCAAACAGAGTCTCTAATCAAACCCAGATCTCCCAAAGAGGGCTAGTCTGGCTACCAACTTATTTTGGGGATTTCTGGTGTCTGTTTTCCACCCTCAAAATTATAAATGGACAACCATACCCAGCTGGCATTTTACTTGGGATATGAGAAAATAATATCTGGTCCTTTTGCTTGTGTAGCAGGCATTTTAGACAACAAGTTATTTCCATAGCTCTATTTTATAGTTTTTAAGGAAATATTTTAAATTGACCTTTCTTCCTTTATAACTAGTGCAAAATGTTTCTGACTTCAGATTAGCATAGCTTAGCCTTCAAGAAATGAAAACTAGCCTCATTTACCATCTGAAACTGTAAATAATTTTTATTTTTAAGCTCATTTTTACTTCCCCCAACAGATTCAAGTCCAGGAAAAATATGAGCAAAAGCATAGCAAGTTAGAATGTACCTCCACTTGAACCATGAGGCACCTTTGTCTCCTTAGCTTCACGACATAGCCGTAGACATCCACTTTGCCCTCTGCCTCCAAGCCTTCCAGCATGGCATCGATCCCAATGTAGGTGCCTGTGCGTCCCACACCAGCACTAAGGGAACCAACACAGAAATGCAGATGTGATCATGATGAGGAATGAGTTGGCCAGCCATCGGAAGTGAAGCCAAGGGACAAAGCAAGATTCTCTTGAGAAAGGTCAACATTCAAGTCCCTTCCTTTTTTTCATAAATCATAAATTTTGAATATATAAAAATCATAAATATAAAATGTCAATTTATTGAGAGCACAACCCTGGTACTGTAAACTAAGCCAAATACCTTTATATAGGGACATTATAGGCCCTGGGAGGGAATAAACCTTTTAGTGTTAAACATGAGCACTTGATAGGAAGGTACCATATATTTGTCAATTACCCAGAAATCAAAGAAGCACTCGGCCCTCTGCCAAGAAGTTTCCCTGTGCAATGGAAGATGTGAAGTGCAGAGAACCACAACTGGCCAAAGTACAACAAAAAAGCAACTGTGGAAGGCTCATCCCTAATCAGAAATCTAGACCATCCCCATCTGAAATCTCAAGGAACATCAGAAAAAAATGGCAGTAAAAATATAAGTGCTGGAAGACAGGAAGAGCTAACTTCAGACACTAGCTTCTGTTTGTACCAAGGTTGCCATACCCCCCCCAAATTACAATGATGTCTATTTCCACTGGACCTCCACAGTAGCCCACTTATTAACATTTTGCACAAAACAGAGAAGATCCCATGGGTTCATACCACTCTGTGAGACTCCATGGGGTGGTCCTCATAGGAAAAGTGGAGCTTCTTCAATTCATGCCCTTACAGGACACTCATTAGTACAGATGCTCCAGATAGGACCCAATGAATTGCACATACAGGGGGACATGGGAGAGAGAGGGGACCTGGCAGGAGGGAGAATAGGTAATAGGGGGTGATGGGATAGGGATGCGGGTAAGTAGCAGGTAATGAAAACACTGCTAATATAATTAAGAATAAAAAATAAAGAAAAAATGTCTATTTACAATAAAAATTAATTGAGAAACAATTTTCTTCTCAAACAGCAGATAGTTTCCAGAATAGGAATTGCTGGGGAAAGTCCCCATAACTGCCCAAAGTGAAGGACACAAAGATTTCCACACTCACTTGTGTGGTCAATCTTTACCTGCAGTGCACCACGATGGGACCGCTGAAGAAGTTGCTGAAAGAGTTTACTCTCCTCCGCAGTTTGAGGAGCAGGTGAGGATCTTCTGGGACCCCATGGTCTGGCCAGCTAGTAAACTGAATATGAGTCACTTCTCTTCCAGTTGTCTTTTCTTTTATCTAGTCAAGAGATAATGTTTACTTTAAAACGATTATTCTTTTTTTTTCTTTCAAAGCAAATTGCATGTCATCTGTAAATATGAAGGAAAAGTACAAAAACCTTCATATGTGAAGGAGACTGCTTAGAAGCTTCTTAGTCATTCTGCAGTATTAACTATGATTGCGTTTCCTTTGTCTAGTTATTAACTAGTGTTTAAGAGATCATGCAGGATTTTTATGCACTACTCAGCTAGTAATAAATGATGAGCAAGACAAGGAAATATAAACAGATTTCGGGACCAAAAAATAAGAAAAAAAAGAAAGGTAAACACAGTGAAAATACACACACAAAAAAAAAAAAGAAGCAAGGAGGAGTGGTAAATGTTCAGACATTTATGCGAAAAAGTAGTAAGGGTCATCTTCTCAACTTTTTAAGATTCTCCCTGCTATGCCAGCAAACACAGCCATATCTCAGGTGCACAAATTCTCATTATTTATGCAATTGACCCCTGATCTACAGGTGTTCAGAGAATAGAATCATCATCTTAAAAATGATTAATAGAAATGATCTTGGATTACTTTATTTGTAATTATTAGGAAAATAACCGAGTTCATGAAGAACAGAAAGTGCAAATAGGTCACAACAAGCAGTATGGGCCTCTGTAGAGCCACCCATGGGGTTTGGTTGCTAGCCTGTGGCTTAATCCAATGTGCATCTATTGGTTATAGTTAAGATGGTCCACAGCCTCACAGAGAAAAGCAAGGAATCATGTCATCTGAACTGAAAACCTTGGGAGAAATGTACATATCTGGGTATTTTAATTTTCCTACAGGAAAAAAATATCTGAATTCTGTATAAATTAAATTTAAATTAGCCAAAGGACTCCAACTAATAAAATTCAGAGATAAGTTTAACTCAAATAAACATTTTAAAACAGAGCTATTAAGACACATTTCAGAAATTAAAATTTTCACCGATTTAAAGTACTGTCAATATATTCACTGAGCAACACACTGTCGCTATCCAATCATAGAACATTTTTTCACTGCACATGAAAGCAGGTCCCCACTGGAGGACACCCTCCGTTCTGATTCTTCAGCCCCAAGCAACCTATGATCTGCTTTCTGACTTTACAGTCATGCCTATGTGGGGTTTTCCTACAATAGAATTGCAAAATATGAAGTGATCTCCATGTCACTAATAGCAAGGTCACGCTGGCCTCTATACTTTCTGACTTAATTCTCCATCTCTATGGCTTAATTAGAACTTTTTAACTCTTATTGTACTCAAGGGTACATTTTACATAAATATTCTTCCCATAATGCTAAGAGATTGTTGAATATAAGTACTTCTGAAGTGTATCTAATTGGTATTCTTTTTAATATTTCAAGGATTCAAAATAATATGCACTTTAGATTATTTTCTTTCTTGTATGAATATATTTGGGCATATGTGTACATATACGGTTTGCATGTGTGTAAGCAAATGTATGTGCATGTACATGCAGAGGCCCATGATTGACATTAGGAATCACCCTTGATCACCCTTCGACCTTATTCTTTTGAGCTTGGTCTCGAATTTAACCCAGAGCTTCTCTGTGAGTCTAGTCTACCTAAGAAGTTTGCTCTGGGGATTCCTTTGCTCCACTTTCTGGGCCTGGAATTATATTCGGGTTGTCACAGCATCCTGTCATTTTTCCTGGGATAAGGGACCCTGAACTCCAATTGTTTTGCTTGTGTGTGAGCACTTTAGCCCCCTAGACTGAAGATACAAGGATACTAAAGTATCCCAGTCAATATTTCAGGTTTAGTAAGGATACATATGTCACTGAACAGTAACTAAAACTTGATTCTGTTAGCATGTGCTTTATGCCTAAACCTAGCTCTTCTTCATAAAGATTATTGTCAGTTATCTTCCTGGAGTATACTTTGACTTGCCATATTTAATATTTTATAACCACATTTTGTATAAAAATCCATATCAAAGCAAAATAATGTGATAAAACAAACTCACATTTGTAATGCTCAGTTTCTGAATGATGTAATCTGGACACCTCTTGTGCTCATTGATCTTTACCATGATATCTCTGAAAGCCCGGGTGCCTTCTTCCATGGATGGCCAGTACTCTGCACACTTGTTCTGCAGTTAGAAATAAAGCATTAAGGATTCCAGGATTCCTTGTGACAGTTTTCAGTATAAACTCTTAAAAAACAGAAATCAAAAATGTTTTCATCTAAAATTTTCTAACCATTTGCATATTCTTCTATGATCACACACATACCTTACTTGAAATATGTTCTATTACCACTTAATATGTCCAGTAGGCTATACCTCAACTACTTAGCAGGAGGAGGATCCACTCAGCCTTAGCTACTTGCTAAAAAAGAGGATAAGTGCCTTGGTCAGCAGAACTGTATGATTGCCTGTGGTCACGTTCAGGCTGAGATACCCAGACGGTTAGACATTCCCTATCATGGAATTCTATGAGTTACCAACAATTGGTCTAAGGTCAATTTTGCTGTGACTGTTCACAAGTACTTGTAAACATTATAATAATGTTGAAAATAAAATAGAATATAAGTAAATGTCTCACTCAATGAATGTCAGTGTTTTACACACACACACACACACATTGTATACAAATTCTATTTCTTCTATTAGAAATGCAAGTGGAATCTCAACACTGATTAAAGAACTTCCGTGGTCCCATTTCTATGGCTCTTCAGATTGCAGTCGATGCTCTTTTCCCTGTCCCAAACTCCACTCTTGGCAAGTCCTGGCTCTTACCCTGCTTCCCTCTTCACATCGAGTGACCATGACAATGACTGTGGCTTTCTGCTCCCAGATCATCCTCCAGAAATCATCAACAGTCTCATCCCGAGGTCCTTGGAGTTAAACAAAGGGAAGTTAGGAAATATTTCCTCAACAGTGCTACAAATTAATTTTTTTCAAGATGAGCATTGGGATGGGAAGTGATTACCTTGAGCAGCAATGTATTTCCTGGGTTCTTTGAAGCCCTAATCAAAACACACAGAGAAAAGTCATTAGCATGAAGAATTGTGAATCAGAAGTTGATTTAGCTCTGCCATTTCTTGGTAGTTGATTTTTCTGAGCATTTTCACATCACTATGAGCATTTTATTAAGGTGTAATGAGGCATTTAACTGTGCCAAGCAGGTTAGCTAGGATATGAAAGCAATATAAATGACTTTCATGTGTTTTGGTTGTATACTCCAAACATCTTTTATTATTAATATTTTTCATTCCTTGACATTTTCATACATGAAACAATAAATTTGTGCCATCTTTGTCTTATTATTTGACTCCATCCTCCTGTTGTTCCCACTGAAAACCTTCTTCTTCCCAGTCTCCCTCCTACTTTCTTGTTTTTGTTTTTAGTTTTGATTTTGTTTTGCATGTGTGGCCCCCTGAGTTTCATCTGGGCGGCCTGTGCTATCATGTGCCTGAGCACTTGCTGGAATATGGATGATATATCAGTGGGTAGACCATTGAGGAAAGTAGCGCTCCTTCCTATAGTCAGCGTTAGACTTAAATAGTCTCTAAGGTAGGTGTGGAACACTATGAAACCCCCATGTTGAAATGTTTATAGGCTAAATCTTGTTTCAAGAGTGAATTATTTATAGGCTAAATCTTGTTCCAAACAACGTTTAAAACTAAATGTCATTCTCATCGATGAACTATCAATTTCCAAGGTAATGCAGATTTTCTTCCTTTATGTCCTGTCAATCCTCACAGGATTTCCCACTTTTTAAAACTATTCACTTTAGCCATGTGGAACTAGTCTGCAAGCTTGCTCCTTACTGGACAGTTTTCTTAGTACTATAAAGTAGTATGCATGCTGCTAGGGAGAAAAATAAGCAACAATCTAATTAATCTATGAAAGCTGTAATCTGCAGTAAGAACAAACTTGGCAAGGGGCAGCCACTAATATAAAAGTGGCATGAATGTCAAAATGGCAACCAACAACTTTCTGAATGGGTTTAAGTTTCACTTTTAAGCAGAAGTCACATTCCTGGTACTGTACAACAGAACAGAGATATGCAAGATACTCCATACAAGTTAGGACTGAAGTAATCATAATAGGACTTTGCATGACCTGCACAATTACCAACATATCATTGAACAACCAAAGTCTAGCATGGATCACAGGCACTAGGATTCTTAGAGGCAAGGAATTAACAGCTACAATACTATTCCTATACTAAAGGGGAACACAAAAAAGAGCTCTAGGCAATGCCACTGAGTCCTTACACCTCATCAGAGAAGAGAACCCAGAGGGAAGTTTGACATGCACACTAAAGGATGCTCCAGGAATGGGGGGGAGCACTGGGAGAAAGGGAGGAAGTGGGGGGAAAGGAAAGGGAAAAGGGGGAAAAAGCAAGGGGATCCAGGGAGGGGTGGAAGGAGGGAAGTGAATGAGGTACTTATCAACTTTGTATGAGCAGAAGAAATAAATAAATAAATTTTAAAAATAAATTAAAAAAGAAAACATAGGCCCTGGGGAAGATAAACTATTAAGGTTTAGCTACAAAGATGCTGTTTCAAACTATCTTTTAAATATTTATAATTATATCCATAGACTGGAAAAGTACTCAGCCCTCAAACTGGAATAGAAAGTGTTTTTTAGAGAAAATAACAACTGGTTAAACTTTAGAAAATATTGATTGTAGACTGCTTGGCCCTAAACAAGATATCTAAGCCACCCAACCTCAAGGCACAGGTAATATCCATCAGTAGCATCTAGAAGAGGAAATGGTAAGACTATAGGAGCCTCAAGGGGTCTAGGGGCATGTCCAGACATTATCTTCTGGAAACTATAAGACTATTGTATCCATGAATTCATTGCAGCTATGTATAATTCCATAAAACCAACATGGAATTGCTGAGGGTTAATGCTGATGCTGGGGTGGGGGGATGCTTTCCTCAATGGCATATCCACTAATACATGATTCAGGCACATGCCATCAAAAGCAACCTTGATGAAGCTCAGTTGGCCACACATACAAAAAGACATGAAAATAAGGGAGAGAATGTCAGAGAAGAAGAAGGGCTGTATCAGGAGAAAAAAGCAGGGATGGGATTGGAGTTTAAGGTATTCAAACATTATAAATTCACTATATTCATGTATGAAACATTAAAAGATTAAAAATAATGATGATAAACTATTCACCCCTCTGAATTTTTATTCAATTACTTTCAACAAGTCCCTTTGGGATTATATGCACATTGTCACCTATTAACAGTTGTTGGAATATACTGAAGGTTCCCTAGAGTCCTTTCATGCTATTCCAGATAAGTGACATAAAATGTTTCATCTCTTGCAATGTCTGCTCTGCTCTCTCTGTCTTGTGCATCAGACAAAGAAGAAGAAAGAGGTAAAATATGCTAATTCCTTCCAAATTTATCTCGCATGCCTTAAATTTACCAAAACAGTGAGAAAAGCTCTACAGATAGTGATTAACTTTGCCATTGAATGAAATTATGTGGAGACATCACAAGAACTCTTGGATAAATTTAGTAGCTTCTCTTGACACACTACTAGTCTTGTTCATTTATTCAAGTACCCAAGGGGTGGCTAGAGTATGTCAAGCACCTATCTACAAGCTGAAGACATCTGTTTCTCAAGGGCTGGGAATTCTGTTGGAGAAACATAATTACAACCTGATCCCATAATTATCTTATGCATTTGAACAAAATTCATAGGCTGATTTTTGCACAGACTAACTAAATCCATGCAAACCCTCTAGCATTACCATATCTGCTCACAATTACCTTCCTTTGAAGTACAAAACATTTGGAAAAGATGTAGGCATACACTAAAATAAACGTGGTCACCACTAATTGTAATGTGCTGTAGAGGTCACATGACAGAATCAGTTGAAATGGAGGTGAAAGTTATGAGCAAGTACTAAGCTATTTTGTCACTTCCAGTTCACATTTTCAAGTATTGGTTGTGGCTGAGACAAGAACTTGAATAAAAGAAGACAGCAGTGGGAGCTGGCAGCATGGTGTCATGAGCACACGTTAGGAGATCAGATACTTGTTGACCTTGTTTGAATTCAGAAAATAATACAAAGCAAAGATATTAAGATGTCTGATATCAAACAACAGATGAGAAGCATAATTTAGAATAAGATCTTCAGGGAACACTTTGGTGGTAGACTTCCTGTTCTTATTCTCCATATAAAATTGGAAATGCTTCATGGAGCTTCCGGGAGAAGTGTGAATTAACATATTGAAAGGACTAAAGGTAAATAGTCACAGCAAATAATAAATTATACCATTATTATCAAATAGTCAATAATTTGCTTCTAGAAATTAGATGTATTAAAAAGGAGTTCCATTAATAACTAGGACACATGTTGAAGATATATGTTTCACAAATGATACAACTCTAAAGCATTTCTGAAGTAATTTTTCATACAGTAGATTAAATTGTAGTGCCCGAAAACTCTTTTTCATATGAAACCACAGACTTCACCGTTTTTGGAAAATAGTGTTTTTGTGGATTTGAAAGTAAAAATGATGTGTAAGGGATGAGGGTTGGTCCTAAGTCCAATGACTTGTGTGTATGTGAGTGAAAGGAGCAGAACATGCAGACACAGAGAACAGACACCAGGAAGTAAGGTGGTGTGATGGAGACAGATATGGAAGCTATGTAGCCATAAGCCACAAGCCTGAGGATTGCCAAGAGGCTCAAGAAGCTATAAATAATGAAGGTGGGATTTTCCCCAGAGCCTCAGAAGGAACATGTCTCTTCTCAACTCTTGTCTTGTAGCTTCTAGGCTCAGAAATTGTGAAAGGGCTGAGGAACTGACTGATGGTTAAAGTGCTTGAAAGACAGAACCTAGGAATCCCCACACTATTCCTAATGGGATGCTCTGGGTTTAAATAGAAACCCAGTCTCCCAACAACAAAATGGAAGAGTAGGGATCGGGAAGTTGCTCAGTGGATAGCTCTTGGTTTTCTAGCAAAAGAACCTGAGTTCAGATTCCCTGATCCCATGTAAAAAATGTCAGCAGATATGATAGCTTCTCTGTATTTTAGCCCTGGAACACAGAGCCTAGTAATCTCCAAAGCAAACTGGCTAGCCAGACTACCACTAATTTTGTGGGTTTAGGTAGAAATCTAAGTTCACAACAATAAGGTAGAAGAGCGAATCATCAAGGATGAGTCCCTGGTTCTCCACAAGAACATACTCATGGACATACACCTGCATACACATGTACAACACTCGCATATAAATGATCACACACATATACATACATATATAAAGGAAGAAGATAGATTCTATAGATAAAGATATAATAAAATTTACAATATATATGTTTGTATACATAGATATATGTAGGTGATGTATATGTATATGTATTAATTAGGTGATTCAACCAGAATACACAGCAGTTGTCAAGATTTTATCATTTTTCTTAAAGGGAGATATAGGAAATGATGTTATAAAGAAATTTTGTGCAGATAAATAATTATCTTCCTACAGATGAAGTAACTGATACAATGGTACATTGGATGAAGAGATATATTCAGTTTATATTAATTTTCCTATTGGGTAAGACTGACTCATATCAAGGATTACTTATTCATGAGTCAAATTCATTCATGCACTCTCCCATGTATATATTTATTATTTAGGTGATTCCAATGAACAGATGTCATTGTCAATGAAGAGTGTCGGTGCTGCAGGAAGGTTGGTGGATGTCACTGAAGCATAAGAATGGGAATCCAGCAGATCTCACTGAATATTTATTCATATCTATACTAATTATGTGAACAAAGACAAGATCACTAACTAACCAGGGCTTTCCTTACCCACATAATGGGCATAGTAGGCATGGCTGGGGCAAACTTAGCATTCTCATGAGAAATACATAAAACAAATCATTTATTACCACGTACAGCACATAGCAGTGTAATTTTATGCCTCACATGGTAAGTTCTGTGTTACACATAGCACCAGCAAGAATGTAGTAAGTAACTATTGTGTAACTATTACGATTTTTATATAGTGATATGATGAGTTTCTTTCAGAATCTTCATAATAATTTGTTCAAAAATTTGGCAAAAGCAAGGAAATAACTAGTGCAATACATAGACACAAGAAAAATTCTAATTATACAATGGCAAGGATAAAAAGTATCTTGGATCTCACTCACATCAATGTAGCTGGCATTTATATAGGTGGATCCTGCATCTCCATTTACTTCAGAGAGCTCAACACGGTTATAATCATCTGTTTAAAGAGAAAAACATTTGAATATTAAAATAAAGAATGTTCAGGCTGGCATTCTAGAAAGTCCATTCCCAGTGAATACTCACAAGGCAGGATGTCTACATAACGGTTTTTATTCTGGTTAACAGTCTTCCTAGCATCTTTGATAGAAAACTTGCTGAACACCCGTGGAATGCTCTAGAAGAAAGAAAGATTCTTTGGGTTACAGAAGATTTTCAATAATGGTTTTTCCCTTAACTGTTGACCATTGAGAGTAAATTAAACTTCTTATCAATATGTTCACTTACTGGCAACCTGAATACCGTGGCTATAATTGATAGTATTGGTAATTTTGTTAAACAACTAATGATGGAACAAACTTTATGAAAATTGAAAATATAGAATAAGTTAATATGCATCTCAAAACTTCATGATAAATTTTAAATAATTACCTAGAACACAGACATGAAATGTATTTATGACAGGACTTCATATTCAGTTAAAAACATTATAAACCATTATAGAAACTATGATCTGGTCCATCTTTATGATTATCAATATATAATCGATTGATTATAAATATGGCTAATATAGCTGCCTTGAATTACTGCAGTTTTCTGTGGAATAGACAAATAGTTGAACAAATACATGTAAAATGTAATTGTCTTGATGACTGCATGCAATGTGTTTTATCTTTCATTATGTATGCAACATACCTGAAATTCAGCCAAAAAAAGTCGTCCCTCGTCAGCAATCTTTCTTTTATAAGTTTCCAGCAAGACATCTGCATGAATTGGCTCCACATTCATGAGTTGTTTTTCATCATCTGTAACCATGGTAAAGAGTTGAGATTAGTATTGTACCTTTCTGTCAAATGTGCACACACCTATAATAAAATGTATATCTTGGACTTAAGCCTTAATGTTTTTCCTTCTCCCAGACAGTGCTCCTGGGAAATCTCCCTCACATTTAAGCATTCATTCATCTGTGGATCAATGACTTCCTAACCTTTCCCTTCAGTCTCCCATTGGGCTTTGTACAGTTCCCTCTTCTAGAACATGCTTTTCCTTTTGTTATGCTTGATAAAAGATTCCGAACCAATTACCATCTGCATTTACAAGCATTTTATAGTGATTAATATATTTCTATATATTATGATTATTTTATTTTCATTGAGTGTGTGTGTATGTACATGTGTACATGCCTATGCATGTGTGAATGTGAGTGCTATTGGGCATTGAACTTAGGGTCTCACACATGCTAAGCAAATTCTTTCTTCATGAGCTGTAGTCTGAGTTTCCATATTTAACTTATTGTGAAATACTGCAATTGTATTCATGACAAAAGAGAAAATGGTTGCTATCATTCTACCTACCACTTAGCTTAATTTGATCATCAGTCTGTTTAGACTACAATGCAGAATAAATTATATTTATCCATTGTGGCTCCAGGATGTAAGGCACATTATACACTTAGCTAAATTACTGCTCCAGGGTAAAAACATATATGAACCATGAGAGCTGTACTTATATGCATTTTCTATGCAGAGTGTTGCAAGCCCCAGTTTCAGAAGAGTAAGGAAATGTGTGTGCTCTCGTGTGTGAAGGTGTGCTTTGCCAACACTCCGTGCATACAGTGTGGTCAATTATTTTTCACTCCTTAGGTTAACAACCCCCACCCCTGCCATTGTCAGATGAAGAACACAGTTCTCCAGTAGGGTAGCATGCTTATCTAACCTCCTTTCAAACACAGTTTGAAAGCATAAACACTTCCTTTCAAACACAGTTACTACACTGACTAAGTACATTAACTTCTCTGGGGATGCTAAAGATCCCCAACACACATCCATCTTGAATGTGTGGTCTCCAGGTTTTGCCATCTGGGTGGGTAAGTTCTAGTGCATCCCGAGTTGCATCACTACTAATTATAAAACAAATTATTTGCTCATTTCCAGCACACTGCCCCTTCGGTGAGGATGCTCTTGTTGGCTCAGGGACTGTGTGCCTGTGTTCCTCATTCTCTGCGCAGACTATCTGACCGATGTTCTGCATCGCCCCACATCTTAGTCAACCGAGTCTTGTCCTCTCCATGTGAAACTTTCTGTCTTTTTTATTTGTATAGAACTATGTTTTAATACTAGTCATTTACCAAGTTGCTCTCTTATGTTTCCATAACTGTCTTCATATAATAGGTTCTAAACCCTTTCAGATCATAATTTGTGCCTGGTCAATGTGACGGTCAATGTCTTGGACAATGCTGAGCATGCCTTGAGCACCTCCCAGATGTCTCTGTTTAGATAATTGCATTTGGTTCATCATTGTATTAATGGAGAATGTCTAAGTTAAATTTTAAAAAAAGGTTCATCCTCTGTTTAAAAAGGAGTGAACTCAAATGTGGAGGGGGCAATATTCACCACTGAAAACAGCACATATGCATACTCACCCCTTTCAACAAGCTCCTGCTGTTCATCCAGATTTCTGTGGAAATAAGAAATGTAAGTTTCTATATTCTTAGGAGACACTGGAGTCAGTTGATCTTATTTAATGAACGTCCTGCATGGAGGAGGAAATAGAGACCAGGAGAATGGAAGGAGAAGGGGAGGAAGGAATTAGGAAGTGACAGGAAGAGAGGCAGGCAAAAGGAAAAGAGAAGAAGGAGACATGGTAGAGGACTGAAAGATGAGGAAGAGGAGGGAAGAAGACACCAATGGTTGCCTGCTGATTTCGGATGAGTGAAGGAATGGATTTCTGTTAATGCTCATGGTTTTCATAAAATATTGCACTCTCCAGGCAAAGAAATAAAAGAGCTTTTTGTTTTTTGAGACTTAAGAAATAGTTTGTTTAGAGTTGTAGATCTTGTTGCCAAGGGAGCCATAGTTTAGCCTTAAGGTGGGGGAATGTTATTAGAACAGAGGCGGTATCTAAGGTCAGTGAGGACAGGGAGAGGGCAGCCGTGACAGCCTGGTGGGAGGACAGGTCTGAAAGCCTGGACGAGTAAACGCCGGAGATCAGAAGAGAGAGGAGGAGCAGGAGGAAAGAGAGGGAGGGGACAGGGCAGAAAAGCGAGCAATAAAGCACGTCTAAGATGTTTCTGTTCTTTCGCTTTCTCTATCCCCAGATCGCTGTAGATCCCTGTCTATTGAAAAAACAGGCACACATTCTTTTCACTGATTATTAGTAAAAACAGTTTGTACTATCATTAGCAAATTCAGAAAATACAAACGTGTAATGGAACCAATAATATCATGTTAAATATGTGGCCCCAAATTCACACGACCTGAAATTCATCCAGTTCTCCCAGGTCTGGGTATTTAAGCACCAGCTCTGTCCCAGCTGCCTGGGCAGGAGCCTGCCGTAGGACTCACTACCATCTCTGCATTCTAGTTCAAAAGGATGACTTACCTGGATCTCTTCTTATGCAGATCATAAATTTTATAGAGAACGACAAGCAGAGCTATTGATGTCACAATAATCAGAAATGCCAGAAATATAATCAGTGCTTTAGAATTATCTAAAAATGAAAAATAACACAGGAAGAGAGATTGTTATGCCAAATATCTTACTCAGTTATATGAATAATACCCTTTCAAAAGGCAGCATCTTAATAATTCTCATTTACTGTGAACTTTTCAAAAGCTGAGAATTTTAAAGCAAAACTAGATGCAAAAAATTCTTGATTTTTCAATTAGCAATATGATTCAGAACTCTCTGAAAAACATTTTTCCTGAGAGTAGTTAGAAGAAGAGTACTTCCTTTTCCCTGTGTTAAATAATATCCTTTCATGAGAAACTATCACCTATCTTCAGTTCCCTTTCAGACATTCTACTTTAAGAAGATCAGTGAGACAATGTAGATATTATAATTTCAATGGAGAAATTTAAAATTTAGTGTTGAACTAGAAGAGGGCAACCTCCTGTAGGAACCAGAGAGACATCTGGCCAAAAATACATCCTCATATGCACTCTCTGAGGAATAAAATCAACCAACAGACAAAAAATATTTTACTTGACAGTAGAGATAACTTTTTCCTTGGCTTAATTTTCAAGAAGAATTAGTGTAAAATCACACTCTTTCCTAGGAGGAGTGCAAAAAATAAAAGGACTTTGGAAATATCTTTCCTAAAATTACACCTAGTACTTTTCTTATATGTAATAAAAGCTCAGCACCATGCTGTGACTTAAATACCTCAGTTCCTTAAATCCTAAAATGAGATGTGTCAGTTAGATACAGGCATCAACTATTATAGGCATATCTATATCAGGACTTGTCTTGAGCAAGTCTGAGAGAGATAACCTAACAGATGTGGGAAGACCAACTTTATGATATATAAGACCATTGCCTGTGCAGGTGGATGAGATGGAGATTGCTGGGTTAGTATTTTGGCACATGGAAATATTGGCCATAAAGTATGACCTTTCTCAATAATATAATGAGATGTGGCCATAGAGTTCATTGTGCTCACTGAAGTAAGTTAAACACAGAGATCTCATTAACATGGAAAATCACACACAAGCGAGTATATGTTTGTGTGTGTGTGGGGGGGTACTATGTGTGCCTATAGAGGTCCAGGATGACTTTGGGAATAATCCTTGATTGTTTTATCCTCCATCTTTTCTTGCTCTGTGGTTTCACAGGCTCTACCTTTCAGGGCTGGAAGTAAAGGTCTCTGCCATTTCTGTCTAGCTGGAATCTGGGATTCGAATTTAAATCTTATTGCTTGAGAGGCAAAGGCTTTAACTCCTGAGTCATCTCTCTAGCTCATCATATAAGAATCTAAAATGATTGAAATCATAGAAGCGAAGAGTAGAATTGGATTGCTAGAGGATAGGGAGGAAGGGAAAGGAGGGACAGAGGAAGTCCGATCTATGCAAGTTATGGTTACAGATGAGTAATAGGTTCTGGTAAGCTATTGAATATTAGAGTGACTATAGAGAGCCATAAGGAAGCATACATCTAAAAACGCAAAAGAATATGTTTTAAAATTTACATCTAACCATCCTGCAAAGGGAAGACTGACACCCCCCCCCACTGCGGTCTCCTACTTCTATTCCATCTACCTTTGAATCTCCTCTTATAGTAAGATTTCATTTAAACAGCCTTTCATCTTTGGTTAGGAGGTGACCTCCAATACCAATCAGGATGGAACCAAAGGTAGCACAGAAACAGCAAAACTGAAAACAACAAAAAAAACACAATCCAGAACACCAGAGACCCTAATTATTCACCTGGAATCAGACCAGCCAAATCTCTCCCCATCCTAAAGCTTAGGGAAACTTGCGGAAGAGGGAGCAGAAAGATTGTAAGAGCCTAAAGATGGGGAGGACGAACGATATGCAAGATACTCCACACAAGTTAGGGTCGCAGTAGCCATAATCAGACTTTGCATGACCTGCGCAATGATTGACATGTCAACAACCCTTGAAAGTCTAGCATAAATCACAGGCACTAAGATCCTTAGAGGCAAGGGACTGACAGTCATAATAGTGTTCCTATACCAAAGAGGAATGCAGAAAAGGGATCTGGGTAATGTCAATGAGTCCTTATACATCACTAGCATGTAGGATGCAGAAGGAAATTTGGTATTCACACACAAGGATGCTCCAGGGGATGGGAGGGAGGAAGGGGAAGACAGTGGAGAAGGGGAAGGTGGAGGGTGAAAGGAAGGGAAAAAGGGGGAGAGGGTGCAAGGAGGACTGGGGAGGGATGGAGGGAGGGAGAGAACAGGGTACCTATTAAGCTTGTATGATTGGGGAAAAATAAATATAATTCTAAAAATTTACATCTATAAAAATATAAGAAATACATTTCCATGCACTATAAGCATCACTGTGTGTGTTTATCAAAACATATGTTTCTTCCTGTACAAATTTTATAATTTAATATAACCCTTAAAATATAGCTAAATCGATATATTTTATGCTATGGACTTGACTTGGTGGGATAAGCTGTTTGGGCTCAAACATGAAGACCTATGTTCAAATCCTGTGTACTCACATAAAAATCTGGGTAAGGACATAGTAGTGCCTGTAACCCACCACTGTAAGAGTAGAGACAACAGAATTGCTAGGGCTTGCTGAATGCCAGGCTAGGTCCAGGTTCAGCGAGAGAACCTATGTCAAGGGAATAAGGTGGAGAGAGTGAGTAACAGGACTTTCAGTGTTCTCTCTGGCCTCTGGACTTTATCCATGGACATAGATGCAAATACCTGAGTTCATATGCATGCACACGCCACACACATTAACACATATACATATGCACAAGCATATGCATGTTCTTTCTAGCTTAAATTTATTTTAAATAATAAAAATGCCTTTTTAGTAGACAGAAAAAGGATATTTGTCCTCAGTGAACTTACTTTGCAGTATGTAGATGGACAGTAAAATGACAAATTCAATAAATAATTAAACAGACTGGAGGGTGTCCAGAGTGTAAAGCCTTTGCTGGCAAGCAGAAGGACTTGAGTTTGGATCCTAAATCCCATGTAAAAATGACATAGACCTGCACTTCTGTCCCTGAAAGGTGGAGCCTGGGAAATCCCAGAGTAAAGCCAAAAGGAGGTAGAGCAATCCAGGATGATTCCCAAAGTCATCTTTTGGTCTTCATAGGCATAGAGAGTGCCCTCTAATACACACAAATATACACACACTAAAGAGAAAGAGAGAGAGAGTTTTGATTTTCAAAAAATTTCCTTTGAGGGAAATAAACAGGTGAAATAATGCTACGTTTCCTTGTTAGGGGGGAAATGAACAGATTGTGGGGACATGGCGAAAATTTTTCTCCATGGTCTGTGGAGGTGTTCTCAGGTATGAGATGGGTCTACAACTTGAAAGATGGAAGCAACAAGGCTGAGCAATAGCTTCCAGGATGTTTCTCAGGTACAGTAGTCCTATGAGTAATATAAGTGGAAGCATGAATGTAGTCATGCAAGAGTTAATTGCCAGCAAGCTCTACAAGCTTTGAATATGGATCCTAGCTCTACTAATCTTTTGACTCTTAATATAGGAGGAATTGATGAAATTATTTAGCTTTCATTTCCTCATCTGTAAAGAAAAGATGACTTCATTTTCTTATGGACAATGGCACTTACTGTTAATGTGAGAAAAGGAAGGTAGGTCTATGAAAGCATATGTCGAATTACATGGGATTTTTTTAGAGAATTTCTTATTGAGATAATAGTTTTCTAAAGTGGCATAGTACTTCTTTCCCTGTATCTGTCTCAAATTAACTTCTCAAAATGACAATCTTAAATGGGACCATAACTCGGCAATTCAATGCTTGTGTCTCATGCTCAAAGCATTAGGTTTAACATGCCCGATATATCCAAAAGAAATTTTAGAAAGAAAGGGCCAATCTCTTGTAGTGATTAGTTGTGTGTGCACATGTGTCTACATGTATCCACATGTGTACATATAGCAATTTGAAAGTCAGCATGACTATTTCTAGATATTGTGAATAAGAATCTTGTTAGTGAAGCAGCAATCATATTCACGTTTCCCAAGAAAATTATTGAAAGCTAAGGGTGTGACAGATAAATAAAAGGTCTTGCAGTGAGATTTTGTAAGAAACTGCACCAATTGACTATAAGTCAACATTTCAACTCACACTAATTAATTGTGGTTGGCCCTATGAAATATTCAGCAATATAACTAGCAATAAAATGACAAACTCTTCATTTTGTGGTAAAAGCAAATAATTTCTCTCTTCTCTTTGAGAATCCTTTATTATTAAAGAAGACGATATCAATCCATGATGGTAGAGAGTAGCAAAAAGAAAAGTAGAGTCAAAGTTATTTCAGAAAGTCTTAAAGAGGAGATCACAAGATCCTCAGAAGAATAACTGAAATTACAATAAAAAGAAAATGGAAGACAGAACTTGTTAAAAAAAGCAATTGATCTGATGAGCTAAGTAGCAGCTGGAAAACATGCAACTGTTATTTTCATTATTGTAATGAAATTTAATCTTCAGGATTTTTCAATACACACCTTTACTATGTTTCAAATATTTTAAAATATTAAGATTAAATAATTTGTCAATATTGTTCTTTGAGGTGTTTATCTTCATTTGGATAAAGCAGAACAGTGATGGCGTCTAAGAGCCAATTCAAGAGCATAATGGATAATGGATAGAATAAGACAAAGAACCAATTTCAAAAACAAAACGTAAGACAAAATTACTATCATTGAGCAAGGTCATAAACATAGCTAGAACTCAATAGTTTATACAAATGTATCTTCTGATTAATGGTTTTATGAAAGCAACAACCATTTTGTAATTAAGTATATTGATTTCACTTTACAATATTTTGTTGTATTTATTTACTTGGTTTTAAAATCTATGAGTGTGTGTGTATGTGCATGTATGGGTATTTGCACGAGTATGGGCACACATGTGCCAGTCAGGCATTTGGTGGTTAGGTGACATCCTCAGGTGTGTTCTTCACCTTCACCTTGTTTGAGATGGGGATCTCATCACTTGTCAATTTTTATGAAGTTTGTGAAGAGCCCACAAGCTTCATAAGAGTTTTAGGATTACATTTACTCTTACTGTTATCTATAGCAACATACGTTCTCATGAGTATATAAAGTACTTCCCCTGGTATGCCATCTCCCCAGATCTCCATAGTACATTTTAACAAAATGTGTATTCTGAACAACTTAAATAGCATAAGCAATACAATACAATACATTCAAGCAATTAATAATTAGATCTATGAATGTAAATTAATATGGCTTTGTAAGAGAAATATATTTAAATAGATAGAATACATAATGATATATAAAAAATACATAATGATATAAATGATGACTTACAAATTGTAGATTTCTTTTTAACAGACAACTCCCCCCGGTGCTTTCCATTGTAAAAATACACCTAAATTTTAGTCATAAAAAAGAAAATAATTTAATTTTCAAATATAAATATGTATATGTGATATAAAATATAATAGTTTACATACAATGCTGCTTATTTTCATTGAACAATGTTAGTTTGCTGCAATTAAAAGCTACACGCTCACAATACTTTGTTTTTTCAATTTTTTTAAAAAGGTAGTGAAAATATATGAAAATGTTAACTATCTTAGCAATCATAGCAGCTGTAAATAGCAACAATAAATGAAAGTAGATTAAGATATAAAATCCAGGCTATCACATTGGCAAAATAGCTCAACAGTAAAAGGTGAGTGATGCCACACATCTGGCAGCCTGAGTTCATTCTCTGGACCTCCACACATATGTCATGCAAGTATGCATACACACATACACACATACCATGCAAGCATGTATACACACACACACACACACACACACACCATGCAAGCATATATGCACACACACACGCACATACACACACACATATAAATAAAAATGTTTTAAAAACTTATAAAAAGAAGTGAAAAACTCTGTATATCAAACCTATAAACCTGATAATATGTTCATATCATATTTTAAAACTAAATATGTTAATTACAATTGTACTTAGAGTACACAAATTTTTGACAAAGATTTATGCACGTATTTTTTAAAAAGTGAAACAATAGTACAGCAATATCTGTGTATTCATTAGAGATACTCAGCATATATTGCTAAAATTTAAAAAGCTGCATAGAATTGATGTTTTAACTTTACAAAATTGTAGGAAAAGAAATGAATATATATTTCATATATATCATAAATAATGAGTAAATGGACATATTGAAGTTTATGTTATGGATATTAGCATAAATACCAATATTAAATATAAAAAATAATACTTAATTCAATAATATTTAATATTTTTAAAGCAAAACAACTTGATATACAAGGAAATCAAAATGAACAGTAGCAACAAGAACTTTGGTCATCTAAATTATGTATGAGTAGATCTGATTAATGTCAGGGAAAGAGATTGCAACAATGTAACAATCCTGACAAGCATATCTATAGGCCTTTGTATACAAAGAGTCAGAAGATTTTCCCAGCATTCACAGTGAGCTAATCTTTAAGCTTCCATAGACAGAAATTGCAAGTCAATTCATTATAAAATAATTAGCAATCAAAAAATAAAAACACCACAAATATAGAAACACTCAATAAAAAATGATTCTGAGTATCAGTCATAGACTCCTGAGAAGTCATCAACATAGAAATTATCAATAAAAACTTTCACTTTTAGCATTATACTCATTGAGTTCTATGTGCAATAAGCAGATGTCATTAATAACATAGAATTAGAATGCCATCAACTTTTAACCAAACAACAATAACAACCTTAATTATTTTCTTATTTATAGAAAAAAATGTATATAATTGGGGAAACACATATAAATATGCCTATTAGTAACAAATTGGGAGTGGCAGATGGTTTAGTAGGTAGTCACTTGCTTCCAAGATTGACACCTAAGTTTGATTCTCAGAACCCACTTAAAAATGGAAGAGTGGACTCTACAAAAAAATTGTACTCTGACTTTTACACTCACGCCACAGCACACATGCACACACACACACACACACACACACACACGCATAATACACATGCAATAATAACTTTCAGGAATTAAAATCATTTAGGAGACAAAACTTGAGGTTATGTCCGTTTTTGGGTATGTTGAGTGAGGTGGCAAGATCCATCCTAATAAAAAAAAATATGAGCAACACAATTCCATGAGCTGGACTTCTGAACGGAATAAAAGGAGAAAATGAGCTCTGTAGCAGTATTTCTCCTGCTCCTGGTCTGCAAATGCAGGCTGAGCAGCCACTCTCTCCACTGCCACATTCCACCTCCCCATGATGGACTGTATGCTCCAACTGTGCAAGAACACAAGTGGTTCCTCCTTTAAATTGCTTTGTTTCTGGCATCTTGACTCAGCAATAAGAAAATCAAAATTTGCTGTGGCAAATCTGATTTTAGTGCTTCTAAAACTTTGAGTCTGGTTTGTGGATGAATGTGAAAGAAATTGGATCTGTAGGCTACAAAAGCCCTATAAATTCTTGAAATCAAGATTAATTTTTTTTCTGGTAGGAATTTAAAAAAAAATGCCAAGAGACATGTAGACATTGGAGGCGTGGTTCATGGTGTTTCAGAATGAAATAAGGATTCTAATAAAAAATACACTAGAAGCTTTTCATGTAATGTTCTGGCTTTTAATCTGTCTGCATTCTGTCCCTATCCTGAGAACTTGAGTAAGGGTGAATTCAAAAGCGCAAAATTAGTATTTTTAGCAGAGCACTGCTGCTGCTCACTACTCATGTTCATATCAACACAGAGGACAAGAAAAAAGATCACATGTTCAGCTGAGTGTGGAAAGGCATGTGTGTGCCCACTTAAAGGTGAGGATAAGGAAAGAGCATTCGTAATTCTTAAAGCTTATCACTGCTAAAGATCAAACTCCTTGCTCTTCACTGGGACAATAGAAAAGAAGCTCTGAAGGCAGGATCCCACTCACTGATGGCTCCATATTACAAAAATCCAAATTCACTTGAAAGGAAAGAACCCAAACAGAATGTCCTAGGAGGGGTTTATAGATTAGTTAAGTATTTCTCTGAGTCTGATGGTTAGATTCAATTTTTCAACTTTGAGACTTAGGATGCAAGTACACCTACAGAAGATTGTCTTGTTAGCCTTGTTGAGGCAGGAAGACCTTTTCACTGTGGGCAGGAGCATGCCATAGACAGGGGACCAATGGATTATATGAGGATGGAAAAGCTAGCTGAGCACTGGCAATTCAAGTACGCATTTACTGTTGATTTCTACTTTTTACTATGGCTATGATGTGATTCGTGAGGCTTCTGCTCTTGGTATTTAGCTTCCATGGTAGACTCTGACCTGAAATTGAAGACCAAATAAGCCTTTTCTTCCTAAGTTGTTTTGCTAGGGCTATTTTATTCTAGCCATAAAAGAATATCTAGGATGCCAGGGCCAGTCTGGAATACATGCTGAGATCAATACAGCTGCGGTCCTCCAAGGAGGCTAGGATGCATCTCAGGTTGGCAGCGTACTTGGTAGCATAGTCCATCTGGTACTGACTTTATGTAAATTAAGGTACAATGAAGTTTTGTGCCAAGGTTCCATCAGGCTATTGAAGCCAATCAATGTGATATGACATCATTTTCTGCAAGGAAGCCTTGAAGATCACACTGTCTAAAGCTGTGAAAGTAAAGTTTAAATTGCAATGGCTAGCCCAAGATGTTGGACATCCTATGACAGTGGAATGCCCACTGAAGAAAGCTGCATGCACAAAGTGAAGCTTGCCTAGAACTGCCTTAATTCCAAGTGATTCTATCAAAAGTAGCAAATACCTGGCATGGAACTATAGGATTTGGTGTTTGCTCCTAATTTTGGTATTGTCTTGCTCTTATCTTGCAATTGCTCTACGGCGTCCTGATACCATCACAATATTTACTCTGCACATTGAAACTATGTGATTGTTTGGAATTTATAGGAGCTCAAAAATAAAACAATGCCTTGAGTCTCTGAAGAAGTTAGACTTTCAAATTTTCAACAATATTAGAGACTCTGAGGTCTGACTGAGTGCATGTTGGATTATGAGCTGGTCATGAATCTATGAGGACAAAATGTGGAAGATCATGGCCTAAAATTGATGTGCTAGGTACCATGTTGACAAGGGATAAATTCAAAATAGTTAATATCATATGTAAATCTGTTGGAATCTAGGCTCATCTAAGAGATAATCTTCTGGGCATGTGCATAAGGAAGTTAGTTTAATTGAACATGAAAGTTACTTTGTAAATATGAGTCACACCATACCATGAGCTGGCGTTCTGAACTGAATAAAAATGAGCAAATGAGCTGGGCACCAACATTTATCTCTGTTTCCCATAGAAGATGCATCACGGCCAGCTGCTTCCCACTCCTACTACTGTGCCTTTCCCACTACTCTGCGACTGTAAACCAAGAGAAACCCTTTCCTTACTTTAGTTGCTATGGTCAGGTATTTTGTCACAGCAACAACACAAGTATCTATATATGTCTTTAATGGTTAATTATGGAGCTTTCCTTTAAGCAAGAGTAAAGTCATAGATTTTCCTATATAAAAGTAAAAAGAGGAAATCGCACATGAAGTGCTATGAAAAAAGTAAAATATAGCCATAAACTGAAAAAAATTAAGAATGTACATGATATACTCTTTAATATTGTTTATATGCAACAAACTAACCCAAATAAAGCAGGACAAAATAGGTGAAGAGTATACTTCCATATGTAAACAATAAAACTATAGTTACTCTTAACCTTATTCAAATAAAGAGACACAAACACATTACAAAAAGGGCATATTTAGTGTCAAAATTCTCAAGATGTATTCATATCATACATTGATTTATAAATGGGTAACTACATTTCAAAAAATATTTTAAAAAATATAAATTCCTTTTGATCTGATAAACCTGTTTCTAAGAATTCATCAGTCATAAATGATTAAAAACAGTCAAATATATTATTTACCAATAACAAGTTTGCTTGAATGCTATTTTTATCAGATTTCAACATAGGCAGAGGTAGCAGAGTATGATAAGTCATATGACAGAGTACCTTGCAGCTACTGGAAATTATATTGCAGTAAAATATTTAACATGGAAAGGGGCATGTGATAAAGCAATAACTGGAAAATATTTTTTTGCTAAATTTTGTATTCAAGATGGTGATAATATATTTATCAAAGCACAGAAATGTGTATTATAGCACACATTTTGCTATTGATAATTCTCAATGTTCATTTTATAGCTAAGTTTGTTTCTAGCAGGCTTTTTCTGTTTTTTGCATGTGTGTATGGAGAATACATGCCTGAGTTTGTATGTGTTTGCAATTTGGTGTGTGTGTGTGTGTGTGTGTGCGTGTGTGTGTATGTGGAACCAAAACTTAATTTGGCTATCTTTCTCCATTGCTTTTCACTTTACTTATTCAGTCAGGGTCTCTCAATTAAACCTAGAGCTCACTGATTTCGGTAAGCTAGCCAGATCACATGACCCTAGGAATTCCCTGTCTCTGCCTCTCAAGTCTGAGATCACAGAGGGCTGCCATACCTGTCTGGCTTTCACGTAGGTTCCAGGGATCTGAACTCTGATCCTCAAGCTGACAGGGTAAACTCCTTATCAACTGAGCCATCTCTCTAGACTTGTTTCTCTTATTTTCTAACCTCAAAGCACATGTAAAAATTTGCAGCTGAAAAGTTCACATGAATAAGAATAAAAAACTAAAGAGCTAAAGTCTATAAAAGATTTTGAAGCCTAAGAATCTAGTGCTCACAAAGGGCTTCTCTACTTGGCACAGGAGCAACAATTTCCCTATAATTAAACATTTTGAAGTAACTCGTTCTAATAAAACTCTTAACATTAAGCCACTTCTCTTAAATCCAGGAATGAAATGTTTGGCATCAATCTGCTGAGATTTCTAAAGTGTGATTCTATTAAGCATCAGACATTTGTTAGTTCTATGAGCACGTGTGCTACTCCAGTACTAAATATTAAAGATGTTGAAAACAGTGATTATAGAATGCATGGCCTTACCACAAACTCATAGTCAGTTGAATAGGAGAGATCTGCTACATAAAATTTACAGTTATTATCAGAAAGGTTTCGTTGTAGTTGTCCTCCTGTTCTGACTTCCAAATGGTATGTTTTACTGGGGCCATAAATGTGCACAGGCTCTTTACATTCCACAGTTACACTATTATCTGACATCCGGATGACAGTCATGTTCTGGACCCTATCTGGATCTATGAAAATAAAGAAAGACTTATATTTTAATCATTTCGAGTGCGCATTTCAATTACTTTAAACATATACAATGTAAGATATTGGAAGGGTTAGTCTTCCAATGAAAATGACATTTTAAGATCTATTACGAGGAAATCTATTTGCAAGGAAATCACTTATTCATTAAGTATTAATAGATATGCTCTCCTCCCCTGATGGGCTTACAATATCCTGGATCTTCAGGAGTAAGCAACAAGTTATTTTACTATGCAATCACAGAAACACAGAAAAGAAACAAAAAGCAGACAATTCTAAACCTGGGACTTTTCAAGCAACCTATATGATGTGGAAAGTGTTTCAATGCTGAAGGAGACAGATTTTTCTCCAGAAGCCTGGCCCTTTTGAGTGTCTGCAGCTATAGATGGTACCTTACTCTTCTTGTTCCCTGCCCTCCACGGAGGCTCATAGTGATCACACATGCATATCTAGCTTGGTGCTGAGAAATGGTAAGTATCGTACAGGATGAAGACACTGAAACTCCCAATGGGAAATGTGATATAAAATAAAATGGTAACAAAAATAAAATGCTGATCAAATCCTTTATTTTGTGAGGCTCTTTAAAACAAGGTAAGCAGATGGAAAGGTCAATGGCAAAACATTACTATACCTCTCATTGCAGTTAGTGCTTCTAGCTTGTAACACTAGTAGGCAAAGAATGAATTTTTAATGTAAGTTGGTAAGGGACTTAACTGCCTGAAATCTTAATATTGCTCTAGTTAATTCTTCCTGCTGTGTCATTCTTACAATTGTATTGCTCTATCCATGAAACATTGAGAAGCTTAGCTATAGTTTTCAAGTAATTTTGTTTACAATTATTGAGAACTATCCCCCACGTTAACCAACATGCATAACATAATTCCAAGATGAAGCACAAAGATGGATGGATTGTAAGCTGAAGCATTCAAGCCTTGCCCCTGCCAGTCTGGGAAGAAGTTTGACAGCCTGGTACTCACAGCCTGCTTCTGTTTTAAATGAGCAATTTTCGGCTGTTCCGTTGCGCTTTATTTTCCCTTCGATGTAGGCATGCAGTGACATACTGTAGTTAGTGAAAGGAGTCAGGTCTTTTTTCTCAAAGTAATCTATCTTATCCAGATGTTGGCATGCTTTTCCTAAACAGAGAAGTTTGCAGGTTATTATAAGTCAGATTCTCATGTTTGTGACTTGGTCTCCACAGTGACATCATTCAGCAAGAATGCAAATTCTGAGTGCTTGGGACAACAGTATCACAGTAGTCTGCGAACATGCACCCCCATGAAAACAGATGATACAGAGGGAACCACAGGACTCATAGAACCAAAAGACAGGAGAATAGGAGGGAATAAGGATGGGAGGGAGGGTAAGATGGGATGGGAGTGGGAGGAAAAGGAGGGAGAAAGGGAAGAGGGAAGTGAGAGGAGAGTGAGGGAGGCAAGGACCATGCATACAAAAAAGTTAACTTAATAAATTTATTTTTTTAAAAAGACATCAGTGGACACTATGAGACTCTTAATTCTTTAAATGCCTTAGAATGGTTGCTTATCAAAGTTTTTCTGCTACTTAACCTCTAACCTTTATGCATCAACATGAGTTTCTGTACTTCCTAGGACAAATCCATTAGATCACCATCAAGTAGTTCCAGCCTGTTGTCCTATTTTAAGCACTGTAGCAATTCATGGGGCCCAAAGAATAAGGTGAAAACTTCACTGAGATACCAGAATAGAATGAAGGGATACCAGAAGGGAGAAGAAAAAGCTTTAACAACATTTCTTTCATGTGCTAGGCAAGCACTTCACCACTGAACTATATCCCCATAGAACATTAGAAATTAAAGGAGAAATATTTTGAATTTAGGGACAAATGTTGCTACTCTAGTAGATTCTAGATATACAGGAAAGGATCAAAGGGAAAGACTTACTTAAGTGATTTTAAGATACAGGCAGGATAGCTAGTATTTTTATTAAGTGGAAATCATTGGGAACTGGATGATGTTTTTAATAGAAATGATATGAATAAAGGAATATTAGAAAGAAATATGCTATTACATATCAGTTACCATGGCAAAAAAATTACGACATCCTTTAAAAAAATCAGTAGATAATTCACTCCGTGTACCAAGCTCTGTAAGATTTGCATGAACTGATTGATTCACCTATAGCCACATAAGTTGGTTCTTGTCTCATCATCTGATGTTACAGATAAGAAAACTGAGCCATAGAGGAGTCTGTGCATGACCACAGTCAATGAGGAATGCAGGATGGAGCTTAGATAAGAGACTGAATCCATGCTCCTGCCATCACCATTAAACTGTGCTCTCGAGAAAAGTGGGAGACTAGTGCTGCAGTGGGGTCCACTCTTTGCTTTGTCTTGACACTGTATGCCTCTGGGCTCTTCAGTGAGCTTTTGGGCTTTCAGAAGCAAAATCAGAAAAGATCAAAATCATTTATTACAGCAAGTACTTTTCTGAAAACTGAAGACTGTGGTAATGTCTTTGCATCCCAGGAGACTCTACATAGTAAGTGAAGAAAAGTAGTTGATCTAACGTGATTAGAAATGTCTGTTTCTTAGAAATAACCAGAGCTAGAGTCGATTGAACTACATCTTTCAACTGAGGTCTATTTTGTACTCATGAGAATTCATTTTCTTTTTTTTTTAATTTTTTTATTATTATTATTTATTCAATTGTGCGTGTGTGTGTATGTATGTGTGTAGAACCATGGACGAATCGGGAACCACCATGGACGCCTCCACCTCCTCCTTGTTTATTCTGCCCCGGGATTCACAGGCTCCGCCCTACCAGGACCAGAAGCGCAGGCCGCCCCCGCTTCCGCCTGGCGTCTATACGTGGGATCTGGGATCCGAACTCAGGACCTTCTACCTGCAAGGCAGAGGCTTAACCCCTGAGCCACCTCTCCAGCCCCAAGAGAATTCATTTTCAAGTCAGGAAGGTTGCGAGCACCAGAGGGGAACAGGCAGCACCCTGTTACTCTTGACTTCTGTTAGGCTGTTTCTAAAATGATGCACTCTTTTACTAACCTCAAACAGGTATCAATGTACTGTTCTCAAAATCAGCATGATTTGCATTTGAGTGTATGTGTATAATTTCACATACATTATACATGGAAACACAGTCCTTGCTGTAGTTCAAATGATGCTGTGTATTTTGCTTTATTGAACAAAACATTTGAGAATTCTTTTTTTTAAAGTAATGAATCAAGATTTCAGTGCTTAGAAGAGTTTGTTTCCAAATACTTAGGGATTTAGTTTAGCTTTAGTTGAAAAGCTATGTGGTGGTTAATCTTAATTGACAACTTGTCTGAAATAAGAGACACCTAGAAAACTGATAAAGCACACTTCTTAATATACCCATGAGGTGTTTCCAGAAATGATTGTCATATTGTTCCATGAAATGAATGGAAAAGACCTGCCATGGATGTGGATAACACCATGTATGTTAGGAAAAGGGGAATAAGGGCAAACTTCCTCATGCACGGATGCTGACTCTTCTCTCTTGAGTTTTGTTCTTCCTATTGAGTCAGACTCCAGTTTCTTCAGTCTTTAATCTCAGATTTGCACTAGACATTCTCCGAGGGCCTTTCATGTCTATAGCTTTGGCCTGAAGCTGCATCATGGGCCTCCCTTTTCCAGAACTTCCAGCTTCTTGGGTGGAACAGCTACTGCTTTCCTGACTCTGCATCCTGCAGATAGACTAAGAGAATTATTTAGCCTCTAACTATTGGTTAATCTCACAATTGTATTCAAATCCTGCTGAATATTTTCATCTGGAGGACATGCATTGAAATAGTTCAAAATGTCTTAACCCCTAAGCCATCTCTCCTTTTGTAAATGTTCTTGCCATCTCTCTGTATTCAAATATTTTATCAAGGAACAAGTAACGTAGGACATGAAGGATTTATTTGAATAGATGTTTCATATTCTTGTCCATAAGGATATGTCCAAGATTCAAGTTATAAGTATTGTTTTGTAAACGTCTAGAAAGACAGTGACTTCTTCTGCACTTGTGGTTTGTTTACATTTTAGGAGCTGCCTCAGCAAGAACCACTAACTATTTCCTGCCATGGGCTTCTTCAAAGTACTTTAGTGAACAATCTTCAGAGTACAAATATGTGGATCCCTAAAGGATTATTACAAATAGTGATAGCCAATGGATTTGTATTCTCAAAAGTGACAACTAATGTACTTTTAAATATATTACATAAATGATTTATGACAACATTACTGTAGTCTGAAAATGTACACATTTCAATAGCTTTTGAAATGAAGCTTTTTGAATATAATGAAGCTAGAAAAATCCTCTTTCCTAATGGCTCAGGAATCGTCAGACACCTGGGTCATTAAGTCACTGACACAAAACTGTAGCTCCTCAAAATTCACCTTATGCTAAAATAAATAGCACGATATCAGAAAGAGCTCAGTCCAACCTGCTGGACATATACATTACACCAGTTAGCCTGATTTTTATATGTGCCATGGAGACATGTATATACTGTATTCTGTTATAGCATCAGATGCACCATCAAATCTTTAAATAGGACATGATAAAGTCAACTGGAAGACCAAGGAAAGTAAGGAAATACTGAATACACTTTCCCCTATTTAATTCCTAATGTTCAGAGTCTTTGCAATAATTGAACTATAAGATGATTAAATGAAATGTGATTTCTGATTGAAAGCATTCTGAGGTTCATATTTCAAAGACTTGTTTCCTTTGGATTCCTAATTGCGATTATGTTTGAACTAATGCATTTAGTTCAAAGAATTACTTTAACACTATTGCAATTTTCCCAATTCCCTTTGTAGATGAAATGGATGAGAATCTCATTTCTCTTTGCCTGAGACATAAGAAAACAGATTCATGTATGGCTATGGTGAAGACAGCTCATTCTAGTTGCCATGAAAGCATGGCTGACTACAAGGAGTCTTCAGGTGCAAGCTTGGCACAGTCCATATTAAAGGCTAGATTCAGTTACTGACATAGAGTTTTGGAAAAGTAAACATTCATCATATGGCCCATTTTCCTTCTCTCCCCTTAAATTATGTGCAAGCATTATGGTGGAAGTTCATGTATTTGACTGATAAGAATGACTTTATGCTAACTGAAGACAAACAAAACTCTTCATATTGCTAATAACTTATTACACCCTTAGTAATCCAATTATGTAAATTCTGCACAAATACTGCACACATATGGTAGGTACTAAATTCTGCCATATACTCTGACATAAACACTGTAGTGGAGATAGATAACATTGAAGCAGAAATGCAGCAAAAGAGAGTAATGGAAGACTGTCAGAAAAGGAAAGAAAAGCAAACTGTGTGTTCTTTCAATAGGCAAAGACATCCATAAAACACACGCCCCGTGAAACAGAGGGCATCGATGGTCTTGCTGCTTGATCTTTAAGGAATTTCCCCCTACTTTCTCCTATTTTATCATTCTGATGTTTAATTTCTCAGAATCTTAAATATACAGTTCACATTTTTTTCCATAGTATGAAAATTAAATGACACGTTAATTGATTTTCTTTTAGTGTTCAACTATTATGATTCCAAAATATAACAAATATAACTATTGCGAACAACAAAATATAAAGTAGTATATTTCAATATTAAATTGTAATAGTTTTTTATTTGTCAAATTTTGTACTTCATATATGGCTCCTTCTTTCCAAATATGAACATAGAGTCATGGGATGTGGAGCTTGATTCCACATCAGTCTACAGGTAACTAGTTCTCCCAGGTGCAAAGGCTGTTCTGGGAGTCTCCTCTCCTGCCCACAACTTTCTAAAAATGTTTCAGATTTCTTTTTCTCTTCCTCAAGAAATATCTGTGCATTCCCACAGACTGACTTTAAGGTAGTCATAGCACATTATGGGGACTACATTATGGGGACTGCTGTTGAAATTATATAAACTAGAAATACCCAAGATTCCACCAGACTACTTTCATTGACTCAATGGAGCCATGTTCATTCATATTCACCTACATATTCAGAGCATGTGTTCTGACTCCATTTGCTTGTCTGTTTCAAACACTAAAACTCACTTATATAATATTTACAGGACAAAAGTGAATATCATTTGTTAGGACTTTTCTTTCTCTAGGGATTGCAAGATGAAGATTGGAATAAAGAAAGATTAAGTAAAACAAACCAAATCATAGTGGCCCACTAGTTTAAAACATCATTCTAGTTTTTTTTTAAAATTTTGACTTGTTTTTTGATAAGAAATTAAATCTCATTTAATTATAATTACCTTTGTCATTCATGGAACATAAATAAAATCCATGGAATGAATTTGAAGGTGGAATCCAGGTTAAGGATGCTGTTGTATTAGTTATATTCTCACAAAAAAAATTCCTGGGCTTTTCTGGAACTGTTGAAAGAAAAGGTGAATATTACAATATGAAAAATAAGATAAGGAGTGGGGCTGGAGAGATGTCTCAGGGTTTAAGATTCTGACTTGCAAGCAGAAGGACCTGAGTTTGGACCCCAAATCCCACATAAAAATGTCAGGTGGCTCACACTTCCAGCTCCGGAAAGCAAAGCCTGGGAAATGCCATAGGGAAGCAAGAGGAGGTAAAAGCAACCCAGAATGATTCCCAAATTCACCCTTAGATTTCCACAGGCACACACAGTGCCCTCTGATACACATGCACACGCACACGCACACGCACATATGCATGCACACACACACATACACACATGTGCACACATGTATAAAATTATTTTTTAAAGAAGACAATGGGGAAATACCATCTATATAGCAAATTTGCATCACAAATAACCATCTTTTGACGAATTACGAATAATAAAATTTAAAGGAAGATATTTTGACTTGATGATGTTTGCTGTAGATTAAACTATTTCTAAACTGTATGACACTCACTCAATACAACTGGCTTAAAGATACTCCACATGCTCTTTTTTATCATAAGTATTATTAACCCAATATCTTGATTTTTCAGATGTTGTTGTGTCCAAATTCTTCCATATGTGGCTGTAATAAGTTTAAATTCTCATTTAAATAGTAGCTATTAGCTTGTGATTACCTAGTCCTTAAAACCTGAAGAAAAGCTGCGATAGATGATAAAAGTCAAATTTACGAGGCACGTGCCTGAAGTACAGCTTGAGAGGTGTCAGCTGTGCAGCCGTGCAATGACTATTCCAAGCAGTACGAGGAAACTTTCTGTCATTCTTTAAATTCCTTCCATGTCATTTCCTAGTCAGCTCCACTCCTGCAACACACACCACCTTTCCTATTACTAAAGAGTAAATCTACCTTTTACACATCTGATATAAAGGGAAATATACAGCAATATTTTGCATAGATCCTACTATACTCAACATAATATCCAATGTATATGTCTTTGTTGTCACATATGTCATAGCTGTGTCTATCTTTAGTCATCACTAAGGTTACAGTCTGATTTTGAATGTTAAGAAACATTGACAAATTAAAAAATTCATCATACTGTGGTGGATTTGGGGGAGATGAAGCCTGTTGGGGGATCTTAAGTACTCAGAGGCATATCTTTTATGATGTGAGATGGGGAAGCTAGTGCTGTCATTTCTGCTCCATTCATGATACAGAAGTTAAGCACCCTGCTTTATGATGTTTCCCACCATTATCACCTGGTATCTCCCTCCATAACCAGCCAGACACCCCAGACCATTGCAGGAGGGTGGGGGAAGTCAAACAATTTGGGATTGGAATTTCCAAGCTTATGATCTAAATGAATCTTTTTATATTTAGCTGCCTTATTATAATAAGGAAAGTTGGAGAATATAAATAATATTCCATTATTAAAAGTGTATCACACTTTTTCTTATTATTGAATGGCTGTGGTAGTTGAGTTACTCTCAAGAGTAGATTTAAAATGATGGATCTACAATATATTATTTCTTCATATGTGCAGTGAAATGATTGTGATTACCTTATATTTCCACTAGCTATTAGTATTACCAATCTTTTTCATTTTATTCATTTTAATGAATGCATGTATGATAATTCTGTTGCTTTGATTCATAACTCCCAGATGGATAATGGTACCAAATGTCTTTCTAGGTGCTTAGCAACCACTTGTATATCTTACATGAAGTGTATGCTCAAGATACTTGCCCACTTCTAATTGGAATATTTGTTGCCTTCTTTTGGCTAATGTTATATCTGTATATTTTATAAAATATTCCTTTTACAAAAAAAATTGAGGATATTTTATCACAAATTATAAGTTATGTTATTTTCTTCCATCACTGCGAAGAGGAATAGTATTCAACTTTAATACTTGCTTAATACTTTAACACTTGATCAACTTTACAATTCTATATGATACTTTCTGCTTCATAAAAAGAAAGGTTCTGTACTCTGAAGGGACAAAGATATTATGTATTTTAATTACTTTACAATTTTACCTTTTATATGTCCAAAACATTTTGGTCAATTCGATTTGTTGAGAGGTAAGAGTACCATACTTTTTTACTGTAAGGGTACCAGGGCAATGAACCGAAATGACTATCGTTTTGCTCAAATATCTTGTGATTTCATCAAATATGAAGGTTGCTTTTCTAAGACCAGTTTATAAATACTATACGAGTCTTCATTTTTAATATTCACAAAATAATAAACTTTCCTGGCATAGCTATAGTTTCATTTACTCTCCTTATAGTTCCTGTTGTTTTGGAGGAGTAAAAAGAAACCTGATGTCGGATTCCTTTATACCTAGGCTATAACTTCAATTCATTCTAGGGTTTATAGCAACAATAAACAGGCTCAATAATGGCAGACTATCAATTCAATACAGAAAAACCATTGCATTTTATATACTAACCATGAATAATCTGAAAATAAAATTACACTGTTCAAAAAAAACACTGTTCAAATCATAAATAGGCTAATCTAGTAATAAATCTAATGAAAATGAATACATTTGAAGCCATAAAACATTTTCGGTAGAAGCAATTACTGCTGTTGCTGTTTTGTTTATCTTTAAATATGGGGTCCTTGGGTTTCATGTAGGCTGACCTTGAACTATATAGCTGATTGTACTTGATATTATACATTTTAAAATCACTCATTTTTTAAGTACTAAGGACCAATAGAATGCTTCATCCAATCTGATTTTACCTGTGTTATGACCAACATATCATTGACCCCCCCAACATCTAGCATGGATCACAAGCACTAAGATCCTTAGAGGCAAGGGATTAACAGCCACAATAGTGTTCCTATATGAAAGGGGAACACAAAAAAGAGCTCTAGGCAATGCTACTGAGTCCTTACACCTCATCAGAGAGGAGGACCCAGAGGGAAGTTTTGACATGCACCTTAAAGGATGCTCCAGGAACCTGAGGGAAGGGGGGCACTGGGAGAAAGGGAGGGAGGGGAGGAAAGGAAGGGGACAAAGAGGAAGGGAGCAAGGGGATCCAGGGAGGGATGAAGGGAGGGAGGGGAATGGGGTACTTATCAATTTTGTATGAGTGGAAGAAATACGAAAAAAGAAGTAGAAAACGGAATAAATAAATAAATAAAAAGAGAAGTATATATTTTGAAAATAAATAAATAAAAAATAAAACTCACTACAAAGCAACAGGAATGAATAGTCTAAATCAGTATGAAGTTATTTCTGTAAATCAATGGACTAACACTGAAAGACAAAGCTATCATATGATCAACAAATTTTGGACAAAAAACAAAAGTCCATTCAGCAGAGGAAATTGTATCTTTTGCAAATTCTGTGAGAACTTTGTAGTCATTTGCAAAAGAATGAAATTGGACATGTACAACATATTAAATGGATTATAAACTAAATTCAAGAAATAAATTCATAAAATTCTTAGATGAAAACATAAATATAGGGATAAATTCTCATGATCTTGGATTTGACAATGGATTTTATATGACACCAAAAGCATGAGAAAAATCACAATAAGTACATTAGACCTCATCCAGATTGGCAAATTTTAAGCCTTTACACTAGGAAAATTAAAATTTGCTCACAGAATGGAATAAGATAATTTCAACAATGGACTTTCTAACTTACTTGAAAAATTCACTCGAATATTCAAAATATTCAAATGCTTGAAAGATACATAACTGGCCAATGAAGACATGTAATTATCATTAAAATATGAATCCAAATCATACAGATCTGAAAATTCACATCTAGTAGAATGGCTAAACTTTGAAAAACAGAAGTGCACATTAATAAGCACTTGGAGAAATGAGAGCCCTCAACATTGAAGAGAGTGTAAAGTGGAACACACACTTTGCAAGACTCAGTGATTGGCAGATTTTCAAATGCAAAACATTAATTTATTATATAAATTATATAAAATTATATAAATTATATAAAAATATCCAGTCCCAGGTATCTGTTCATTAGGAATGAAAGTATTTCTAGACAAAATGTATGTTCATGCCAGCATTGGGCAGAGTTTCCCAAAGTGGAAGCAATCTAAATGCCACTCAACTCAAAGTAAGATTTATCTATTTGTTGGCATATCATTCAGCCATTAAAAACTGAAGAATGAATATATGACACAATTTATTTCAACCTTAAAAGTATCATGTTCAGTGATATAACCAATGAAAAAAGTTCACATATTGTATTTTATTCATATGAAATTTCCAGAAGAGGAAAACTCATACATAGAGTAAGCCCTGGATATGGGAATGAACAAAACAGGGAAGGACTTCTAATAGGTCTGAGGTTTAATTTCAGTATGATGAAATATTCTAAAATAGATTCAAATTAATTCAGCCTACATCGAAAACTTTAAATGACTGAATTGTCCCTTCTTTCCTAAGTGAAATGACAATGAAAATGGCTACATTGCTGCTTTCAAGACTAAATCACTCCTGTGTTACTGGGATGTATCTTACACAATAATGTAACATTACTTCTTAATCAGTCTTGCTAATAGTCAATTGACTATGGGAAAGAAAGATCAAGCATAAGCTTTGGCCATGGTAGCCTGTTCCAAATCCTCAAAATAGTTAGAATAAATTGGTAGATTTCCATACTTTCTATACTATGAAATAATTTAGATAAGAAATTTCCATCCTTTGAGTATTTAACTGAAATATCCATAAAGCCATCTTTTCCTTTATGTTCTCTCTCTTCTTCCTTTTTCTCTCTTTCTTGCTTACCTCCCTCTCCTTCCTTCCAGTTTCCATGCTCCTCAATTCTAAACCCCTGTCCTCCTCTTAGATATAGAAACATCTTTGTACATTTTTCTACATTTTTGTTCACATTTTTCATTATGAACAGTGATGTAGTTTTGTATGTATTCATATATTTATAGTTCATGAACCCTAATTCAAAAAATAACATTTTACCAGCAAATTCTAAATTTAATTGGAGTTTCACACCCCCTTCTCTCTTCCATCTTCCCAAATCCTATTAATTTTCAAAATGTTATTTTTTCATTTGTCTTTGTCTTTATATAGTCTGTATTCTGATAATTAAAGTTTCTATTTTACAGTCAATACTAAGATTTACTACTGAGTTTTATTAGTTCCTCTGTTCACTTTACTTCTATTAGAAGCAGACTGTCATTGAGAGAGAAAGTGCAAAAATATACAAAGAATAATTTTATAAAAACAAAAGAAAGGGATAGGAAAATGGTCAGTAGTTGGAGTTCTTGCCATGCCCAAATATACATGCATACCCATCCATATGTAAAATAAACACACACACACACACACCAAAAAAGGAAGATTATGTGGCAAATATAAGAATAAACATTTTAATTATGTCTATTCTGTTTCTTACATAGCCTTATAAGAAACTATGATGCAATAAAAGAATAGAATTTTAAACTTTGTATAATTTATGTTTAAATTTGCCTTAAATTTTAATTTTAAAACTTTCCATTAAGCTTTCTATAGGTCTACATCAAAATATTCTGATTTATTAAAAAATGAGGACATAAAAGAGGAGAGAATTTTATCAGTTTTATGAATGTAGGTAATGTACTCACTCCCAAAATCTGTTGTCATATTTCTTTTTTCAATGATGAGTGTTTGGTTGTTATAGAGAACTTCTGCTATACATTGATAATTGCGTTCCGGATACAAGTCTTTCAGTGTAATTTCTTCTTCTTCTCCCATTGAATTTTCTGTAGGAAGTAAGTGTTGAATGTGAGTATGTAGCCAATACTTGTAACATAAACTTGTAACTAAGTTTCCTTTCTGATTCCATGTTTATAAGATTCAGTGTTCATTGGCATGACCCTCTGCAGTGGATCAGCAGTATACCAAACATCCTGAATTTGGGTTTGCTGCATTTACTTTGTTTAGAAATTCACAATACACTGTACCCAACCTCTACTTAAGCCGACTTTACGCTCAGATCATTTTTAATGATCATGTAGCTCCTCTGGCTTTGCTCCTATTGCTTACAACATGGTTAAGTATCTTTCCCTTAGAAAGAGGATTACAAAAGAACCATAATCCAATATGTGCAGGCATGTGCGTGTGTGTGTGTGTGTGTGTGTGTGTGTGTGTGTGTATGTGTGTGTGTATACACACATATCTCACTGTTTCTCTCTGTTCCCCAAAGATGACTTGGTAAGGGATTTATGCCAAAGGTAAAGAACACTTATTTCATTGAGTTCAAATGCACTTAAGACAAATGTTTCCTCAGTGATTCCTCCTACCAACACAATTCCAAATTCATTCGTGGTAGGAGTTTGTTTCTCCGTTTCTACATACTGTTGAACTTAGAAATGATTTTTTTTAAAGGAAACCTGACAAAGGAACCTCTTCTACCATGTAGTCCTGTGTTTCCTTTCCAATGGAATATATAAGGCAGCATTCTTTTAAACACTCTTCTCTCATGATCTTTTAAAAAATGTCTAGTGAACAGAGGTAAAGAATTTTTTAATGAATTAACTTTGATTCTTTTCAATTTGTATCTTTCATGGATCTTAGCCATTTTGTTAATTTAATTCAATGTTATAGATAATATAATTATTTAATTCCAAATTACCACAGACAAATAGGAGTAGGAGACAGTAGGCATGCATAATAAGAAAAACTAAACAATATCAAGGATAACTTGCAACCACAAAAATTCTGTTTAATTTCATACTTTCATTACACCGCAATCTGTAAGTAATTTTTTTCTCATCACAAGTAATGTTGACTTTCTTCCATGTAAAACAAATTGAGGTATTTGCTTCTTCATCTGTTGTACAGTTGTATAGCTGAAACTTCTCATGATCTGTCAAGAAAACATAAATACAGACTTCTTGATACTTCATGTTGCAAATGTGTTCTGTTTATCAACTAAAAGCACTGAAGTTCCACTCAGAATGCCAGCATTTGGGAGCATAATATTGCTCCTGAAAAAAGTTTATTCACTCTCAGGGCTTGGTTTTTCCTGATTATTTAGCTCATTGTCATTACTCTTACTTTCCTTCTGTTTAGTCTAACACATAATTAACACAAGTCTATGTACAATGTGCTGTTTTGATACATCATACATTGTGTAATGCCTGGATCTAGACAGTGAGAACATTAGTTCAGTTATTTACTATGAAATATGAATGACAGCATCTATTGTTAGAGGTCTGCACATTGCAAGAGAAATGAGTATATGTAAATGAAACTCAAGACAACATTAAGTAAAACAAAAGTTTTTCATACTTGAAAACTTGCTTCCCTGTTATCTACTTGTTGCTGAATTTGTGTAGATGCATTTTCTTAAAGGAAATCTGACAAAGTATGTATATGTGGGGAGGAGGGCTCTAGAGAATGCACATTTGTAAAAATTCGAAGGTGACATCAGGAATTATCCTGGGTTGTTTTACCTCCTTTTCGCTTTGCTCTGTGGATTTCCAGGCTCTGCGTTCAATTGGAAGAATTGCAGCTGCTGCTATTTCTGATCAGCATTTTTAGGTGTAATCTGGGGATCCAAACTCAGATCCTTTTGCTTAGATTTATCCCCTGTGCTATCTCACCAGCCCTTGATAACATTTATAAAACATTTTTATGTTGTTCATATGAAAGCGAAGGTCAGGGAAGAGGAAGGTGCATACATACATATCATGGTACACGGGTGGAGGTCAAGATAACTTTCATAAATCAGTTTTCTTTCCATCACCTGGGCTGCCGGGTTTGCCAACAGACACCTTGTCTGCTGAGCTAGATCGCCAGTCCCACATTTGAAAACATTCAATGGGGAGTTTTGTTGGTTGATATTTGCTTGCTGCTTTGTTTTATTTTAAGCAGAATCTCATGCTGTAGCCCAGGCTAGCTGGACCTTGATATACATACAGCATTGAGCCTGAACTCCTGGTAGTATGCCCGCCTCAGTCCCCTAGTTTCTGGGACACGGCCTTGCTTTACAACACCTGACTTAAAGCATTTCATTTTGTTGTACTATGTGTGTCTTTATTCCTTGTTGCTGCTGACTCTGACTTTGTTTTACTTAAATGAGCACTACTACACAAAACACTGGGAGCTTCCATCTTGGGGGATGGTATTTTCAAATGATTACTACTCTAAATTTTCAATTGATAATTTATCATAGTAATATTTAGAGAAATAAAGTAACTAATCAGTTCAGAATCTATATGATTCAAGATAATTAACAGAACATTCAGGAGTTTTGATTTGTTAAGTGATCTGTTTAGCAAATAGGCAACTCTGAAATAGTTCCTGCATGCTGCTTTATATAGGGAGGCTGAGTTGTCAAAACCAGTTTAGTCTTCATATGACTAGAACTCTCTTTTGATCTGTGAAAGTATTTCAGTTCTTTCCCTGTATATCAAATCTTTAACATTTTTGCTTTTCCCTGACATAAACATGTATGTAAAGAGACAAAGAGAAGATTTTGAATTTTCGCAAAGAGCATTCTCATGTATAATCACTTCATAAAGTTTTAATAAAATGCTATATCTAAACTACAGAAAGAAATAGGACAGGTGAGTGAAGGCTGCAAAAAGAAGGTGTAGCTGGCAGTGTAACTGCCACGGCGTCGGCCACAGCACTAAGCCTGTTCCCTGACCACGAAGACACACGGAAATTTACACCATTGTTTCAAGTGCTCAGACAGAAATAGATTGATACTTACTTGGTGGGACATCCAATTTTAAAACTTTAGATGGAACACATGAATAATTATACTCTTCAGAATGACATCCAGGTAGATTGCTGAACTCTTTTGGACAATCTGAAGATTCACATTTAGGGTCCCCTTCAACTGTCACATTTGCACTAAATAATTTAGTTTGTGAGTCATAGATGTAATTCACAGTGACATTCTCATATACTGAAAGAAAGAGGAAACTGAGATTATCATTATTCAGAATAAATAAAACCTCCAATACTGCTCCATGAAAAGAATGATCTTTGGTAAATGTGCTTTCAGCTTTGAATGGATATGATTACTCTGTATATATAGCAAGCAAAATAAAAGAACAAGCAGCAAATAATTAGAAACAGCAGACAGACAGACAGCAAAACATTAGCCAACTCAATCATCACACTACTAATACAACAGTCCCAAAAGAGGAGAAGTAGAAGAAATATACCTGGCCTTCACATTATTAAACAATTCCCTTTTCCTATCAAGAGTCTCAGCTGTAATCATAATAGGAATTTGCAGGACCTGCGCAATTACTGATATATCAATGACCCCCCAAAGTCTAGCATGGATCACAGGCACTATGATCCTTAGAAGCAAGGGATTAACCGTCACAATAGTGTTCCCATACTAAAGGAGAGCCCAAGAAAGGGCTTTAAGCAATGCTACTGACTCTTCACACCTCATTAGAGTGGAGGACACAGAGGGAAATTTGACACTCACACTAAAGGATGCTCGAGGAATTTGGGGGGTAGAAGGAAGCTCTGTGAGAAAAGGAGGGAAAGGGGTGAAAGAAAGGGGAAAAGGGGGGAGGGAGCAAAGGGGTCCGGGGAGGGGTGGAGGGAGGGAGGGGACCCAAGTACCTATTAAATTTGTATGAGTGGGAAAAAAAAATCAAAAAAGTCTCAGCTGATCCTCAGAAGGTTATTGGACTGATGCATTTTTTCCTCACTAGATTATAAATTCTATGAACACCAAGACTAGTCTATTTAGATCATCCAATATAAATTCAAGTTCTTGTATTCTATGTGTCATTATTAAGAATCCAATAATTACTCATTGAATTAATCCACCAATGAGCCATTAAACTGACAAATTCTTCTTCTTGCTTTATAATTTCATTTGATAAAAGTAGTTAGAAATGATAGGCTTTCCCCAATTTTGAATTGTTCAGAGCCCATAAGCACTCATTCAACTTATTACTCACAAAATATTATTACAGGCAATGGTAACTCCTTCATAAAACACTTTTGCTGAATATCAACGACTTCTACTGATGGATAAAAGCTCCTTATTCACGTTTAATCTGCTCACGTCCTTTTTTTCTGTGTCTATGTATGTGTTTGTGTGGGGGGGTGTATGGAGACCAGAGTCCAATGTGAGGTGTCTTCCTTTATTGCTCATCACCTTAATTCTTGACTCAGAGACTCTCAATTCAGTGCACTTGGAGCTCACTAATTTAGAGAGACAGCTGTCCAGCAAGCTCCAGAGAGTCTCCAATCTCTTCTCCAATCTCTTCCTATCCTAGGATTACAGCTGACCCCGCGAGGGTCAGCTTTTCTATGGGTCCAGGGAACAGGTCCTCAGTTCTTGCCCAGTAAACACTTCACTAGTTGAGCCATTTATTTATCCCCTATTCATTTGTATTGTGCTCTACAACATCGTGTCCCTTGTTACGTTTCATGTCTTAAGCACTAGAAAAAAAAGAAGTCCGGCAAAAATCAGTTTTTAGAAAGGTACAATTTGATGTGGAGATGGACACAGACTCAATCGCAAGTGCTAAGCAAAGATCTAGAATAAGATCCTATACCAAGTAATAAAGCAATGTCGATTTAGATTGGAGGGACAGAAAAAGGTTTCTAGATGGCATTTTGAAGTGGATGTCAGAAATCAAATGCAGGATCCAGAGAACAGGGATACTGCAGGATTATGGTGATAGAGGAAGCAGGGCAGAGTACACACTCAAGAAGTTTTTGGTTCTCTTCATGTATGTAAGAGTATAACTGCGGAGATGATGATAAAAGAGAGGAAAGCCGTGAAGGTGAAAGGTCACCTTCAGCAAGCACCAGCTAAGTGTGGACTGTTTAGTAAATGCATGTGGATCTACTGACTGCTGTGAATACTGGATAGAGATTGACAGGGAAAGGGAAGATTGATCAGAAGAAGAGCTGGGTTTTAGCCATGATGACAGAATGATATGAGAGAGAATGGTATATACACTGTCCTCAAATAGCTGTATTGCAGTAACCCCCAGTATGACAGAAGAGGAAAGAGAAAGGGCCAGAGGTTTGGGGATGAGTAAAAGATGAGAGAGAGAGAGAGAGAGAGAGAGAGAGAGAAGCATCTTCATACAGTCTGAAAGTGTTATCCACAATTTATATTCATCACCACACTGAATCCTTGCAGCAACCCCAAACACATCTGCTACCACTGCATTCTACAAATATCTAAATTGTAATTAAATAACCTGACCAAAGCTGTCTAGGAAATGGTTTCAAATTTGGGTATTTGAAAACCAGGGTGGAGTGTGAAACCCAAGCATCTTGCCACCGGAAGATAGTGAGTCTTCAGAGACAGAGCTAGAGACTGGGGCGCAATTAGATTTTGTGTGTTTAGCTTGAAATCTTGTAACAAGGACAGAAGTAGCTAAAACCCTGTTCACACAAATCAACTTACCACATGGTGGCGTGGTTGAAGCTGAATCTGTAATAGAGAAAAAAAGAGGCAACAAGTCAAAATTGTGTTTTAGAATATTTCTGTAGCATTCATGTTAGGGAAAGTTGATTCACAATGTTCCAACCTCTTTAACTGCAAAGTCTATATGGTTAGGTTTTAACACATAAAATAGCTTACCTAGTGTCTTATTTTGATCTCAGAACTACAAGTGTTATAAACTAATGAGCCAGTCCTAGAAAAATCTCTTCATAAAAGTTCCCAATAAGCACATTAATGGCCATAACAGTATTCAGACATGTGTGGACAGCTCTGGACTTTCATGGTGATTAGACCAAATGCCCACACTGCCAAGAATATTTTTAAGCTCCTCCTCCCCTTTGCTAACCTCTAATAGAGAATTTTCACAATTATAACCTTTATAAACTGAAACATAAACATTTGTGTTTTTAATAGTCAGAAGCATTGCTCTCTCGTTTAACTTTTGTAAACACACACACACATACATACACACCTCGCAGATGCACACACAATAATTAATATCCCTCACACCAATTGAGCAGTATCTGTATGCATTTAACTGTAGAACTGGGAGGAAGTCTGGTCTGTGGAAACAAAGGATCTCTGCTAATCTTAGAGCTGGAAGCATTTAGGCAGGAGTGGTGGGCACGTGGGCTCTGGTTCCATGGAACACAGACACGCTCTTCCTGTTCTTGCTCTTCACCCCCCTGACTGAAGCGGCCGCTTGCAGTCACTCCTCTGACTCTCTGCTGGGAAAACGGATCACTTTCACAGAATTATTCTTCACACCTGTTCTTCAAGAAAGAAATGCTGGGGGCTTGAGAAATGGTTCAGAGGTTTAAGCCTCTGTTTCCCAAACAGAAGGTTCTGCGTTTGGATCTCAGATCCAACGTTTAAAATGCTAGGTGGAAATGTTCACAGCCTGTACTCTGGCCCTGGAAGCTATAGCCTAGCAAACTCCAGAGCAAAGCCAAGAGGAAGTAGTACAGTCCGGGATGATTCCAGAAGTCACTTTTGGACCTCTATAGGCACACATAGTGCCCTATCTCTCTCTCTCTCTCTCTCTCTCTCTCTCTCTCTCTCTCTCTCTCTTTCTCTCACACACACACACACAAGAAATAATTGCTCATCAATATGGTGGTCCCTCATACGTTTCATAAACGTCACAACTCTTGAGAGATATGATTCTGACAAATTGCTGTAACATTACATCCCAGAGGACTCAGCTGTGCCATATGACACTGCTGTATAGACAGAATGTCTACTTTCTGCTCCATGACTCTTGAGATGAGAACTTTAAAGAGATTCCCAACAGTAAACAATTTTGTGAGCACATCCCCAGTGCTGGTCTGGTAGTGTGACTGCATGACTGGGGGTGAGGTTGTCACCTATGGAGGTGCTTGGAGGGACAGTGCTTGCCAAAAGCGTGGATGATGCAGTGGCTGTGAGGTTGAAATCTGCAAGGAAATGAACAGAAGAATAACAGTTAATGAGCTTATCATCCTGATAGGTAAGGAATTCTCTTTAACAAAGATATTTCCTGATTGACTTTCTGCTCTAAGCAGCTGCATTTGAATCGACCCTTGCATGTTTGCACACTAGCAAAAATAGGCAAAAGATTGATCCATAAAAAGTCCTTTCAAAAAAATTATTTCAAGCAATTCTATTACAATACAAGTTGAAGGGAAGAATCATTCATTCTCTCATATAAGTCTTACCTGATATATAACCTTCCTTAAACTGATCTATTCTGTTTGAATTACAATTCTCCTGTTTTTTAGATATTAATTATAGCAATGGTTACTTTTGTTAGATCTATTATATCCGACCTTTTGTGTTCTCAGACCTCACATCAATCTGATGAAATGAGTGTCACATTAGGTCCATTTACAGAATGGAAACTGCTGCTAGTAACTTGTCCTAAATCATCCAGACAATTGAAGGAGTTAGACTTGATCCCAGGGCTACAGGAATTAATGTCTAGTTGCTTTCCTTCTTTTTCCTGTGCCTTCTATTAATGCTGAAATTACATGTGCCCAAGGAGAGCTTCTTTATAAGATTCGTTTGGATAATTTAACATTGAGATATGAACATTTGCAATCTGGAAAATAATACCTGTAATAATATAAAAGACCCACATTCAAGTTTCAAGTTTCCAGAGCCTAAAACACCTGGCAAGAAATGGCCACACCTGAGGTGTAATCTGTGATGCTGATGTTGGTGATGTTGGAGGTGTATGCAAGTGAGGCAGCAGAGCTGTTGAGTGCAAGACTGAGCGTGGTTGCAGTAAAGTTGTCGAGCGAACTCTTCTCTCCTTCGGAACCTGCAATCACAGACAGTGTTTTTCCACCTCATGCTCCTCATGAGCTGACTGAAGCTGCAATTTGTTATCAGTTCAAATCAGAAGGGCCACCAGCACTGTCGATAGATCTTGCCACACACAGACAATGGCCGGCCAGACAGCCAGCCTGGACATGGTTACTGCTCAGACAGAACAATGAGTTGCCCAAATCTATTACTTATATAATCCACAGAACTAAGCTATCAGTAAATAAGAGCTTTTACTTAAAAAGATGCACTTGAGACCAGACAGCTAGAAACATGTATGGCTCTGGTATCAGTCGACAAATTAAAAAAAAAAAAACAGCTGGGGCCTCCAGAAATAACTTGGAGAGCCCAGGGAGGCCAAGCCTCCTAGCTGAAGGCTGCCTTAGGTGCTATTAAAAATACATCAAAGTGGAGAGAAAGGCACTGCCCTGCTGGTGCCCAGGCGATGCCGACCATGTGCAACTCTGAGTATAAAGGGCTGTGTTAAGGCTGCCCAGGAGGAAGCAGACCTGGCACCTGCAGAGAGCTTCTCTGGGGCACACCGCTCTGGGGAGGGATCCCTGTGTGCAGCTACTCAGTTGTAATGTTCTTTAAATCAAGCTAAATGTGCTCCTGCCAGGGCAGTGGCTCAGCTCACAGCCTTTCTTTCTGCTGGTTAAAGGTTACAATTCTCCTTTCAAACCAAACACACTTCCCACTATACTGACATAATCTCCTGATTTTTCAATCGTCTCTAAGGTCATCGGTCTAGAATTCAGTGCTCCCGCCTAAGAAACAGCACCCTGTACTTACTTTACACCTCCAGTGTCAGACTTCAAGGCACTAGATGCAGGTTACAATCACCCCTTCACTCCCTTTTCATGTATCTATCACATGGCCACGCAATCAATGTATGTTCATTGATTCCCTATCAGATAGATACCACTATGCTAGCTCTTTTGGAGAAGGCAAAATAAATATAACTTGTTTGATTATTTCCCTGTCAAGATTTTGTGACCACCAGTCCAAAGATGTGAAAGTAGCTTTTCATGCATGATCAGGGTTCACACATTTTCTTGTATAGCGTGCGGGGTTTTACCAGTGGCAGATACACATAACACAGATTTAATATCCGTATGCAGGCATCTCCCTGAGGCAAATGTTTGGGGACCTAAGCTAACTCAGAGATGCTTCTTGTCCCTCTACCCCTTCATCCCCTGCCATCTTCACACCCCACTCTCCTGTTCCCAGATTCCCCATCTTCTCCTTATTAAGTAGGTAACCTCGGCAGCTGTTAAAAGAGTGGCACTTACAATTTTAATTAGATTGATTAAGTTTAATAGATTTTTAATTAGTGAAATTAGCCACAGTGCCAAAAAGAATTCTTTGATGGGGCAGAGCAGGCTGGTTTATATGACAGCCAGTCCTCCAGAAGTCATATTTCTGGGTAGTTTATAGCGTCTTCCTTCACCATTTCTGTAGCTATACGATTGCTTAAAAGCACCAAATCTGCTTCCACAGAAGCAGAGCTAAGTGGGTGAGCTAAAGATAGTGCTTCCAGCTGTTTGAAGCAAGGGATTGCCTAGGATGGTTTGAGCCAAGGACTGTCAGGGCTTCATAACAGCTATTCTACTAGTCGGCCTGACTCTTCTGCCTAAGTCACTCCCAAAGGAAACCATTTTGCTGCCAGCCCCAGGCCTCCGAGCCACAATTCTAGCTATTAAGCATTCAGGCCACAGGGCTTGCGCTGCTGCGACTGTGTGCGCATGTGGCCCGAGAAAGGATGTGTGCCTACCTTCCTTCCATACCAAGGAAAACAGGAAGTGATTTTGACACTGGTTTGAAGAAGAGAGAGCAGACGTATTGCACAGCTTGTAAGAATAGAGATACGAGTATAAAAGGATTGCCAGGGGTGGACAGGAAACAGAAGCATCTATTTCCCTTGTGCCCATTGCCCAAAAGACAATCTCCTGGTCATAATAACCGTGCCCTTCACTGACTACAGAAGGTTACTACTTTTGACAACTGTTTATTGGTTCCGGATATTAAAGATTCCAATGTATGTATTAGTCCCTGTCACTTGAAGACGTTTTCCCTGCATAATACTAACTGCCTGAAACGTAGAAATGTGTGCAGCATCCTACACCTGTTTCCTCTTGGCACATCCATTGTTGTGGCCTCCATTCTATTCGCTATCATCTGATCCTTATTAGAACGACCTAGGTTACCGGGTTTCACATAGTAAGACTAATATGAAGGTTCCGGTTTATCAGCTTGCAAGTGCACGCGTTACACAAGTGTCCGGATGTGGTGCAGCAAACCTGATGGCGTCCACCCTCCATGCGTGGGCGTGAGTGTAGTCAGATCAGCTTGGCTGCTGAGTGTCTGCGAGTCAGTTCCTCCAGCAAGAGATGCCTGCGTGCCGGTGTGCGTGGAAAGGTGGGACGTTAGCGTGGGGGCCACACCTAGGGTTAAAAAGGAAGGTCATTACGTCATTCTCCCCCGTTGTTGACGAAGCTTGAAGCATTCAGACAAGACTGCTCTTCTTCAAACTGTGATGGGACCCAATTTATTAAAACGTTGAGGTTCTCTGGTTGGGACGTGGCTCCGGAGTCCCCCCACGCAGAGGATGCCCCTGTCCAGAGAGTTGCTGATGTTGGACTCGTGGGTTCAGCCTTGATCTCTGCACACAGGGCGCTGGAACATTCCTTCACAGAGAGAGTCTGACATACTTTCTTGTAGACTCGCAAAGAATAGAAGGAGCATCTAAATACCACGTACAGGGTCCAAAACGTATATGAAAAGATGCTTGGCATTAGGCAACATGAAAGGCAGGTAAGTCCCCCACGAAGCAGATCTGACACTGACCAGAAGGATCCCAAGCATCAGTTGGCTCTGGTTCCAGGGAACACCTCAGCCTTCCCTGGCTGAACCCTCCCACACCTGGTACTTGTGTACATGGCTGCATCGCCTTCAGTTGCACTATTAGGCTTCACGATTTCTTTTATATTTTGAAACTTGAAATGATGCCCGTTTCTCTGGGGGAAAATCTGCAGGATAAAACTGAATCATTGATCTGCAGAGTGGATTGCCGAACACGGCTGACCATCTTTTCGTTTCCCAATAACGCAAATCTAGAGTGGTAGTAAAAAAAATTAGGAATATTCCACTTCAGGACACATGCCAAAGAACACAAGACTGGCGAAGTCCTAAATGAGGGAATTCTGGCCTGTCTGGACCTGGGAAATCTGAGAGAGCAGGAGCTGAGAGGCTGGTGTGAAGGTGGGCTTTGCAGACTGGAGAAAAATACCTGCCTGGCTACTGGGAGGTGGGAGGTGGGGGTGGTTTGTCTTTCCTCCTTCCAGGCTTCTTTTTCTTTTCTACTTTTTTATTATTATTATTTATTCAACTGTGCGCATGTGTGTGTGTATGCGCGCGCGCGCGCGTGTGTGTGTGTCTGTTTGTCTCTGTGTGTGTGTGTGTGTGTGTGTGTGTGTGTGTGTGTGTGTAGAACCACGGACGAATTTGCGAACCACCATGGACCGCCTCCATCTCCTGCCCCAGGATTCACAGGCTCCGCCCTACCAGGACCAGAAGCGCAGGTCGCCCCCGCTTCCGCCCGGCGTCTATACATGGGATCTGGGATCCAAACTCAGGACCTTCTGCCTGCAAGGCAGAGGCTTAACCCCTGAGCCACTTCTCCAGCCCACTTCCAGGCTTCTTAACACACCTGCACCACCTCACCCACTCGTCTTGACAAGGCAAGTGTGCTCCAACAGCATTTTTGTTAGGAACTTTTGTTTGACAACTTGGCATAACATAACAAGAACGCTAGCATTAGTTACCAATAAGTCTAAGGGGAATTGGGCTGAACCATCACCTGTACCAGGAAGAAGTGTGGTCTCTGAGGAGTCATTCTTTCTTTCAGAAATGTCTGAGAGTAAGGATGCAGTGGTGTGAGCAGGTGAGGGGTCTCTGGGAGTCGAAAGAGGGGTCTTCTCTCCGATGGGGGGTTCTGCTATGTTAACAGGATACAGATGGAGAAAACATGAGAATCCCATGCTGAAATGTATCAATGCACTCACTTGCTCCTCAGTCCCACAGATACCAAACCTATATGATGTGTGCTATATACGCATTTAAACACATGTGAATACCATGTTAAAAATATATGTTCATCTGTATACACTAAATTCCTCCCGACCTCTCACAAACATCAAACCTGTGTGTTAGATAGTGTGTATATATATCTATATAAATATATATACAATCTATCTATATAAATATCTATATAAATAGATAGATTGTATATACATGTTATATGATATACATTGCACATGTATATTTGTACATCTAAGTACATATAACACACAGGTTTGATGTTTGTGAGAGGTGGGGAGGAATTTAGTGTATACAGATGAACATATTTTTTAACATGGTATTCATGTGTTTAAATGTGTATATAGCACACATATTCAGTATTATAAAATATATTTTAAAATATTTCACTCTCAAAACTAGGTGTTTTGGTTAATTCAATTCAACAAGATTGGATAAAAGAATGGTCTAAAGTTTGGTAAACAGGAATAATGAAAGAAATAAGAAAAGATGTAAAAACAATAAAAACAGTAATTAAAATAAGAACTAAAATTATGGATTTATGGAGAGAATTAGGAAAATGACACAAAGAAATCCAAATTTCAATCACTGAGGCATGACCAATTGAGATGAACTTTATTAAGTGGAGACAACAGCAATCTAGGTGCAAACTGACCACAATGTCCACCACTGCAGAATTACTCTGCTGTTCTAGTCAACTAAGTGTGATAGTGCATTGGTTACTATCTCTCCCCATGAAAATGCTCAATATCCATAATTTTATGAACAACAAGGATCACAGAAGTAGAAGTAACCTACTTCTACTCAACAGTACAAGCTAATTTAACCAGTCAAGTAATAGGCAAGCATTACTTCCAATCTCCTAATGAAAAAAAAACTCTGAGAGGGCATATTCTTGTCTCCTATGTATTGTGTATAAGAAAGAAAAAGAGAAAAATGACAGACAGAGAAAGAATGAGAAAGAAAGAGAGAAAGAATGAGAAAGAAAGAAGGAAAGAAGGAAGGAAGGAAGGACAGAGAGAAAGAAAGAATGAAAGAAAGAAAGAAAAGAAAGAGAGAGAGAGAGAAAGAAAGAAAGAAGAAGAAGAAAGAAAGAGAAAGAAAGAAGAAAGAAAGAAGAAAGAAACAAGGAAGGAAACAAGGAAGGAGGAAGGAAGGAAGAAGGAAGGAAGAGAAAGAGAGAGAGAAAGAAAGAGAGAAGAAAGAAAGAAAGAAAGAAAGAAGGAAAAAGGAAGGAAACAAGGAAAGGAAACAAGGAAGAAGGAAGGAAGGGACTGCATGAATCCGAGCTCGAGAGCTAGCTCATCCCTAAATAACGCCAAGAAAGGGCAATAACTCCCCAGCCATACAACGAAAAACTAACTCCGGCACCAATGAAACAAGATGAGCACACGTAAACAGTAAGGAATTCATTCTTCCTTCCGTCCCTTCCTGGACTTCCGTCATCCCGTATGACTTCATGCTTAATTCCTTACGTTCTCCCGCATAGCTCACTCCCTCCCTCCCGCCCGCCCTCCCTCATCCCTCACTCCCGCCTCCCTCTTCCATCCTCCTTCAACCGGCGTCCCCACTTCCTTCCGTAAGGACTTAAGTCCGTCCGTCCTTCCTGCCTTACTTCCGACTATCTCTCTCGCCTCCTCACTCAATCCCTACCTACTCCATCAATCCCGCCCTCACATCCAGCACCTCCGCAACCGATTCCCTTCCCCCCGGCATCCCTTACTTCTTCCTCCCTCTCCCGTCCTCTACTCCATAACTCTCTCCCGACTCCCTACCTCCCCTAACCCCTCCCTCCTTACCAACTTTCCTGTCCCCCCGTACTTCCTTACCTGTAATTCCTTACTTCCCTTCCTTCCTTCCGCTTCTCTTCTCGCACTCCCTCCCGCCCCCCTCCCTCCCTCCCTCCCTCGCCTCCATCCCTGCCCTCCTCCCTCCCTCCTTCCCCCCTTCCTTCCCCCTTCCTTCCTCCTTCCTACTCCCTTCCTGCCGCGATCCACGCCATCTCTACCTCACTCCCCGCCCTCCCTCCCTCCCCCGCCCTCCCTCCTTCCCCACTTCGCTTACCCCCTTCCTGCCACCCCTTCATTCCTTCGCTTCCTTCCTTGCATTCCTTCCTCTCTCCTCTCCTCTCACTCCCCTCCCTCCATCCCTCCCTCCCTCCCTCGCCTCCAGCCAGCCACTCCCTCCCTCCCCGACACCTTTACTGCCCCCCTTCCCTCCTTCCTTCCGTCCTTATTACGTACGCGCTTCCCTTCCTTCCTTCCCTTCAATTCCGTCAGTCCGGCCTGCCTTTCTCCCTCCCTCTCTCCCGCCCTCCCTGCCCTCCCTCCCCCCTCCCTCCCTCCTCCCCCCATCCCCCTCCTCCTTCAGTCCCCCCTTCCTTCCCTCACGCGTCCTTCATGCCGTCCTTCCTTCCGTCCTTCCTTCCTTCCTGCCGTCCTTCACCTCTCTCTCCTCTCCCGCCCTCCCTCACTCCCTCCTCCCTCCATCACCTCCCTCCTCCCTCCTTCCCCCAGTACTGAACCACTGAAGAAGGAAGGAAGGAAGAATGCAGGAAGAGATAAGCACTAAGCAGAAGACAGAAATAAAGAGTTACACAAAGGAAGGAACAAGGTAAGGAAGGAAGCAGGAAGTAAGAATGAGGAAGTAAGGAAGAGTAGAGAGATAGAAAGAAAGAAAGAAAGAAAGAAAGAAAAAAGAAAGAAAGAAATAAAGACGATAACGAAGTCCACACTTCAGGGAAACAAAGCCGTAAACAAGTAAAGAAGGAAATGAAGGACTGACGTAAGGATTAACTTAGATACGGCAGTCCTCATTACTTCGATGACGTCCGTACGGCAAGATCAAGACCTCGCTCCAGCCAGAAAGACCCATAACTCAATCCCACCCCTCCAGCAATAATACCCGCCATCCAGCACGACCTCAATCCTAATTCCAGAAGTACGTACCCCATCCGTCCCCAATTCCTTCCTTCCGTCATTCCTTCATTCCTTGCCTTAAAGTCTTATGCCTCCCGTCCCTCCTGACGCTATCATCTCTATCTCCCTCCTCCCCCCTCCCTTTCGCCCTGACGCCCTCCCTCCCTCCCTCCTCATCCTCCCTCCTTCCCCCCTTCCTTCCCCACTTCCCTCCTTAAACTTCACATGCACGTCCTCTTATCTCACGTGCTCTCTCTCATTCGCTCCCTCAATGCCCTCCCTCCCTCCCTCCCCTCCATCCCTACCCTACCTCTCCCTCCCCTACCTCCCTCCCTCCCTCCCTCCCTCCCTACCCCTCCCCTACCGCGCCATCATCAATCCATAAGAAAGAGACAATCCGTTGAGAAGGGAAGTGTGGGAATATTTCCAATACATTGAACAGAACTTAAGGGCAAAGAACATGTCCTTATCGAAGACAGAGCAAAAGAGGTTGCAGGAGGAATTTAAATTGTCAATAATGTCATGAATAAGGATGACAGCTTGCTATTTTCAAGTCAGTTTTAGCATTAGCAGTGGTTCAACTCCGGGAAGAATGCTGTAACTACTTTAGAAGCATACTTGGAATGTTCCACATAAGAACCTTACGCTATTTTGAATAGTGGTCTTCCTAAAGATAACTTCTAGAGAAGTCTATTTAATCCTGGGTGTAGGAAGAAAGGGCTTCAGAGAAGTCCTTTAAGGAAGTTTGAATATCTTTGAGGACACTTTAGCTGAGGCTTCACAGACAGAGCCCTCGCTGGTTCCAAACTGTCTTTAATGCCCACCTTGAGATTCTACATAGATCACATTGTCGTTGGCAGTAGCTGGGAGAAAGAAGTCTTTCTCCTTTGCATTTGGTGATAATTCTAACTTGCCAGAAGCTTCACCGTCTGAGGCTTGTTGGGATAGCCAAGAAGATTTAGTAGAAACACAGCTCCCATTTGAAAGAAACATCCCCATTCTCTGCCATACCATGTCTCTTCTGCGAAAAGTACCTCATCCATAGTAAATTGCAGAGTCAAGTAATAAACCAGAGTCAAGTCATCACATAGGAAGGATTTTATAAAAATCTCTGTACCTTACAAGTAACTGTGAAATTCCATTATTAGCGATTTCAAAAATAGAATATGCTACTAATAGAGGTTCAGGAATGAGTTTTGTTAGTATCTACAATAGTGATTCATCATATAAGGGCAAAATGTTTCTATAATAATCCAATTTCCAGGACACATTAAGTTTCAGTTGAGTTGTGCATTTTATTTAAAGCAGAATCATCCTACATTTTTACTTATCTTCCTAAGGTAAGCTGTCAATCACATGATAATACAGAATATATATTTTCAACAACAATAATATTCAATTATTTCATTTATCTTTAGTCAGCTGCAGTCATTTCAGAGTTAATGAATTTTAACTTATAGGAAATATCTTGATAGCTTAAATGCATCTATCTCACAACTAGGACACTTTATAAGATCATTCATTTACTTGCAAGAAGAAAATTTGAAAATAATTATTTCAAAATATCTAACTAGTCAATGTTTTGACCTTTAAGAAGGTCAAAATTTTATTGGGGTATTTATAAAATTAATGAAATGCTCAATATTTAAGAATACGTATTAAATTCTATATATAAACAAATTCTAAATGTAATGCGTAAAATATATCAGTTCTGAAATATATACAAGAATATTTTTAGCCATTTTTATACTTTCTTGGTTCATTTCTTAATTCATATGGCCTTCAAAGTTCAGTGAAATTTATTTGTTTATAATGTTAAAAATTTTAAGAGATTAGGAACTGTCATTTACTGTTGATTTCAAGGACAAGTACAGTCTAAATACGGCAATACTTAAGCAATATAATAGCATGTCAAGCAGTTAATTAAGCTTTATATGTAATGAGAAAGGATTTGGGGAACCTGAGTGTCAAAAACATTTAATATTATAAAATTTCTTCTCAAAATTATTTCCTTGCCAAATAAATTCAATACTTTCTATATTAAATATATGATTTTTGCAACCAAAAAGAAAATTGAAAGGTCAAATTAATTCTTACCAGGAGTTGTAGCTTGCCCTGCAAACAAAACAAAACAGAAAATAATTGGTTAGAAAGTTTGAATTCATTCATATACAGAAACATGTCATATGCACAGATATCTCACATCTCCTATATTATGATATTTACAGTGACAAATTTCATTTCAACTCAATGGAACTATATTGTTTCTTTTTCATTTTTTCTTGTAATTTTTTAAAAAACATTGACTACTTTGTCCAGCCTGTTCTCAAAATCTATAGAGGAGCTAAGATTATCAGCATGTATCACCACATCTAGGTTTGTTTGTTTAGTGTGTGTGTGCACACGTGTGTGTGTAAGTAATGCATGCGGAAGACAGAAGATGACTTACAGTAGCTGGATCTTTACTTCTATCACATGCATTCTCGTGTGACTGTTGCAAGTGTCTTTACTTATTGACCCATCTTACCAGCCCCTCATTCTCTCTTATCATCATATTTTGAAACTACAAATATATTGATATATGGATTTTTAGAATTTACAGGTAAATAAAGAAAAATTATGGAATAAATGAAAACCGTTGGCATTAATTTCAAGTCTGTAAAAGTCTTCAGAAAGATGTTTTCTGAAATGTATTCATTTATTTATTTAATTAGTTAATTACCATTTACTACTGCTTGGTAAACATTATGCCACTTGATAGAGAAATGATATAAGCAATATGTAGCAAGTGACTGCCCTCTGTTTAATCTGAGATACAATCCAAAGAAGTTCTGTACAACATAATGACAATGAGACAGAATGTTACAGAAGTTCCCTGAAGGACCAGTGTGTTCCCACATCCCTGGCTACAGGCTGGATGGCAGAAGTGCTCCTGAGGGCTTCTTGGATGTACTTGACTTGTGACCTGACACACCATGCATAACACTAAAGGAAAAGGAAGTTGAGATTTATCTCAGCATCTTTAGACAGCCATTGAAGTGATGCCTTTAAGGGGAGGGCTAGTGAAAAAACATTTGACATGTTAGATTAATATATTTGTAAGATGGAAAATGGATACACAAAAGACAAAGTTTGAGACAGGAAAATTGAGAAATTGAGTGAAAACAGTAAATGCAAAAGAGAATGATGATATTCTAAATGAGAAAATAAAATCCTAAAGGAAAGAAAATGGGAGAACAAAAGCCACAGAAAGTGGCTTAGAAAGTGGCCACCAAGACTTTGTGAATCTTCGGAAATGAAGGAGACAAAGAACATCTGGTAAAACAAACATTTGCACTAAGAGTTCAACTCATCCTATAAATTGCAGTATGTAGAGAAATTTTCACTAACCAAAAAAAAAAAGAAGAAAGAGAGAGGGAGGGAGGGAGAGAGGAGGGAAGGAAGGAGGGAAAGAGAGAGAAAGAAAGAAAGAAAGAGAGAAAGAAAGAAAAAGAGAGAGAGAGAGAAAGAAAGAAAGAAAGAAAGAAAGAAAGAAAGAAAGAAAGAAAGAAAGAAAGAAAGAAAGAAAGAAAGAAAGAAAGAAAGAGGAAGGAAAGAATCAGGTTAGAGAAATGCTTAGAGTCTGAGACTTAGGTGACTTTACAGCTTCATGGAGTTTGTGAATGGATGTTACAACTCGAGGGCAAGCAAATCCCAGGTAATATAAACAAAGGCAGATCCAAGATAGAATGTCGAAATTAAATGGCTGGTTAAGGAGAACACCAGCAAAGACTATTGAGCATTCTGGAGAGTAGAGAAAGAAATGCCAAGAAGATTTGAACGCATGGTGTCTCGAACAGGAATAGGTTGATCTTTAATAACAGGGAAATGACATGGGTTGTTGGATCCACCGTGTGAGTTCATATAAATGTTATAGAGAAGCATTGTTAGTGTGATGGCAAGTCAGGTTCCATCCACAAAGAAGGAAAACATGTTTCTGTCCCATCTTACCAGATCACTATTCAAAACATGTGGCATTGTCAAATGAGAAGCTGATGCTGAGAAAGTAATCATTCACTGAAAGAAAGAAGAAGGAATTGTACAATGTGCGAGAGAGAGAGAGAGAGAGAGAGAGAGAGAGAGAGAGAGAGAGAGAGAGAGAGCACTGTGTGTGCTTGCGAAGGTCCAAGGGTGATGATATCGGGAATCACCCTGGATTACACTTCCTCCTTATTGCTTTGCTTTGAGGTTTCTCAGATCCATCTCGCAGTACCAGAAGAACATGCAAGTACAAACTTGCATTTTTATTAGGATCTGGGGATCTGAACTCAGGGTCCTTTTGCTTGCTAAGCAAAGGCTTTAACCCCTGAGCCATCACTCCACCCTATGTGCCAGTTAGTTTCATCTTGACAAGTAAGAGTTGAGCCTTTGATTATTATGTCTTTAGGGCAAACCTCTTAGCAAACCTGTAGAAAATTATTTGATTGATGTGGGAAGACCAGGATGGAAAGCATCACAGACTGTGATGGGGTGGGACCTGGGATAACACAGACCATGGCATGAGAAGGGGCAGAGGGGGGAACATAAGTACTGCAGCTATGATGAGGCAAGGGAATGTTTTCCCAAGGTGACAGAAACCCTCACCTCAGTGAAATGAAGATGACATCAAGTGATAACTTTGGTAACAGGGAGGAGAAATCTGAGCATTAGCTCCATCAGTTTTACCATTAATTTCACAAACCATTCCATTATATTGGGCTGATCTATGAGCTTGTCACAAAGACATGAAGTATTTGATTTAAAACAAAAATCACGATGTATAACAAAAAGGAAAATGAATGCTGGACAACATATGAAGATACTTGTGTGTATGCACATACGTGTGTAGGTTCATGCTTGTTTGTGTGTGTGTGTGTGTGTGTGAGAGAGAGAGAGAGAGAGAGAGAGGGAGAGAGAGAGAGAAAGAGAGAGGGGGGGGGGAGAGAGAATGTGTGTGTACATATGTGCTTATGTGGAGACCAAATGGCAATGTCAAGTGTCTTCCTCAATCACTCTACTCTTTGTATTTTTTTAGACAGGGTCTGTCAATGAACCTTGAGTTTGCCATTCACCTAAAATAGTTGACCTCAAGTCCCGAGCATTTTCTACTCTTCGTTTCCCCAATGTTGCAATTATAGAGAGATGCTGCTGCACTTAACTTCTTTCTTTTCTTTCTTTTCTTTTTTTTACATGTGATTGGGGGAGGTCTGAACTCAGGTCTTAGGCTTGTGCATCAAGGATTTTACTTATTGAGCCATTTCTCCAGCCCCAACACTTTTTTTTTAAACGAAAGAGTTTCAAATAACAGTTAACGCCATAGAAAAGCTCACAATCCGTAGGCTGTTCCTCGTGCCACATATGTCAATGTCTCAAAAGGTAAATTAAACCTCAAATGTTTAAAAGGCACTGGAATTTTATTTTTAAAAATTGTGATATATAACACCTTAATCAAAAGTCTAAAAAAGAAAGACAAGGAAATTATTGAGACATAGAATATGAGTACTATGCATTTCTGAAAGAATATTTCAGAAGTGATAACATGTCATTATTATTGATCACTAATGTTATTAAGTATTTACTTAGTAAATATGCCAGACCCTTTGCCATATGGTCTATCTGAAGCATCGGACCCTATAAACTGGGACCACTCAGGCCTTAACCAACTTCACAAGGTCAGTATATTAAGCCAGACATAAGTCTGACCAGACTCCAACACGCAGTTTGTCACTGCAGCCTTGCTTCTGTCTGAACCTCACAGCATGGAAAATTACAGCCATTGTTCCAGAACTAAATTTCATGAACTAGGTAAAACTTTTCAATCAGATGATGCTTCAAAGGAAATTCCTGGTGGTGAGAAAAATGCCAAATTAATAACCTTGTCACTGAGGACTTGATATTCCATTAAATAATAACTTGCTTAGTAAATGATATATAGCTGTTACAGGGAAAGAAAAGGGAAAATTCAGAGATCATCTACTTTTAAAGTCACATTATTTTAACAGGAAAAATCAACCAAACTATAATAATAAACACAATCATGGAGAAATGATACACAGACCTCATGTAGAACTTTTACACTCACTTATGTTTGAATACAGTATTATACCAAGGTTATAGTTCATGCTTGTTTTATTTTATTTATATGATACTTCAAACACATCCACGCATGTACATACATACACTTCTATTTCTTTGAAAGAAAATTCTAGTGCTTCAGCATTACTGTTTACAATCCATGTTGTAAAAAATAGAATTACTTTTGCTCACAAAATTTTTATATGCATGTTTTCAGTAACACTGTAATTCATTATGATCTATTGTTTTTTTAAAAACTAACCTTTCAAAAATTCTTATGTATTCACTACAAAGACTATTTTTAAAACTATAAACGACCCCCAAATTTAAGCCAATGCCCTTAAGTGATTGCATATGCAGTTCACAATATAGTTTGAAGTTATATGTGAATGTTCACAGACCATGGATACTAGCATACTTGTGTATATGACTTTTCATTACATTTTAGTATGCTTAAAAGATACTAGAAACCTCATAGTAGGAAGACCAATAAATTTGACCAATGAAATAGCTCAATTGAAAAACACTAGTATCTGAAGGGCATGCCCTCCAAGTCACCATATAAGCTTTATATAAGTATGTTCATAACCCTAGCAAGAATTTCCTAGGTAGATGGGATAGCATAAATATTTAAAGAAACTATACCACCAAATGTCTTCAATACTTTAAACATTACATTTTCTCTTTATCCTAAATTGTCAGAGCAATTGTCTATTGCATTTCATAGATGAATATATCAGATTATTACCAAGATCATAGGTAGATGAAACATACTGAATCTTCATTTTTAAGTAAAACTAAAAGACTTAAAATTGGAAGAAGAGTAATATTTGATTATTTCACGACCTTCTCAGTTGACTGCATTGCATGGCCGCAGATTAAGCTTTTGGCCCATTTTTAGGAATGGAACTGATGTTTTTGTCTGTGGACCTTGTTGTATGTTGATGCCATTAGGCCCTATGCAAATTGGTTCCTGTGTTATTTGCAAGCAACCTTCCACTGTCGAGTAGATTTGGTATAAGCAAATAAAACCTTCACATAAAACTCATAACTAGTACATAATACATGATTAGTATTAGGACATTTACTAGTAAGAATAACATTATGATATATGCAAGCAGGATATGTTAATAGCTGGAAGAGGCAGAAATAGGAAAGGAAAAGTATGTGAAATAGCAAGTGGAGTTAGAACAGTGATGGGCAGGTATGGCAATAAAGAAAACACATCACTATAAAGCTATGAATTTTATTGGGTTTTCTTTTAAATTCTGTAACGACATCTAGAAGCACAGTAAAAAAAAAAAAGAACACAATGCAATATTTCGTGTTTCTATTGACTCACTCTTCCTTCTGGCACATAATTTTCTTTTTTTCCAAATGAACCTTGAATAATATTTCAGTAGGTGGCAGCATAACACCAACAATCTGTAATGCCTCCGCCTCAGAGCTTCCCCCATTGTAATCTTGTGAATCACCAAGGAATTGAGGAGGTATATTAAGCAGACAGCAGTGCAGATAACAGAGCTCTTGATCTTCAAAGCTGTGTTATTCTAACACGTGTGTTGTTACTGAATTCACCTTTCTCAATATGTTCCTTTTATAATTCAAAATGTTTAAATGATTGCAAATCAAAGTTGCCTTGAAGTCACACCCCCAAAGTCCCCCATCAGAGATTTAAGAAAAAGCATGAATCAACTTGAGTGAAAATGATATTTCAAAGGACACACTTTGGCAGTATACATTTCACTACCATCCACTCTCCGAAAAAGAAATGGAGAAAGGAAAGCAGAAATTGAAGGAATGAGAGAGGAGACAGAATGTGAAAAACCATGTCAGAGAGATTTAATCCTGTCTAGTTTACAACAGAATAAATGGAGTAAGTAAATGACTATTCTGAGTATTACTCCAAAAAGTAAGAATGGCATGATTTGAAGATTTAGAAAGCATAGCTACATAACTGACCTCTACAAACACAAAGGCTGTACAAAGTGAATCCAGTAAATACAAACAAGGGCATATGGGCCAATAGAGCAGTTGCACATGTCTACTCTTTCTTAGAAGGACAAGATAATGCTAAAGCATGTACAAACATAAAGGATCTTACTTTTATTGTGTATATTTGGTATATGAGCCACAGGCAACATATACAGCAAACTGCATCAACTGTTGAATATTGGTAGGTTAAACACTCAGACAACAACCAAGATGTAGTCAAGATTTCCTAAAGAAGGCATGATGGTGCAGTGCAGACTTGTAATCCCATGCACCCCTGTACCTAGCATGCTTGAGGGTTAGTTCCATCTCCAGTACCAAGAAAAACAGAGAGAAAGACAGAGAGAAAGAAAAGAGAGAGAGAGAGGGAGAGGGAGAGGGAGAGGGAGAGAGAGAGAGAGAGAGAGAGAAGGAAAGAAGGAAGGAAGAAAGAGAGAGAGAAGAAAGAAAGAAAGAAAGAAAGAAAGAAAGAAAAGAAAGAAAGAAAGAAAGAAAGAAAGAGAAAGAAAGAAAGAGAGGGAGGGAGGAAGAAGGGGGAGGGAGGAAGAAGGGGGAGAGAGGGAGAGGGAGGGAAAGGTGGGGGGGAGGAGGGAGGGAGAGGGGCGGGAGGGGAGAGGGAGGAGAGGGAAGGGAGAGGGAGGGAGAGGGAGGGGAAGGAAGGAGGGTGAGGGAGGAGAGGGAGGGGGAGGAGGAAGGGAGGGAGGGAGAGAGGAGGGAGGGAGGGAGGGAGGAAGGAAGGAAAGAAAGAAAAAGAAAGAGAGAGAGAAAGAAAGAAAGAAAGAAAGAAAGAAAGAAAGAAAGAAAGAAAGAAAGAAAGAAAGAAAGAAAAGAAAGAAAGAAAAAGAAAGAGAGAGAGAGAGAAAGAAAGAGAGAGAGAAAATAAGCACAGGAAATACTCCTTCCTGCCTTCATTAGCTTTCCAGTTAACATAACAATGGTGGTAACAGTCTATGGAAATCATGTTGTATAGACATTATGCACTCTTTTTATGTAGTTTCTACTCATCACAGTGCAAGCCATCCCAGTTAGTCATTATTTGATGTATTTTATTGGGAGCAAAAAAGAGAATTAAAGTAGATTGTTAACAGTCGCACCCAGGAGGTACTTGAAGCAGCACCTGTTCAGTAACTATCTCATTCGTGATACTGACTTTCTGTTAAGACATTGGCTAGGTTGCTGTTATAGCTTGAATCTGTTGAGTAAACTAGGTTGTGCCTATCAATAGAAAATAATTCCAGAAGGCTTGAGGGATGTCTCTGTGGCTAAAGCACTTGCTGTGAAGGCAAAAGGACAGGCATTGAGAACCCCAAATCTATGAGGGTATGATGCCAGCCTGTCACTTCAGACCCAGAGCAGAGATTGGGAATACCAGAGCAAGCAGGTTAGTCAGACTAACTCTATATGTGAGGTATGAATGTAATTAAATACCCAGCCACAAGAACAATAAAATGGCATAATGATTGAAGATAGTTTCTACATGCACCCACACTCACATGCATGATCATCAGCACATACGTATATGTGCCCACTACATACAAACATGCATGCATCCTATAGACATATACATATGGAGATGGAAAAAAGAGAAAAGGAAATAACTCCATAGATTTCTATTCATACCAAAACCCAGGATTCTGATAGCATTTATTAATAAGTGTTTCATTTGACAAGGAAAGTAAAACCCAAACAGTTTATGCCATTCTCATTGTATTGAACCCAGTGATGGGCTATGAATTTCCCAATGCCTAATGAATCTGAATACTCATAAATGGACATCCAAGAAATAATGGAGTAGAGCAAAACCCAGAGTAGAACAAATTCCAGAATGAGAAAGATGGAGACCAAGGCACACAGAGGAGCCACTTAGGAGAAATAGAGGCAATGTAAAATCAGAAAAAAGTGTGAAGTCGACTATACTTCTTAACTTCAGAAATGGGTGCCAAGGTAGTCATCAAGAAAGAGAAAAAAAATCAGGAAAACCAGAAAAAGACATTGGGAGATTCCAGCTGAAATCTAAACACAAAGCATACATGTGCAATATAATGAAATGTACCAATACAAGTGGCATATTTAAGTTCACTTCAGATCTAAAAGAATCAATGTCTGGTGATAAAGTAGGAACACAACAGTATTTTTACTTGCAATAAGTCCTATGTGGGCATTTGGATAATTTTTATATTAATTCACATTTTATGTATGTAATAATATACATATGACCCATGTCCATGTACATACCTGCATGTTTTTTCATATGTGCATGCATGGGCTGCAGCACATGTGTGGAGGTCAGAGGACAACCTCATTTCCACTTTGAGGCAGGGTCTCTATGTGTTTGCCACTGAGTTTGCTGAACTTTTATATTTGGTTTAAAATATCTTGTTATGAATTTTATTAACTGAACAAATAATGGAGAATTTTAAAAGACTAAATATCTTGGAATAATAGCCCAAACCTGGAATTGGGAGGTACAAGAGGAAGGATGAAGACTTAAGAATCTCTTTAACCTACAGCAATTTGGAACAGCCTAGATTACATGAGAGGCTTCATCAGGAAACTAAAATTAAAAATAGAGGCTAGACATCTAGATAAGGAAAAGTAATATACTTTATTACAGTGCTAAAAAACGCCATTTAACTTCATATCTTCCAGAGAAGGATGCGAAGGTGTTTCCCTGTAATTCCATCTTAGGGCAGGTTGAGACAGGAGAAGCATGAACCCAACTTGGGTTGAACAATGAGATCCGATATCCAAAATAACAACATAGTAATATCCCCCATAAATATTTTCCCATAACACACTGTGGGCATCCAACAATCATGGATGGTCACCACACAACATCCCCTTCCTGGAGATGTGGAACTCTGCTTTGTGTCACTTACGTACATCTAGATGAGTGTGTATGCTTGTATTATCATCCTGATTAAGATGAAATATCAACCCCATATTTGTATTAACACTGGCTGAGCTCCAGTTCAGAAGTGCAGATTCCTGGGCTGTAATTCTGGAAATCCCGACTTTGTCAATCAGCAGTGTGATCTCTGTTGGTTGTTTTCTAAGGACTGATGATGACAATGGTGGACATGAGGGTAAGAGCAACTGGTGTTGATGCTTCCTTAATCAGGCATGTTCTTGTACTCATGTACTCTCTGGAGCATGTCCCACAGTAAGTTTATTCCCATATCATCCACTTGTCTCTTGTGGACTTTCCTATTTTCTTTCATCTAGAACCAGGAACAGAGGCTTGATCTATAAGATACATTTTAGGCAGCAAAAGTAATTTAATTATACTAACCCCTTAGTAAGTATATATTTGTAGCTCTTCTCTTCCTCTAAGGCAGGCTGAGATCTCAGTAAAAGAATGCACAAAAACATGAAAGAATGCCAGTTCAGTGGCAAAGCTGCCTCATTATTGTCTTCACTGCTGCTAATAGTGACTGTTCAATAAGCAGCTGCTTCGCATGGCTGGCACTGCATGAAATAATGTCACATCGTATTCTGTTTAATCATTGTAGGAATTCTCCAACAGATTGCACTCTCTTCCTGTTTTAGATAAAGCTATAAAAAAATAAGTAAATACATGCAAAGCTGAAGACCTTGTAGCAATGTAAATTTAGACTTAAATATGGATCTGTCTGGCTATAAAATGCCCCAGACTTGTTCACCAACATATGTTGTGAGACAAAATATTTTATACCAAATTCAGTATTTGTGCTAAAGATCTAGGAAGGAGTCAGTCATGAGAAGGATACCATCTAGACACTATCAAAATAGGGTTTAGCGTACTACATACTAAAATTGATTAGTGTATTGATTAGTGTAACTTTTATGTTCTACTTTGTTTTATTTTATTTTAGTGTTGAGTTGAGTAGTTCGGGCTGACCTTGAACTTGCTACACAGCCAATATGCCTTCAACTTGCTATTAAAAACATTTGACAATGGATAGCAATTATCAGCTAAGCTACTAAGAAATGAATGGCAAAAAAAATTTAGTGTATACACACGATGAAATTGCATTCTGCTTTAAAGAAGAAAAAAGTGATGGTATTTGCAGGAAAATGGATGGAACTGGAAATCATTACGTTAAGAGATATAAGCCAGGCTTGGGAAGATGAATGTTTTCTTTCATATGGATTCAAAGGCTTATCTGTGACATGAAATTAGAAGGAGGTGAATGGTAGAACATGATAGTCGATGCATATGACAGGAAAACAAAGGGAAGGACCCTTTGGGGGTAACAGGGACCAGCGACACAGAGAAAGGAGGTGGGGAAGGACAACGAGGATGACAGACAAAGTGTAAGGATACAAATGCATGAAAATGTCACAAAGAAACCCATCGCCTTGTATTCTAATGAAAATGTTTGATAATAAAACATACACAGTACTAGATGATCACTATGAAAGAGGGAAATTTTTACTGCTTGAGAAAAAGGGAAGCAACGTGGGCTGGCCCAAAGCAGAGGAAAGTAAGGCATGAATTGTTTGTCCTCCACTGATTTCACCCAAATCTTCATGGAAGGAAAAAAAAACAGTGGGCATGGAAAGGTTCTGTTCTTATTAAGCCTAGTGAAAAAAGAAAGCAAACCCAGCAAGGCAACAAGGTTTGTGCTGGTGAGATCTGCAGTTTGCATGACTCGGGTGCCAAGGTAAGTGGGTAGGGCAGGTGAGGTCAAAAGCATTTCTTCTGGGTCTATGAAAGACGGCTCAGAGCAGAATACATCCATCTGTCTAGTCACCAGGAAAGACACCAAAATTGCACTCTTATATGTGTGAACCAAAGAGCAGAGAAGGAGAAAGAAGCAGAAAACAAATGCTAAGTGGCAGGAAGTCTACTGCGCAGATGGTTCTCCGTCGCCCCAACAGAATCAAAGGTCTGTTGAGGCTTCACCAAGTTGCCCCAAGCTCCCCAAAGCTGCAGATAATCAAAGGCAAGACTGATAAATGCACTACTAATTTCTTCTCATGTCCGCATTATGAAACGCTGAACAGAACCACTTGGCCTCTTTTCAAAACCATTAAAGAACCAGGCTAAGGGGGAAAACTGCAGGCTTTAAAACACAAGAGGGTTTCAGTGTGTCGCTCTCACACCGCTGCTGCTTCCGTAGCCAGAAACTCACAGCAGTATCTTTACTGCTCTTGTGGTTTCTCCTCCTCACACACTTCTGTTTTTCTTATTCTAAGTCTTTATAGGAAAGGAAGAGGCGCAGCTCATGCGGTTAAGCACACAAGTGCTTCCAAATGGTGCAACCAGTTGCCATAGCAGCAGAATAATCAGCCTATCTCGGGGTAAAACCACAACTTCTCTAGTTCGTGTCAGAGCTGCCTGGCTGTACAGTTCACTGCTGTAAAATATTGAATTTCGAGCTACCTTCTGTTTGGTTTTAATGAATACATATTTCAAAGGCCAGGCTAATTTGGGGTGTTGATTGGTTTGATTTCAGAAGCACTTCATTTCAAAGAGCACTGACAAACGATACTTTAGTGAACAAAAGTAAAGTTCCACGTGCACGCAATAATGTGAACAGTCAACATCTCTTGGGCTGGCCATTAAGTTTCTTTCAGTAATCACAACATGAAACTCAGAGTAAATACAGAGCAAGAAGACACATGCTCAATCACAAACAGAATTCACATTCCTTTGATCTCAAGGCTGTGAAATGACCAGTTGTAATGGGGAGGGATGCTTCTTCTGTGTAGAGTCCTCCATGATGCATGAAATGTTCCTTTTCAGTAGGAAATACCGAATCACACCCTTGGCAAGCAACTGAACAAGCTATGTAAGTTGAATAAATCTCTTAATATCACACATGGCAACACCGTGAAAAGCAAATCCCAAGAATTTGGTGGGTGTTAGGGTATTTCACTACCTGACAGCCTTCTGTTCTGGTCAGAAATGGTTTCCCACATTCAAGATCTTTACCAGTGGTTTTATGGTTAGATAAAATCATTGTTTCATGATATCATGTTTTCATGATTGAAATCAGGTATCCGTGTTCATAAGGATTAAATTCTGATCATGAAACCTTTTAACTGTTTACACAAACCTCCAATCAGGCTACTTCTTCATTACTTCCTACCTCAGGAAAACTTTTCTGGCCAGATAGAAAGAAGAAACATATTCAACACCAGCTGTCTGATGCATTATCCTACGCAGACTTTGGAAAACCTCTCTGTGAGAAAAGGTATTGTTCCTGCTTTGTAAATGACAAAGGAAGTCTTAGACAACTTAAGCAAACATATTTGTAGCTAGAGTGAGTATAGTACAAAACCTCCGTCCAGCTCAGCTTCTGAATCCAAAGCTCTACCTTCCTACAACTCATAACACTTTCTCTGGGAGAAGAGGACTCAGGGATTCTTTTCCCGCCTGCCACTGAACCTTGAAGAATCCCTAAAGAACTAATATCTGCTGACTGTTGGCTGTTTTTTCCTGCCTTTTCCCTAGTCAGACTATCCTATAACCTATCCAATAAACCCAGCGCACAGTTTTTCCACTGACAACTTCTTTCAGTCTACCCTCAAGCATATGGTGGCTACCAATCTATTTTAAATGTCTTGACGTGGTAAAATATTTTAGCAGAAGATTTAAAACTCTTTTCTATTAACTGTACAACTGTATCTCTATGGCTGAATAAAGATTATAATATCTACTTGTAAGACTGTTTTGATCATTTACTAAGCCAATGTTTGAGAGCCCATCACAAATAGGAATTCAATAAAGATCAGTGATTATTACTACTGTTACCATTGTCACATGACATCTTTTTGACTCATTAACTCATGTGTCCTTCCTTCATGGTGATTGGCTTATGGGAGGAAAAACAGTGAATATTTGGGAATGTAATCATGAGACTTTGTCTCAGGTTCCATAATGTCAAAACCTTGAACAATGCAGTGTTTAAACTCACTGTAAGAAAGGGCGTTTGCAATTTTTTTCATAAGATGGTAATGCATCTCCTTTTAACATTTCACAAGCTTTTGAATTTCATCCATAATTATGTTTATACTAGTACAAGACTGAACAAAGGGGGCTGGAGAGGTGGCTCAGGGGTTAAGCCTCTGCCTTGCAGGCGGAAGGTCCTGAGTTCGGATCCTAGACCTCACATATAGACACTGGGCAGAAGCAGGGGCAGCCTGCATTTCTGGTCCTGGTAGGGCGGAGCCTGTGAATCCCAGAGCAGAGTAAACAAGGAGGAGGTGGAGGCACTCCATGGTGGTTCCCTAATTCACCCGTGGTTCTACACACACATACATACACGCGCACACATGCACACACACACACACAATTGAATAACTAAATAAATTAATTAAATTAAAAGACTGAACAAAATGCAAAATGATAATCCAAGCATCAATAACCGTACTGAAAGAAGAACTAAACTTGTATTATATATAACAGATCTGGTTTGGGATCATATTGAGCAAATTAGGATCTTATTCAGTTTAATACCCAGCAACCACTCGCATAGAAGCATGCACAAAAGAAGTGACATCATGATACTAAATAGACATCTGCATCCTCAGATTCACTTCAGCTCTGTTCACCATAGTCAGAAAAGGGAAACCTAACTATCCACAGACATATGTAAGAATATGAGCGAATGGGCTATACATATGGTGAAATAGTATTCAGGCATATAGATAGGGAAGTCCTGCTATTTATGAAAACATAAAACTAGAAGATATTTTTAAAAATATTTATTTACTTATTTATTGTGGTGTGTGCATGTGTGTGTGTGTGTGTGTGTGTGTGTGTGTGTGTGAGAATCAGAGGGCACTGTGTATGTCTATGGAGGCCCAAGAATGACTTTGAGGATCATCCTGATTGCTTCTACCTCCTTTTCCATTTAGACCACCACTGCCATTTTTGCCTGGAGTTTTTATATGGGATCTGGGATCTAAACTCAGGTCTTTCTGCTTGTAAGGCAATCTTAACATCTGAGCCAGCTTTCCAGCCACTGGAGAATATTTTTAAGTGATTATAGCAGACAACGAAAGATAACTACTTCATAATATCACTCAGATACAGAATCTAAAAACAACTTGAGTCACAGGAAACAGAATGTGGAACAATGGTTGTCAGAGATCAGTGGGAAGAGTGGAGAGCAGATAAAGGGAGGATTCTCAACTGGGCAAAACAACAATTAGTTAGGACAAAGAAGTCCTGTGTTCTGTGGTATAGTAGAGTGACTATAATTTTTATTTTTTTAAAAAATACTCCAAATGCTGCAGATATATGATTCTTGCCTTGATTGGATCATTGTCCATGTTATGTGCACTGAGTCCTGAAAATCTATATAAATACTGTGTTAATGATCATTAAAGAAAATATTGTTGTCAATTACTATCTTTGTCTGTAGATCCAAAATCATAGCACCTAGCGCACCTGTCGGATACTATGAGAATTATAGAAAATAATGTTGTTTCTGTATAATTCTTCTGTTTTTGCCAATATAATTGCTTGTGCTGAGCAAAAGCATAATCTGAGCATCCTTCCCAGGTGATGGTGTGTCCCAGGTCTTGAATGTACTTATCACATTTGATGTTGCATTCTATCATACATATTTATGATTCCCATCATTCTTTGGAGGACCTTAATTTTTTTTATCAAAAACAAGTCTTATGAGTGACCATTAAGATAGCAACCCTCAAGGCCACATGACTTTCCAGCTGGCCAGTCACATGTGATTCTATCTCTGTGCAGTGGGAACTACTAATCCACAGTGAACAGCTCTCAATGCCAGACCTCACAACACCCTTAGAGCAGCTCAAGCCAGCCAGTCTCCAGGGGAATCAGCTGCTTGCAGTCACCTAGGAAGCTGTCCCCCAAAGCCCTCACTCACTGGTACTACTCAGCCTCTGGTTTCCTAAGCTTGAAAATTGGATAACAACGGCTCTTTATAGTTGGGAAGGAAAAGTCAAGACTTCTGTTTGTTTTACTAAGCCGCCTGCTGATTGGCTACGGCATTCCCAATGTGAAAAGCATACTGTATGCCTATGCCAAAAAGGAGTCACAGTAAAACCTCTGAAGCAAGGCTTTGCCAGGCATCAGAGTGCCCAAAATCAACTTTTAAACAAACATCGGCACAACACATTTTGAATTTGACTTAACTGGGTGACTGAAACAGTTACCATAGTTTACCTGTCTTTTGATAGCATTTGAAGGGGTTTGGGCATCTAGCAAACTAAGTAAAATTGCTCATTACCAGTCTAATATTCAACTCTTTCTTTTCTGTGTCACCACAATATACACATTTAAATCCAGAAAGAACCCAAGCTTTGATGCTGAGCTGCAATCTAATGCAGTATTCCAGAATAATCCTTTCAGCATCCTCTGCATGTCACTTCAAATGAAATTAGCCATTACAACAGAACACACACACCCCACCCAGCAGTAACATGGCCACTGTTCTGATTAACCTGTATACTAAAGAAAGCGATCATTTCTTGTGGAAATAATTTTTAAAAGATCGGGGTAAAGCAGCCTCTGATCAAGGAGGTGACACAGGTCTGAAATCTCAGCACTGGGGAGGTGGAGAAAGGAAGAGAGGGAGTTGAAAGCTAGCCTGGACTATGTAGTGACACTCTGTCTTAGAAAAGGAGGAGGAGGAGAGACAGAGACAGAAAGAGAAAGGAAGAGAGAGAGAGAAAGAAAGAGAAAGGAAGGAAGGAAGGAAGGAAGGAAGGAAGGAAGGAAGGAAGGAAGGAAGGAAGGAAGGAAGGAAGGAAGGAAGGAAGGAAGGAAAGGAAGGAAGGAAGGAAGGAAGGAAGGAAGGAAGGAAGGAAGGAAGGAAGGAAGGAAGGAAGAGAAAGGAAGGAAGGAAGGAAGAGGGGAGGGAAAGAGAGGAGAAGGAAGGGGTAGAGGGTAGGAAGGGAGGAGGGAAAGAAAAAACTCTGTATTCAAATTACCAGTTTACCCATGTATTTTGTGTACATGTGTCTTATAGAGACTGAAAAACTCTTTGTGTATGAAGTACAACAGTGAAACCCAGTTTTTGGCACAGTATGGTCAGTTCATGGTAGAAACCAGACATTTGGGTAGAGAATTTCGTGGGGAATCCTTTTCAGATGATTTTTGTCTCCTGATAATCTATTTAGGTTCTTCAGGCTAAGACTAGTTTTGTTCTTATTGTTATGAGATATTATTAAAAATGTACTTCTTTAAAAAATAAAAGCGAAAATGTAGTAAGAAAGGACAGGTAAATTTGCATGACAACTAGTGAGAAGGTTTGAGAAAGCTGTGGCAATAAATATACTTTTAAGTAAATAAATATAATTTTTAATACCTCCATCAGTGAAAAGGATGTTTGCTCTCAGAAAAAAATAGTAACATTGAAAAAAATGCACTTATTTCATAAGATATCTAAATCTAAGAAATACTTAAAATTTTTCAAGGATGACTAGAAAATAACTACATTTAATCTTTGCTTAAAATTTTTGAAGTCAGGACTACTGATCACATGAATTATTTTGCAGATAAGATCCACACATTCATCAACCATTAGTAACTTTTAAAAGCAAGTAATGTCCAATCTCAAAAGTGGAGGAGTGTCTATTCTAGTTGTATTTTTAGTAAGGTAAAATCAGACACTTTAGTATGTGCATGAAGGAAGAAGTCTAGAAGAATACATCATCATATTAACGTAGCTACTATCTACTGTAGACCAACACTGTCCATTTAGCTCACATATTTCTATCTCTTAAGTCATTGTAATAAATCTATCACTTTAATTAGTAATTTATACCAATCATGAGTTTCAGGGCTAAATTTATTTAAAGTCATATATATTCTGTGTATTTTAAATTGAGTGGTTTCTGGGACTAGGATTGAAAACAAAAGAACCTTAGCTTTTATTTTTAGAGCAGGATTTAGGTACCATAGTCATAATTTACTGTTGCTGACATAATGTATTGATACATACTCGTATATGAGGATAATTTTCCTTAAGTAGAACATACAGCAAAATCTGGTGAATCTTTTTTTGAAAATGAATAGAAAAGAATGGCAGAATGAGAAAAGGGAGTTGTTGGGCTACCTGGCATGTCTCTATTGGAGCAGAAATAGCAGTAACAATGCCAATGGCAGGATTGAATGTTTGTAGACCCTTCAACATATCACCATGTGTTTGATGGTGGTACACTCCGACAAACAGACCACTTCAGGAAGGATCAGCCATTCTCAGCATTCTTTGACTTAATCAGCAAGTTCTCTCCTATGACTCATCACATTCTTCCAATCTGTTACTATTTCAGTGTAACAATTGGAGGGGAGGTCCAGGCTCCATCTCTTTCCACAACTTGAGCTAGAACCTTCCTGTCTGCGTTTTTTCTGATCCCCAACACTGGGCAAGTTAATAGAGTCTGTCAGGCTTGAGCTGAAGTGGAACCAAGAAGACAGGCAGAAATGTCATTGCCAGGGAAGCAGAAGGACAGACGGAAGTGGCAGGCTGCACCAAGGAGATTTGTTCAAATACCACTTGAAGCTTGATTTCACAAGGAAGTCTTGCTCACTAACATTTGTGAACAAAGGTGAATCTGCAACATATGTTGGGCTCGTTGTATAAGTGCAGAGTAGGTGAGAAGAAATTGATAGGCCCACAGTATAATAGCGTAAAAAAGCACAAGTGTAATATTGCAAATTATCCAATCCTGAAAAGTGAGTTGGATAGCAAAATTCTCATGAAAAACACTCTCAGTTAGCATCCGGGTTTGAAAAAGAGTATACTGATTGAATGAATATAGTTGGCAACCCGGATTCAAGAAAGTTCTACACATCTGACTAGGAACTAAGTATTTCAAGGTTGTGGGAAACAAAGAAATCACAAGTCAGAGACAAATAATGAGGAAGGAGGATTATCACATGATCATGGTGTTTTGGGTAGGATGCTGTACTAAAAAGGGAAATTCAAGTAAAGATGGTAGTAGTTCAGTTTACAGCCTTGTACCAGTGGTTTGGTGTAATTTTTAATGAATGTTCCCTTTAATAAATGCAGCGCTGTAAGGCCTTCTTTGCTAATTTTCTATGACATACAATTATTTGCAAATTAATAAGTTTACTTCAAAAATGCTTATTTAATAATTTTCAAAGAAAGTAAAATCATCTTTTCTTTCACTTTTTGAATTGTTGTTCTTGAAACTGACCACATTCAAAAGACTATCTAAGAAGGACTTGTACTCAGGATCTGAGCTACTGAAGAGAAATCCTTCATACTAGTGTCCTAGAATCAGAATATTTTATGACTTAACTTAATAATGCTAGATATCCAATCTGTCTAATACCTGAGTTACTTTATAGTATCCCTGTTCACCAGGGCTTTATTCTGACTTTATTTGAACACTCCTCTCGCTCCTTCATAGTCAATCAGTGATCCTCTCATCAACAGATAGACATAATAGTGTCAGGTTCCTGAACTGAGGACAGGGCTCTAGGCTAAAGAAGGATGCCATTCTTATAGAGAAAGGAAATGCAAGTCCAAAGCGATATAGATCTGGATGATCTCAAAATATATATGCATATCTATTTTGAAATCTTTCTCTGGCTACTTTACGAAACAGCAAAGGAATAAATTACTATTAATAGAATAAGAAGTTTATCTTAATGGTTTTGGTCCCACACCATTTGCATGACTTATTGGCATGGCAAAATCATTTAATTAAAAATTTGAGCAAAAAAATTTCTAATTGAATATATCCAAATATCCAAAATTTTTAACAATTTTTTAATTATTATTTATTCAATTGTGCATGTATGCGTGTACGCACATGTGTGTGTATGTATGTGTGTGTGTATAGAACCACTATGGACTGCCTCTATCTCCTCCTTGTTTACTCTGTCCGGGGATTCACAAGCTCCGCCCTACCAGGACCAGAAACACAGGCCGCCCCCGCTTCCGCCCGGCGTCTATACCTAGGGTCTAGGATCCGAACTCAGGACCTTCCGCCTGCAAAGCAGAGGCTTAACCCCTGAGCCACTTTTCCAGCCCCCCAAATATCCAAAATTTTAAACAAAAAATTGTTCAAAGAAATCACAAATCCAGGGCCATGGAAAGGGTTGAGTAGATAAGTCACTTGCCTCACAAACAGGATGCCCCAGAGTTTGAGTCCCCAGAACCTACTTAAATGCCACCTGGAATCCCAATACTCATTAGGCAAAAACGGGGAATCTCGAGGGCAAGATGGCTAGTTAGCCTAGCTGATTGGTAAGCCCTGGGTTTAATTAAGAAATCCTGTTTCTGGAGCATGATCAAAGAAGATATTGGACATCAGTGCTGGGCCTCCACATGTCCACACATATATGCATGTGTACAAGCACACACATGAAAATACACAACCATGTATGTGTATATATAAACACATATATAAACAAAAAATATATATAAACAAAAATAACTAAAAAGTTTTTTTCTTCTGCATGTCTGGGGAAATTCTGCTTTACTCTGAGAATATATAATCTTCTTTAGTTTTTAATCAATGTTCACTTTCCTAAGAGGTTTTCAACCTTCTATTTTTGATTTTCTAAGTAAAACCAGGATGAAGCTATGCCTCCATAATGGAAGTCAGGAAAATGATATTTATTTACTTATGTAAAACAAGGTTTTCCCTCAGTGTTTAGTCAGAAAATATTTTCAAATGCTTTTATTGTAAAAAGTATTATGATGCTATGGAAACGCAGGGTTGGCCACATGCAACTCAACAGCCAAATAAATGTTTTGGCCCTGAGAACAGGCACGTAGCACTGGGCAGGCTTCAAGCACTGTGCTGATTTTTGCAAGACATACATAGACATATATATTATTTGCCTTGATCATTGCAGTCATATAAGCTTTGCCTAAGGACTACCTGAATGTGAAAGATTAAAGAATAACAATAAGCACAAAATATGACTTCTGCTAGTGAGGAAAGAGAAAGTCTTTGAATCCAGGCACTGTGACTGTAGTTGTTTTCACCAATAGGCCGACCCCACTACAGTGTTCTGAGCACTGCAGTGCCCTTCATGAAGAGTGTCCCCTGTGTTCTTGGGCCATCATGGAGGAACTCCTGGAAAAGGCTTTTCAGCTGAGAAGATCACAATCATGTTAGGGATGAAGAGAAGCCATTTCAGGGACTGAAGACAGCATTGCACAAACCAAGGCTACAGTACAGTTCAGAAAGTGAAAGTGGTTCTTCAAAACTGAAACATGGAAGATAAAAACGCTAGAAATATTTTAGGATGGAAAAGGCCTCAGATTACAGCTGAGAAGGTTGAGCAGTCTCCTTGGGCAGCAGAGAATGGGTAGGCAGCTCGCTGTGTGCAGAGGGATGGTTAAGTAAGGGTGCAAAGCGGGACGTGAGGCTATGCATTCAGAGGTTTGCAATGTTGTTAAAACAGCTCTTGCTGTGATTAACAGGGAAAGCTCAAATGCATTAAGCCCTAAGGAATTTATTATCTCACAAAACTGGGCTAATTCACGCTCAGTCATGATATCCAGGCCCAAATTCCTTCCATATTTTTGTCGTCCTCATAGCTACAGGGTATGATCTGACCATGTGCTTGGTCTCAAAATAATCTGCAGGACAGAAGACTTGTCTCGGACTTGCCTCTTGCTGAGCTAGAGAGAAGAGTTTCCCACAACACTTTGAGTATCATTGGTCTAAGCAGCATTCTGCTAATGGGAAGGATCTAATGAACTCATCATGATTCATTTCAACCAATCAGGATCTAAGTTCAGGTCACAGGGAAACAGCAGTCCACCTGAAGTTCATGTACTAGGTATAAAGCACAAACAGCTTTTTTTTTTTAATTAAAAGTCTCCTTAAGCAGAGAAATAGGCATATAGATTATGGCAACCTCAAAACTACTGTCAGAAGACCCCAGGGTTTTAGAAGTGGATGTAGATTGGAGAGAATTTCTTCAGAGATATGAAAAGAATGAAAAGAATTTTATAACTGAAAACAACAATCAGGGAAAAGGAGAAATCTGAAATATGACTTAGACTTTGAACATGGGCGAATATGTGAAACTATCTACAAGAAATATAAGAGCAAGGAAGGCTAGTGAACTATTTTGAGTTTTATTTTTGAGTTTGTGATATTGGTGAGACACAAGTTGGAGTTGCCAAGTACCTAGCTAGAAAATAGGTATTTAATGGCAGAATGGAAGACAGAGAAGAAAGAACAAATAGAAGACAAAGAAAACAGCCAGAGGAGGATGTGACATCAACCAGAAAGATGGAATGAAAGGAGACGGGTGGGGAGGTGAAACTCTCAAATGGAATATTTATGAGCATGAATGCTAAGGAGCTAGAAAAACAAGAAGAACTTGAGGACTGAGACAGACAAAAGAGAAAGTTTCCCATGGAGTACAGACCAGGGGGAGAAGATATTCAAAAAGGAAGTTATCAGCAAAAAGACAGAAAGGATGAGAGAAAGAAAGAGAAAAAGAAAGGAAGGAAGGAGAGAGGGAGGGAGAGAGAGAGGGAGGGAGGGAGAGAAAGAAAGAGAAGGAAGGAGGGAAGGAGGGAAAGAAAGGGAAAGAAGGAAGGGAGGGAGGGAGGGAGGAAGGAAGGGAGGGAAGGAGGGAGGGAGGAAAGAAGGAAGGAAGGGAGGAAGGAAGGAAGGAAGGAAGGAAGGAAGGAAGGAAGGAAGGAAGGAAGGAAGGAAGGAAGGAAGGAAGGAAGGAAGGAAGGAAGAAGATAAGTAATCTTGGTCTATTAAGTTTAATTTATTCAGACATCAGTTAGGAGACAAGGTACAATTAAAAGCATGGCAGCCATTTTAGGAACTTGCTGGAGACGTTACAAAGCAGTAGGCCCCCAACTGACTGAGACAGAGAAAACAGACTATGAAGCTAGAAAAGAAAAGCAACAGGGTCTGAAGTCTATGTAGACCAGGTGACCTTGAATCTCAAGTGATTCTCTCATCTTCGCCTCAGGAATGCTGAACAGACAAGTGTGTGCCAGACACCAGCTGCAGAAGAAGATATTTTAAAATTTGGTGAAGCAGGAGAAAGATCTAGAGAGCCCTAACTAGAAAAAGACTAGGAATAGGAAAAGCATTTATTTGCCAATTACACCCCCAGTTTAATTACTTCTCAAACCATATGTTGATAAAAAGTAATATATTGTGTATTATTTTATTATTGTAGATTGCATATATTTGACTAATTTATACACATATGTAAACCTATTCATAGTCTATGGGGAAAATCTTTATGCTTTAAAAATATCTTGCAAATATTTCTAGACTATCATATGCAAAATCTACTAGATTATTAAAAATACTTCATCTGAGAGAGAGAGAAACAGAGAGAGACAGAGAGAGAGAGAGAGAGAAAGAGAGAAAGTAGGAGAGCGGATTTTACAAGTCTTTGGTTTCCTGCTTTCACCATGTGGGCTCTGAAGATTGAAGTCAGGTTGCTAAATTTGTGTGCAGACACCTTTACCTGCTGAACTCTCTCATCAGCCCTAGATTATTTAACACTTTCTTAAATCTCTGCTTTATATTGTTTTACTTTTTTTTTTTAAAGGGCTTGCATCCAAAGCTATTCTCCATTCCTTTTTCTATGTATTTCAGTGGGACTTTGTTTTATCATCAGTCCTAACCCCCAGTCCTAGGTTTCTATTTAGAAAGATGAATATGGCTGTCAGCTAATCCTGTCATGAGCTAATGCTAAATACTTATGAGTAATTTTTCATAGATATTTTGACTTACATTAGCTTTCTTTTAAAGAAAAAGCTGGAAGAAATCATGTATCCCATGTCATATCTACCATGTGTACCCTGGCCAAGTTATACCAGAGCTGTATATATTCCTAAGGCTATATGTGTAACCAGAGCTGCATGTATATCTTGTTACCCAGCTTACATATATATGCATTACTATCAAGATTCATGAAATAAGTTTAAGGTTAATTCATAATGGAAGCTGATAGGATTTTAAAGATTTGTGTAGCATAAAAATTTGGTTTTAGAGTTATGAATTTGGCTTCTTACATCAAGAAAACAAAATTAGTATCTGTGTGTTTATTTTTTATTAAGTGCTAAAGAAAGCCCAAATAAACCTAATTTAAATTCTCTGTCTTTACCAATAAGACAAGCAGAGAAGCAAAAAGAGCAGGTTGTAGTTTGGATAAAGCGGCTTCAGCATTCAGTGGTCATTTCCCCACTGTGTCTCTTTGCAGGCATACCAAAGAATATCCATCATTTCCTTGGGAGAGAAAGGAGTCTTGGACTAAAACCTGGTTCTGCTTCTAGAATGTCAGCCTCTGATTGTTCTTGGCCCTCATTGTAGGTTACAGGGTTGGAATGCTTGGGAAAGTTGAGATACTATGAAAATAACCTGGAAGCTGAATTTAAATTTACTTTTTAATAAAAGTTTCAAGTAGTCTTATAAATACATCATTTTTTGAACTGTGTGGAAGAGGAAAATTACAAAGAAGGACGGGCAGTCTAAAAGGAGGACACTGTGTATGGTGGGTGGGTGTGAGGCTGGGGGAGACTGGCAAACGATCAATGTGAACCCGTCAGCGAGAGAAACAGAACCTTCAGCAAGAATTCTGGAGGCTGCCGAAGCACCCTCAGAATGAGTCATTGCCAAACAAACTCAAAGCTACCACATTTTCAACTCCAAGAGCAAGCGCGCTCATTTTGTGGTTACTGCACAGCCATTGAGGGACGGTTTTGTAATTTCTGCCCAGTGTGACACTAGGGGGAACTTTTGTAGCTCAACAGTGGCGAAATATGCGTATTTTTTCAGCTCCTGTGTTTTATGTTACCTATTGTCTATGAAACTAGCTTTGAGCTAAGTGTCTCACTCTTGGTATTCCTTGTGTGGCGAGATGGAAGGTTTTTGTTCTGTTCTCTTAATTTCCCTTCATGAAAGAACTCTTAATCTGTCCATAGGAAAAAACATAATACCCCCAACTCAGAAAAATCTAGCAACGTCCACCTCAGTTCTCCAGAGTCTGAAATTTCTCTCTTCCACCTCCTCCTTAGTGTGGTAGTCTTCTCTTCCCCCTAAGTTTTAGCTCTCAGACACACATTCGTGTCATCTCTGAGCTGTGTAATTTTCTGGCATCTCTTCCATTGCTCTGCATGCTGATAGAGAATGAGCAGCTTTCCTCTTAGTTATGAGCATGCTTGCTGGTGGCATCTCTTAAGCTGTGTATTGTCTAGAATGTGCATAACAGAGTTCCCTATGCAAATTCTAGCAGTCATATTATCTCAACCATCTGAAAATGACTCCAAAGATTCTAGCTCTTACAAATATCATTCCATTACATCTTATGGTATGTTCAGAACTCTGGGTTGTATACGTGGGCACAAGTAGGTAAAGAATGTCTTCAAGAATGACAGCAGGATTTTTCCCTCCTCTTTCCTTGTTTTCATACTACGACAATCTGAGTGAAGTAAATGAACTCATGAGATACAATCACATAGAAATAAGACAACTAGAAGACCCAGACAATATTTCAAAATTCTTTGCAACCCAATTCTTCCTGTTTATCTCTACCATGGAGTCAGGGAAATGAAAATATTTCTCAGTACGTCTCTCCAACTACTCGTAGCAACGACTGACCATAGGGTGCATTTCTGATTCAGTGTGCTCTCATAAAAGATTTACATCCCTAGGAGTGGAGGAAGACAAGAGGCAAAAACCTAACTAGATAAAAATATCTCTATACTTTGTCCTTCTTTCTATGCTTTCATGAAAGGTTGATGGAAAGTGTGGGTACACAGCCACCCCCATAACATCCACAATGGCAAGTGAGAAAGCAGAGGCCCAGAGTGGGCTGACAGAAGGGAATGTGGACAGCACGCAGCTGCTGTGGCATTGTTGCGGCTCAGGCCAGCGCAGGTTTCATTCTCTAGATCCTCCAGTACTACCTCTCCAGCTTTATTTTGTTTGATAGCTGAATGCAAAGATAACTGGTTCAGGGTTCTCACACCTTTTAGAATAAAGCAAACTTGTATGTTTAAAGGCAGATGAGAGTTGGAGAGCTGGTTCAGGGGTTAAGACTCTCTGCAAATAGAAAGTCCTGGGTTCAGATCCCAGCTCCCTACATAAAATCACCAGGCAGAAATGGTGGCAGCCTGCACTTCTGGCCTTGGTTGGCAGAGCCAGGGAAATCTCAGAGTAAAGAAAAAAGAAGGTAGAGAGCGATCCAGGATGATTCCCGAAATCGCCCTTGGTCCAACACAGGGACATACACAGTGCCCTCCCTCCCTCTCTGTCTCTCTGTCTCTCTGTCTCTCTGTCTCTCTGTCTCTCTGTCTCTCTGTCTGTCTCTCTCTCTCTCTCTCTCTCACACACACACACACACACATCAATAAATAAAACATTTTTTAAATTTTTAAAAAAGACAAATGAAAATAAATTTACTGTTTTTGAAAGCATATCCACAGGGGAAGTATGCCTTGCAAAGAGCATGATGCTAAGATGGATGCTCCAGGGACGTTGCACACCTTTATTTTATATTCTGCTTCTGGTCTTACCACGGGGGAGTGAAATCTGCTGAGCACCTTCTCTGCCTGACTTTCTGTGTACTGAAAGACTGTTCTTGCACCACAATCTCACTTCACTTTAAGAGGTTAAGGGGCCCTTTGAGGTTTTTACATTGACTATAGCACCTGCACGTACTTCACAAATGTCTTATTCACTCTTTCATAAGATAACCAGCATTACAGATAACTTCAGAAACTCTTGAGCCAAAAGATTTACTAAGTTCAATCTCTCCATTGCTTCCAGTGTCTTCTTCCACATGGTCACAACACACACATACACACAAACACACACACACAAACACATACATGCATGCACACACTTTAAAAAAATGTGTGGATGTTCACTTCTGCTATTCAAGATTGTGTGAACACATAGCCTATATTTTTAATATGAATATTTGAACAGTTTGAATAATAACCTATACTTTGTCACTAAAGAAACTACACACACACACACACACACACACACACACACACACACACACACACACATCAGTCCTCAGAGAAGGAGAGTATTTTCCTTCCTTCTTGGTCATAAACCATGGATAAATGAGAGCATGAAGTACGAAGGAAAGAGCTACTACAAATGGCCAGAAGGAGGAGGAACAGAGGGACAGGAAGGTGAGCAAGCTCTGTCCTGGAAGTGCAGCAGCCTTCAGAGCTGCAAGCAGCCCCCAAGAGCTGCTATGTTCCCAGGCAACCTGTTCCAAGCTTCGCATGCCCAAAACTGAAGCTTCTTCCCCTGAGATGAAACTGGAATGTAGAGACCAAAATCTCCAGACTCTTGGAGCATTCACTGGACTCCGCTGGAGACTACTTCATTGAACTGTGTCAGGAAGAAGAGATTCAAACTATTTTCAAAATGTCTGTTTCATAATTACCTTTAAGAATATTACTCGACAAGGAAAAAAAAGTAGTTCTGTTTCCTCCTGGGCAGTGAGGAACAGTGTTGCCTTTCACACTCATGACACCTTTGCAATTTACAGAGGTGTCCCACTCGCTAAACCCAGTTCTCAGAAGGATAGGTAGAGATCTGGATTTTCTCACACGCAGATTCTTTTAATCTTGCCTTGCTACTGAAATAAACTCGGTTGCTGGGGAGACACTTCACAGTTATGAGAGAAATCATATCAGCAGCCATTTCTCATCTTTGTATAGTTCCTTTTCAAATGTGGGAAGATATTCTGTTCCTTATTTCTCACAGTTTGTCACAGACATAAATGAAAGCCCACATTCTCGTCTATGATCCATAGGCCAACATTTTAAAAATATACACATGGGTTCTGACGTGTCCTTGCATTTACATGTAGTAGTAGAAAATACCTAAAGAAAGGGAAGGAAGGATGGGACTGGGATTAAGATGTGAAATTATCATAAATTTCGCTTCACTCATATAGAAAGAAATAAAAGAATAATTTTTACAATTATCCTCTTTACTTCCCATTCTGGTTGTCCCATGTGTTCTTGCTATTTGTTATACTTTTTCTTAAGTGGCCTAAAGACATAAAGTATATTAGAACAATATGTTTTAGGAACATTGGAACGGCTTTTTGTCATCATGAATATAGAAAAAGTTTTTTTTTCTTGTGTTCTCAAGCACAAACACAAGCAAAGTTTTTTTCATGTATACTCTGCTGGTGAGCAGGTTGTATGATACTATAACTAAAAGAAAAGCAATCACTTTTTCCTTTTCATATATGCGTGTTGTGTGTGGATGGAGGCGCACGAGTATGTGCAAGTGTATGTACACAGCTACACCTGCGTATAAATGTGGAGTCTGAAAGGTGATATCAGGAATCATACTCTACCCCTTTCCACCTTATTTTTGTGAGTTCGAGTAGCTGATTAAATACAGAGCACACAATTAAGGATAGTCTGGCTGGCCAGTTTGATTCCTAGACTCTCCTTGCCAGATCTAGAATTATAGACAGGCTACCATATCCGACAGACACTTTGACATGGGCTCAAGAGATCTGAACTCAAATCCTTTCATTTTTAAACCAAAGGTTTTCACCACTGAACCATCTCCCCAGTTCCAGAAAAAACAATTTTGAAAAAGCATAGTTATGATGCTAAATTGTAACACACGCTAATAGCTCTTCTGGCCAACCATTTTATTCTTCACTACCTTCAGTGAAGTAGACACTCGGATAACCACCATTTATAGATGGTGAAACTGTGCAAAAAGGCTGATCAACTTCCCAATGAAACACAGGATGTAGCAGAGATGAAATTGAGATCCAGGAAGTCTTGATATGAAAATCTGAAACCTTAATCATCTCAAAACTACTTTGTTTTGCAAAACTGTGCACTGAGGTCAACAGATCACATCTGGATTATGAGAGGCTGCATGTTTTCAATGTTCCTGCCCAGTCCTTGTCCCCTGGGTAGGAATTCTATTGGTGGTCTCCTTCGACTTTGCAGAAGCTAGCCAGCACCACAGTTAATCAGACTAAAGGAAGAGTGTTTCTATTTCAACAAGCCCATCTGTGCCATTTTAGAACTCAAGAAATTTTAAAGGTTATTTAATTACATGTAGGAAGGAATCATAGGTTTAATCATGCTCCTGAGCATTCTATCTTTTAAAACACAGATTAAAAAAAGTTAAAGACCATTATTATTCAAATTGTTACCACACCAGCTTGATTTGGCTTTGCTAATGGTCTGAAAGGAATAGAATTCAGCAAGTTGCAGAAAGGGGCAGGTGTTCTCAGCAGGACTCAGACCCAGGTATTTCAGAATTACACAAAAGAAGTGGTCTAAGTTCAGTCTGGCCTGCAGTGCAATTGTATCAGCACAGTGCCTTCGTTCACGGGGAAGGTGATCTTGGGCCCAGGTGTCTGTCACCCTTTCTAACTGCAGAAACCCTCCCTCTCCTTGGCTGGGAATTCTTGCTCTGGCCTGAGTCCAAACACTTCCAAACTATCCCTTGCACGCATGCAAAATGCCGAACCAGGGGAGTGTTTTGTCAGAAGGAGGGCTTCAGAGTTAAACAACAGACCTTACTTTTCATAATTTGTTATTGAAACATTTGGACATGATAGTCAGGAGACCAGGCAGATTAACTGAAAAGTCACTAAATGTATTAGCCACATTCAGAACACCATCCCAGAAAGCAAAGAACTGTGTAAAAAGTCACTTAGAGCTGAAACAAGGTAGACCAGCTGGACTGAGTTGTGGGTTATGACATTTACTATCTGTGATGAATTCCTCCTTTCTTCACATTCTTCTCATTTCTACTGAAAAGTCTACCCAATTATAGTACTTCAGTCTAAAATGCATACACTTAGATTTATACTAATGAACATACACACAGATTTCAGAAAATTCCTATTCATAATGACAGTTGTATTGAGTGACATTACATCTAGGCTTTACCTCCTATTAGCTATATATCCACAAATCACTTAACCTTTTAGAGCTAAGTAATTACATGTAATGAATACTGTAAAATAAGATTGAGAAATGTTTATTCATGGTAGAGCTACAATAAGTAAATATGCTAATGTAAACATTAAGTACATCTAGCATATTCAGTGCTCACTACTGTTGGTTACTTTGATAATTACTTTTTATTGTCTCATCATTTTAACATCCAAAACATCATTGCTTAAGTCTGCGTAAGTTCAACTGTGATATTATTAGCATGCAATATACAAATAGTCATGAACATGAATCAACCCAGAGGATATGGTAAGGGAAATGACTAAGACACAGAAATATTGCATTGACTCACTCCTCCATGGAATTTTATTTTTTAATGTTTAAAAAATATGGAATGCTTCACAAATTTGCATGTCATCCTCGGGCAGAGCCATGCAAATCTCTGTAGAGTTCCAATTTTAGTATATGTGCTGTCAAAGCGAGCACCTTCATGGAATTTCAAAAGCTGACTGCATAGAAGTGGAGTAAAATGTCAGTCATTAAGAAATGAAGAAGGTAGGCAAAGAGCATGAGAGGCCGGTCAACGGGCACAGACTTAGAAGGCAACAGGAGAAGACAAAGTGCTAGTGCTCTGTTGCATGGTGGGCTGAGCATGAAAAATAACAATATATTGTACACTCCAAAATAGATAGAAGAGAAGTGAATGTTCTTATCGTGAAGATAAATGTATGAGGTGTTAGATATGTTAATTACTCTTATTTAACAATTGCATAGGTAGTAATGTGTCCATCAAATCATCACCCTGTGTTTAATAGGAAGTATTTTATGTGTGAATAAAAAATGGCCAAGCAACTAACTAAATGCTAAACTTTTCAATGGCCAGTTTGAGGAAGATTTATGCTTTACTGACTCAAAGTACCCCAGGTGCCCGAAGTACTGTATCATGTCCAGTGTGCCACTATTAACAAGGGGGTTGAAATTCAGTATTCAGAGGAGTCTACATAGTAGTGGGTAAGGGTGAAAGGTTGCAAGGCGTAATGTGGCACACTGTATATAGAAAACTCAAGGACATACAAGAAACTTTGTTCTAAGAAGGAATAGTATAGGTGAATATATAATGAATATATTCAAATACTTGGAATATTGCTGTGAGGGAGAAAGTCTGACCATAATCTGCTCTGAAGGGAAAAAGTATGCCCTGTTAGCTTAAGTCTAAAGTTTCAGAATATGTCTGGAAGATGTGGGGTTTTTGCTAAGAATACCTAATGGAGTCTCCAAGATGAAAATAAGGATTAAATTAAGTACTAAAAGTTGTGCTGTTTCATAACAGTGAGCAAAACTCACTTACTTTTGCTTTTCACATTCTCTCATAGCAAATGATCTTTCCAAATACTACAAGTATCTGATATTGGAGCAAATATGATATAAAAGCAAATATGAGGCTCTGGCACTTTCCTATGAAGATAGACCTTCAACACAAAACCATTTTCATTAAATCTTTGTTTTACAGTACTTGACTATTTGCCCTGTAACGTATGTCATTTATACTAGTATATATTGGAATTTATCATCATAAATTAATAATAGCTATTTTGAATTTTTATTTGCTTTTGTGGCACTCATAGATATGTCACATGAAAACTATTTAGTTCACAATTGTGTTTTAGATTAGGGTTACTTGGACGAATGTTTCAGAAAAGGTCCTCAAACTAAAGACTGAAAATCAGGTTACTCTCCGTAGGAGATTTAGGAAACACAAATTTCAATTAATTTGAATACCACAAGATTATAAGTGCCCTTAAAAAGATAATCTCTGGAAAACATCAAAGCAAAAGACAGGTAGGAAAAATGTTTGTATGCATTGACTCCAATGGCTGGCCTGGATTTCTTTCAACGAGATTGTACAACCGCACTGTGAAAGAAGTCAAAAGCATGGCAGTAGTGATCAAAAGTAGTTTTTCCGAAAGCCTGAGATGAAAGCTAGCCAATCAGCACGTGGTTGGGGGAGCAGGTGCGAGGGTGAAGAAGCAAATGAAGAACTGAGGGCAGCATGCCGTTACATCAAGAGTCATGTGCAGCGAGAGAACTGGAGGAAGATTTAGAGGTTCCAGGACACTAAGCCTAAGTCACTCAGATTTCACACTGGGATTCCTCCCAGGAGAAAGGAGTCGGGAGGCCCTTACAAGACACCCTGAGCACTCTGGGAACTAATATAGATAGGATTCCTACAGAAGAAAGAATGAATGCAACCACCATATTGGGCTACGTCACAGCAGACAACCTGGAAACTTCCACTCCTGATCGTGAGCCTATCATTTCTGCCACTCAGAATGTGTATATCCACTTTACATGCATCTTCAAATGGAAATTTTCACACAAAGCATATATTTTTAAAGAAGAGAACATGTGAGTGATAATTCATATATTTAAGATAGCAAGCCAGAGGTATAGCTCAGGATACAGTGTGTGGCTATGTCACACCAGGTCTGGATATTCATCACCAGAACCCCAAGAAAGGCAAAGTACAGAAATAAAAGTATCCAGCTATAACACAATTCAAACTACATGCAAAATAGGGAATTTAGCAGTTTTACTTACAAAATTAACCTGCTTGAAAAATGTTAAAATTAAGTGCTGTGATGAACGTACTGATTCCTTGCTACTAAGAAGCACAGGGGACTGATTTTTACCAAAGTGCTATCTATGGAGATAATGGATTCCTGGGTCATGTCTTCCAGATTGAGAACTGTATCTACACACACACACACACACACACACACACACCACACACATACATACACACAAACACACACACATACGCATACACATACACAGTGTAGTGATATACATTTTAAGAAAAAAAGGCTGCCAAAATATTATTTGACTATAAACCAATAAATTAATTCTACAGAAAAATTCTACAGAAATCAAAATTTATTTCCTTCAGGGCCAAAAACACACATTGCTCAAACAACATCGGGCACTTTATTTTTGGAATGAGTTCTGGCCCAGTTCCTCCATGTGGAACGTCCCCACTGCTTCAGACCCAGACAAGTCCCTATGGGAGGGGCCGTGTGTATTATACACATGAATTTGTCTCCTACTTCCAGGCATTGATTGTATCTAATATGTGGAGAATAGTTAGAGGTATATATTTAGAGGTAATATTCGTCTTTCTCATGAGATAGGCAAATGCTTGTTACAATAGAGGAAGTGTCTATGCTAAGAAGAGAACAAAGCAAAAGGTCAAACATGAGGAAGCAGTTGCCTAATCCCATACCAGTGAAATACCCTACCGCCAACATACAGGGTGGATGTGATGGCACCTGATGAGGAACCATATCCAAGACTGTTTTCTGGCCTCCAAATACACATGCACGCATACATGCACAAAAAAAACCATGCCACACATGTGTACTCTTACACACATAAGCATGGGAACATACGGGGGACACACAGAATGGCCAAGAAACAAGAAAAAATTGACACCCTCATAAACTATTTCTATATACGAAAGAAATGCTACCAGCACATATTTTGTGGGGAACAGGGGAGATTCTATACTCATCAAAACAGGCTAGAGCGCTGAGATGGGAAGCGACAATTCCGAGTGGACAAACTCTCTATACACAGGACTGAAGACCTGCCTCATAAAGGTGCTTGAAGGTGGACATTCAGTAAGAATGTTTTTCACAGATCCCTGGGATCTTTGTTTTGATGGAAGTTGAGAAAAATATGTAAGCAACAGTCTTCTCATAACTTCTGCTTCTAGACTCAGCTAGAATCCAGAAGTTGCAAGGGAGTTGGAAATGAATTTGAATTATAATTATGGACTGGAGAGACGACTCAGGGGTTAAGCCTTTTCCACAGAAGCAAAAGGACCTGAGCTCAGATCTCAGATCCCATGTAAAATGATGGTAGCCTGCACCTCTTGCCCTGGAAGGGGTAGCCTGGGAAGCCCCCAGAACAAAACAATAGGAGGCAGAGAAATCCAGGATGATATTTGAAGTCACCCTTGGACCTCTACAGGCACACACAGTGTCTTCTTCATTCCCCGAATGCATACACACGTACACACTCACACAAAAAAAAAGAAAAAAGAAAAAGAAGTTATAACCATATTTTACCCAGAAAATGAAGTCAATGTATGTATGCCTAAACTTTTAAAGGAATATCTACAATTAATTTATTTTTGGTTAAATGATAATGTAGTTTATCCTAGATTATTTTTATCTTATCACACAGAGAATCAAATCTACATTGCTTCAGTCCAGCGAAAAGAGAAAAATAGTATTAATTATAAAAGATGAATTTCCTTAATGGAAAAGACTTAAAAACATTACTGGTTGTCTGGGAATTTAGTAAACAAAAATACATAAAAATTATTTTCTCCATTAACACTTTTTCAGGTGGTAAATTTAGAAAATCAATTTTCTAAAAGATGTTAATATTTTTATTAACAAAATCATACAGATGATTATTTGTGCACTAGTAACTATGTGTTTTAGATTACATTATATTTTGCTCTGTTGGAAAAAGATAAATCAATACTTAATATAGATATGAATGTACATATATGCAGTATGTGCAAAAAATATTCTCAGAGTATCCCTATGGTAGAGTTCTAGAAACACTAATTACAAAGTTTCCAATTTAAATAGAACTGATTTTTTCCCCTTCCTCTACTTTAGTCTCCTGTCCTGGATTCCAGTCTGTTGACTTTAACCACTTCTAGCCACAGGATGTGGTAGCCCCAAGTCGTTATCCATCTGGAAGAGTTGGCCAGTGCGTCCAAAGACTCACCTCCCCCCTCTAGCAACTGAACTTCTCTGTGACCCAGCACACCAGCTACACCCCCGTGACAGGCATTTCTTACAAAACACACATCAGTCAACTTCCTCAGAGAAGCTGTAGCAATGGATACGAGAATAACCCTTGTGCTGTGCAGCAGAGTTCAGCAGACGGCCTCATTTGTCTGTCATCAACTGCCAGCCAGGTGTCTGTGAGCTCCTGTGTGGTTCACTGTGGCTGTTCCCCGTTTTCTACTCACAGGTGTCTGGACTCAGTAGGGCTCGGGCATGGGGGAAGGGCAGAGGTGGGAAAGATCAAGATTAGAAGACATTGTTATGTCTTCTAATTTAGAAACTGAAGCTAACACATCCTTCCTCCTTTTCTAAGGATGGAAAATCATCCTTGACCCTCAGTGTTTGCTCCTCCTAAACAGGGTTGTCTTACAGGCTGTCCAGCATTTTTGGAGAGCCTCTTTTAAAGGAGAACCTGAACCACTGACCACCTATGATCCGCAATCCCTGTTCAGCTCCAAAACAACCACCAAATTGAATTCCTTAATATGCATAACTGACAAATACATAAATAATTCACATGTGAGTAAACATGCCACTTAAAATAAATACAAATTATACTGTTTTGATATCCATTTAAACAATCCATGTCTCATTACTCAAAACAAATTCTCACCAGTAGATATTTTTGATCTCCTAAAGTTTTTGTACATGACATGCTATATCCTTTGGTCATTGTACACAGTACCCAGCAAACAGATGAATGAATCTTAATGAGTTCTTTTTGATGAAGGTAATCATGTAGTAAATAAACTAGAACACCATCATGAGAAAAAGACAAATCCTGCCAAATGACCTCATTGCATGGTGGTGAGGACTGACAATTTTGCCCCGGTTCGTGCCTAGAGGTCTTGTAGCGGTCAGAGAGCCTGGTTGGAGAGGGTGCTGCTGCACTCAGTCAGTAGACCAGTCGTGACACCTCTAAGCATTCCCCAACTAAGGGACAGGCCCAAGCTCCACCTCAAATGTCAACAAGGACAAGCTAAGAAACTGAACTATGCCTGGCATCTCATGGAAGGCTTGAGAGAATTAAGTGTCCCAATGTCACCCAAGGGAATCTGAGTATAAAGGGTTAAGAAGAGTGAAAAGGTTAGCACTGAAAAGGTGTTTCTAAATGCATGATTAACATTCATTGTACTGCTAAGACCACTGCATACATAGCTCTGAAGACTCTGAAGGAAATCTGGGCTAAGATTACTACTTTTCAGTATATTAGAGGACTTATTAAGCATTTTTGAGTTGCAGTTTGCTCATTTGTAAAGTTTAATTGAAGCAGATGATTTCTAAGATTTCTTCCTTGGAAATTGCACTATTGTATAATTGATAATTTTTTACCGCTTAGTAGCCTGCAATTTTTCCAAATTTCTTTTCTTTCTTTTCAAACATTCCTGCATAAATCCTTGACCAAATAAAGGCAAATGATATTGCCAATTTTTAAAAAATGTTATGAACATACTTGGCTCACTAACCAATAAAGAACAAAAAATTTGAATGTGTCAGCAATGGTGGAATCAATAAGAGGCATTTATGTTCTTTCACTTTATTAATGGGGAGACTAATTATTAAAATGAACTTATTTTGACTTTATGCAATACAAAGTACATAAAAATTAAAATAAAAATCAGCCATATAAATTGTGAAATCAGCAATAAATTGATTCAGTAGTTTTGATAGATTTGATGCATGGAAATGTTTTTTTCTTAGTTAAAAGTTTCTTAAAGTATTCATTCATCTGTAATTCATACTAATATTAGTAAAAAATAATTGTTGAGAATTTTTAATTTCATTTTAATACTCACTAGTCTATATGCAAAAGTTACAAATCATTTGTTGCTAAAATAATATTGCTACAGTTGCATTAATGTGAATTTTATAAAACCTTTTCATATTTTCTCAGACTCCAACACATGCTCTGATTCTAGAAAAGCAAGGGTAAAATGAGGTCAGAAGCAACTGAAGGTAGAGGGACCAATCAATCAATGTTGCTTGTGATACAGTATATTTTGTCAATTAAAAAGCTCATCAAATTAATTGGCATGATTATAAAGTAGATCAACAGGTTAAGACAGAAAGTGTGCAACTGTCCAGTCTTCACTAAATACAAGACTAGTACTTGGAATCTGCATAATTGGAGTATACTGTGTAAGTCCCCAAATTTTGTACCTTTTTCCACGATAAGTAAAAAAAATGAATTTGAGCTAATTCATGTGCCACATTTATATGAACCAAAAGAAGATAAGCTGTTAAGATTTTTTATTAATTTTTCTATATACAAAGAATTTTATTTGGTCCATGTGCTATCTTCATTGTTAATGTCTGGACACTTTTACATTTTGATGAACCTTAAATCAATTAACATTATAAAGGAAAACATCTGTGACTCCAGAACACTTTAGTGCAGTACTTAATGTTGTTTTCATAGAAAATTTAAAATGCATTTAATTTAAAAGGCTATTGGAAATTCCATAATTCATTGTGTATCAGAACAGTAGATATTAAAATCAAGTCACTTTGATTAGCAAGCATGAGATATTCATACATGTAAGAGAGGACTGTTAGGAAAGTCAGAGGAAGGAAGTATATTCTTTCCCATCAAATCCAGATGTTCAGGCCATAAAATGAAGGCTAGAGAAGAAAGCAAATTCTGGAGATGCTACCATCAGAAAATTCACCCAGAATAGATTTTCAAATGAATTTCACATTACTATTGTTTTAAAATTATCAAAGTTTTACTTTCAGTATGAAATATGGGACGGAATAATGGACAAATTAAAATAAGAGTATGATTTATTTTTGCCACAAATACTTTCATGCAAACATTTTCTCTTAAAAATATACTGAGAAGTCTTTAGTTAAAGATACAGCCATCATATCTTTCTTTCTTTCAAATGTTGACAACATGTAAACTGCAGTCCAGCTCCTTAAAATCTTGTCTCCTTGTCAGTCAGCTTTGCCTTGCTCCTATTCTGTTGCTGTTCGGCAAACATGATGCCAAATGGATAGCAATCTCCCTTGACAATGGCTGAGCATTACATCTTTCTTTAGCTTTATATCAAAAACTGATAAATGTCAAAAACTGATAAATGAACCCATTTCTTGATTTTCCAAGTGTATAGTTATACACTAACTTCTATGTGAAAAATCAAAGATAAGCGCAAGTAGCGGGGATGCCAGAATTTCTGCCCCTTCTGCAGCTTTCCCAACAATGACTCCATGTACCAATCCCTTCCATTTCCATAGTATTTCACTGCACTTATGAGGTCCTTTCTCAGCTCTTTGTGATAACCAACTTATAGCTCAATGAAATACATTTTAAAATCAAGATTAACAGAATGCATTATATTGAGAGTAAGAAGAGTGATCTGGGATGCTCTCAATGAATACATATTGTTTCTCCTAATAAAGGAAGTTATGTATAATTAAATTGGCATGGATTGAATATCATTATCAGCTTTACAATGTTCCAGGAAAGCAGAATGTGACAAAACTGGCAGACAGTTTGGATTTGACAATTCTAAGTAGTCAATTTTATTATTATTTCCCCATCTTTGAAGTTTTCCTTATGTCCTATGGACTTCATCTGCTTCCAGAACTTCCAGATTCCAGTTGCCTTTGATCTCTCACTTGTCATTCTTAATAGTTACTCCATCCATACCTTCTAGATGCCCTCAATCCACTACTGTCTGTTCTCAGAAAGAGGAAAATATATTATTTAGATAATTTGCTTCATCAGCCTACAACAATCTTTCATCTTGCCCAATGTGGGAAACCCCCCCCCAACCTCTGGATGGTTTGATGGGATCCTTTTGGGTTGACACTGTCACTGGGCTAAGGTCCATCACAGCTGGTCACACTTAAGAGATTTGCTTTTCTGTTCCATTTCAATGGGTTGATATTTCCCCCTCAAAATTTTACTTTTCTTAGTATCAAAGCTCGATTATTTCAAAAGATTTAAAATACGACAACACTTTGAAGAAAGTTGTGTAAGAAATAAAATTCCCAAATCACAAGTAGAAATGCAATATCATAGAGTATCTTTTATAAAATATAAAGACAAATAAATTTTATATTTTTAATCTCATTCCATTTGAAAAAATTCAAGCAAACCAATAGTTCCTGACTATAAAAGGTTTATTCATGAAACAGTGGGAAAAACACAACACTTGGACAAATAATTGAGCTAATACTTGTGAAAACACATTATTTACATTTCCTAAGTTCCTGTCTCTTCCCTGATTGTGCACCAGTGATGTTCTGCATTGCACCAACACAGTGCATGAGACTGCGTGCATGATTATCCAGTTCTGGAAAATTCTAGTATTTACATTAAATTGCATGTTGTCTCCTCTCTTTCTTCCTATGCTTTTTCTCATGATTACTATGGTCATTGAGTATCAGGTGGGTGTCCTTAGGTTGCTCTTGTATGTCCATGAGATAACAAGTCAGAGGCAAGAAGAGAAAGCTACGTAATGTTCCCTTGTGTCTTTTCACATAGTTTTTGCAACTGACATTCTAGAAAATTGCCAAAGCATCTGACCCGTCCATTTTCAAACTAAGTGAAACACAAAACAAAATAAATATCAAAACACTTAGAACTCTGACTTTAAACATATTTGTCTTTCTCTTACTGCAGCTAATGACCAAAGGATCAGGGAAGCAGCTCAGTTGTAGAACATTGGTAGACACTCACAAGGACCTTAGTTTGATTCCCCAGCAACACAAAGAATGTATAAATAAAAGTAAGTTAGCTTAAGCCAATGGCCAAGCACAGTCTGAAATACACTGAACAATCCTTAGGATTTGTGAGTTTGAGCAGAGAAGGCAGAAATGACATCGAGTTGAAGAGCTTGTGCATAAGGCAATTTGCAGATTTAAGGCTACATAAGATGTAATCTACACTACTTCTCTTTCCTTTTTTATTCTTCCTCAATTTAAGTGCTTAATATTTGAACAAAGAAAATTAAATATAGCTTTAAAATATGACACTACAACATTTTTGTAAGTATCTGAAACCCTAAGTGGGCAAATTTGTTTGATGAAAGTAAGGTAATGCTTGCAAAAGGTCAAGAATAACATTTTCACATAGTTAGCACTGCTATTCTTTCATGAAACAACTGTCTTTCTCATTAACTTCCTATCAATTAATGCAAGAACAAGTTTCTCTAAGATAAAAATGCTTAAGAGAATCTACCATGCTTGAAGTGAAAATAATATACACATTTTATATGCATCACATTTATAAGGACTTATTCTCATTCCCAATGCTTTATAATTATCAAGATTCTTAATTTCTGTCTACAACTTGCCAAACTGACAACCAATTGTTTTTGAAAATTTTTCAAAGAAATTAATATTTTTAAAATTTTATTATTTAATAGCCCTTTTGTTACCAATAAACTGAGAACAAACACTCAGTTTGCACATATAAAGTCAGTTGTATTTTTAACTATGTTTATCAGTGAGCATGAAAACAAAATATATAACACTTTCTGGTTCAACAGGATGCTACCTAAGACATTTTTAGCTAAATTTCAATAGTTCATATAAGATTGTATCTTTCTTGCTTATAGTGACCATGCTAATAAATTATATACTAGCTTAAGATGTTTGATTTTTCCCAGTGTTGTAAATTCCTTCATAATTACTTTTTTGACATGACTAAAGTTGAATAGGAGCCCAGGTGCTATTGCACAGCTATAATTCTTGCACTTTGGAAGCTGAGGCAGGAGGATTGCACCAAATTAAAAGTCATCCAAAGGTATGCAGTCAGTAAGTAGTTAAGTAGGGATATATACTATGAGTAAGGGTGTTTGCAAAAGTCACTCTTCTGCTCAATCCTTTCAAGAGGTGAAATGAATGTAAATTTACCAAATCCTCACCCATAGTCAACACTTACGCTAAGCACTTTCTATTCGACATCTAAACAAAGTATGCTTGTTTCTTGTCGCCGACTTTCCTCACTTTGTGCTCCTGGTCCCTTCTCCTAAGCAGTTAGCAGAGGGTTCAGGCAATCATTCCTTAAAAGGTCACATTCAGCTCCTGAACATTAAATTCCATCTTTGCTGAATGACTGCAAAATTGGTATCTCCTGCTGAAACTTAAATGGGAAGCCTTGGTCTCCTAGCATCACCAGATTTCTTTCTCTCTACTAGGGTATCTACTGGCAATCCAAGTACTAATAACTTTCAACAAAGAACCTTTACTGTTTGCCCTTTACAGCTCTTTCTTGTTCCGCAACTCATGAGAAAAGCAATAATTATTTCTTACAATGCCTTTGTCCAGCTTCTTTTGATTCCACCTAAATCTCCTTTTTCTTCCCACCTCCATGAACAATACCATCCCTTTCTCTCTCACACTAATTCGGATTGTTACTGGCATTGATTTATTCTTAATCCATATTCTTCACAGCAGCAGAACAAGCTCTTTAATGTGGAAATAAGATGAGGTCATTATCTCATCAAAAATCCAAAGTGGCATCTTTTCATTGAACTTAGGTTGGAATCTAGATTCTTTCCACTTTCAACATGGCCGCACCTACCACATCTGATTGTCTTTCTAGTGTCTGTACAAACCATTCAAGCTTTACTCACTATACTACCACACTTGACCTTTCTGTGCCTTGAGCCACCAATTGGTTTGTTTTGGCCACAGGGTTTTTTAAATTTTTTTTTATTATTTATTCAATTGTGCATGTGTGTGTATGTGTGTGTGTGTGTGTGTGTGTGTAGATCCACGGACGAATTCCGGAACCACCATGGACGCCTCCACCTCCTCCTTGTTTACTCTGCTCCGGGATTCACAGGCTCCGCCCACCAGGACCAGAAACGCAGGCGGGCCCCGCTTCCGCCTGGCGTCTATACCTGGGGTCTAGGATCCGAACTCAGGACCTTCCGCCTGCAAGGCAGAGGCTTAACCCCTGAGCCACCTCTCCAACCCCCGCCACAGGGCTTTTATAACTGTCAGTCATTCATCACATGGGATTCTTGCTAATACCTGTCAATGCGAGTGACTTAATGACCTGTCTTCCAAGAGATCTTCTCAGATTATCTCTGAGAATCTGTATAAAATGAATTCAAACTCAAAACTGGTCCGACTATGTCAGGTTACATGTTTGATTGTCTTTCTAGTGCTTATCTATATGCAACTATTTCTCTCAATTAATTCTTTATTGTCTAGTTTGTTGCCTCTTCTTGCTAAGATATAACTTTCCTAACAGTGGGTATTTCTTTTGTTCTGGGACAGTTTCTGACCCATCACAAGGATTCTGCAAACAACTGATGATACATTAAATAATTATCTCACTTAGTATTCTATTATTACTCCTATCTTAACATTTGTGGGAACTGAGACTTTGACAGGTTATATCTGCAATGCTTCATAACTGCTGACTCAGAGTGGAATCTAGGTGGGAGTCCTAAGACTGACTTCCTCAGTATGTTAACGGCTAGAGCATGGTTGAATCCAACATTTCTGAGGTCTCCTTCTAAGATGCCATGATCAGCTCCTGGCCCTCTCTACTGCCTTGGTGTCTCTACTTTTTGTACTCAAAACTCTAGACAGAAATTTTGTGCTTTTCTCAGTTTGTCTCAGAAGTTATATGTTTAAATCCAACCTAAAATATCAATAAGAACATTCAGAGCAAAGCAACATTGAGCACTGAAACAGACATACTTAGAATTTATACGATAAAGTAAAAATCTGATATCTGTGTGTTTAGAAATCCAAGTCTGAAAAATCAAGAAGATAGGTGTCTTTGGTGATCCGACTGGCAGTTCATAATTATTATAACAAACAAACAAGAGATATCTTTTTCTCTTTACTTTTCCTGAAGCTGTTTCTGGACTGGAATAGTGTAAAAAGGCTGTGCTTGTACGTTTGACATGTGTTCTGAATGACTGTGAAAAGATGATCTGTTATCTGCACTTCCTGAAGCAAGATGAGAACCTCGCATATTTTCCATGATCAAAGTGTTGAACAAAGGTCAAGTTACTTCCCTTGTACTTCAAGACAAGAAAAAAGATGCTTGGGTGAATTATTCAAAGGCTTTCACTTTGTATAATATCAAAAAAGAGTTAGATGGGGGAAAATCCATTATTTTCCACAGGTCACCCACCTTAAGAGAGATTCAGTCCTGCACTTCATCAGCCTACTTCAGCCTCTTTCTCAAGATGCAACTTGGTGTGGGAACGCATTCATGATAAACACGTATTAGTCAAAGATTTTTTTCTTTTTCTCAGAGACAAAGATTCTCGAGTAAATTAGATCATATAAAAGATGTGTAAAAATAGGTGAGCACTGAGCAGGGAAGCAGCTATATCAGGCGGATGGATCACGCATGTGTGTTTCATACCTCTAGACTACCAGCTTGCTGTGTCTTGCTCACTGATGCTGCTGTGCCTCTAATTACCTGGCTAACAGGTAAATACTGAACATGGCAAAACTGAGTAGCCCAGAACATCCACAAGCCCAGCACCTGCTTGTGTAGGTTGTGCATGAGTGTCTGTTCTAGTATTTCTGTCCATGTATTTTCTTTTTATTGAAAATTCACGAAACAAAGTTTCTGGCCCTTGCTTAGTCATTATTCTATGTCTGTCACTGTTATTCCTTAATATTAGTGGAGAATTTAGTGGAGAAATCATTAATGTCTGCAATTTTATAGATCCCATGTAAAAGAAACTGTTAGCAGGGTCAATGTACTTTCTTCTATTTCTTGGAATTTCTATTTTGTAGAAAATTTAATCTTGAAAAAGCCACTTAAAGAACAAAACGTATGAAAAAGCAGGATCAAAACTGTTTATATGAATCCTTTAATGCATCCTGGTCCCACTGGAAGACTGTCCATTCAGCAACAAAACCCCAGGGACCTGCAGGCTGCAGGCACTGTTTTACAAGCAGAGGCTCAAAAACAAACACCTACCTCTGTGTGGAAGAGGGGAAGGGCTGAGAATGGAGTAGAGAAGGGAAAAAAATCCCCAAGATACGATATTAAATTAAATTTTGAGAAATGATTATAATTTTCTCAATTGAAATAAAATAAAATAAAATAAAATAAAATAAAATAAAATAAAATAAAATAAAACTACATAGACAAAAGAAAAAGAAGTATGGCCAGCACTTGAGAGACAGGCAAATATATTTTCAGAAAAATACATGTTGTAACAGAACATAGTATATGCCACAGGAGTGGCTCCATGTTACACTGGAGAGCAAGAGAGAGTCAGGAGAACGCATGCGCAGAGCTCAGTGCTTTCATTCGAATGAGCATACTTAGAAGTGCAGATGAATGATCTGACACCCTCTACCCACCATTTTGTGCTGTTACAGTCCTCCTTGTTCTACTGATGAATAAGAAGTCAGGAAAAGGAATTGATGCTGACCAAGAATACCATGTGAAAGCGTGCAAGGTAACTCGTGTGTAAGCCAATTCTAGAACACTCTTGCCAGTATTCCTGAAGCTCTCAATATCTACCTAAGAAATTCCCAGAACTCTAACTTAAAAATCTCAAAATGAATACAGTTGGACAAGCTTTTGATCTCAATGGGAGTTGTACTGACAGAATAGTGCGTTCTCACGCACACGCACACACAAATCAGAAATGCTAATACTACCCAAGACAAGTTTGAGAAAGATGAAAAATTAAAATATGCTATCTTTCACTTAATACTGAAATACAAAAATGAAATTTAAAACCTAGAAATAGTTCAACCAACACATTGGAAGTGTTTCTGGCTAAAGAGAATTAAAACATTTTATTGACATGCTTATTACCTACTAGGAAATAGTACAATTAGAAAAATAATGTCCACAAAGTAAAATCCTCAAAGGTCCAAGCTGTAATTGACATAACTTTATGTAGATAAAATTGAATGAGGAAGATAATAGTAAAGGCACTTGTAAAATTTAATTAAAGTGATGTTTTTCAATACTGGTTCAAGAAAATAAAATAAAAAGGAACAATTGATTATTATATAGATAGTATATAAAGAAACACTGGGGATGGATAGGTTTAATGGAGATTTTTCTGTAATTTATGGAAAAGATATGTGTTGGTATCATCTAATAAAATGATTATTTCACAAAGGTCAAGCCAAAACATCTTTAATATCAAAGCCATAGTATCAGAACACTCTAGCACACTGGGGTACAGTAAAGGGGTCATGTTCAGAGACAGCCTTGTGCAGAATATTCAAGAATTCTAAGCATTTCTGCTTTAGTAAATTAAGGACAATAAGACATCAGACTATTGCCAAGGTAAAAAATGATAAGAGTCCCTGGCAAAGGATTATGGAAGGTTGTAGAATTGAGAGTAGCCTGAGACAGGGGAGAAAGTAAGAAGAAAGCAAAACGCTCTAGAGTGTGCTTCTTAGCACAGAGCCTTACACTGTCCCTTTGTCTCCTCACAGTGTTCCCAGTGAAGAGACTTAGAAACAAGCTTCCATATTGAAGAGCTATATGCTGTGATTTCACTTGATTGCATGTATATAATATACAATTTAACAGAGTATTTCAGTTTTCATAGTGCTTCACGAATATTAATGGTTTTGGTGCTTACAATATTTAACATTAAGGAAAGTATCTCAAAGATGCAAAGTAGTTTAGATCAATGTTAATAGTTAGATCAATGTTTATTTAGAATTCTAAAGTATTTCTTACTCTGCATGTTCCAGCATTTCCCAATGTGCAGTGACTCCTGCTCTATATTTTCTTATGTTTAATAGCTGCTTTAAAAAAAAAAGAAACAGAAAGCAAGCTATTGGGAATCTTGTATTCAGTAAGGACATTTGGAATACCCTTGATGGCCACATCATCACTTTGATGCCATGTCTTAGCATTCCTAGTATTTAAACAGCTTTTGCTAAACTGTTTACATGAATGTCAAAGAAGCTAGTCAAGTTAAATGTAGAGAACTTATTTTAATCTTTTTACGAACTGTTCATGTTCCAACACATGTGAACAGGAAGATGGATACCCAAGTTTTTTCCCATCTATTCTGAGGAAGATCAGCACTCTTTTAAAGGGTTGCTTGAATCTTAGCATGAGGTAACCATCTTCACTTAGATATCACCTTATCTTAATTTCAATTTTTATCAAGAATGCAATGTAAGTAGGAGAAATTGAGTTCATAACTTTCATTTTTACTTCAAACCTTTGACTCTTTTTTAGCAAAAAACAAATGTTCTAGACACATATAGCCAGATATCAGAGACCACATTCTCATTTGTTTGGGCTCAGTTCTGTAGTAAAGAAATAGACACAAGCATTGAAAGTTCTATCTTTATATTTCTTTTTGCATAAAGAATTTCAGTATGATAACAAAGAAGGGGATTTTTATCACCCTAGACCTTAGTTTTTCTAGTCTTCATAAATCTATAAAATTCTTTATACATAAAGGAATTGGGATGGAAATTTAAGTTAATTTTGGTTCAACCTTAAATTCAATTTAGACTAAATATCTATGTTAGTACTAGACACCCCATTTCAACTATCGACTCCAACCTGAACAAACAAAGAACAAACCCATGAAACAAGGTTGATTCGCTTGTTGAGGTATATACAATATTAACAAATGCAAAACTTTGTGTTTAGTACATGTGTTCCCTGCCCCATACGCTGGGAAGAAATGACTACTACACCCTCTGCAAACTTTTTGTGCAAATCAATTTCCATCTACCTTTGAAAATACTCCCAGAAACATAACGTGAGAGTCCAGGCTGTATTTTTCAAAGATGACCTTGAGCCCACCGACTGTCCTCCTCTTCCCCTTCCGCCCTTTATTTTTACATATCTTCTCGTGGAGGTCTGTATATGAAGAATAAATCTGATCCACTATGACATTAGCATGAATATCCAAAAAAAGCAGGTCAAGGAAAACTTAGGAAGAATAGTCTCAAACTGTGAACTTTCCAGAAATCAAAAGTATTTTTCCAGACAAGAAGATAAGGAGATGAAATAAGTAAATAATGAAAAATGGTTAAGCTGTAAATATACTATGCAAAGTTAATTCATCTAATTTTGACAGATTTTATTCTCTACTGTCCTATGTTGCCTCTTGCTAATTTTTATTCGTTTATATTCTCTTTCTGCTTTTCTCCTCCTTCTCCTTCATAATCATAATCTACAGCTTTATCAGGGAGTTCCAGTATTTGCTCACAGCCTGGTATAGGGTGTACAGAATGGAGCAAGACATAGTTTCTGCTTTCATGTAGGTTACAATAGCAGCAAAAACACCAGATCACATATCTTTACCACCCTCACAACAGCTGAAATAGTCCTGAAAAAATATTAAAGAAAGGCAATAGAATGTATCCACAGTGTCAAGATGATTTTCACATAGGCGTAAGAGTCTGAAGGAAGAGGAACTGTATGCTCAGACCACCTCCTACTTGTTCTCTCATAATCAGTCATCAAAGAAAAAGGAAAAACAAATTCCTGCCCAGTGTCATTCCCAGCTTTCAGTTCAAAGGCAGATTTCTTTGCTCTTTCAAGAAGATTAGAATTTTCCCCAAATGATGAAAAGGGGGAAGAAGCATGCGTAGGGGGAAGAGAACAGGAATAATAAAGGAAGGTAAAATTTACATGCCTGATGATGTCACAATGAAGTCTATTATTCTGCCCAATGAATGTGTGCTAATAACATTTTCAAAAGGAGAAACAACAACCAGGGTAAACATACCAGAATTCTCTAAAATTTCAAATATTGTGAGAAGTCTTTTGCAATAGTACAGATAAAAAATATGAAGCCATGATTTAGGTGATAATTTTGGAGATGTAGAGAAGGAACTATTTTAGAGATTAGCAAGAAGAAAAATTCAAGAGCTTGGAAATTATGTATTTGAGTACATTAGGAAGAAATCACATTTCTATAGCATTACTGTGGAGATGGGGAATTATGCTCATCCACAAGATGTAGTAAATTATATATGCAGTAGATTGTAATAAAGACAAAAACAGTTCAAGTACTTGAGCGCATAGAACTTCATTATCTAAAAGCTAGGGAAGTATGGAGAACCAGTAGTTAGATGATAAGCAGATGGTAACCAGCATATATGGTATAATAGTGTGAACACTGGCAATATACATGTATATACATAATCTACATGCGAGTATTGGCAATGCACATGTATGTATATAATATACATGTAGATATGTATTTACATGTAAGTATTTATAGGTACATAAAATATGGAAAGATCTACATGTCTACATTCATTACTTGTCATAGTGGAAAATTATCAAATAGAAAGAGAAAGACCCAGCCTCAAGTTTATCACTCTGGTCCTGAGCTAAGTTATGTCAAGCAAGAGAGAAAGAAATCCATTTTTTTAATTCATTTTTATTCAATTGTGCGTGTGTGTGCGTGTGTATATGTGTGTGTATGTGTGCATGTGTGTTTGTGTGTGTGAGCGGAACCACGGACGAATTCAGGAACCACCACGGATCGCCTCCACCTCCTCCTTGTTTATCCCCACCCTGGGATTCACAGGCTCCGCTCTAACAGGACGTGAAACGCAGGCCACCCCTGCTTCCGCCCGGCGTCTATACGTAGGGTCTAGGATCTGAACTCAGGACTTTCCGCCTGCAAGGCAGAGGCTTAACCTCTGAGCCACCTCTCCAGCCCCCATTTTTTTTGTTCTTTTAACAAATGTTTTTTAAATTCTAGAATGATAGAAAAAGTTTTAGTAGTAAAATATTTTTAGAAATATTCAGAACTCATCATCACAATAAATGATTGATATATTTAGTGCTTAATATGATTGCTTATAAAATTTAATCATTTGCATTCAATATTCAGAATGCACAATGCAAAATATATTTTTGTCTCCTGAGATGGTTTTAATGTTGATGGAAAAATGAATAACTATGGTCAGGAAATGAGTCTCTTTTTTTTCCTTTTTTTTTTTAAAAAACTTTTTATTATTATTTCCGCTCATACAAACTTAACAGGTACACCAGTCCCCTCCCTCCCTCCATCTCCTCCCGACCCCCTCCTCACCATCCCCAGTGCCTCCCTCCCCAATCCCCGGAGCATCCTTTAATGTGCATGCCAAACTCTCCTCTGGGTCCTCCTCTCCGATGAGGTGCAAGGACCCAGGGGCATTCAGGAAATGAGTCTTAATTGCTATGAGTCATAGCAGAATACACGGCACACTTGGTGCAATGCTTAATGGAAGATACTCTCAGCCATTAAGTGACAGAGTGGAAGTTAAGCCTGGCATCACTGCTATCAGAGGCAGAGAATAGTCACTTCTAATGCACTCTACAGAGTTATTATGCTGGAATTATTTAGAAATGTAGTATACAATTGCCGTGGCAAAGAGACACCAAGCAAGGAGATAGGAAGGAACCTCTGTGTAGAACCTCTGGCTTTTGCTGCTCAGGGTTTGGCTTTGGCCTTGCCACTTGTGCATTTTAGCACTTACCTAAAATATTTGAATGGTTTATATTTATCCATTGGTGACACTTTTTCATCTCACTCTATGTTTCTAGAGGATATTAAAATTTGTTGTTGAAAAGCTTATTTCTTAAAGATTTGATAGTAACTTTTCCACATTAAAATAAAAGATAGTGTTCGAGACAATTGTTGGTTATACATGAAATCTTAAAATATGTCTTGGAAAAAATCAAGATGACACTATAAAAATTTCTGCATTTCCAAAATAAGCATGTATTAAAAAAAAAAACACATATTGGTGGGATGAGCTGAAGAGAGGTAACCACAGAGCCTCCCACAAGAGTAGACAAGCCAGCGTGAACCCCGGGGTCCATGGAAACATGCAGGTAGAATGAGAGGAAGTGGGAGGGAATGGTGAAGGAAAAGGAGGAGACGGGATGGAGGGAAGCTGGGATGAATACTCAATATGCTTGTAAAAATAGAAAAAAAGAAAAATATTTGTTCTCCATATAATTTGGAGCAGATGGAGCAAATTTGATTTTTCAAAATCTATCATCTGTTACCTCTTGTGTATCTATCATCTGTCTGCAACCATTAATTTTCATTCTAAATTATTCAGCAAAGTTAACTTAAATATTCTGGACTGTCTTGTACTTATTTTGATCATAAATTCAAAGGTTTTTCTTATGAGGACAACATACAGCAGAATGAGTTTAAATTTGGGAGCTGATTTCTTCCGTGCCATAAAAACTATTCTACATGGGGGTGAATACTGCCAGCAGGACACTTCAGTAACTACAGCAGTGCTGCATCCAGTAGCTCACTGCAATGCAATCTACCCCACGACAGATCTACAGTGGCTCACATATCAATAGTCCCACATGGACTATTGGACCAGCAAGGATTCCAGGGGAAACGACTACATGCAGTGGAAATCTTAGGGACAGGAGTTGGACGAGTGAAGGGGAGCTTTCACATCTGTGGGTTTACCCATTGCAGGGCCACTTATGCTGCCACAGAAGCCTGGCCTCCAATTAGTGCAGGTGTGCTGAAAGGAGCCCTGTGATACATACATGCAGAGAGATGTGAATGTGAGAGGGTCAAGGATGGATAGGTGAACGGAGATGAGGAGGGGTGAGGAGATGGGGAGGTCAAGAGTAGAAATCCATGTTGTCTTTAAAAAAAAAAACAAGACATTTCAATTGCTTGTTTTTACTAAGGAATGTTTTACAACATTTTCCAAGTGAATTTTTAGTGAAATATGCTCTGATTTATGTCATATGGATATATGTACATACATTACTAAAATTATTGTTTATAATTTGATTTGCATTATGGCAAAATTATTAACTTCTACAGATTTTTTGACTCCATCTTTACAATGAAAACCAAAGAAGAAGAGCAAAAAATTCCCCAAGTGGAATTTTAAATCTATGTTTACACTCTTTTAAACAAAACTGTTTTGATATACTAATAACATCGGAGGCCTCTATCTCTTTGTGAGATAGGACAAAAAAGAAAAATTTTCCTATAATGCTCAACTAGAACCCATAAGCAATTAAAAAAATAAACCAAGTACCAGGCGTGTGATACTCCCTATTAAGTTGCTGGTCAGTGTAAGTTTTGCTATTGTTCTTTATTGCCTTCCAGAAACTGACAGTAAAATCCTATTACTGAAAAAGCAATGCATGTTTATCATAGGACACCTATAAAAAACATCTGGAACTGGTCTAGAAACTTTCTCCTTGCTACAGTAAGAAAGCTACTAGGGGAGAAAAGTAATCAACCATCTCAGTAATCTGTGAAAGCTGCAAGCTGCAGCAACAATCACTTTGACAAGAGGCAACTGTCAGCGTAACAGTGTCATGAAAGTCAAAGGGCACAAGCAACAACTTTCTGATTGGATTTAAGGCCCACTTTTCAGCAGGGCGTATTCTTGGTAGTGTAAACCAGAAGAAGAATCTATGAAAGGGTAGGACACAGGCCCTGGGGGGCGAAGGAGGGACAGACTATTAAGATTTAGGTATAAAATAATACTGTGTCACTCTGTTTATTAAATATTTTTGATTATACCCATAGATTGAAGGAACAATCAGCCCTCAACCTAGAAGTTTCCTTCTGCAATGGATGGTGTTTGTTTCACAAGAATCTCAACTGGTAAAAGTACAGAAAATAAAGGATGACAGACTGCTCAGCCCTAAACAGGGCATCTAAGCCATCTACCCACCCCAAAGCTCAGGAAACATGTCAGAAGAGGGAGCGGTAAGATTTTGAGAGCTTGAAGAACAGAAGGAGAACGGCAGACATTATTTTCTGTACATGACAAGGCTGTCACATCCACGAATTCATTGCAACTATGTGTATTTCGGTAAGACCTGCACAGCATTTTTTTTTCTATCAACATTTCACATGAGAGGGCAAGAGGTGCCACATCTCCTTGGGAAAATAATGAGGGTTAATCCTGAGAAGTGGGAGAGATACTTTTCACAATGATATTCCAACTGATTTATGATTCATGTTACAGCAAATGCTCAGGCACATACCATCAAAGGTAATCCCGATGAAACTCAATAGTTCACTCATGCAAAAACCCAAGAAAAAAGAAGGGAGATTGACAGTAAGGAAGAAGAGAGAGAGGATGGAGTTGGGGATTAAGGTATTCAAATATCGTGACTTCACTATATTCATGAAATAAATAAATAATAATAACTAAATTTAAAAATCTGTGCTTGAAATAAAAATCTCTCAACAATGACCACAAACTCCTACTTCAGCCTACTCTTCCTTTCTATTTACATAGATTACTCAAGGGCCAATGTCAGGATTTAACTACTGTCCTACCTGGCAGAGGAAAATTAGACAGTAAAAGCAAGAAAGCAATCTAATGCAAATTCTGATAAGTAGTATTTTTGAAAAAAATATTTTTCTAACCACAAATATCTTATAATTTCTATAAAAGTTCCATCTTAGTATCTTTTTGATAACAAAGATTAGTCTTTAGCTTACATGCAATAAGGAAAAATATTAAGTAACTCATGTTCCAAACTGAAACTGTTCACAAAATATCAATTGAAGAGATCAGAAGTCTGCAAATATCTTAAACTTCAATATGGTTCTGCAAAGTAGAGTTAGTTCAGTTTTTCTGAAGGACATAGTGTTTGCATGATTCTTAAAGAATTTAAATAATTTAGCCTACTACAGGCTATGATATTTACCCACCACCCAGGAAGGGCGGTGGCTCTATCAGAATTTCCAAGCAAATGAACATTCATAAGAATCATTATCAGTGAACTGAAGTTTGATTGAAAATTCAGTCTACAATGAGGTAGTCAAGAAAGTTAGCATTTTATTAGATTACTAAATGTGTTTTGGGGTTATTATATACATAAGTGTTCGTTGTGATATTTTAATAACCATCAAAATGGAGGAAGCAAACTTCTGATCTGAAAGAGGGAGTAACATGTCACCAAAGCCATCTTGTAATTTTTATCCAGTTCCTTCCTATTTTGTCAAAAACAGAAACACTGACCTATTTTGTCAATTAACAATTGCTCAGATTGTCATAATTATATGCTCAGGTTACTTGGAAATTTAGTAACAACACTGCTTTAGTAATATCCTTGAAAAGTTTGTACATGCACAGATAGACAAAGTTTTCTTATTAAATTGTGATTTTTCTCCTGAATTCTCTCTCTGTGTCTGTCTAAACAAAAATAGCATGTCTTTACATTAGACAGGCTTTGTCCCGAGTCACAGCAGCCTTAGACATGTTGCATGGGGTTATCACTTACTTGCAGTCTATAATATATACTTATTTTTGACATTTGTATTAACCCAATAGTGCTCAGAAAGGAATAGAGTAAAAAAGAATAAAATGTAACCTTGTCGGACTTACCTGTAACAAGCACTTGTATGTCCAGAAAGACGAAACCAAAGGCCAAAAGTTTAAGCCACAAATACATGGTCCTATCTGGAGATCAGCTGTGTCCTTAAGAAGCAAACACGCAGCCCTCCTGAAAGGCAAAATAATGGTTATCTCTCTTGAAGCTTTTCTTTGTAAAACCAAGTAAAAAATAAAAGAAATGAAGGCATACCCTGCACTGTTGTCTTATCAGACGGGGAGCAATTTCCTCCTCTGCTACCCTAAGAACAAACCACTTGCTGGTTACAGGCGCTGCCGAGTGGTGATGTCAGATTCGGTTTTACCAACTTCTCCAAAAATACTGTAAAGGGTCCTTTTTGCAGGAAGTCAAAAAAAAAAAATGTTCAAAGCCAGTGCAATGGCGTCCAGTTCCTTAAATCAAGCAGTGAGCACCGCTAGGAAGTCCTCTGAAAGCCTTTACCTCTTTAAAACATCCGTTAGGGCTTTTTAAAAATATGATCAATTCCTCTCAAAATCAGCAACACTTTTCTCACCTAAAATACGATGAAACATAATCAACACGAATATAACAAAACAGACATTGGCAAGATCACACAGCAATGGGAGTACTAAGGAGAACTGAGATCAGTTTATGATAACTAAATTAACAACTGAGCTGCCTTTCTGGTAATTTTTATCAAGTGTTTGTTGGGAGGGTATCCAAACTCCAGTGATATGACTGTTCACACAGTAAAATATGTTTTCTGTACAAGATTACCCCAACATGCTTAATAAATTTTTACAGGTATCTTTTTGAGGAGTGGAACCAGAATTTGTCTTCTACTGGTACCAATTCCGCTTCCAAAATCTGTGCTTCGATCCCAGGGTTCTCCTTGTGCTTCATGAGAGGAAAAAGAGTGAGGAAAAGAAGAGTGAGGAAAACCAAGCATCATTTTGACAAAAATTAACTTGTTTCTTTTTTACCACAGTACTTTCCCAACCTTCCTGATAACTAAAACAAGAACTTAAACTCTGTTTTGATGATATTAATATTCATGTTCTGATGTTCCTACTATGTCCACTAAACAGTAACATACTTACTAGCAACTACACTTGCTATGATCTCAACAATGCAATTCGATGAGTTAGTATCATTATTATATTTATCTATTTGCACTTAAAAATAATGACATACTCTTCAACTTATTTTTCAAACTGCAGGTAATGTATGAGGGACATGTAAGAAGCCAGAGCTCTTGAAATGGCTCTGTAGTCCCTATCTAGGAAATAGTGTAAGATGTCTATTTGGGCAATAAGGTATCTGTGTGTACATGCACATGTGTGTTTGTACATGCTTGTACGTGCTTCACATGTATGTCCACGGGTGTGTTCTCCTGAACATGTGTGGTATGCAGCTGTTGGGAGTCCTCCTGTGTTCTGATGGCTGTTGGGAGTCCTCCTCTGTTCTGATGATATTAATATCTACAAGATCTGTCTCAGTTGCTCCAACTCCACTTCATTTCCTGCCTATGCATGTTAGAAAATGCATTCATTAATTTCCTAGTCCCCATAACAAATTTATTACACACAAAGTACCTAAAACTGACATAAATACAGTCTGATATTTAGTACAGGCTGACATAAGATAGTCTTGATGTTGAAAAGTTGGCCTGTAATAAAAAGCACTGAAACTAGATCTGAAACAGTAGCTGAAGTGAGAAGAAATTGTATTCTAGAAAGATCAATAATGTTCTACAGGGTGCATGAGTTCAGGGAATGGAAAAGGGTGTGTGTGATTTGTTCAAAGCTATCAGGCCTTGCAGATTCTATGAATTTATCTTTATTTTATGAACAGTAGGGTTCTGCTGAATCCTTGTAAGCATGGGTCTTGATGGCTACATAATTGTCCAGATATTTTACTATCAATGACCTATTTCCATGTGACTTCCCAGCACCATTAGCTATTGCTAGACTTTCCTTCCTCAACCACTAGCTTTTGTCAGTTTCCAAAACACCATCTTCATGTTGACCTGACAAACACAATCTTCACATTCTTTGACCAGCACCACCTGCACCTTGACCTTGACTGGCACCACCTGCACCTTGACCTTGACCAGCACCACCTGCACCTTGACCTTGACCAGCACCACCTGCACCTTGACCTTGACCAGCACCACCTGCACCTTGACCTTGACCAGCACCATCTGCACCTTGACCTTGACCAGCACCACCTGCACCTTGACTTGACTAATACCATCTGCACATTGTCCTTGACAATCACTGCTTTTTTTTCTTTAGTAGCTGCCATATTGGGCCCTCTTTGTAATTCTGACTTTTGTGCGTTCTTAAACTATACTAAAGCTCACTACTCAAGCAACTTTTCTCTTCTCAAGTGATTCCAGCCTATTGACTCACAAATGCACAACCTGAGGCAGATCATGCTTTTGGTACCTCAGAGTCATTATACATTGCTTTCAGTAGTCTAAACACACATTTTAAAGACCCATTCTCTCTCCTAATTTGCCTGAACATTTTAGTACATAAACTCCGGTGTCACTATCCCAGACTCATGTTGCATCTATTCACCTCTGTTACTAGATCATCAACCTGTTTTCTAGATAGTAGACTTTCTTGACCATCTTAGGTATACATAATCAACGCCAACACAGGAGTGCTTTAATATGAAACTGAAGGGCTTTTCCCCAGGAGTCAATGAGCAGAGGTAAATGCCAGCCCTAGCAATTATTTGATCCTATAATGTAATGCCAATAAGACTGCCTTAGCTTGCTTGATACAGTAAATCTGTTAGTCAGGCAGCATTCGATAAACAATGTAGACTAATCCCACGGAAAAAGAGGGATAGACTCCAAAGCAAGCAGGGAGCTGTCTTCTCAAATCTGATAAATTCCTGTACCTTTTACAAAGTGCACGAAGGTCCTTGAATATAGGTATGGATAGTGAAATAGATACAACTAAATTACATAGGGCATGAAGAGACCACATATGAGAACATGCAAAATTGGCATAGTGTGTTTTGGGAATTTAAGTGCCTTTCAAGTCTCAGCATTTCAAGTCTTTATGCTCTTGGCATCTCCAAGTCATTACACAGCTTTTGACCAATGTCTAAAACATATTTTAATGATCTAATCTCTATGCTTTAAACTTTTTGGAATATAAGCTCTGTTTGCACAAATTTGTATGCAATATTGAGTCAGTCTCTGACTGACTAAATGGGCTGTTATATTTAGTCTTTCTTGCTTTTTAAGTTTATAAATCGAACTTAAGGTGTTAGAATTCAGAGAATCTCATACTTCAACTATGTATCATTCTTAAAATTGTTTTACTTAAATCACCATTTTTGCTTTCCTAATGTTACTTCTTAAATACAACCTGCACTTACCTTTTCTTTCTTTCTATATCAGTTCCAACTTAGCTTCTCATCTGTCTTAAATGAACAGTGCAAATGCCTCTTAACAGGCTTGCCCATGTTTGATTTAGCTAGCTTTATTTTTTAAATACCTAGTTAAGTTCACAATTCGTTCCTGATCATTTACAACTAAGGGGGTATGAACTCACCAGAAGGGGAGGGCATATAGTCCGGCAGATTAAAAAGTAACCAATTTGCAAATGGGTGATTGACCCCTCCCATTGCCTAATGCCATATGACCCTGCGATTCCACTTTTGGGTATAAGTATTACATCTACCCTTGAATGTGCTCTTATAATAAGTCTCCAGTTTAACAGCTTTCTGTCTCTGGCCAGGGGGTGACATACAGTGCCCATCACGATGGAGTGAAGGGCATTACAGGAGCAACAAAACTGCAAAAGAAAATCAACGAACCACTATCCAGAACTTCAGAGACTCTATATCAACCACCTAGAACTAGGCCAGACTAATCTCTCCCCATCCTGAAGCTCAGGGACATTTGCGGAAGAGGGAGCGGTAAGAGTGTAAGAGCAAAAGGATGGGAGGAGCAATGATTTGCAAGATACTCCACACAAGTTAGGGCCAAAGCAATCATAATTGGACATTGCATGCCCCGCGCAATGTCCAACACACTATTAACCTCACAAAGTCTAGCATCTGCTAAAGTCACCAAGATCCTTGGAGGCAAGGGATTGACAGCCACAGCAGTGTTTCTATGCTTAAGGGGAACACAGGAAAGGGTTCAGGGAAATGCCACTGGGTCCTTGTACGTCATCGGAGAGTAGGGCCCAGAGGAGAGTCAGGCATGCACAAGAAAGGACTCTGGGAATCGGGGCGGGAGGGGTGAGGGGAAGGGGAGCAAGGGGTGGGGGGGAGAGAGGAGGAGGGAGGGAGGGAACTGGTGTACTTATTAAGTTTGTATGAGCTGAAATAATAATAAAAATGTATTAAAAAATTTATTTATTTTTCATGTGTGTGTGTGTGTGTGAGAGAGAGAGAGAGAGATAGAAAGAGAGAGAGAGAGAAACAAAGGACACCATGTGTTCCTGTGGAGGACCAAGGATGACTTCAGGAATCATCCCGGATTGCTTGTACCTCCTTTTTGCTTCACTCAGGAATTTCCCAGGCTCTCCTCACCCAGGCCTGAAGTGCAGGTCACCACAGATTCAGCCTGGCATTTTTGTATGTGACCTGGGATCAGGGAGGCAGTCTTAACCCATGAATGATGTCCCAGGCCCTAGCTAGCTTTAATTATTCTCACTTAGCAGTCCATTCTCCATACTTTGCTAGATAAAATTTGGTCTGTGCATATCTTCCCACTGAATTTAGGATTGAAGGAAACATGCTGAAGAGGCCGGTGCAGGCTTTGAACCTTTCACTTTCCTTAAGTTCTTAAGTGATATCCTCTCTACCTTAAAACATCTGCCTACCCTTTCATATCTACCCATTTTATTCTAACATTCAACCCTGAATCCAGTTGTCTCAGACCTCTCAAAAGAAATCCAATCTCCTACTAGTAAAATGTCTATAAGATCTCCTGTTAAGTTTTTCATTGTCTTCGTGGCATCTGTTATATTCCTTAGGTAACTATGTAATCAAATCTATACATTCCATATACTCCATAAAGACAGCTCTTCTAACCCTTAAGCTATAATGTAAAATAATTGGTTGCTAAAATGGAAAGAAGTCACTTCCTGAAGCTGCTGAGAACCTGACCGTGATCTGGAAAATAAATTTCCTAGGAACAAAGTTACATCAATTTTGAACAATAGAAAACACAAGAATGTGATGATTTTGAACACCTGCTGGAGATTACAAAATCTTATCTCCTACACTTGTTTAATTTGGTACCTTTCTTCTTCCTGTTTACAAAGACCAATTCATTTTTCTGTGCTGTGGGCAGAAAGAAGTGAGCTTGTAAAGCCTTAATTATTTCCGTACATGTAGCAGTGCTTCAGTGGAAGGCCTTTTGATGCTGAGCATGGTTTACACGGGTCAGCTCTGCCTCCTGGAGCATTCGGACCCTTAACTTTTAAAAATTTTATTTAAAATGTTGAAAATTATAATGGATTTTTATTGTTTGCTCTCTCCCCATTAGCCTACCTTAATCCCCCTGTGTCCCACTAAGAAACTTCTTCTTAACAATCTTCCCTCCTACCTCAGTGTCCTGCTTGTGTCCTATCCCACTCAGTCCCATAAGAGGTGTCTATCCTTGCATGTTCCTAGTATCCAGTTACCCATAGTAGGAGTAACTGATACTTGAGATGCCTCTTATTCTGACCAGCACAAACTATCAAAGGTCACTCCTCTAGGGGTGGAGCCACCTTAATTCTTCATTTGTTGTGCATGGTACTGGGCCCCATTTTGTATAGATCTTGTGTAGGAGGGCTGGCAGCTGCATTGTCTAGTAGGCATCACCACCAACAAGACCATCTTCGAGGAAGAGGAACATAAATTTGAATTGGAGACATCTACACAATTCTTCAAAAATAATCTGAGTTTAAATAAGAAAAAATGTTTAGAATAACTTTGAGGTAGAAGCAAAACAATGTGAAAAAATCTTCTGCATTTTTGTAGAATACGGTGAGAATAATATGGCTCCATGTTTTCAAGTAGCTCAGTGAAGATGCAAAGCTAAATATCATATGGTCTCACATGTGACATGAAACTAAATATCAAGTGATATATGCATGGACAATTTGAATGTTCTTAGCTTCCTTTGGAGGACAGCCAAGTATTATATTATTGATGTCAAAGGAAAGTTACCTGTGAGAAGTTACTTGTTTAATAAGAGAAACATGACATTTATAGTTCCTCACTACCTATCACATACTTTTGACATTTAAGTTTTCTTGAAATATGTTTATTTATTTGAGGAGGGATACAGAAAGAAAGGAAAGAAAGAGGGAAGAAGAACAATAACAAGAAGAAGAACAAGAAGAAAGAGAGAGAGACTATCTTATGGAAAGTTAGCCACAGAAAGAATGGAATAAGCATGTAATAAATACGTGAATGAGAAAGTGGGTGAATGAAAGGTGCACATTCCCTTTTCCCATGTAGGGAATCTTGAGTGTAAATACAGCTTTATTAGGTAGTGAATCAGCACTGTACTGCATATAGAACTCTCATGTTTAACTGTTACTTTCCTAAATTTATAACTCCTGCAGCTGGGCTGTAAGATCACATAAAATATGATTTACCTTTTCTTAGCATAGTTCCCTCCGAAGTAAAAAGGTGGATATCGCCTACAGTATTGGAACATGAATTAAATAAACCTACATGTCAAGTGTCTGGCACAATGTCTTATACGTGGAAGGAGCTTTCAAAATGTTATATTGGCAAGGGAAATGATCTATAATCTAGACATCAATTATTTTCTTTGTTTGGGAACTTAAATGCTTTCTAGCCCCTTGACCATTTTATTTTTTTCTTGTTTCTCTGTTTAAGGAAAATATTTTACCTCTTCCTGCCTGTAAAATTAACCCTCACACATTAACTTCCTCAATTAATGATAAGACAATTAATCTACTGAACTTTAGTGGTGATCGACATCAAAGAGTTAAATGCTGTCCTTTTCACCTACTATTCTAGTCCATTTTCTAAATATTGCAATCCAAAATACTAATCGCTTTTGACAAAAGCAACTTGAAAAGCCTTTTCTAACTCCTACCTTAACAATCTAATACCCACTTGCAAGTCTTTGGGGATTTCCACCCAAGCTATTGTCAGCATGCTAGTAATCAGTTGGTTCAGAGAGACCATAGGGGTTTGAGGCTTTTGTTTTGGAAGGAGGCATGCACTTGGGAGGAGCAATATCAAAGGAAGCTGATCTTCCTACTTCCTGGTCAGCCCACTAACTAACCATCACACTGGGCCTCAATCTGCAGCCTGGACCTTTGCGGACATTACCAGATCAGAACCTCCCAATTCTTGTGACTTGAGTATCAGTATGAACCAGAAGTTGAGACAACTGGTCCTTAATAATAATTTCATCAGAACAGAATCAGCTGCTGGAAGCTTCTGAAGGAACAGTGAGTCTGCTTTATGGTAAGCTCAGAAACAATAGCTTCCAAAGTCTATAGGAGTTAGGTTACAATACTGAGACCATTTAGAACACCCAAATCTTCACTTCTACATTTTATCTTAGTTTCTAAACTTGAGGTTAAAAGAAACTAGTGTTTTCTTTTTCCTCATCTGAAATTAGGGTAGATATATTCTATTACTAAAAATGAGGAAGAGGTCCACTGGTTTGGAGAAAAATAATTCAACAAATGCTTCTGTCCATTCCCATGACTCATATCTCCTGTGTAATTAGGCTGTAGGTCGAACACAGGCGAAATATACTCTGAGGCAGTAAGTGAGCAATAGGAAAGGCTTTAAGGAAATGCTGGCTGCCGTCCTCCATTCGCTTCAGGCCTGACTCTGGCAGCCTTAACTTTCATATAAAAAATATAACCTTCCTGTGGGACTACCATGCTGGAGGGGGCCTAAACTTGCCACAAAGAGATGCCATGAGGTGCCCGAGTCAAACAGTCCAGTGAAGAACTACCTGCAAAATGGCCTTAGTTTTGTAAAACATATTTGCATTGTGGTTTGAATATGAAACACATCTCTTAGAACAACTCAGAGTAGACACAGCCAATAAAAGCTTACACTCACTTCTATTTTTTTCAATGAAAACATCCCCTATTTTACTCCTTACAGGAAGAAGAAATGTTCTCCCTCTGTGACCTATAGGAATCCACAGGGCTGGTGGTATTATCATTAGTAATTACATTTCTTTGTGTATTGGCACAGCCTCCTTTTCAAAGTGATCCAAGTTTCCTTTTTAAAATCATGAAATCAATGAAGCACTGCTTCTTAAATCTGAGTTTTGAGGAATAAAAACTTTATTTTAGGCTCTCCCTTAACTGACTTAAGGCTTTGGGCAGCTGTAACTTCTCTCTCTGGCCATTTTCTCCAGCCCCTCCCCCCCGTTTCTGGAGAAGGTTCTTACAGAGGTGGAAAGCAGCCCTGAGACCTAAACCCATCAGAGACCCCTATCATGGCCACAGAATCGGCTTCCGCACAGTGGACTCATGCCCCACTCATAGCAAAGGAGCTCCAGACAATTTAACTAGGACTTCTAAAAGACTCTGCCTTTCCCCTGTTCTTTATTTGGGCTGAACGGCTAAGGTTAAGGGCTGGTGTGTAGGGCTTCTCTTGCTACCATATAAATTCTAGGTTTAAAACTTAAGCAACTTGAGGGAATATTCCAGTTCAGTGAATTGGTTTGGAAATATATCGATTTTATGAGAAGGAATTTTTCTGGCACTGGAATTTCTTTTTATTTTTACAAGCATAATGAGTCTGAAAGGACATTGACGAACATTAACTACTTGGTCCCAAGAAATTGGCTGCCGATTGAGAAACAGACCCAGGGAAATTAAAGCTGTTCATCGCAGTGCTTGAGTGTCCGGGCAGGAATATGGCCTGACTTCATTGAAAAGAAAAATGACAAAATATTAACAACATGGAAAAAAATTAAGCAACTTAAATTCAAACCAAGAGATACAGAAACTTGTAACTTCTGTTAAGGTAAGCTCATTCACCTGAGGGTATCTCTAAATATTTAACTTTAAGAAATCAATTGACTGTTTTCTTAAGTTACAGCAGTACAAATTTTGAACACCTAAACTAGAAAGTGCCTGTAATTCCCAGACAGGAAAAGACTTTCTCCACCAGAATATTCAGTCTTCCAGAAAAGTTTCTGAAATTATGTCTAATATGTTCGAAGGATGGTAACAGGACTTCAGAGCACAAAAGCAGTGGGGAAAAAAAGGCTATCTTGGTGTCAAGCTCATTCTTAACAGTGAAAGCAGACTTAGCAGCCACCAGTTAAAATGCAGTGTGATTAAAGGTAATGGCCTTGTGGCTTGAAGGAGGAAATGATCGACACTGCTTGAGTGGGTTGAGGTGCAAGAGCAAATGAGGAGCTGGGGAGAGAAGTTAGGTGGGGGAGGGCGGGCAGAGAGAGTCCGAGGCTACTGGCCCAGAGAAAAGGCCAGAAACAGGAGAGCCTTAAAATGTCTCCTCCATATCTGCTGGGTTATAGGAGGGAAGGAAGGAAAATCTAGGATGGAGATTCTCCCCAGTATCTCTGTGAGTCAGATTTTGAAGATAAAGTACTCAGGGGTGGAGAGATGGCACAAGGGTTAAGCCTTTGACTGGAAAGCAGAAGGACCTGAGTTCGTATCCCAGATACCACACAAAAATGCCAGGCAGAAATGGAGATTGCCTGTAATTCCAGCCCAGAAGGCAGCACCTGGGAAACACCAGGGCAAAACAATGAGGAGGTAGAGCAATTCAGGATGATTGCTCTACCCGTGGGGTGTCTCAGGCGCATACAGTGCAGTGTCCTCTTCTACACATACATATACACCAACACTTACGCAAAAAAAAAAAAAAGAAAAAAGCAGCACTAGTGGAAGATGGTGATCTCCAGACTTTCACTGAATTAATTTCTTCTGTTTTGTATTTATAATTGTTTTCTGCTTTTGCTCATTTCTACCTGATTATTTCTAGTGCCCACAAGAATGATTGTGCAGTTCAGTAAACTTTCATTAAGAAATAGCTTTCTTTATTTTCTTTATGTTGTGGCTTATTAAAGAAGATGTAGCCTCTGTTCTCTCTATCTGTCTCTCTCCTCCATCCCAATATTCCATATTTCTTTTTTTTCTTTTTATTGTGCACTCACTCAGAATGTATAGTGACTTGGGATTCCAAGCCAAAGTGAGAAGCGGAGCCAACATGCGTCGAGCAGTGTCACCAGAAAGCTACAGGTGACAAGAAAAGAATTCTTAGACCTAAAGCCTAAAAACACTTTTAGGGCCACCTCCTGCTACAGCATTTTGTCCATGTGGTCTCCAGATAACATATGCCGTGGGAAGTGGCCCCTGGCCCAGAGGATGCAAAGAATCCTTGTAGGTCTCCATAAACGTCTCTCTGTCTTCTGATGTGGGCGGAAACGAGCTCTGCCTGCCATGCACGGCTGGTCTCTCTCTCTAACTGGGTGGTGCAGCTGCAAAACATGTGCTGTGACCCTTGTCAGCCATGTTGGGAGCCACAGATTTGTGGTCATGGCCAAGGTTGTCCGCTGCCTTAAAGAGATAAGAACATGGCCCTCTGTGTTGACGGCCTCCCTGACCCCAACACAAAGTCCCTTGGAGCAGCACATTCCGAGGTCCTCATGTACTTCCTTTAGTGATGAAGTAAACTAAACCTCTTCCGCAGTGCACCAGGTCCCTCGTGGGGGAGGGAGGGGAGGGAGGGGAGGGAGAGGGGGGGAGTGACAGGAACCTGAGCTCACAGGAAGTCGGTGGTTCTGCTTTTAACCATCTTCACTTCCAGCTCCGCCCTCCTAACACCCTTCATAACTCTCAGCATCAGGAGCTGAGCTATGTGCTGCTCTGCTGGCCTCCTCCACGACTTCTTCCCGGTAACTGAGAGGAGATTGAGGTTGCTGGAGCAGGAAGCAGCAGGCTGGATTGCTTAGTACCAAGATGGGTCTGAGCTCTGAGCTCACAGCTGTGTGAAGGGAGTTCACTACCCAGGTTAAAGTCCCCTGAGGGTTGTGGTGGAAGTGAGTTGCAAAAGTATAATTCCTTTTTCATGACCACAGCACAAAGGTCACATATATATCACATGCACACTGAGAACAGCAAGTCCTAAGCAGGAGAGCTTCGCCCCACCCCAATTCACATAAGCGTCATACACTTACACACATGCAAGCATGCAGAGCCTAACTGATACATAAATTATAACTCCAGATGGGACCATATTCATTCAAATAAAGAATGTAGGATTTGAGAACACCTGGAATAGGCTGGAATTTGTGGTGAGCCTGGAGCTATGTGAGGGGACCTTGTCATAGGAGGGTGATTGGTTCTGTGCTAGCAAGTGATTTAAAGAAGGTAGAAAGTGATAAAGCCACCAGACATGGACTCTGGCCTCCGCAAGGAGGTAAATACAAGAACATACCATACATACAGAGAGAGAGAGAGAAGTTCAAATATAGGAAGTAATTTCACATAGGAGCTTTAATGCTGACCAATTCTGAGAATTTGAAAAATAAATTAATTTGATGTTAACCAGAAACACAGTGAATACAACTGAAACTGACTTTCTCAGGAGGAAAAAAATGAAAGACACTAAACTGCTTTTATATTGTGCTCGTATTTCTTTAACTTTTCCAGTTACGATAACATTTGAGCATGTGGCTGTTATATTGAAGACCATGAATTTCTAGATGAATAACTTCCTTTAATAATGTACTTCCTTCATTATCAAAGGAAAGAATTATTCATGCATTGTAAGCAGGCAAAACCATAAGTCAAGATAGCATTACATTTACAGTAAAAACTCACTTAAAAATCATTGGCAAGTTAAGTATAAATATAAATAGATAGATAGATAAATGATCGATAGATAGATTGATTGATTGATAGATAGATCAAAGAAGTTACTCATGACCTTCATACCCACATCATCTTAAAAACAGATTTCAGTCTATTCTATCACTTTAATACATTCATGCACAAATCTAAATTATACTGTTGTATAATTTTTACTTTTATCATTATCTTTTCTAAAGTAAGAAATATTCATAATTTTAATATATAGCCATATTTCTTCATCATTGCTCATGCACAGATTTGAGCCAATTATTACATTTAAATTTTTTAATGCAAGGCATTGAGGTGACTAAAACCAAGAGTGACTTGAAGAGATAATCAAATTTTTCTCTGCCTTCCTCTTAGTGGACTAGACCTGATTAGGTTGTTCATGCAGATATACTCGGAGTGGATGGTGTAAAAAATTTACAAAATGACACAAATACTAATCCCTTTTTTCTGGTTGTCCCATTCATTCTTGTGAACAAATCCATTCTCACACTCGATCAGGAATGTTCACTAATAAGGATACAATAGATGGAGCACTCAAGTAAAAATCAAATACTTAGGATCTAAGTCTCATGCCTGCTAAGAATTGAGTGAAGTACAAACTGTTCATGTATGATCAAGTCTTGATTTGGAAAATTGCAAAAGAGATAGTTTGGTTTGGGAATCCTTAACGTTTTTAATGTATAAATACTTAAATGTGAGAACATGGTCTCAAGGAAAGGCCATTTTCTTGAGAGTAAACGAATATGGTGCACATGAACTGTAGCATGCAGCCAGTTTCTGTAGTTCCTCAATTGACTCTTTAATGGCTTAGTATTTTCCTCTATTCCAATATTCAAAAAAAAACCCTTCTCTCTGATGAGTAAGAAGCATTAGTTACAGAAAGGAGTCAGTTTGAAGTCATCACATTAGAGTTTGACTTCAGTTTCCCATTAGAGGTATTTTTACTTCCAGGAGCTTGTGAGATTTTCCATCCCTCTCTTTTTTTGGAGTTCCTGTATTACCTTTTAATTCTGCATCATCCTGTAATCTGCTTAATATCTCAGAGGTGGTGACAGACCAATTCCCTTGCATTTCCATAGTTAATGAGGAAATTACTCTTAGGTTGATGACTAATTCTAAAGGTACTGTGGTGTGTGTCTAGGGGTTCTGCTATGATTAGGTACTCCCCAAATAGGATATGGTGCAGGCAGTTTCTGCTGATAGGATATGGAGTCCATGATTGTGAGGATAGAGTTCTCAAGTGTCCATTGAATCATCTTGAAGTGTTCAATAGATTTCAGCAACGACAGTGATGGTAATGTTGGAACATCAGAGAAGAAAGGAAGGAAGATGTTGAGGTGGCATAGGAGTATGATTCTGCATTTGTGCAGCTGGGAGCACTCCTGTCTCAGTTCATAGGGAAGTCTGAGAATCATTTAAGGAAATTGCCATTCACAAAAGGCAGAAGGCATACTGAGAAACTACAATCATCATTCTGGGATAAAGTAGAAAACACGTATTGCGTGTATTTTACTATGCTTTTATTTTAACTCTACCTGGAAATCACTTACAATGAGTCCTCATCATTCAGAAATAGCATCCAAAATTTCCACCATTTCTACAAGATTAATACAATATTGCATAGTATAACACAGGGATACTGAAATGATATGTCAAATATAATGAAACTGAAGCATATAAATGTAGAGTTTTGTTTTAATTGAAATATTTAAGCCACAAATTTTATGAAACATCAATACTATGCTAGTTTGTTATGATACTCTTACAGTAATTATTCAGTAAAAATACAGACAGTCATTGCCATAAAATATAGGTGAGACAAGTCTGTGAGGAACATAAGCATTAATAATTGAAACGAGAGCATTGTGTTCATATCTACTGCTTCCTGGTTATTTGATGCATGCCACCTTGTCTCCTTACAGTGGTAAAACAAGCACTGAGCCATATAGAACTCTCTTCATGGTAAAGATGGGGAGAAATATTTCAAAAGGACCATCCTAAACTTGGTTATTTTATTCCTTTGTTGTGGATATACATCAGAGTTTAGATATAAAATCTTCTCACAGGCTTATTGGCTTGAACACTTGTCTTCCAGCCCCCGGTGCTTTGTATTCATTATTTTTCCTATTGCTTAAACAAATACCTAACAGAAGCCACCTAAGGGAGGAGAGATTTTATCCTAGCTTAATGTTCAGGGAATACGTCGTGGCAGAGAAGGCAGCAGCTTATAGCCTGCCTGTCTGTAGCCCTACATCTGCTAACTAAATCCCATATCCAAAAGGTTCCACAACCTTCCAAAACAGCAGATAGAGACCACACAATAAATCATGTGGATCCATGGAAGACATTCTACAGCCAACTTGTCCATAGAAGGGGTTGGCAGGCATGGGTCTTCAGGCAGCATCAGCTTCTGACTCTACCTTGACCTCAGCATTTCTCTGTCTAGATGAGAACAAGCTACACTAAAAAGTCTAGCTGACCTGCCTTCCTCACCATGATGGACTGGACCCTATGAACCACAAGCCAAACCAAATCTTCTTTTAAGATGTTTCTGCCATATTTTATCTCATGGCGAAAAATAACTAAGATGTGCTGTTTAAATCTGAATAAACTGCAAATATTTTAAAATAAATAAATTAACTGGGAATGATAGCACATGCTTATAATTCTAATACTTAGTAAGCTGTGGTAGAAGGATGATGAGTTAAAAATTAGCGTGAGCTGCATAGGTAGACCCAGCTCTAAAAGTAAAGGGAATAGGGAGAAAGAAGATAAATGAAAAGAAAGAAGATAAGATTTAAAATCACATTCATATTTTTAGTCTCTCTTCAAAAAACTAGAGAGTAGTATAATATTAGCATCCACATTCTTAGGATAATATTTGAAAGGGGAGAAACTAATGGTTTCCTAAACAAGGCATTAACTAGCCACGATTTTTCCCCATTATATATTGTAGATATGCCATATACATAAAGATGCAAAAGCCATATTTGATTTGGTGAATTTTTACAAAGTTAACACAAACTTAACTTTTATACTTATAAGGCAGCCAAATCAGTAAACAGAACATGACCAATTCTGAACAATTGCCCCACTGCCCCCCTCACACACCATGTTCAGTCTCAGTGACTTGATACCCTCAAGGTCACTCTTCTGAACTCTTGTGGTACATGTACTTTCTGTTTGCTTTTGAACTTTGGGTAAATAATGCACACTTTCTGCCTTATTGGCTTCTATGATATCATTATGCCTATAGGTGTCATGTCATGTGCACTGTATTGAAATCTGGGTCATTCTGGTTGTATGGAATTCCATTCATGGACATATCAACTTACATCTTATTTTTTTCCAGACTGGGGCTACTGCAGATAATGCTGCTATGAAAAAGAATCACCATTTGGTGAACCCACATATAACATTTATAGGGATTCATTTAGGAGTAGAATTCATAAATTTTGTGGTACTGCTAGAGTGAAATATTTCCAAACCAAACCTACCATTTTTTACCCCAAAAAGACAGGGAAGAGCATTCTAAATGTTGTCTGTTTCTCTGACATACCTCCTACCTTGCCCTGTTCTTTGCTTTTTCATTCTATTAAGGTATAATGCTATTACAAAGTATTTTAGTCTGATTTTCTCCTAAGGAGAAATGAAGTTGTGTACTCTTCATAGATCATTAGTCATTTGGATGTTTTCTTTCATGAAATATATGGAAAAACCTCTTATTTATTTTTTCATTTTGAGTTCCTTAACTTTCCTAGGGATTTGTTAAAAACAAAACAAAACAAAAACTTTGTATATCCTTATTGTAATGCTTTCCCTGATGTGTATTGAAAGTAACTGTCTTCACTGTTTGGCTTGGCTTTTCATGCTTTCACAGGCAATTTTAGTGAATATTTTAACATAATCTGATTGCCTTTAAAACTTTCTATAAATACCAACAGTTTTGATCTTGCTAACAAACATTTTGCCCATTTGACATTCATGAAGATATTCCATTTGCTTTCTTCTGAACAATTTAAAAATTGATATTCACCTCTTCAGTCCCTTTAAAATTGATCTTTGTCCACAATGTTGAGATCAGAATATCTGTTCACACAAATACCAAACTGATCCAAGAACATTTGTTGAACAATCATTCTTTGCTCCAAAATACTATAGTGATATTGTGTGACAGATCCTGATTATCACTTGATATGATGGGGAATATTGGTAGTAGGAACCTCTGAATGAGTTTTTGAGGGAGTTTTCAGAGAGGATTGAGTAAAGGGTGTTTGCCCTGAATGTGAACTATACCATCAATAATAATTTTCTGTTTTAAAAGAAGCATCTGGAATAAGATCTAAAAGTCTGCTTAACATTATGCATGATACTACCTTGTGATAATATTTTATTTAGTAGTTTTGCATCATTTCTTATTTTTCTTTCTCATAAGTACAAATCTTTTGAGGATAATGCTATTCTAGCTCCTTTAAACAAAATAAGAAATGTTTTCCTTTTGATGTTCTCTAAATGTGTCTATGTAAGACTGGTGTTATTTCTTACCGTAAGATTAAAAATAAAGCAGTATTTTTCCTCACTCTTATACAAAGAATACCACCCAATTTTTCTCTAAAAAAGGCAAAGAAAAAAACTTAATAAATATATGTAATCAAAATTTTCCTTCAGGCAGGAAAACTATTTTTAGGCGACCTATGATGGAAAAAGCAGTTTAAGTGTAAAGCAGTATGATTGGATCTCAAGGCAACAGAGTTGAGCTGGGCACCCAGCAATGTCTGGCTGCTCAGTGACCTCTCTGCTGTAGTGTTTCCCTCCTGGATAAGGAAGGACACCTGTCCCATGAGGGTCTTATGACCTACTTTCAGGGGAAGTAGGTCAGAACGTGATCTTTCTAAGCTTTATGGTGTGTTTGGAGGGAGAGAAAGAGGCAGAAAGGCGGAGAAGGTCAGCAGCATCTTGCTTCCTAGGCCCTCTCTGCTCCTTCAGCTCAAAAATGCTCCACTTGCTGAGACGCCATACTTTGATGTATTATGTTATGAGCTCTGACAACAGAAGCCATGTGTGCCCAAGGGGCTTTCAAGGAAGAGGAGAGCAAAGACTTTTCATAAAAAGAATCACTTTATAGGTTTAAAAAGTTTTGTTGAATTTTCAAGTTCTTCTTGAGGCAGTTGTACCAAGTTGTGCTTTCAAAAATATATTTTGATCTGAATCAATAAGTTTTTCATACAAAATTATTCTCAACATCCTTTTGGTATGTTTTTGAATGTTATAAGGCTTCAGTGATAGCAATTTTCAACTACTGAGAGAGATATTTATTATTCTCCCTTTCTTTTGCTGGCTGTTCATTAATCTTTTCAATGAATCAGTTTCTGGATTTTGCTAATTTTCTCACATATATTTATTTTATAGTTTTTTCCACTATTATTCCCATACATATTTTCTTTCTTCTATATTATGATTTAATTTACAAGTCTACTTGTAAGTTCTTGAGCTGGGAACTTGCATCATTGATTTTTGATATCTAATAGTTGCTTTGTATTGCTAAGGTTAAATTATGTCTGTTACTTCCTTCACCTCTGAAGGAATTAGGCTTTATTTGTCCTCTTAATATTTGCAAGTGAATATGAGTAAAATGATCACTCATTCAAATTCAGGTTTTTCTCACTCTAGGTCTTTCTTGTTCACATAGAATTGACCATATTAATAATGACATGGATGATACAACCCAAAAAGAGATGGCAGGAAAACAAATGAAACAAAGTAACTTCAGTTCTTTTTTCTCCCTAAGAGCAGCTATGAATGTAGATAAGGCACAAAGAAAAAACCACAAAAACCGTGTCTAGAACCTAACTTTATGACTTAGATAACTCTTTCAATATTCTGAACACATTATTTCCTCATTGTAATGCAAGAAGCATGGAATAATTATTTTCAGACTTCTTTTCTACCATAATAAGAGCTTCAAAGAGGGAGTGATGTATTTACTAAAGATACAGAGATTGCAGATGTCTGTGAAATGAGCATCAAATTTTAGCAGTAATAGTGGGAGCAGAGGGTTTTAGAGTCCTTGTCAAGGAAACAGACATTTGCAGCAGTGCTTGTTAGCCAGGAAAACAAACCAAGTATCAATTTGTATCAGTCACACCCAGAGAGCTCTTGTGTGGTGTGTGTGTGTGTGTGTGTGTGTGTGTGTGTGTGTGTGTGTGTGTGTGTGTGTGTTCTTGTTTTGTATGTGGACACATTTATGTGAGTGAATGTGTATGGGGCTGTCTCAGGTCAATATCAGGAATCCTCCCTGACTATTTTGAGTCTGGGTCTCTAATTAGACTCAGAATGTACCAGCAGGGTTACTTTAAGTGTTCAGTTAACACTCAGAATTCTCCGGTTCCACCTTCTGGAGCTAGAACTACAGTCTACCAACCCTCCCAGGCATTTTACATAGGATCTGGGGATCTGAACCCCATTCATTTTGCTTGGGCAGCAAGAAATTAACCTCTGAGCTGTTCCACAAGTCCCATAGAATTCATTTGGTTTGAGTAGAGGGTAGGGTTAATCAAGAAAGATCATCAGATAGTTAAAAAAGGGCTGTAGATTCAATTATGTTTTAGCATCAAAAGAGTGTCCACGCATATGTTCATAAAAATACAACGTAACAAATACTGTATTTATATAAGGCTAATCTTAGCAAGACAAGTCATAACACAAAGATGATCCATGAATTTTTTTAAAAATTACTTTCTCCTTACAAAAAAAGTTGACTACATAATATCCTTTTGATATTATAAGGGTACATACATGTCAGAAATAGGTTTGATCCCCTTTTGACATGACGGGAGATATTCTTTCTTCCCATTTTCTTAGAATACTTGCCTTAGAAAAGTTGCAACTTAAAGCACTTTTTTCCTCTCCTTGATGTGTACCTATTTACAATTTTATGCTCACATGGACTTGTGTATACACACACACATACACTTTTGAAAAAATCTTGATAGACCAGTTTGTTGGCCTTATTATGAATAAGCACTTTCTCAAAGACCTGGGAGTCATCTTTGAAATGTCACAGAGTCTTCTTATCTCCCAGTTTCTCTGGGATGGGGGAAGCCTACCTTTGCTTCAAGGCATAAAACTTCAAGTTGCAAAACTACCTTCTGCCATAAAGATATGAGATATTTGTTTCCTTGTGGATAAAACAATGTCACCTACCATAGTAAAGTTAGGGTAAACCAAGCAAAATTATTGGTAACTGCATAACATAACTGCATAAATTGTTTCCAAAAGCCATATGTGAAATGGTTGTATATATTTGGTTATATAAAAAGTAAGTGTTTTTATTCTGTTCTTTTTTCAAATTCTTAACAAACTGTCCACGTGACATGGTTTAATTTTATTCATAATCAAAGAGTTTTCTTTTTTTATTAGTTTTTGGAGAGGAGGTCTGGGCAGAGAAGTGGTTTTATTTTAATGACCTTTCTCCAGCGCTTATCTAGAATTGAACTCAGAACTGGACAATCTGAAATTCCTGAGCGTATTCCCATGTAAAAAAGGCCTTCCCACCTACCTAGATACCTTCCGAGTGTCTCTCTAACACACTACTAGCTCTCTGGCCAGATGTGCACTGTTCTGTGCTAGAGAGAAAGAAGGAAGAAGAGAGAATCAAGCTCAAATCCGGTCACTTACCCTCAGAGTCCTTTTCTTGACTTCTGAATAACTTATAAAAGGCGTGATACTCCACTACGGAGCTCTTTTTCTCATTGAATGTCTAAGAGTGGATGTTACATTGTACTTCTCTGCAAACATAAGCGGAGATAAGGATACCTGCAAGCTATTGCGATATTCCAGAACCTCTGGCTCAGACAGGTCCCACGTCCTAGGAAAGTGTTTACATAGCCATGTCTTCATAAAACTTCCAAAATTCAGATCTTCCTCTACTCCTTCTGGTAAAGAGGACTTGCCAGATCATGAAAGCCTTAGGTTCCTGCTGCGAAGGACAAAGAGAAATAGAAAAGGGGCAGGAAAGAGTGCAAAAAACGCCCTGCAGTTATGTTTGTCCAGAAGACAGAATTTTCAAAAGAGAGTACGCACTTTCCGAAGACAGCCGCAATGATTTCTTAGAACGAAAAAAATTTTTTTCCAAAATTTCTGCCATGTCATAGGAAATTCAGTTGCTGAAACAACCTGGCTTCTTGATATCCAGCAGAAAAAAAATTGTCACAAACAGTTCACCAATCCATGTATCCCACTTTACTTCCACAGAATCTATTTCACACAATTGAAGCAACTAAGAAGGCGGCATAATTACTACAGCATGTCATGGTTTGACTGTGAGTTGTCCCCCACAGGCTCCTGTGTTTGAATCCTTAGCAAATGTTAATGTTTGGGAAGGTCTTGGCACCTTCAGGAAGTGGAATTCGGTTGGAGGAATGCACATCGCAGGAGGTGGGGCTTGAGGTTTGCTAAGCCCGCCCTGCTTCCTCTTGACTGTCCTGGCTCTGCAAGGACTGCTGTGTATGAAGCCACTCCAGCTTGTGCCTCAAGCCATGCCTTCTGCTATGAGATGCCTCTCAGAATGGACTCTAGCTCTTTACAGGAACCATAAACTAAATAAATCTCCCTCTGCCCTTTAAATTGTATGTGACCTGTCTTACAGCAGCAGAAAATAAATGTAACTATTAGACAGTATAATCATTCCAATGGTACCAACCATCTTTTGAAACCAGAATGTTTTTAAAAGTGGCCACATTTTGGAATTTCAGAGTGTAAGTTGTAAATATGTAATGTGAATATTCTTTTATCATATGATAAGGTCACTTTACCATAGATGAATAAATCCTTATTTATGTATAATTTGTTCATATCTTAAAATCATATTATATGACAGGGGAAAGTGACAACCTATGTCCCAAATGTTCTATTTTTTTTTTGCAAGACTTGGAATTCAAATCAAAACATTCATTAAGCATAGCAACAAACAGGACCAGCTGTGGGATGTATGAGAAGAGCAATCTGCCAAAGTTGATTTCGATGCTATGGAATGTATACAAACTTCCAATGTGGAAAGCAGATAATCCACAAGCCAGTTGGAATTCTCAAAGGTCCCACAAATGAGACCTTTCTTTTGCAAAAATAGTGGGATTATTTTTCAGCTAAAAGTTGGGCAGGGATGGGCACCTCCGATCTAAATGGAAGGCATACGACTTAGGCCTGGCTGTTCTGGAGACCGTTATCTTCTAAGAGCTTCATCTGAGGCTCTGGAGTAGCTGTATTCAGTTGGAACTTGACCCTCTATTTTCCTTCATCACATTTCTCTCTGAGGTGCTCTCACTCTTCCACAAGATAAATGTGACATAGAGGTAAAAAAAAAAACATATACACACACACACACACACACACACACACACACACACACACATACTCTACTATATTTTCAAACTCCTGTCCACAAAATGCTTTCCACTTGTACCTGGTCAGCCATGTGTAATTGCACTTGGTCCACCTGCACATGGTTGACCACCTATAATTGCATTTGGTCACAGACCAAATGGCTGGATTCTCAGGGCAAAGGTAGTATCAGAAAGTGGGTCAGAGGTCAGCGAAACCCTTCCAGGCTAGCTCACCATCAGTTCAGGGATTCTGAGGATGAGAATGAAAGTAAAACCCTCAACAAACCATTCCCACTGGTTCTGTGTCTTCTTTTCTCACCTTTCTTAGATAAGAATCTTCACAACTCAAGACATGTCATTGCCAGTTGCTATAGAAACTTATTTCAATCAACAGAAAGCACCAAAAACTCTTCCTTGTCACACACTGTTTTTGATCCTTGTTTTGTTTTTTAGTCTTTAGTTTTTAATGACATCTAACAGCTAGTAGTTCTTGAGAAATAGCATTATGTTTAACAGTGCTGCATTATCCATCATGGGTTAACAACATAAAATAATAGTCATAGCATTCTTGGTCAATAAGAGTTCTCCCATTGTTGATATTTTAGTAATTAAAACATGAAGAGCTCAGGTTTAAATACCAAAATTAGTCATTTGAATTTTGTAAGTAAAGAAATCCATCTAAGTTTCACTTTTATAAATGAGAAAAAATACATACATGGGCATAGGAAATATTTTTTTGATAAGAAAGAATGTGAAAAGGAATCCCAAAAAACTGGATAGTGAGTTTTAATATTGGGACAGCTGTTAGACATCTACTGTCTTTTGCCATATAAATGAAGCCAAAATTTCAATAGCCCCACCAATTTTAAACAACTTCTCCAAATACTCAACTTTTTTTTTAAATGAAAATTTTAAGATGTATTTTTTAATAAACAAAGTAATGGACAAATGTACCTTTTCATTTTCTGTAGAAATAAAGCTAAATGCAATGTTCATCTACGACTAGTAATACTGTCTCTAGGAACTAGGTCACATTCCCATATGAACTGTATTGAAAATTAAAACTTTTATAGTCTTTTTTTTCCTCATTAGTCTGACTCTACGGGAACAATCCATTTTTCTCTAAGAGCCTGTATCACTTGTGTGGTAGATGACTTCAACTTTGGCCCACTGATAGGTCCCACACACACAAAAAAAGCAATTCCTATTACAGGACTTTAAAACAAAATCTGTTGTAAAAGAACTGTTTAAAATGACTCTCATTTTCCTTTCTGGTCACTTGTAACTCACCAGTCAGGAAGGGCATAGAATCTGGCAGATAGATGGTAACGATCCTGCAAATGGGAGACTGACCCCCCCCACACACACACGCAGTTCTCTTACTCTTATTCCATCTATCTTTGAATCTACTCTTACAGTAAGACTCCATTTTAACAGCCCTTTATCTCTGGTGACATCCAATACCAATCAGGATAGAGCGAAGGGCAGTGCAGGAACAGCAAAACTGAAAATAATAAACCATAATTCAGAACATCAGAGACCCTACATTAATCACCTGGAACCAAATCTCTCCCATCCTGAAGCTCAGGGAAATTTGCAGAAGAAGGGGCGGTAAGAGGCTAAGATGGGGAGGAGCAATGATAAGCAAGATACTTCACACAAGTTAGGGCCAAAGTAACCATAATAGGACTTTGCATAACCTGAGCAATGACTGACATATCAATGAACCCCTCCCCCCAAAGTCTAGCATGAATTACAGGCACTAGGATCCTTAGAGGCAAGGGATTAACAGTCACAGTAGTGTTCCCATACTAAAGGGGAGCACAAGAAAGGGCTTTAGGCAATGCTACTGAGTCCATAGGCCTCATTAAAGTGGAGGATGCAGAGGGAAGTTTGACATTCACACTAAAGGATGCTCCAGGGATTGGGGGGGAACGGGGGACACTGGGAGAAAGGGAGGGAGGGGTGAAAGGAAGGGGAAAAGGGGGGAGGGAGCAAGGGGGACTGGGGAGGGGTGGAGGGAGGAAGGGGACTGTGGTATCTATTAAGTTTATATGAGTGGGAAAAATTAATTAATTAATAAAAAAAGAAAAAATTGCTCTCATTATTTCAAAGCTCTTATTACTGCTGCAGGACATAGTGGGGATCTATTTGACAGACTTGGGAATCTCAAGCACACCATTGAATAATTGTTAGCTACAGCCTCACCATCTTGTAAAGCTTCTTTCACACTAGTTGGAAAGTAGAGATTCAATCAAAGGATCACACATTTTAAATTCCATGATAGAACATTTCTTCCATCCTCCTGTCTACTGCCCCGCTTCCCTAACAACTCCCTTCTGACTCCTTAGCAACAGTCTGAGGTCATAAAAGATTGCCTTTCACCCAGAAGAGCTCTCTCCTTGGTACTTCCTCCAGCCATGTTGTTTATAACAAGCTCTCTTCCTCTCTCCCTATCCTACCTTTAAGCCATCCCTTCTATTCTAATGCTCTCTCTCCTCAAGGTTAGCATATGGATCCTTTGGTCAGCATACCACAACCCTATTAAAACTTGTATTTCTTAAGTCTTTCCTCCCTGTTAGTTTCTCTTTATCACGGACCTCCACACCTGGCTCTTCCACATTGTCCAAGTCTCTTAATCCCACACAGATGCTCTCTCCTTCCTGATTCGTGGTTATCCTGTTCATTTATAGTCCTTCCCAGGCTAAATAAAGTCGACTTGCATTGCTGTTCAGAGATTGGTCTCCATGCTTCGTACTTCCTTGTTTCAATTCTCACTAATATTTCCAGTCAATAAAGAGTCTCTTCTTGTAGGAATCTAAGTGTCACTGCGAATATGCCTTGTACTATACAAAGACTTTGCTAGTATATGCAAAAGAAGCCATTACTTAAGCACATGGTAAATTTGGGAGAGCGAGACAGACAGAGAAAGAACCACATTTATTTTAGCACTTCCAATTATAGAAGAAAGTGTAAACAATTAAAGATAAGAACATGACTAAAGATTGATGAATTACATGAAGCAGATATTTTGAGGCTACCGACAATGTAAGAAATAATAACAGGAAGTCTACATACCTGATAATGAATGTAACTGCATAGTTGAGTTTTATATTTTACAGGACAAAGTCCCTTGACTTACACCAAGAAAACAGGACATAAACAGTTAACCAAAATGATTTAGCATGTGAACTTTTGTAAAAGCTGTTCAAATCAGTCCTTTAGCTTTTAGGTAGGAAAGATTATACATGAAAACACAGCCCAGTAATTAAAAATGAAAACAACCAGAAAACTACAAAAATGAACTAATGTGATAATCACTTATCTTTGAAATTAATACTGTTTTCGTAAACTTCATTCATTTTCCTAAATATCTTCAAGTTGTGATATTTGGAGATTTTTTTAAAACATTTTAAACTTTTTTTAAATTAGCATTGCAATCATGCAATAGCAGACTGTCATAGTTAGAGCCAGATTGTCAACTTGACAATTGAAAGCTTCTGCTATGGGCACATTTGTAAAGAATTAATAGCTAAACCTTAAGTAAACCTGCAGGAGATTGTCTAACTTGTGGGAGATTCATCCAATGGTGGGTGGGATCATTCTCCAGTTCCTTCAGCTCCTAGTGTTGGTGTGGACTGTCCCCGCCAAGCTACAGTAAAAAGTGTAACCAGGCAATCATAAGACAAAATAAAACCCCTTCTTTTCATAAACCATGTGGTCATGAATTTATTGGCAACCACACAGAGCAATTGCAACACGGGCTTCAATGCTGACACTGTAGTTAAAGCTGCCATGACCGATTTAAAAGAAATGAGTCACTTATGAACATTGTGATGATCTTGTTCATATACTTAAGTTAGTCTAAGCTATTTTAAGGGATAGATCCAAGTGTGTGTTCACTGGAAGATATCTTCAAAGAATTTCAAATTCAAGAGGTATATAATATATTTGTCTTTAGAAAAGCTAGAGAAGTTAAAGAAAATCCTTTGATTCTGCTTTAGTATCAGCTTCCTTAAACTGACAGAATGTTCACTTTACATGTAAGTTAGTGAATTAAAAGCAATGGGTTCTGAAAATTACCTGTATTCTGGACCTACCAACAGGCTACGTTTTCTCAGATGCATCACTATCTACATTTGTTCCAGAAAATTCTTTGTTGTAGAGCCCTCTTCTGTGTAGTATAAGATATTCAGCAGAATCCCTGATACCTGTTAATGAAATTACATTGACTTTGCACAGTTTTAACAACCAGAGCAATGTGCTCAAAGCCAGCAACCTACATTTGATCTGTGGAACTCATATGGCAGAGGGGCAGAATTAATTGCCTAAAGTTGTCCTCTCCTCTCTTCTCTCCCCTTTCTTCCCACACCCCTCACAAATAAGTAAATAAAATATTTGAAAAAATTTGTATTTATTTCCAGTACCCAATGGTAATAAAATTACGTCCCCCACACATACACCTATTGAAAGCTAAGTAAAGGGTATTGGTAAGCTTTTCTAACAAATGTCTGTTAATGCAGCTTGGAGGAAGAGCCCAGGTCTAGCACGGATATGACTCTGGGTTCAATCTGCAGCTCTAACATATTAGTCCACTTGTCCAAAAAGAAGAAGAATTTTTTTAAATATCTTTTGCCCAGCATTGATTTAAAACCACTTCCAATTTGCATAGAATAAATTTCTTATTTTGCATAGAGCTTCTATTCTTTTTCAACAGCTGTGAGAGACAGTTATAAGATCAGTGAAGAAGAAAGTGACGTTAGCCAGACAGGGAATGGAGGGCCGCAAAGTTGTACCATCTAACCAGTATGGAGGAAACATACGGGATTGTCAGAGTTGCTCTGTGGCCCATCAAAAATCTCCATCTCTTACACAGATGAATACAGATATTCCTAGCTTTTCAAGCGAGAAAGAAAAGGCTTTGTGTAATCCAAAGTGATTTTCAATGAAACAGAACATTTACATTTGTCCTTGCTATTTCCCTGGGGTGTGCCATGGCAGAATCCTCACCCAGGGTGAACCTCCCGCCGCTGCTTCAGCGCACCGGCTCTCCCGCTGTCATTTTTGATGTGGCCTCGCAGAGTCCTGCTCAGAGCTGACTTAGCTCTGGGCTGCTCCTTACAGAAAATGTTAACAAGCTCAGGCATTGAGGAAACGGCTCTCCTGCGGGGATTCTGACCCGAGGCCACAGATTCAGTAGTGAGTTTATAGCTTCATAGCATGTTTTTAATTTAGTCACCTCAAAGATTTGTATTCCTCAGACTTGCAAACTGCCCACCCGCTCCCATCCCTTGAGGGTCTTCTCCCCCTATTCCAACCCCAGAGGAAGTTTCTCTTGTAAAGAACAGTCCAGTTGGGGAACTAATGAGCTACACACACTGCTGGATGCTGTTTTTCCCTCTTCAAAAGGCAGCGCCCCGGGAGTTCAGTGTTGGCGCACCGCTGAAGTCGCCACACATCACCCCCTATTCCACCGCCTCCACCAAGGTATTTTCTGTTTTTCAGACTTGGTCACTCTGACTAGCTTTTCATCTGGGTGTGGACAATGAAAATTTTAGGAACGCCTGAAAAAGCAAGTAATTACTCATTATTTTACATATTACACAGAAATTTCTCATTCTGATGACTTAGCATGTAACATTAGTTCCTCTAGTTACTGACATCTTGGGTTGAGAATTCTTCATGGTGAGTCTGTCCTGAAGATGAGAAACTATTCAGTCACACTCCAACATTTTCCACCAGGCACTGGGCACAGACCTTGTTTATCTTAGTTGCAACAACCGGCACTCTTGTTGCCATCGTCCATTGGGAATAAAATTGTCCTTCATTAAGAGACATTGATAGAATATATAGCACAGTAATTCTCTTTCCAATATGTATTAAGCACTCTGATAATGTTACACATTCACTACCAGAAAGACCAAACCCAAAATTTTCTTCCCCCAAAGAATATTCTTTGTAGTTAAATGTTTTTGATTTCCCCCGGAGATGTTGACAGATGTGAGATGGACAGGAACCCATTCAGAAGGAAGGCATAGTTTTTCATTGATTACAAGAGGTTTAAACAAATAAGTGGATAATTTTCCACAGTTGAAAGAAACAGGGCGATTTTTATTAACGGTTTCATTGCCTTGATAGGATTCAGAAGCCCTCTGCTCTACAGTGTTCAAGGGAATGGATGGACTGACTATACGCTAATGTCCAAATGTTGGCTCCTCATTCACCTGTGATTAAACAGCAGCAAGATCCTTAGGATTACCAATAGGAAAATATTATCAGGGAACAAAGGATGAAAAATATCCCATATAATTCTTTAAAATTAAATCAATATAGTTTTTTACATCACTGAAGCATAAGGTACACTTGTTGATTTTTTTTAGCTAAATGCAACTCAATTTTATAAAATGGTGAAGTTCTAAATATAGCTGAGTAATTTGTGGTCTAATTCATGTAGAAATTAGAACTGAATTTATCTATTTAACATTGCAAGCATTGCCCTGACACACAAACTTCAATGAAGGCTTATCTTATACAATAATAATTCAGTCTCTGGTAGACAGTATAGAAGTTGATTTATGCCAAGTAGAATAATTATGAAAAATGACAAAGAAAATAAAAAAGCAAAAGAAATAGTAGAGCTTTAGCTGCATAGTGCTTTTTCTTTAAAACTCTGCAATTTAAAGGATAAATAGTTATTACAGAAGAGAGCATTAAAATGAAATAATAAAATATCTCCAAAGAAAAAACAAATAAGTCTTAGTTTATCATACCTGTTACTAGGAGCAGGGATAAGAAATGGGGATTTTTTTCTTGCAGTAAATGAGATAAAGTGGGACTAATGAATTCTAAGGGATCTTAGATTCTTCTCAATATATTAGGAAGGCATAGTGATCTCAGTAAACATCTTGCTTGCTGTGCAAATGCTAGGAGGAAAGCAAGTTTCCTTGCAGGCATGTTGCAACTCACGAATGCAATGGAGGAATGATACTGAAGAATGCCAATCAAATTTAGAAATAGCAAAGCTCTCACAGCAGAGGTCAAGGTTAATTAAGACATGGTACTTCAAACAAGTGCCCTGGAAATCAGTGCAGCAACCCGGAATTATCTTCAGTTAGTAATTCATTCTGAAGAAAATCAGCATCTACATGGATTGTTTTAGTTTCCATCAGGTCACAGATCAGAACGCTGTGCAACAGATGAACAGAGAAACATGGGGGAAAAAAGCTTCGAAGTGTGTCAGAAATAAGAAAATTCAACAAATTGCTTCAGAGTAGAAATTGTGTTAGCACTCTAGTGAGAATAAATGGAAATTAATACAAAAGCCTCATTGTTAAAATTCCCTATTACTTCTAGATAATAAATATATTTTTGTTTAAATAAATATTAGTAAACCATATATATTGTTTCTTATAAGGATTTTTTTCCTGATAAGCTGTAGTAATCTTTTTCTATAGCCAAATAATAACAGAATTACTTTTATGTATCATTGTAAAAATGTTAAAAATGTGCCTGCAATGAACATTTTCCAAACAAAATTTTGATGTGTTGAAAGTAAAACATGTGATAAAATGAAAGAACTGAACATACAGCCCAGGAAATGGCTCAGTAAGGAAGAGCACTTGCTACTCAAGTATGAGAATATCAGTGCAAATCCCCAGATGCATGCAAAAAAAATAGAAGGTGAATGTGGGCACCCATGCCTGTAATCCCATGCTGAGGGACAAGGCAAAGGACACAGGAGGATCATTGTGCTCACTGACTGCTAGCCTGACTGTACATTCAGTGAGAGACCCTGTCTTGAGGGCCTGAGATAGAGAGCAGGACATACCCTGTCCAACACTAGCCTCTGCACACACACATAGGCATTGCACACTCGTGCATATCCCTCACATGCGCATCACACACACACACACACACACACACACACACACACACACACACACAGACAAATAAAAAATAAACTTTATTTGCATACATGTTACTGCAGTGGTGACATGACTTCAGTTATTTCTATTTTGTCACCTTTCCAAAATAGTCACAATTTCCAAATGTTCAAAAGAGCCTTTGGGGTATGTTTTTCATGAAAACATGGGAAGGATTTATTCAAAGAGTTCCTACTCTGAAAGCTTTAGGAAGTATCTGAATGCAGCTTAGACTTCAACCATGGATTGTTTTTCATCTAACAAACGCACATGCACACAGTTCAAAAGCCCTCTGCCATTGTCTAAGTGCACAACGCTGATAAACACAGTCTTTTCAGGAAGCTCTTAGTCTTGGTAAGGACTTTGGGAGTCCCAACATGGGAAGGCTTTTAAGAGGTTTAAGCAAGAAGGGACAATCAAAATCTCATTTCTGTTTCTGTTACTCTTTCTGCTTTGGTTTTCTTTCTTTATTTTTTCCTTCTTCTCTTTCTTTCTCTCCCTTTCTTCTTTCTTCCTTCTTCCTTTCTTCCTTTAATCTTTTTCTTCCTTCCTTCCTTCCTTCCTTCCTTTCTTTCTTTCTTCCTTCCTTCCTTTTTTTCTTTCTTTCTTTCATCTTCTTTCCTTCCTTCTTCCTTCCTTCCTTCCTTCCTTCCTTCCTTTCATCCTACTTGCCACTCAAGTATTCTAGCACTTATCTAATTCCTCAGCCAGCCCGATTCACATTTTAAAAAATGACAATCTTCAGGTCCTTTAACTACTTTCCACTATTTAATACAAGTGTTGTAGGGAGCTAAGAATGGAATGAAGAAATCAGCTCAGAGCCTAACTCAGTACTCACAGTGAAAAAAAAAATCATAGCATTACTAATACCATTACCAAAAGAAAAACGAATCACAAAAGGTCTGGAAATATAGTGCATTGGTAAAGCACCTACATAGCATGTACAATGCTGTAAATTCAATTCCCAGTAGTGACGATGAGGAGGAAATAAAATCTAGTATAATTGTGGAACCTGAACCAAGAAATGCCATTTTATATATGTTCCCATTTTGTACTTGTTCACTTGTCCACGCCAAGAAACACTGGATAGATTGTTGACCCAACTTTGTACGTGACTCTAGCCACAAACAGTCAGCTCCAAATTAGAGAATATTTTACACTCTGGAGCCCCCATTAGCTGGGAGGACAGCCTTGAATGATAATGTATAAAGATTATGAACTGAGCAGATGGAAATATACAATCAGAAGCCAGCCACTAGCTGCTTGGGAAATCCCAAAAATCATAAGTAATGTAGGAAGTATTAGAAACTGCTGGTGGTCGGAGCTGACCAATCTCCACTTGCCAACACTATTTTTGCTTCTATTTACCCAATTATGTATCTGCTAGGTTAGAAGTCCTTCCCCTAGAAGTAGTCATTATAAAAATCTTGTTGAACAAAGACTCGGGGCTCTCGGTCCAGATCTGCTGTGTCAGTGATGGGGGAGAGCCTGAGCTCAAGCTTGTTTTTCATAATAAAAGGCCCTCATGTGGTTACACCGGTATCAATTCCGTGGTGGTCTCCTGGGATCTAGGAACCGGTAATTTCTTGCTAAAATGGACATTGTAGCATTTTGGATTTTCACATGGACAGCTCTCATGTTACTTTAACACAGGAACTAAAAGACAACAGATCAGAAGGGTGTTTTGATGTGTTGGGTCATACATTTTGATTGTTTTCATTAAAAGGCAGTTTTGATTTTGAAACTGGTTAATAGGTGAATTCCAGGGCAAAATTAGTTAACTGCTTTTGAAACACTTAACACTGAGTGGGAAGCATGTGGCAGGCACAGTCGTGTAATGACAGTCTCCTAACTCCTCTTCCTCCAACCACCCACAACAAATGATGAAGTCAGAAACTTCCTTGTTCAGATCTCCTAATAGCTAAAGTCTATTAAATAGCCTTTTTCTTACCAGTGACAAGTCCATGAACTTAGGTGTCTGCTGTATAACTGCAAGAACGGAGCTTCCTATCTGAGATGAGATGTGAACTTCTTACCCCCTCCCCTTATCCTCTCCTTCCTCCCTTTTTCTTCCCTAGTGCCCCTCCCTGCTTTTACTTCCTACCCCTGCCCTGTAATGTGTGACCAATGAACCTTAATATGACTTAATAATGTGTCTTGGAGATGGCGAGGACCAACCATATGCACAAGTCAAGACTGCAGCATCCAGGATATAGCCAAAATGTGATTGGATCTTGCCTAACCTGCACAATGACTGACATGTCAACAACCTCCCAAAGTCTACCATGGATCACAGGAGAAGGCTTCAGGCAGTAGGATCCTTAAAGGCAAGAGGTTAAACTGACATAATAGAGTTCCCTTACTAGTAAGCAGCCCAAAAGGGGCCCCAAGCTCTGCCACTGAGTCCTGAACCCTCACTAGTATAGACAAGTCAGAGGGAAATTCAGCACCCACATAAACAGATGTTCTAGAGGACAGGAGGGAGAAGGCAGGAAGCACCAAGAGAGGAGAAAGGAAGGGAAAGGGATGGGAAGGGGAATAACAGGAGGAAATGGAGGGGGAAGGGAGAAGAAGGGAGGTACCTACTGAGCTTGTAAAACTAGGCAAAAAAGTAATAAAAATTTAAAAAATTTATTTCAAACATGAAAAAAATAATAATGTGGCTTGGTGCCTCAACTCAAGCCTGAATAATTGTTTGGGCAAATGACTTGCCTATTGAATGCTGATAACAATATTTGACAATAGGGCATTTTATGAAGAACAGAAACTTACTTCCTCATAGCTCAAGACCCTGGCTGTCCAAGATCCAGTGCACAGAATGAGGGCTTCCTTGAAGTATCATCAGCATGAACGGGGGCACTACCACAGGGTATTACACAGGGCACTAATCCACTCATGAAGGCAGAGGCCTCTTATCCTAGGTGCCTCACAGAAGTTTCACTTACCAGTGCTATCTCAATGATGATTATATTTCCAAAGCACAAATTCTAAAAGACATGTTCTGATCATGGAAACCAAGAAAATGGATAGTTGAACTAAAATCTGGATGAACCAAAATCAAGAAATAGTACAAAATCCCCAAATAATAATCCAAGCTTTCAATGAGTCAAAATTGATATGTCTTATTCCAGACTTTTACTGTGAAAGGAATATCTTCATTTTTGGAACTCTAATTGGTAAGAGGGTTTCTGTTACAAAGTAGTGCTTGCCCATAGAGAGCAGACATCCAAATGTCATTTTACATAAAGAATGAGTGAGACAAGTAGGTATGAGGGAATTGAACTTAACTGGACACTGATAATACAAAATAAACTGGACTTTTTTTTTTTGCTTGTTGACACAAAAATCACACTCCATCTCGCCTGGACTGAGCTCGCCATGTAACAAAGGCAGATTTTGGCAGTCCTCTTGCCAAAGCTCCCAAGTACTAGGATTGTAAGTATGAAGCACTAAGTCCATCTAAAAATTTAGCTGTTTTGGTTCTTTGGAATTTAGGATCTTTTCTTAATAAATGAGGGAAAATGGGACCCCAGAAAAATTTTGTACTAAAATTCATTCCAAGCATTGTGACTTTTGGTAAAGTTCTCTAGTGTTTTTGCATCTTCTTCGCCTGTAACAGCTACCTGCTTTCCTAATGTTGCTGTGGAAATTAAATGAGATAATGCACACAAAACTCCAATGTGTGGACCTGGAATATGATAAACAATTGGAAAACTTTATAAGCATCAAATAGTAGCCATCACTTTTCCATAAAATATCTATATGGAGAGTTGGGCAGATATTTAATTAACTACTTCTATATACAATTTCTAATAAAGTTTGTACTCAGACAAAATGTCCATTATCACAATCTTAAAATAATTTGAAAAACTTAAGCATCTCTTATTTTTTGTTTTATGTATATAACTCTTTGTTAAGACTTTTTTATTCTTTTTGAGTTTCATACATGAATACAGTGAAATAGTTATGTTATTTTCACAACTTAAGTCCTAAATCTGATCCCCCTCTTCTTCCCATTACAAGTCTTCTTCTTCCCTTTATTTTCTTTTGTGTGGGTGCATGGAGCACTGAATTGCATTTAGGTTGCTTTTGGTGGCATGTGCGTGAGAATTTAGTGAAGCAGGAATCATACGTCAGGGTGTATGTATGCCACTGAGGAAAGCATTTTCTCTCTTCCCAGCCCTTCATCAGTCTCTCAGGGATATTTTTGACCTCTCAAGATCTTTTCCCTTCCATGAAGGAAAAACCCCTGCAGGTCTTGTGAAAATAAATGTAGCTGCAGTAAATTCATGGATGCAACAGCCTTATTTTATTGTGTCCAGAAGATAATAGTTGGCTGCATCCCATTCTCCTTAGGGCTTTTACAATTTTAGTGCTTCCTTTTTCTTCTTTCTTTGAGCTTTTAGGTGTGTGAAGGGTGGTTTGGATATTCTGTTTGGGGTCAATCAGAAAACTGCTGGCTGCCCTGTTGACAATCATGCCACTGTTACACTGATGGCTGTTTCTTGCCAAGGTGGTTGTTATTGTTACATAACAGAAGGTTCAACCATAGCAACTTCATGCATAGAAGATAAAGTTCTATTAGCAAAATAGGCAGAGAGAGAGAGAGAGAAACAAATAATAATGAACAGGACCACATGTATGACCTATTATTGCTCCCAGTTCTGCTGATGAAGCAAACAATCTGAAATTTTAGATTTAAAAACCGAGATTAAAAACATTGAATAGTTCTTGATGAACAGGTAAGAGGTAGTCTGCAAGCAGGGAAGACTATGACAGTGAGGGATTCTCAAGAACCACTGAAAATGGAGGCAAGGGAAGAGGAAATGGACAAAAACAAACCAAAAACGAAGAGCTAATATGATGCTTCAGTTAACTGGACAGAGATATATTAGGAAAGTGGGTGATAAACAATTTGGCAGGAAAAGAAGAGATTGTGCTTATAGGGAAGGCCCAACTAGTTATAGCTAAAAAATTTTTTTTTAAAAAAAGTGTTGTCTTCTAGTTGGAGCAGGTGCTTGCTGTCCAAGAATTCACTGACAAGCAGGGAGAAAACAATGAGTGAGAACTGAAGAATTTTCTTGAACATTCAGCTTTGTATGCATAAAATTGCTAACACTGAACCCTCTGGTCTATACTAAATTCGGAATTCTTGTAACAGCTAGAAAACTTGAAAGTGACCATTAAGTGGAGATGGGAGGGAGGGATAAGTGCAGAGCTTAAAGGACAGGATATATGAAAGAACACAGACATTAAGGTAGAAAGGGAAGTGAGGGGAAGAACTGCTTAAAGGGGAAGGAAATGAGGTATCGGAAGGGCTGAGGAAGTAACAGACTGAACTAAGGTTGTAAGACACAAGCAAATAGAAACATATATTATTAGTATATCAAAAATATTTTTGTTTAAAGAAAGAGTGAGAACAGATATACCCTATACAGGGGAACAGAGAGCAGAAGATAGAGCAAAATGGAAGAATTTATTCTTTTAAAGTCTTTTTGAGATGAGGAGTTAAACTTCAGTATTAAGAGGCAGTGAAGTACTGTACCTTCTGTCTACTTCAATGGTCATTTGATTAAATACTGAGTGGAACTAGAAACGGGAGTTGACTCTTCAGATGCATGGGACATGCCACAGAGGTCTACTGTCTCCTCCCACTGCTCCAGAGCAGCAGTTAAGAGCACTTTGGGTTCTCTCCAGTGCTTCCTGACCAGTATCACTGACTGGCCTTTTGCCTCAGAAAGTTGCCTCAGAAAAGAGCTGTGAAAATCAGCATATGGATTTGGGAAATGAGTCTGTTGTTCCGGTTGAATGGTTCTAGCATCACAGCTACCTGATGCATTGAAATGTGACAGCAAAGACTACATGACTGGGGGCAGCATTAGGGAACCCAGTGGCCAGCATTCACCAATCTATATTTTTTGCTCCCAGCCAATTCAGGGGATTCAGCAGTTGACCTTTGAGGAACCCAGTTGGACTCGCAGTCATGTTACGTCTATGCTCTGTATTGCACAAAATACTCTGACTTGAGCAAAACTTTAAAGGATGTCTGACTTTCCCCCCTCTATTTAAACAAGTTATACAGTCCACAGCAAAACTAGCTTATCAATAAAGATTCTGTACTTGAGCTCAAGCTATCAATTATCTGTTTTTGAAGGCCCTTGTTCCCATCTGGTTCTACTCCTGACTCTCCATGGTGTCTGTGCTACCTTTTAAAATATTGGTTCTTGTATAATAGTTGTACCTATTTTCTTGCTTAATTTCTGTGTATTGTTTATAAGTGTGTTGAACCAAAATTCTGAACCACATAAGCTAGTGGTGGCCATTGGCTTTTGCTTTTGCATGGTATTTAGGAATCTCTGTATAAACACACACACACACACACACACACACACACACACACACACACACACACACATATATATCACAAATAATGTTCAAATTTCTTAGATGTAGGTTTAATTTCTTAACATTAGAGTATCACAAATTCAAACAGTAGATAATGACTCCAGTTAAATACTCCTAGCATTACACTGCATTTATCAAGAAGAAGAACTTAAAAACAAAAAGAGAAATCCGTTCTTTCTACCACTGCAACATGAATACAATGCTTCAATCAGAAAGTGTGAATCATAAATTTCAGATTAAATGAACTTAATCCTTATCATCCTGTGCCATGTAAACTTACCTAATGATTCTCAACTGGACATCTTTCAATAAACATTGTAACTTTATGCAAATGTATAGTCAAAATACATATTCAATATATATATTGGCTCTTATCCATTCACATGCACAACATTGCTAAAACACCTAGCATCTTCTTTTCATATGCAGAGCGAAAGTCAAGCCCCTCCTCCTATGAGGCCATATTACTGGAGCTTCTGGTTCCCCTTGCAGCCTCCCTCACCCTGCAGCTGCATTAAGTTACTATGGTGACCTCCACAGTTTCCTTTAGCAAGTAAGTTCTTCCACTGTTGTTATTTATCTTGCTGACTTTTATAAATTCAGTGCTTTCTCTTAAGATAACCTCATGGCTACTCATTCTCAGTGCCTCTTAAAGTGATTTTAATACAGAACCCTAAGAACCCAACCCAAGTCTAACATCAACTTGTCTCTTCCTTGTACCATGTCCAACTGTACATTTCAGTAAAACAATGTGACATGGAACTTCAAGACACCAGACATTAGGTTATCCAGAACAGCAATTCCAGAAAGCCTGGAACCTTAAACTATCTCAGTTTACTGACAAGAGAGATTCTGGGTTATAAATCAGGTAAGAGGAAGCCAGCAGAATATAAAGAAGCTCTAGAATTGAGACCAAGCATCTAAGACACCTCCATAGCTAGCATATTCAAGACAGAGCTGAGAATAGTAGAAATGTTTATGAAGAAGGGTGAGGAGAAGGGTGAATAAGAAGAGAAAGGAGACAAAGAAGAAGGAAAGAAGGAGGAGGCAGAATCATGAAGAAGAGAAGGAAGAACAAGAGCAGGAAGAGGAAGAGGAGGAAGAAGCTAGAAAGGAGGAGGAGGAAAAACTCAGTAAACCTGAAGAATGTCCCTGTAAGTATTCAACCTTGTTTCAGCACAAGTATGTGAGGAAACCATTCAAGTCCAATCCAGGAAAATACTCAAAAAAAAGGATAAAAACAGACATGGGCATGGTACCACTTCTTACTAGGCAGAACAACAAATTTATAATTCAGAGAGCATTGATGGAATATTGGAAAGGATTTCCTTTAGGTCATGCACAGATGTCCCTCAACTAAACACTTATTTGTTCCTGGCAACTCTTAACAGCAACACTAGAGAACCCAAAATTGTTTCTGAGTAAACTCATCCTAGAATATAGCTCAAGAACTTTGAGAAATACAAAGGTATCCAGCAAAGCTCATTCACAGTGGAGAGAACCAAGGAAGAGTTGAACCCATAGACAGATAAGCAGGAAAACAATGGCTCCTGATGAGAAGAAGGTTAATCAATGGAAACTGACCCAGAACTGATAAAAATGATTAAGGATATTGCAATGCATCCCATATTTTAAAATGTTATGCAAAGTTATAGTTAAAATAAAAGGTCAAAAACTACAGATGTGCAGAGATGAAAACTCAAATGTGTGTGACAGAATTTTTAAAAGCTCTTCCTACAATATTCAGAAATTAAGTAGTTATGGTAGGTGTACTAGTGGAACATTTGTAATCCCAGAACTCAGGAGGGTAAAGCGAGAAGATAGCCAAAAGTGTGAAGCCAACCAACCAGTGAGATTTCATCATACCTTAAAAAAAAAAAAAAAAAAAACTAAAGTAAAGTGGAGCTAAGGCAATGGCTCAGTGACTAAAGTGCTGGCTGTGCAAGTAAAAGGACCACAGTTCAGATTTCCAGATACCATGTAAAATGCTAGGTGACTATGACTGTCCATCTGTAATTCTAGCCTAAGAAGGAGGAAGCTGGAAATCTCTAGGGCAAGCCATCTTTGGAGACTAGATCTATCAGTTAGTTGTGAGTTTCACCTTTTTTCAAAAGAATCACCAAGAAGACCAATTGAGGATGATTCCTGATATCAATGTTTGATATCAGGACATGTGAGGACATTTGTACACACATTCTCACATTTCACATACGTGAAATCAGAAAAAAAAGAATTATACTTATTACTAAAAGAATCAAATGCAAACTAAAATTGATGTGTTTTTAATGTTTTGAATGAGACTTATTATTAGTTATTGGTGAACTTGAACCTGCAGAAATAAAAATCTTAAAAACTGGAATACCAATAGACTAATATGGTTAAAAAAAATAAAAGAATGCTATACTCTGCTACTTCAAAGAAAAAATGGCAATTATTCAAAAAAGAAAATATAATAGAAACACAAGTGCTTAACTGAAAAATGAAAATGCACAGAAAAGAAAGAAAAAAATTGAAGATTTAAAACTAACATTGACAAACACATTGAATTTGAATGAGCTAAAAAAAAAATCCTAAAATCAAAATACTGTCATGTTGGATAGAAATCAAGTTTTAATTAGATAATACAGTTTTAATAGATAAATTTCAAAAATTTATAAACACAGAAGCCACCCTTACCCTTGCTCTCTTTGCATTAACTAGAGATAAACATAAACAGCTACACAGATGCTGAGGATAAGTGCAGGGTGATAACTCAGTCACCAGCATAGCATTTATATTACCCCTTAAGGCTCGGGGCCATTACAGAAGAGAGGAGAGAAGCAATCAATGTAAGACTCAGACGATAGCAAAAGGATAGCAAAATGCCACCTTCCAATAATGTCATGAGCACAACAATCTTTAGTCCATTATCAGGGTGGTTACTGATCCCAATCGTACATTAAAAATACTGGTCAGTGGTCAGTCATGGACATGAGCCCTACAAATGACTGATTAACAATGTGCCACTAACTGATTCAAGGTTGGGAGAGGGTGAGGGAGGAAGGGAGTAATCAGTTATGTATCCAATAAGGAGCTAACTAAACTCCAAGAGGGATCTCAAGCCCAGGACCACACAAACAGCATAGAAAAACTCAGTGGGCACAAAACAAAACATAAAAAATGATTTGCTGTCTAAAAGAGACTGGCTTTAGATTCTGAGCTATAAATAAATTGAAAGTGAAAGGATGGAAAAAGATACTTCATGTAAATAATAACCAAAATAGAACTTGGGATATTTTTAGTAACACTAGAGAAAATAGAATTTAAAATCACAAAAGCTTACAAAAGACAAAATGCAACAAAGAACTACAACAATAAAATTATAAACATCTAGATATCTAAAAACCTAACCATCAAAAAGTATGAAGCAAAAATTGACAAGGTTGAAAAAGAGATAGAGTTCCACAATAACAGCTGAGCTTTTCAACATCCTGGTGTCTCTCAATGAACAGAAAAGTTAGGCAGAAATTAAATGAAGACATAGGACATGACCAACAAGTAAACCTGCACACGTGCAAACTACTCAATAACCCAAGATAGAAGATATGTCTTTCCAGGGCACATCTATTTTATGGTATAAAAATTAGATCTCAGCTGAAATAATAATAAAAAATATATTAATAAAAAAATTAGATCTCAAAAGACTCATTAAAATTGATTTCAAAGATGATCTAAAAGAAGGGCTTCTAGATCCTCAGGAGGGTGTTAAGATGGGGAAGAAGAGACAGGAGAAGGGAAAAATTAGAAGAAAGGTGGATATGAAGAATCAATACGTGCTGCTGCGGGTATGGAAAAGTCACAATGAGTTTTATTCATGAGCACAACTAAAATGTGTTAATAATCCAAATAAAAGAATAGATATAATATAACTTGCAATATATTTATGAAGTTGGTAATCATAGAAAGAACACTGGAAAATCAAAAATCTTTGAGTTTAACCAATATACCTTTAAACAGTGCTTTGAAAAAGAAATCATATGGGATATTAGATAATGTTTAGGGAAATATTAAAAAATACCTTAACAAAATATATGTAACCACAATTAAGCAAGACTGGAGGATATTTGCAGTGCTTTCATTAAAAAAGTAGGGTTACCTCAAATTTTTAATTTTTAAAGTTAAGAAATTAGAAAAAGGGAGGAGAATAAAATTAATAAAATTAACCTCAACCAATTGGATTCAAACAATGATCGGAACACAGTTGAACAAAATACGAAGTAGAAAAATAACAAGGAAAATCCAGTGAAACCAAAAGTTCATTCTTTGAAATAATTAGCAATCTATAAAGCAAAGAAGAAAAAATCAGTAACTTAAGTTATCAAAATCAGAAATGAAGGTAGAGCACTATTTTTACTTCCACAGAAATAAAAGGGGTTCTAATAGAATGTAATGAGCAATCCGCATCGAAAATTGGATGCAAAGGCATGAGGAGATGCTTCAGTGAATAATGTACTTGTCACACAAATCTGAGGAGCTGAGTTAAAATTCCCAGAATTCATAAAAAACAGACAAATGTCTGTAATTCCTATGTTCCCAATAATGTGAAGTCAGAACACTCCTCGGACACTGATAGGCCAACTGTCCTGGTGTACCCAGTGTGAGCAACGAAGAGCCCTGTCACATTTACAAGAAACAATTTGAAATGGGTGTCAAGAGAACAATTGTGTTTACAACAACATAACAAATACAAAAGAATTCCTAAACCAAGAGAGAAAGTCTGTTTGTTGAAAGCTGCAGAGATTACTGAATTAATTAAAAAAGCGTAAGAAGAAGCACATCCCATGTTCAAGAATCAAAAGGTACCCCATACCTTATATAGTATTAACTATAGTGAATCCTTGACACAAATGCAAAATCAAATTCTCTAACATTTTTAAGATAAAGTGCACATAAAAACTTTATAATTTGTTTGATGCAGAACCAAAAGTACAATTCCTTTTTTTAAAAAGGTTGGTGAGCTTTATTTCATCAAAATGGGACCAGTGACTGCTTTGGGAAAATGAGGTGTAGTCATAGAATTATGCAGGTGAAGTAACAGAGGCTGAAGGGATGGAGAGGATGATGGACAACTTATTATCTTGAAGGTGGTAATGCTTTCACAGGTAGATACATATGTCAAAATTCATTGGCTTGCATACTTATAGAACTTACTGTATGTAGCAATTCCTCAATAAAATCTGGTCTGAAGCAAGAGCCATATGAAATGAAATCCAGATTATAATTAGAGAAATTTTATAGTCATCACCTTAATGGTGCAAGTTCAGGAGATTTTGAAAATGACTCAAAAGGAGGCGGTTTCCCTAATTATGGTGCGGAACATGTTGACCATGGCAAGTTTGCTGTTAATGAATGGCATTTCAAACTTTAGGGTAATTACTCAACCCATATTATCATATGAAACTATCAAAGTGATTGCCTTACAGAGAGAGATAGATTATAGACACAATTGGAAAGTTCAAGTTCAAAGTCAGGCAACTTGCTGTTTTGTCCTGATAACAGTATGGGCAGCAGTGGCAGTAGCATAATTACATCCTGAGCCATGGTGCCAGGGGAAGGAGAGAAGGAGCAAAATTAAGGGGTGTGTGTGTGTGTGTGTGTGTGTGTGTGTGTGTGTGTGTGTGTGTAAGAGAGAGAGAGAGAGAGAGAAAGGGAGAAGGAGATGGAGAGGGAGATGGAGAGGGAGAGGGAGAGGGAGAGGGAGAGAGAGAGGGAGAGGGAGAGGGAGAAGGAGAGGGAGAGGGAGAGGGAGAGGGAGAGGGAGAATACACGTCTTTGAAGACTCACTTCCAGGGACCTATGGGCTTTCTATAAAGCCTCACCTCTCAAGGGTTCATAGCACTGCAACCTGGGGACCAACCTTTTACATTTGGAGATTTGGGGAAAGCTCATCAAACTGCAGCAGATGGTATGAATCATTGGCTAACTTTCTCAACCAACTTCATAGGATTATTGAAAGGATTTAATAGATCACATAAAAAAGTGCTCAGTAAAAGTTGCCTTGCCTATTATGAATGTTTGATGGGGCTAATTATGGATTTGGTAAGCTACTCAAAAAGTCTATGATTCAGAAAGTCAGCAACTGCTTTGACAATTGAAGCTATAGAAGAGCTAAATGACTCAAAGATAGAATGCAGAAACAAAGCAAAAAGAAGACAAAGCCTTGGGAGAGGGAGCTCAAGTGGCAAGAGGTAGAAGAGGAACCAGGTCTGAAAACTGAGAAGTAATACGGAGGTGGGAGGATGCCAGGAAATGAGAGGGTCACAGGATATGAAAAAAGAGAAATATTTCCAAGTAAAAAGATCACCAAATGCTGCAAGTATGTGAAAGAACCTGTGCTGTGAAAAAGAGCTACTGGATTTGACAATCATGAATTTCTGTTGTCTTTTGAGGTTGACTTCAATGACTAAGAGAGGAAGCCAGCATGGAGGGCTAAGAATGAGTGGTTCATATATGGGCGATTGGTTCAGTTAACTTTTAAAGAGGTTTAGCAGCCCATAGAAACAACACAAGATCATTCTAGGCAAGGCGCAGTGAATATTTTCATTCTTGGGAGATACCAGAGCATGTTTTTGTTGAAAGAGATGCAATCAGTGACTATCAGGTGATAGGAAACAAATAAAGACCATATGCACTGTTCAAATCCATTTCATTCCACTAACCCGTGTCCCAATTTCTTTAGAAATACAGAAAAATTGTGGCAAAAGACTCTATGAACCTCAGTGCCCAATAACTATATGATCTTGGACAAAGTGCTTGCTGAGTCTCACAACCCAATGTGAAGGTCAACCATCTTGAATGCCTTTACGATACGTCTGAACTGATGATTTGTTTTATGTCAAATACCCTTCCCTATTTAACTTTACTCCCAGGGGTTATATACTCCTTGGCTTAATAAAATTTGTCAAGTTATTGTTGCTTTAATTCAAGATGAATTTTTTTCTCACCAGTAGAGGAATTAATTAAGAAAATTCAAGTTCAAATGTCACACTTTTTTCTAGGCTATTCAAACTTGTTGGAAAGTCATGCATTTCCAACATATGAATTAAAAAGGCTTCTTGGATGGCTAGATGAAGTATAAAAAAATCACAATTCTTGCTTCAAATGCAAACAGTCAGAGCTTTATTTTAGGAACTTCATAATATTTCCAGAGATCTGGACCATACATTAAAAAACGGTGCTTTATTAAAAAAGACCACAGTAGTTAAAGATAAAAATTAATATGAAGATTCTAGAATCCGAACATCTCAGCTTGAATTCTAGACCCACTACCTAGTGTATGCAATTTAATCTTTCCAAACCTTTGCTTCTCATCAGTAATAAGACATAAGAAAGCAGCTTAATATTCATAGAATATTATAGAATAGAATAACGTAGCAGGAAACAGTAGCTATACTTAATGGAAGTATACTTCATTTGGATAAAATATTTTTTTAATCAGTGAATATTCTTTTGTTTGGATGATAATACTGTTTGAATATAATATGTGAATATAAAATATTTCAATGCATTGAGAAATCATACTTTTCAAATCTAAACAGAAGAAAGATCTACCCTATCCTGGTCTTATCTTTCTTTGAACACATGGGACTTTTGAAGGCAGCTAGGGAAGTGATGACATGTAACTAGCAGTTCAACCTATGTAGTATTTGGCTACAATAATTTACATTACTTTTTTAATCTCAGAAGTAATTTATTCATTTGTTTTTTTTTTTTTAGACATTGACAATCAAATTCTAAGCTTGTGTGTGCCTGTATGTCTGCATATATCAAACGGCACTGTGTGAGCCTGTGGAGGCCCAAGGGTAACTTGAAGAATCACCCCGGATTCCTCTACTTCCTTTTGACTTTGCTCTGGGGGTTTCCCAGGCTTGACCTCTAGGACCAGAGGTGCAAGCCACCACTATTTCCGACTGACATTTTCAAGTGAGATCTGGGATCTTAACTCAAGTCCTTTTGCTTGCAAGGCAGAAGTTTAATCCCTAAACTATGTCTCCAGTTCCTTAATTCATTGTACTTTGTAAACTATCATTAAATCCTCAATTTTCCTCTCTCAATTCATTTTGAGACTCTACCCAGAATACTCTATACCCTACTACAGAGATATTTGAACACCCAAGTTTATTGTTGCTGGCCTCCTTGTAGATAGGAAATGATGTTCATCAGTTGATAATGAAAGCAAGTGAAAATGTGGAACACAGCAGAATTGTATTCAGTTGTAAAGAAAAATGAAATTAAGAAATTTATAGGAAATTAGGTACAGCAGGAAAATCTACTGACTACTGTAGTCTAGTCTCAGCGATCAATCACTTAATGTTTTTTGTCATATATGGATGACAATTCCAAAGTTTTGGATTTGTTGTTTAATCTGGGCTGTCTGTAGAGACCTGGAAGCAACAAAAAGGCTATAGTGGTGGAAAAAAATCTTTATATAGGTTTGAGGATGTTGGAAAAAGTGTGGTATGAAAATACACAGAGGAAATACTGGGGTACCAAAATTTAAACAGGGATGGGATGGCGTAGAGAATTGGAGAGAAAACGGGCACAGCATGAGCAGACATAATCAAAACTAAGGATGTACAAACAAATCACATGGAAGTCCATTACTTTATAAGTTAATTAAAATTCATAATAAAGAACCGACTTGGAGCAGAGGTACCATGGATAGATGATGCCATTCCCAAAAGCCATACAGTATTTAAATGAACCTGTGCTGGATTTGGGACACCTCCTAGGCATCGTTAGCCAAGAAGTCCTTTTTGGCCTTCCAAACTATACAAGCTATATCTACCAATTTTGTTCCCCTCTAGAACTAAAAGACAAGACCCTACTACGGAAACCATGTTGCAACTGAGCTAAAGCTTCTTTCCCGCCGACTAGCATGAAAGTTGCCAGGAATGTATCTGGGAGAGAGAAGTCATCAGTGGTCTTTCCCTCTTTTGGTCCTTGTATGCTATAATACCATTTGGCTAGGAAAAAGGAGCTTACTGGTACAACAGTGGCATGACTACCATGGCTATACGTTATCCTGGGGTAACAAACGACTGATTAGATCTGAGGCCTGCATCATTGGTGGAAGTTTATAGCCACTACTCTGGTCATTAATTCCTGACATGCTCAGTACGCAACAACTCACCAGAGATATCACCTTCATTCAGTATTACAAGAGGAGAGAAATAGAGACAACCTGGTATTTATTAACTGATGAATAAATAAAGAAAATGTGGCACACATATAATAGAATATCATTCAGCAATGAGAAAAAATAAAATCCTATTTATGACACCATGTGATCATGTTTGAGATCACTGTTTCAGACAAAGCACTCCATGAACAGAAAGACAAAAACAACAGGATTTTACTCAAGGAACCCTTTAGGGTTTTTTTAAAATTGAACTTTTTGGGGGGTGTGGGATGGTGGCTACTAAAGGCTGACAAAAGTAGAGTGGGAGAAAAGGATCAGGAAGACTTGGTCACTGGGCACTAAGCTGTAGTTAAATAAGATTCAGAACTTAAGGTAACCACAGCTACCAATAATGTCTTGTACATTGAAAATAGTGTGACAAAGGTTCTGAAGGCTTTCGCCATGGAAAATTGATGTTTGAGAAGTATACTTTCAATGATACAAACCTCACACAATATATACATTATGTTGAAATATAATGTGATATTTTATAGATGTACCATTTACCTTTTATGCATTGATTTTAAAAATTAACAGATCAGAGCATAAAATTGAATTTAAATAAAAAACATGGATAAGAATGCTTTGCATTTTTATGCTTTTGTTGCATGGACATAGCATATTTAAAAATTTGTAATCATCATTTTCTAAACTTTGATTTTCCCATGAAAATATTTCTAGGGTTTTGAATTCATTTCCAAATAGAAAATAAAAATAGCTTTCTTGTATTCTTAAACAGTAGAGAATGGATATCTTGAATACCAAAAATTTTATAATCATATTTTTAATTTTTTTCTGTTTTTCCTTTGTGTGTATGTATATCTGTGTCTGGGTCTGTGTGTAGAATGCAGCACCTGAGTATGTGCATATTTGGAGACCCAAGGGAGACTTCAGGAACACACAGGTTTGCTTAACCTCCTCCTGCTTTGCTCTGGGGTTTCCCAGGTTATGCTTCTAGGGCTGGAAGTGCAGACCATGGTCATTTGCTCTCTCTTCCCTGCATCAGACATTTTTACCTGGGATCTGGGATTAGAGCAGAGGAAATAGGTGGGACAGCAAGAAGAAAAGAGAATCTGGGATCTGAACTCAGCACCTGTTGTTTGCAACCTAAGCTGTTTCTCCAGCCCCAATGAACAAATTTTAATACAAATGTTTGCTCATTTGATGGATGAGACCTCACCGTGCACTTTTTCTTTTCTATCTATGTGTCAGTCAGGGATGGCAAGAATTATTTTTGTGAACAATGCAGTGCTTACACGCCTTTTGTCATATAAGGAAATGCTTTAGGTAACAATATTACAGAGAATGGAAGATATCACAAACCATTAACAAACAAAATACATCATAAATTACATTTGTTTAATTTTACTTGTGCTGTATTCTTCAGCTTTCATTAATCTGGTTATGTCTAAAATAGATAAAATCGTTTAATAAGTAGTAGTTATAGGAAATGCTTAGCTCCTATTGCTAATCTTGCAGTCACGTGCTATGGTGCATACCTGTAATCTCTGCCACCTGCTGAACATTCAGGCCAGAAGCCAGCCTGGGCAGCATGCTCACCTGCCCCATGGCCTTGAGACTTTCCTGAGTGGGATTTGACATACTGCAGATGTCGTCATTGTTCTTTACTTTCTTAGTTTATTGGTTTCCACAGTGTTAGCCATTCTTGTCCTTTTAAGTTAATTTTCCTACTTTTATCACAGTATTGCATCTGAAACCATCAAATTACTAAAATATTCATCTTAGTTTGTGCTAGACAATAAAAAATTAATCAATAAACAGGAACTAATAGATAAATGATTCAAAGAATGGTGTGTACGTAACTTGGTTCCATGAAATTACTGTGTAGTCTCTGAAAACTTGAAAGAAATAAAGCAACTTGAGAAGGACATGAAATTTAATGAATATTAGTAAAATCTTTATATATGATTTTATATAATAAATACATAAAACTTAAATGTAAGGTTTTATATAAACTTTATTAATGTAACCGTTTCATAAGTGACAACTCAATTGCAACAACAAAATGGAAATCTTTAACTTAAGAAGTACATGGATTAACTACTTCACAATGAATGAATAATACTATGTGCTAAACTAAGTCTAGTTAAGGACAATGCTTCAGCAATTTAAATTTACTATTGTATACTAATTATCTATGGTAATGTATACAGACAAAAAAACAACAATACTCTTGTAATGATTTTTCAACCTGGCTAAAATAATTGAGACTGCTGATGCTCTGGTAACACAGCAACAAAAGATTCTACTGAAATGAAGAAAGAGAAACTCATTTGAAAAGCTCCCTGAGTTCCCTGACACGGGCAAATTGTTGCAGACAGGAGGAGCCTGGGCCCGGGTGCTCTTGCATCTTGTAAGGGATGTTGTGGCTTCTCAGGGTTTCAGAGTTGACTACAGTCTTCTGTGCTACACTGAATGTGATAAATGAGTAGCCGATAAATTCTCAACAACTCTGTGGTTACTAAACCACCTTAAAAATATGAAAAACAAGAGAGAGAGAGAGAGAGAGAGAGAAAACCAAGTGAAAGATTTTAAAGGTACACACACATTGATTTCTGTGCTTACATGAGGCTATAGCACCTCTTTTAGGAGCATCCAAGCTTTTTGCATCCATGTAATTTCATCCAATTATGAAGGAAAATACAGACAGGACAAGACTAGTTTAAGATTTAGCTCGACAAACCTTCCTTCTGCCTGTGTGGAAAAGCACATGAAAGACTTGCTTCATCTACTCTCACACTACCACAACATCCGTGATGAATCCAAAGCTCTGTACCATGTGCCACACTCATTAACATGCTTGCAACCTTTTCCTCTTGGGTGAAAAATGCACTCTTCAAGGCAAGACAAGTGGTTTGACTTACCTCCTCATTTCAGGTGCTTGCAAAGGACTGGTTCAATATTTTAACAAATGTATGACCAAGTGAAGAAAAAATAGAGAGAATAAGTAAAAGACAGTAGACAAAAAACGATACAAAATCTAAAGCAAACATGTCTGTTAGGGGTGTTGGATGTGTTGCCATTGTTATTAAAGCCTGAGAACTTTTCAAGCTTCTTACTACCACTTCCAGTAAGGAAACAATACACTGGCTCTGAGCCCAGATGGAGTAAAAGCCCAAGGAATAACCATTATACTGAAATTCAATGGCATTATACTGAAATTTATGCAGATGCACAGAAGGTCCCAAACAGTCAAAACAATAAAAACATTGTTGCAGGTATCAGCACACCTGATTTCACGTCATACCATACAGCCATAGTATTAAACCAGCATGGTACTGGCACAAAATCAGACATGTTGAGCAATGAATTACTATTGAAGACCCAGATATAAGCCTATGCACCTACATCCACCTGATTTTAGACAACATAACCAAGAATATAGCTTGTAATAAGGCACATATCTTCAACAAATGGTGATGGAAAAATTGAATCTCTACATGTAGAAGAATAAAAGTTTGATGGTTATTTCTCACCTTACACACACACACACACACACACACACACACACACACACACACACACACAAAACCATTTCAGAGAGACCAGGAACCTCAATGTTAGACCTGAAATACTGACACTTGTAGAAGAAAGAATGTGGAGTACACTGAAGTGATAGGTCTAAGTAGAGCACAGGAAATAAACATGCAGCCTAAAACAATCAACAAGTGAAATTAAAGGCTTCTGTTCCACGAAAGAAACTGCTAATTGAGCAAAGAATTAACTTCTCCCAGAGAATGGGAGAAAATCTTTGATAACTCTCTAAAAAAGGATTAGTCTCCAGAGTAATAAAATTTAGAAATGGTCTTTGGAACTGAAAGAGACTTTTCAAAAGAAGAAATTCAAATATCTAAGAAATATCTAAAAATGTGTCCAACTTTACTAGCTATTTGTTAAATGAAAAATAAAACTACTTTGAGATTGCATCTAATCTCAGTCAGAAGGATTAAGATCATGAATACAGGGGCTGGAGAGGTGGCTCAGGGGTTAAGCCTCTGCCTTGCAGACGGAAGGTCCTGAGTTCGGATCCTAGACCCCACGTATAGATGCCAGGCCGAAGCGGGGGCAGCCTGCGTTTCTGGTCCTGGTGGGCGGAGTAAACAAAGAGGAGGTAGAGTCGGTCCATGGTGGTTCCCGAATTCGTCCATGGTTAGACACACACACACACACACACACACACACACACACACACACGGGTGTGTGCTCGCACACATACATACGCACACACGCACAATTGAATAAATAATAATAATAAAAGATCATGAATACAAATAACAAGTTTTGGTGAGGGTGTGGGGGAAGGGAAGCCCTTATTCATTGCTGAGAGTGCAAACTGATGGAGCCATTTTTGAAATCAGTATGGAGATTTCTCAAAAAACTAAAAATTGAACTATCATATGATCCACTTAAGACATATCAGGGCATATTCCAAAGTAATTTATATCTTACTACAAAGATGTTTGCATGATCATTGTAACTCTACTCACAATAGTAAGGAAATGGAATCAACCCAGATAACTATCAACTGATCAATAGATAATACACATGTAGTACATATGCACAATAAAATTTAATACACATATGGTACATATGCACAATAAAATCTATTTAGCTCTCACAAGCAATGAAATCTATTGGTAAATGGATGGAACTGGAAAAAATTATATTGACTTTAGAGTCCCAGACATGGAAAGACGAAACCACATGTTCTCTCTTATATGTAGATCTAGCATTGATCCTCCAGATTATCTACTTAATGATAGTATCATGAAAACTTGCAAGGGGCCATTAAGTGTTCTTTTCAAAAAAAACAAACTTTTAAGAAGAGCTGATATTAGGAATAAAAAAACAGAAGTCACGACTAGAGTTATTTGTCTCAGAAAGAAATTCGCATGCAAATACTAAGATGGTTCCTCTGAAAAATGTAATAAAGGAAAACAAGCTATGTGGTCATTTTAATAGATATGAGGAGCACATTGGATCAAATTCATACTCTGTTCCTGAAATAGAAGTAATTTATTAATCTAATTAAAATGAAACTCCAGCAAGCATCATATTTCATAAGATATTAAAAGTTTTCCTCCTCCTTTGGTCACAAATGAGACAAGTATATGGTATCATTTTTTTCAAGTCAGAATAGAAAAGTTAGAATCACACTTAATCACAATGTATGTGGATCTTAATCAACAATGCACACTGATCTTAAATACTTAAACCTATGCATTCCTGGTAATAGTAGAGGAAGGAAAAGTAGGAGAAAAGGAAGACCACTATTATCTCCTACTCATTAATTAATTTTTAAATTTTTATCATGGAAAGACAGAAAGGAACCTAAGGAGCAGCAGAGATGGGTGTTAAAACACACAGGTTTCTGGTGTGACAGCTAGAGCACATGGCAGAAAGCCAGTAGCTCAGAGTGATTTAAAGAGGCGCAGGACGAAAGACGGACGAGAGCCTGGGAAATGAAACACTTGCAAACTGAAGAACCAAGTTTTTGGAATGTCCCTGTATTACATGTCTTACTTCTACTGAATTTTTATTTGCTTCAATCAATGTTCTTTTGTTAAGAATTAGATTATTTGCTTTCTACTGACTTAGAAATAGAAATTTTCTTTTTTGACTAGAGAAAACAAGTTATCAAAATAAATAAATAAAATGACTTAACTTTGTCCATAATTCTAAAGCACATATACATACATACACACCTCTAGAAATAAAAATCAACCTCTTTTCCTTTCTCCTGGCCCCAACAAAAAGTCATTCATAAACCAATTCACAAACTAAATACAAGCCTGTAATTATAAAGAAAAGTAATAGAAAAGGCCTAGTGTCCAATGACAGTTTATATTTTCACTGATCATGAACCATAATATATAACAATGATTAATCACACAAACTCAGTTGTAGATCTCATAAGTTAACCAAAGTAATTTTCCTTCAAATGGAATCTCCACAGTGAGCAATTTTGTCTACATTTGTTTACATTCTGTGTTAAATCGATAGGTTCACTTTTAGAAAGAAAAAATACCAGCATCTTTATACTGTTCTTACATGTTCATCTGGGCCTGTTGTTATCACTTGGACATGACCAGAAATTCTTGGGAAAGTGTAGTGTTCAGATGTATGGCGGAGGTCAGTAATCCAGGCTATGAAATTCTGGATTCAATTACAAATGGGTCATTAAAGGTTAACTTCATAAAGAATAAGTAAATAAGTAAATTAAAAAAAAAAGAAACACCAAATCTGTTGGCTGATTTTTGCCAGCGCATGAGGGCTGAACCGCAGTAGTCCACTATAATCACCACTGTAAACTGCCTGTTATTAAATTGTTTTCCCGTGGTAAGCAAACAAAGATACATTGAAGCCAGCAGGTAATGGTATTTACTCCTGACTCATTCTGCAGACTTTATGGAGCCAAATCGCATGTTGCCAATCAACATGGAGCCACACTGTTGTTTTTAAATGTCTTGCCACAGGAATTGGCTGGCGGCCACATAACAGGGTGGTAGAAGGAGGCTGATGCTGAGGAGGGAGAAGTGTTGTTTCCTCTCTCAAGTCTGCGCATGTGTCGATTTTGCTGTACAATTAGTATTTTTGAAGGAAAGTTGTAAATTTCTAATCCCTCAGATCAGAACACCTCAACTCAAGTTTCGTTTCCAAGAGCACTTGCGATAAGAAATGCTTTCTTGAAATCCTTAACCTCCCTATGTGGACACAGTATGCTTAAAAGACTGATAGAACCCATTGTGGGTTTTTACCTTTCCAATGGTTCATGGACTTAAATTTATGTTGGCATCTTCAGTAGTAAATTATACACCTTGTCATATTTGCAGTGATGCCAAGAGTTCAGATAAGAGGAATCCAGTCTCTAGATGGCAGAATCCAAGACAACTGAAGATAGTTAAACAGAGAAGGTTGTTGTAAAGAATTCAAAACTCTGTAGAATATGAACGGAGCCTTTAGAATTCATTTTCTTGCCTTCTACTTTTTATGGCCTCACAGAATATACTTGCTATTTGGCGTGATTTTAGAGTAAATACATTCAACTAAGTAATACAAATATCTTTTAGTGAGGGAAGAATCTATTACTTAAGATGGCTGTCATGAATATGTCTATAGGAAGCAGAGTATTTATATATGATAATTATATAAAATAGCCAAATTTCTTAAAAATTCTATGCCTTATAAATAATGTGCCATAAGCTGTAGATTTCCGGTCCCATTCTTGCCATGTGAATGGAAATCCCTCAGTAGTATAATCAAAATAAGGATCAATATTTCTCATGTTGAATTTTATCCCTTTATTATTACTCAGGCCTCTGCCAGGTTGAGCAGGTGTATCAAGTAATATAAAACTGTCTTTTCTCATTTCTGTTTCTCATTCCACTCATATAAGCATTTACTTGTGTTTTTCCCCTCTGGGGAATATTTTTTCTTCTAAATATTTTCTATAAATGTCACAGTCTTGCACAGGCTCAAATGTGTGGAAACTGCAGTGAGACGATACAGCCAATAGAGTCAGGAGGAGGGTCTTTCCATCCAACTGTAAAATGTCCGTAATGCACTTCCGTGTATCATCTATCATAGACCTCCATGGAGTGCAGTATCTTAAGGCAAATGTTCATTGGAAGTACAGGTCTTTTAATGAAGCTGGTGCTTCCCATTTTCCTCAATGAAGTATGAATGAGAGGATGAAAGAGGCCAACAGATGGAGAGCAGGCAGCAGGGGGTGGAGTAAGACTCAGTACGTACAAGGTGAAGCAAGAATGAGGGAAAGAGGTACTGGTGAAAGAGGCCAAGCAGATTGGGGGTGCTTGTCATCTTAATTCGATCACTTCAATTTTTGTAAAGCTGAATACTTTTAAGAATATAGAGCAAAATATTAATGCGGCTGTTGCAAGATGACAGAATTATGAGCTAGTTTTACTTTATCTTCCCTGTCTTCCGTACTTCCTAAATTTTCTTTGTGGAATATATATTTCCTTTGAAATTGAGAAAAAATGAAAAACAGATGTGGTAGTCCAGAAATATGGGAATAATAGCAAACAGGTAATTAAAAGCAATCATTCCCAGACCTGGAGAATGGAGAATGACATCCGGCAACTTGGATGCATCAGCAGAGTGGCTGAGCTGACATCCCTAACTCCTGTCTCTCTCTCCCAGAAACACATATTGAAACTCACACACATGATCAGAAATGCCCAAAGTGGGAGGGTGTACACACACACACACACACACACACACACACACACACACACACATTCTGCACTTCCTTTTTCTTAAGATGACAAGCAGCACTCAGTACTATTAATTAGCAAAGGCGACAACACCCCCTTGTGACCCTGAACTTCTGCTTGGCTGTGATTAATAAATAATTTCTGAGTCCTGGTATAGATTGATGCCTTGGGAGAGCTCATGGAAGCCAAGAAAGTTTCCTTCCAAATAATTCCAGCGACCTTCTGCTTCCACCTTCCATTCCCATCTTTGTCTTTTAATAGCACTTCGGGGAAATGAATACTCAACCTAGTGCTCGAGATGCACTCTGACAAAATGGATGGTCCCTTGACCAGACTTCAGCCCCAATGCCACACTCAAGCAACTGGAAATTTTTCTTCTAAAGACCATCTTCCTGAATTTCAGAAACTTTCCTTTTATATTCTACAGTTCTACCCCATGTTCATGCAGTATAGCACATGAGATGAGCTGATTTACAAATACCTATTTTAAAATCAAAGAAAGATTATAATATAGAAACCAATCATTATTTTGTGGCCCACCTTTGATTCCTCCACCTTCCCAAACTTCTGGCGCTTTTATCATGGTCCTTTTAGGAAGATTTGCTCTGTCACACCTCAGGCCAATTTTCTTTTCTTTAGTTCCATGATGCTCCCTAGAAGGAATTCATTTTTTCTAATTATTTAAGCTGTAGTCACCAATTTTAGGTTCAGTCTAAGTAGGGTCTAACTTAAATTCAAGCAGAGAGGATCTCTTGGGTTTGGCGCACAGCTGTTTTCTGACCCAGTTTGGGGTTTGCTGTACTGATCATCCATGTAAGCCCAAATTCTGTGGCTCCTTGCTTCACTGCATCTGAGAAATGCAGTCAGTGTGAAACTTAGAGGAAACTGAAAGAGAACCACAGAGAAGTTACTGGTTGGCTGAGTACGAAGAACAGAAGTGATTTTAACTTTGGGTCATACAAGTCTCTGATCATAATCTTCCAGAGATGTGTGATGTCTGTGTGTGGGGGGGCGTGGCAATTACATACATACTACACATACCTTCCATGTGTAGGTCAGAGGAATACATCAAGAGTCCTGCTCCCCTTAGTTCCTTATTCCACCATTCTTTCACTGAATCTGGTGCTGCCTTTTCAGCTACTCTGGCTAACCAGCAGTCTCCATTGGCCTCCAGTCCTCTGCTGAAGTTAAAACCTGTGGGGAGCATGCCCAGCTTTTTACATGACTCGGGATCCAAACCCACGGCCTCAAGCTTGCACAGAAAGTTCCTTGCTCACTGAGTCATCTCCCAAGCTCCTCCCGTGAGAGGAAATATTATCTTTAAAAAGTGAACACTGGTTTCTTTCACTAAAGTGGGATTATAATGGATGATTTTTCCTAAGGGTTAAGGACATAATGTGAACACACTTGCTAGTTCAGTCTCTGGAGATAATTCTTTCCTCCCCACAGTGCCTGTCATTTCTATAGCCTTCATTTGACACAGGTCAGCCACAGCATTGGCACGTAAGTCAGTCAAGTACACGAGAACGAGTGTCAAAGCAAATGTTTTAGAATGAGAATTGGCCTGCCTAAGAATTCAAAGAAAGACTATCTAAGGGTGATATTCTTTTACTTGCAATAGCATTCCTTACCATGAGCTAAGGCCACCTTGAAGGCTGATCCAGTATCCAATTGGTCCTAAAATCCAGCCTATGTTCTCCAACAGGAAAGAATCTTTTCAAACCCCTTTTATTCCCATCCCATCCAGGATGCCTAAAATTGAACTAAAAGATAATGAAGAGATGAAAAGAAAAGGAAGAACTTCTGCCTGGTTCTACGATCCTGGTCAAGAGCAGGTGCCTCAGGGAAATTAAAGTCTGTGATGGGCTGGGGGAGGTGAAATGGGGATGGGGAAGGTGTAATCATTATTATTGACTTACTAAATAGCCATGTAGTTAAGCCGCCTTTTAAATGCTCAAGTTCATGTCCATAGGTTAATGCGGCACCCAGCCTTCATCAGAAAGCTTCTTAATGATGAGGTTGGTGATTAATACAGAAACTCCCACCCAGGCAAAGTGCGGCGCATAAGTGAATGTGCAGTGATTGGCCCTACATGAGACAGCTGTATCTCCTCCTCCACGGCTGAGGGAGCATTGAGGAAGAGGGGGAGGGAAGAATGTAAGAGACAAAGTAATAGGTGATGCTCAGCAAGAAGCTAGCATAGCCTAGCTGAATTCACTGCAGCTGTGGTTGCATGCACAAGACCTGAACATCAGTGAATCTGTCAAGTTTCATGAGGAAGGGGAGAGCTGCTCCTGAGACCTCACCTCTCCCTGCAAGACTAATGACAGCTGAGGGTCATTGGAAAATGGGTTCCATTTTTTGATGGTTCAGCCATTAAGAAGTTTCCTCCCTTTCTCAGATAAATAACTTGCCACCCACATTCAAGCAAAAAAATAAAAAAAAATAAACTCAGCAGGTCACGTGGAAGGAGAATAATGAAAAAGTAAGAGGAAGATTTCAGATGAAGAGTTTCAGCAGGAGAAAGAGGGCGATGTGAGAGGGCGGGAGTGAAGACTAATATTCAGTAAAATAATGTGTGGAACTGTCAGACAAAAAACTAAAAAGGAAAAGAAGAGATAGGATGGAGATGAAGATGAAAATCCTAGACAGAGAGATGAGATGAGAGAGAAAGAGAAAATGAATTGGTGGAATGACTAGAAAGAGAGGAATGAATTTTCACTTTTCACCTTTACAAGGCCCTGGCAGCCTTTCATGCTGTCTCATGTATCTCAAGAAATCATTAAGGTACTGAGACACAAATTCCCTAACAAAGGAATATTATTTCTCCTATTTGATTTATACTTAGTCTTTCAAAGTTAAACGTAAAACCCAAACTTTTTTTTTATTGAGCTAAAGCAAAAAATGCCTTTGATGACGCCTCTTGATGCTGACCTCTCTGTCCTTTGTGGTTATGACTTCCCACCGCTCCCTGTGCCTTAATTACAAAAAAATCTGCGACAAGAAAATACTTTCATATATAGCCCTGGAGACAGACCTGTGTGAATAAAAAGGGGAGGAGAAATATTAAAGGAAATCAGGATAGAACCATCTTGCCATTGGTCCTGACAGTCTCTCCATCTCTGCTTGGGAAGAGTGTTTGGTGTCTTGCAATTCCTCAGTTTAGAACTTGGGTACACTAGGCTTTCCTGACTGAAGGTGCACCAGGTGCTTTAGTGGCCCCTTACTCTTGGTGGGACTAAGGTAAAGGAACCAGAAAAGAAATCAAGGATCATTCTGTCAGCAGATGCAAAAGTTTCAAAGGGCTATGAAAGCAAAGCCTTTGATGCCTGTACCACAGTGAATGTAGTTTTTTGTGGCTTTTCTTGATAAACCTAATTTTTAAAAAAATGGCAGATGAACAACAGAGATGGGGTAGGAGGGCCACACCAGAAATAAGGAGAGAGGGGACCATGTTACAGCAGAGAAAATTGGCCTCCATCAAGGTCTGCAAGTAAGTAATGAGAAACTTGGTTAAGTTCACAGACGTTCTTTCCTGATCTCACCAGAAGGGGAGGGCATATAGTCTAGCAGATAAAAAGTAATCATTTTGCAAATGGGTGATGGACCCCTCCCTCACTGAGGTTTCCTACTCTTATTTACATCTACCCTTGAATGTGCTATTATAACAAGACTCCAGTTTAACAGCTTTTTGTCTCTGGCCAGGGGGTGACATACAGTGCCCAGCAGAATGGAAGTGAAGGGCATTGCAGGAGCAGCAAAACTGCAAAAGAAAATCAACAAACCACAATCCAGAACTTCAGAGACTATATCAATCACATAGACTAGGCCAGCCTAATCTCTCCCCATCCTGGAGCTCAGGGACATTTGCGGAAGAGGGGGCAGTAAGATTGTAAAAGCAAAAGGATGGGAGGAGCAACGATTTGCAAGATTCTCAACAATAGTTGGGGCCAAAGCAATCATAATGGGACTTTGCATGCCCTGCGCAATGTCCAGCGCACTGTTGCCCTCATAAAGTCTAGCATCTGTTAAGGGCACCGAGACCCCTGGAGGCAAGGGATTGACAGCCATAGTAGTGATCTTATGCTTAAGGGGAACAAGAGAAAGGGCTTATGGAAATGCCACTGGGTCCTTATATGTCATCGGAGAGGAGGACCCAGTGGAGAGTTAGGCGTACACAATAAAGGACTCTCTGGGAATTGGGGGGGAGGCACTGGTGGGGAGGGGGAGGAGGGGGTTCGGGGGGAGGAGGGGGGAGGGAGGGAACTGGTAAAAAAATTTTAAAATGTATAATTAAATTTTTAATAAAAAAAAGAAGTAAAAAAATGGCAGATGGTAGAAATGGATAAATTTATTTTTTCTTTGAGTGTTGTCCCATTGAATCTATACCAAGAGTTTCAGGAAGAAATCCTGAATGTAGACATTCTTTGGGGTAACAGTCTCACCAAGCCGTCAGATTGTAAATGGCTGGTCCCCCTGCATCTGCACAGTTATCTTCGTGACAGTGCCTCTTATCCATGAGCAACAGACCATGGGAAACAGAGCATCATGGGCAGGTCATTGTGCCTTAAGATTCAGTATGCTATATAGTAACACTAATGACCCATTCACTGTTGCATTCTTAGCGCTGGAATGTGTCTGTCATATTGTGATAAATACTTGCTGAATGATGCATATGGTCTCTACATTGTGATGTGATAAGCTTAATAGTTTCCTGTAAACTGCATTGAAATGTAAAGTTTACCATTGCCCTAGCCCTATAATTTGAATATCACACTCCCCATTTCACTAAGAAGAAAGACGACTCTCGGAGAAGTTATGCACTTTGTGTACAAGAACTGGTGCTGCCTAACTCTCTGTACACTCATCTCTTCACAGCCTTAAAAATCCAGGAGCTTGACTTTAAGCGACCATTCGATAATTGCCCTGATAAGTACAAAATTAAACTGGCATGTTTATTCACACACTTGGCACCAAACATTGGCTTTTTTATTTTTAAGTAATTTATTTAGTTATTTGTGTGTGTGTGTGTGTGTTTGCATGTGCACACACATATGGTGTAAATGCACATGTGTCTGTCTTAGTGATTGTGCCACACATGAACAGAAGCCCATGTCCTGCTCTATTACTTTCTACTTTATTTCCTGAAAAGATTCCCTCAATGAATTTGGAAGTAGAATGTTGCCAACAAGCCTTAGCAATCCTTCTGTCTCTGCGTCCTCCCCGTCGCTGGGGTTATAGGCATATGCAGACATTCCCAGCATTTTACCCCTGTGCTAGGAATTTAATCTCAGGTTCTCATTCTTGCACGATCCACTGATTCATGTCTGCAGTTTGCCAAACATTATTAAGCAACTGCTACAATAGGTCAAGGATGTTGTCAGGTTCTGAGGTCACACAGACAAAGAAAGCAGGAGTTCCTGGCCTTAAAGAGATGACAGGCCAACAGCAGGACCCACCTATAAACTGATAATAACAGCCCTGAGGTCAGGCATCCTTTTAAAGAGCTGTGCAAGGAACTCTGGAAGGATTTATGCCCTTCCTCAAAACTGTTAAAGTTAATGACGTGGATTGAGATGTCACAAAGATAAAGTGTTCTCCCTTTTCCAAGCTAAAACATTGTGTTTTTGCTTCAATTTTAAAACTCTATGCTACAATCCATTGTAAGATATTTAATTTATGAATCTTGTAATTATCTCTACAGATAATTTTACTGCCCACCACACCCACATCAGATTGTCAAGCCCATATTTGGACTCAGTTCTCTAACGAGCACAGGAATGATGATAGACATGAAAGCAGAGCTTTCTCCTAGTATAATCCTGTTTATGTATCCCAGTGATACATGGATGGATTTCTGTTTATATAAGCAATTTTTTGGCCTATGTACATATGAGTGTGAATATGTGTGGAGTGTGAAAATATGTGTATCAGAAGGTATTGTGTGTGCCTGTGGAGGCCCAAGGGTGACTTTGGAAATCATCCTGGATTGTTCTACTTCCTTATTGGGGTTTCCTAGTCTCCATCCTCCAAGACTAGAAGTTCAGGCCACTTCATTTCCCCACCCCATCCCCCATGTTTCCATGTGGGATCTGGGATCTGAACTCAGGTCCTTTTGCTTTCAAGGCAGAGGCTTAATCTCAGCCATCTCTCCAGTCCTGTCACAGTAAATCTTGAATCATATTAAAACTCTTAATGCCATAAATCAATAATATAATTACACACGTTGCATTTTTTAATTCCTATTCTCTTTTTAATTACTGTTATTCAATGCTACTGTGGTTTTTTTCATTGTCCCTCTCTTTATCATCGTCTGCATGTTGAAGGTTTTAGGTTCACTTCGGAGATAATTAAAGGAAGTTTAGCAGCAGAAATTAATAAAATGCACACTTCAAGCTGCAGGTCCTAATTAAGCAAGCTGTTCATGATGCTGTATTTCCTTATTTGCAGGAAACAACCAACAACATTTGTCTTAGAGATGGAGGTGTCTGCCCATCTGCTGGATGCTGCCTTGTGCATTTCCTGTCATGGCTGCCATAAAACAAAACCTTTCAGAGGAAGCTCATGCATCTAAAAGACGGCGATGCTCTTTTGAAAATGACTGAGTTGTCATTGTTCCAAACTGTCAGCAAAATACATTGGAAGTTTTTGTAGCTTTAGAAATTGTCTGGAAATAGCGAACATCTACATTTAGCGCTTCACTTAGGATTCATCACCAACTGCAATTGTTGATTACTAAAACATCTTTGGTTAACAAATAAAAATTAAACATTTATGAAAAGCCCTTGCAATAATCAATGTTTTCTGTGTCACTTTGGTGTGCTGTAACATGCATGTGTTTGATACAACTGTTAATTCTGTGGATGAATGTAAGGACAGATGATAGATAGGTATAGATAGATGACAGGTATACAGATGATAGTAACTTCATAGATCATAAAATTAGATAGATGATAGATAGATAGATAGATAGATAGTGACAGACAGGCAAACAGACTAGAGATATATTGCAAATAGAGATAGATTATGTATGTACATGATAGGTAATAGATGTATAAGCATAAATTTTTAGAAAAAAATGTAGACAGACTGTTGGTAGATAGATATGTGACAGACAGACATGTCATTAGATAGAAAAAGAGATACATGATAGATAATAGATTAACCATAAATAAAAGATAGGTAGATAATACATTGTCAGATGATACGTATATAGTAGATAGATATACAGATAGGATAGATAATAATTACCAAATTTGCAATATTTTCTAATTCCATTTTGTATTTCAGATAATTTCATCTCCACAACACAATTTTTTAACAATAGAGAAATAATTAAGAAGTTCAATAATTTTGTCAATGATGTATGTATGCATTATTAACACATGACAGAATTTTACTCAATGTAACACTGATCAATCTAAACATAAGACACATATATAATTTTAAACTTTTTAGTAGTTGCATTAAAAAATAAAGAGATGGATCAATTCTAATGTCAGCATCCCAGGTATACTTATTTTATATCTAATGAATTTAAATGAGTTATTTGGTATTTTAAGTTTGTTGTGTATCTACATGGGACATCTCATTTGCACTAGGCAGTCACATTTCATGAGCTCCATTTGCAGGCAAATATTAAAGGATGCTGCTTACAGGGTGGGTTGGTTTATTTGATTTGGTTTTTGGTGCCTGATCCTCGTCAGTCTCTGGCTTTCCAGTGGTCATTCTCCTGTTCAGATTGGTAGATTAAGAGAAGGGAGCATACCTGGAGTTCAAAAGACATTGAAAGTATTTCATGCATGCAGCTGAGAATTAAACATTGCATAATTTCACCAAGACTAAGAAGCTTGTTCCAGCCAATAAGACGGCACTTGTTTAGTCTTCCATGTCTCACCCTTATCCCCAGTCCTACTCTGTACCATAAAGCCTCCACCCAGTTCCATCTGCTTGGGTCAGAAACTTATCTTGGTCCAAACTCTTCTTCCACCTTCTCTGTTAATTTTTCATCACTGTAACAAAATACCAGAGACAAACAATTTACAAAGAGGCAAGGTTAATTTTGGCTTAGCTATACTTCTTGACCCTATTGCCTATGGACCTATGGTAAAACAACAACAACAAAAATGTTGGGAATCATGTAGTAGACTAAAGCTACTTATCTAATGCTGACTGTGAAACCAAATCAAAAGAAGGGACTAGACTTCTAGTATTCCCTTTGGTGGCATGTCCTCAGTGGCCTTTCTCTTGAAGTCCCCATCCCTCCTATGAGCATAGGTTGCCACCAAGCCTTTACCACATGGGTCTTATAAAGCATTTAGGATCCAAACTATAGAACCATTTTTGTGTGACTTAGTAAAGCAAAGACCTTCTGACACTTGTGTTTCTCATTAGCTCTCTAATGTTTTTGAACATTCTCTTGGCATGTTATATATCTTCTGGATCGTTATTCTTGGGTTAAAGTCAGATGAATCTCAGGAGACAGAAGGATCTCCTAAGACAGAGCCAGTCCGTGGGAATAGGTTGCACTGAATTCTGCTGTCGAGGTTTCCTGAACATTCACAGTGTCACCAATAGGTAGGACAACTGAGTGTCCTCTTACCATCTGCCATACACTCATGGGCAGCAACTACATGAAAGGCACATTTTGTGATGCTCGTAAAAACTAAAGGGATAAGAAAGAGGAGCCTGGAGGTGTGAGGGAGGAGGGAAAGAGGAACGCCACCCACCCTTTCCTCCCCAAGAAGAGCTTCTAGTGAGAGGGAGGTTATGGGAGGTTATGGGCCAATGGCATGTAAAGCAGTCTCAGTTCTCTATAATGACAAGCTGGGAAACACCCATTATTCCCCAACCTTATGATGCCCTCAGTTGCCCTGGAACGACTAAGCCCAGCAAAGAATGTGATGTCCTAAGAAACTGTCAAAAAGATACCTCAATTTATTACACAGTAAGGTGCCTCAGTCACAGTTAGCATCAAGGAACACCCCTCCTTCCTTGGGCTAAGCATTTTCAGATCCCATGACAGGTTTATGTACAGCCCTCTTCCCTGATATGAACGACATGGGACAGGAGATGGCTCCAGAAAGGTCTGCCTCCCACCACCACCACCATATTGAAAATATCCAAACTAACAGGACGTCTAGGTATTCTTGCCCACGCAAAACTGCAAATGTTTTATTCTTAAACCTCTTAAGATTATATCCACATAGATTAAAAAAAAAACAGCAATAGAATAAACTTCAAATCTTGATCTTCACAACCTATTAAGTCAAAATGAGTGTTGGGGAGATGGGGCAAAGTACTTGTGAAAGCAAGAGAAGGTTTGGATCCCCAGATCCAACATTAAAACCTGGTGACCGTGGCAGTACTCTGTAGTTTCTGTAGTTCCAACCTCTCTGAGGTAGTAACGGAATCTCTAGAGCAAGCTGGTTGGTTTGACTGGCTCTAATGCTGCGCTCTGGGCTTGATTAGAGACACTGCACAACCTCAAGTGAAGGAGTGATTATTAATGATTCTCGATATCACTTTGTGCCTCCAAACCTATGTGCAAGTCTGTGCCCGCACACATGTGAAATTGCAAATATACATGCATCCACACATACATACACATGAACATGAAAAAAGAAATAAAAAGCCAAATGGCTCAGGCCAGTTTTCCATTTTCTTCATGTCTTCAATTTCTTTCATGTCTTCAACCATAAAATTAGTCCATTTATAACTGTTGTGCCTACTTTGAAAGTACTTTGTGATGTCCTGTGAAATGACATGTGACATTGTTTTGCACTGCCACATGTCACTCATTATTCTTACAATCACCGGTGTGTGTGATGTCTACTCTCTGTCAACCACTGCAGTTGCCAATACCATTGTAACATTTGTGGACATTCAGCTCAACCAATTTGTATTACAGAAAATGTGATGGAGAAAACTTGATTTTTCTGTCTTATAACAGATCTAGGTTGATCTAAAATATGTCGAATAAAAAATACGTTTCTTAACATTTTTCCTTAAAGATGCAGAGCTCTTAAAGATCAGGGGTGACATCTCAGCCTCAGTCCACCACACTGACATGGGCATGTAATTCTGTGTGAATTGCTACTCCATTATGTTGCTTAGTCTTCCAAAAAAGGGGGCACATATAATAACATAAATTAGTATTATAGATTAAAAGCAAACTTTAATGAGGGAAACCTTCCTACTCATCAGTAATTCATCCTAATTGCTCAATGTATCACACTTACCAGTCAGCATTGATTGTCTCCTAAAAACCAAAAACATAGATCACACAAAACATGCCTATAGTTTTCTGTTGTTCCCCTTTTCAGTCTATATAACTGGTTTTCAAATTTCAGGATTCATAGAATTATTCATCACAGTTTTTAATGAATAAATTTAACATAACCAAACCTCATAAGGCTTCAAAGAGTTTTCATTCCCATTTTAGCACAGGCAAGCTGTAGACTTTAGAACCTGCAGTGACTGCAAGTCAACCCCAAAGGAAAATAGGAGCATCAACAGCTGCCTCTAATCCTCACTTTGTCCCTTTGACAACTGACATTAATGATTACTGTGAATGAAATACTCTCAGTGTCCCCACCATTACTATAATTTATTATCTTTGATAATACAAAAAATGAAAGAGCACAGCCCTATGAATGAAGAAGCAAAGGCTAGCATGTAGGTAGCGTTCGGCTTCGGTACAGTGTAGTCAGGGTCTAACCCTAGTGAGGATCTAGTGTATGTAACCATTACTGTCCCAGAATCATGACTATGAGTGAAGTCTTCAAAACAAATTCCCTCTGATGTGAAACAGAGCTAGACAGGGACCACGGCCATTGTCTATGACCATTTGTCTGCCGATTGAAGAGATAACTGCTGAGAGCCAGTGTGTAGGAGGGCTGTATTTATAATTGCATTGACACTGATTTAAAAAGAGCTTATAGTCTTTGATGGTCCTTCTTCACATACTCCACCAAGGCCCGATCAGGAAGTTCCTGCTCAATCTAAACAGAGGATATTAATAACATTAATATAAACAGTCTCGACTGGTCCTGTGATTTAAGATATACCATTCAACAATGATAAACTGCATGATGTTGCCTCAGAACAGTTCACATGTCCAGCAGTGACCTCACTGCCACCAGTGGTGCACCATGCGACAGTCAGGAAGGTCACATGACATTGAGAATCATCTCTGCATTTTCCAATGTCCAATGACAAAAGTGAAAGGTTTTTGACCACTCATAACGTAACAGGAATGTTTCACACTTAATCCACTTTAATTTTCATAATATTCTTATGGTATGGACATTGTTTTATGCTATAGCATTTCATAGTCGAGCTCTTGTAACCTGCCTGCAATCACCCAGTTTTTCAGTGAGAGAAAGTTGAACTCAGTATCTTGGTTTGGGGGTTCCTATATGAAGAGCTGGGCTGTCAGAGGTTTAACATTTTGGGAACTATTGTTCCCATGGTGGATAAAACACAAATGCATAACAACTCTTCTGCTTATGGTGTATGAGGGAGTGGCCAATCATTCAGGGATGTGTTGCTTGTTCAAACGAAATCTCAAAACAAAAAGTCACAAACATATCCTTGCATTCCTACAATGGCTTGTATTTCAAGGACCTTCTTTTCTCAGGCCCTTTCTCATTACCGTTAAAGTCTTTATTAGTGAGGTTTCTCTCTTGATAATTTTTTTCACATTCTAGCTCAGTGATGTATACTTTTTTCTCAATTTGAAACCTACAAATTGCAAAACCAGTTTAAAAGTAATATTTTATTATGCTGTAGTGAATCACAAAATAAGTAATTTTTCAATACACTATTCCATATGCAAATCATGCTGTCTTGAAAGCAAACAATTACTTGAGCTAATATATTGGATTTAAAAAGAATATTGGACTACAGAGACAATGTTGTCTCTTGAGGAGATCGAAAAGTCATTGGAATACCTGGGTGGTAAGGTGGCTCAGAAGCAAAACTAAACACAACATTTGGGGGTTTCACTTTAATTGCCTCATGGTTAAAATGCAGTGTCAATTTGTGCTGTGCATGGAATGTTTTGTAAACATCACCTGGTTTAATGTTTACACCGTACTGGGCTGTTGGTCCTAGTTTCCTTCCTTATTTTACAGACAAAAAAAAAAGTGAGACTGGCATTTCTCAGACCCATGGAGCTGGGTGGGACTCAGGCCTGAGCCATATATGCCCACAGCCCATCCTCGTGGTTATACTAAAGTGATGGCGAAAGGATTAAGATTTTCATGCTGGTACTGGAGAGATGGCTCAGAGGTTGAGACTCTGCCTCACAAGCTGAGGGTCCTGAGTTCAGATCCTAGGTCCCATGAAAAAATGCCAGTTGGAAATGGCAGTGCCCTGAATTTCTGGCCCTGGAAGGCAGAGCCTAAGAAATACCAGAGAGAAGCAAAAAAGAAGTATAAATGATCCAGGATGATTCCTGAAGGCACCCTTGGCCTTCCACAGGGATACACAGTGCCTTCTGATGCACACATGCACACACGCGTGCACACACACACACAAAATAAATTTTAAAAAATTTTAAAAGATGTTCATGCTTAGTGACCCATCCAACAATTTTAGAATAAACTGAATTATAGTTTCAATCCAGTTAAATATGTTTCAAATAATAAATTACATAGGAAAATATTAAAATAGTATATCTCTGCTAGTCAGAGAAACCTGGATGTAATTATTTATTAAAAATGACCTTTCTCTCTTTTTTTGTCTCATTCTCTTTCTTTGTCTTCTGCTCTTCTTTCTCTGCTCTCCTTTCTTTCCCTTGTCTCATTGAGCTTTAGGATGTACTTAATGATTAGATACAGGAAAGGGAAAGAACTAACATGGTGAAGAAGGAACTTAGCTATAAGCCTAAATGGGCTTCCTGCACAAAGTGTCTGTATTTATTACCAGATGGACTGACTGAGTGATCACTACCTCTCCCTAACATTCATTTAATTATCCAACAATATTTATTAGGTTTCTACTATTCTCTGGGCTTTTTTCCAAATGTTCAGGTAGCATCAGTGAATCAAACAGGCACAAAGCCTGTGTGTTTGCAGATTGTATACTCCCTGAAATGATACAGATAGGAGAAATAAGTGAATACGATGTGAGATGGTGATCGTAGCTATGGAGTTAAAATCAACAAAGAATCAAAGCAGTGAATGGGTGGGACACAGGGAGAAGACACAGTCTTCAGTACCGGTGCATCTTCTCTACCAATGAGATGACGGGACTTTGACAGAGAGGCAGGGAGGAGGGACCAGAAGTCAGATTTGAATTTGAAATCAGTAGGATTTTTTTGGAGTATTGGCTTTAGGGGAATGAAAGAAAAAAAAATGAATTAGAAAATTTTTACCCTGAGAAAACATATGAAATAAAAAGCTACTCTTTTCTAGTGGAGCGAATTATGGGAGGAGCCATCACTCAGGGTTCATAAAGTCACATCAAGAGGTAGAAACAAGTGATTGTGAGCCCAACATTCTGAGGAGAGGAGGCAGGTGAAGGTTCCATTTCTGGTTACTCAGCAAGGAAGACATGTGAATCCACGTGATCAACAAAGGTCACCCAGGACAGATACAGACAGAAAGCAAGAGCAGTCCAAAGTCAGTGGCTGGGGAGGTGATAGCCATGTGGGAGAATCTACTAAGATGGTGTCAAACTGCACTTTAAATGCAGTTTTGCGCCCATAAAGTAGTGTTGCTCTGGCCTTGGTCAGAAAAGCTCCTGTTTGCAGTGGACAATGATTAATGCCAAGACTTATAACTAGTCGATGTGCTGAGCACAGTGACTGTTCAGTGCTTGTCCCTAGGGAAGATGCCCATATCTCCTCCTCCAAGGCATAGGAAACATCTAAGAAGAGAAGGAAGAAAAAAAATGTAAGCGAAGGAGGATGGGATTGTGGGTTGTGAAATACTGTTTTCTGGTCGTGACATGGTGCTGCCTCCATAAATTCATAGCAACACTGGCTACTTGCACCAAACTGTCTACAGACATTCTATCAGGGATAGCAGAGGGGCTCAAAAGGCCCCACCCCTCCCTGAGGATCTAAAAATGCTTCATGGTGGCTGGGGGAGGAAAATATTTTAATATCTTCTTATGTAATTTATTATTTGAAACATTGTTAACTGGACTGAAACTATAATTCAGTTTATTCTAAAATTGTTGGATAGGTCAGTAAGCATTCAGTGATGGACAGCACCCTGATTCTGTAAGCAGCACCCTGACCATTCTCAGGCTAGTCGCCCTGAGGGAATGCAGCAGTCACAAAAGAGAAAAAGATATGAAACAGGAAAGAGCGGGAGCAGGTAAGACAGGATAGTGGGGAGACACTGATGAAAGAACGGTATGCATACATATGAAATTGTGAAAAATAAATTTGAAAAGGAAACTGGAAAAGTAAAAAGAAATGGAGCTTTTTGCTGCTTTCACTGAAAGCGTCATTGTGGGGTTTTTTTTTAAATGAATTTTTGTTTACTATACACAAGGAATAGTTCCAGAGACATTCTGAATCATTATCCTCAAAGAGTTCACAGTTGTTGAATGAAAAGGGTCAAATGAGATTAAAAAATGTCCTTGGAGGGAGCACTGATATACTTAGCATGTAAATGAGCTTGTTGTGCAGATCTAATAACCTGAGTTTGAGGCCCATGTGCTATAAAGAAAGGACTCCCCAAAATTGTCCTCTAGTTCCTACATAGATGCATATCTGCTCATGCACAAACATACACACATCACAAACACACACACACACACACACACACACAAAAGAAATGGGATACATGCATATATAAAATGTTATAACACATGTAGATGAACAAAAGACCCTTTTTACTTAAAGAAACTGAAAAAAATCATCTTTTAAGTAGTCGTTGAAAATGGAATTCAAATGACCTATTTTGAGACAGAGAAAAAGGAAAAAGGTATTCTAGACAGAGGGAAAGTTCCACATAGAGCGGCAGAGAATGCAGCAATGATGAGCCATTTGGAGCAAAACCCAGGAAGAGGGTGCACAAGAATCTGAAGGAAAGGAAAGGAGTGAGGAGCATCTTTCCCTAGCCAGTCATAAACACAGGAAACCAAACCGTGACTGATTTATACACTACTGTTCAACCTCAGTGAGCACGAGATGAAAATACAGGTGCCACATTCTGGAGACACAATGAACCAAGTCTTAGGAGTTTGGTTAAAGTCTGAGATTTATAGCTCTGAGGTACCTTTAAGAAGCCAAGGATTAATCCAATTTATACTACTCTTCAAATTTAAGGGCCATAGCCCACGCACACAGGGGGAGGAAGGATCACATGAGAGCTGAAATATATATGGTTAATGAGCGAGAAAAATAAGAGGAAGTCTGAGTGGAAATGAAACTTCAGAAAATATATGGTGAACACTTGTCAAACTTGTAATTACAGTAATACAATCCAAAATGTTGATAGGTAAGTTTTCAAGTTTCAAGTGTAAATATGAAGAAGAGATATTCCACTGTAAACACTTTATCATTCAACAATATAATCCTCCAGATGGCACTGATTTAGATTTTAAAATCTCATCATCTCAGTAACATTTTTGGCATTTTCCATTAGCAGAATGAAATATGAATTTTGAAAAGGAAATCAAAGAGCAAGAACCTAAATATATACCATACTGATACTTACACTTCCTTTTTGCAAAGTTACTGTAACTAACCTATCCATTCTCTACATCAGCTGAAAAAAAATCTCGTAGTCCTTTAATGACTTTAAACATGTGACTAAATGCTCAATTTATCCCTTAAGATAACAAATGATAAAAAATTATATAATATTAAAGAACAATAACAAATAATACAAATAACTTGTCTTTTATATTCTAACACATAGAACCCACCAAATATAACATTAACCAAAAATTACACTATGTAAAATACTGTACAGGCATAGTAGCCCACCTATACTTCCAGGCTCATAAGACACAGACTTGGAATTTTCAATTCAAACCGTCTAGCCAAACTAGTCCTGATCACCTCACTAAAAGGTGAATGAGAAATCAAGCATATCTTCTGACATTATCCTTGGGCCTCCACATGTATTCACACTTGCACATTCAGGTTCACTTGCATGTACATATACACCTATCCACCTGTATGTACATATACACCTATCCACATGCAAACATATGAACACACATGAGCACACACACACATGCACTACATCAATACAGACATATATATATATATGAAAAAGAAAAATGTAGAAAACCTTTCAAGAGCCAGCAAGATGGCTCTGGAGGTTTGCATGGCAAGTGCCTAGTAACCTGAAGCCAATTCTTGGGGTCTACATAGTGTAAAGAAAGGGCAAACTGCCAAAAGTTATTCTCTGACCACTATGCAAACTGTGATATGCACATGCCCACATGTAGACAAATAAAAAATTTAATAAAAGTAATAATGTTCAAAGCCAGATGTGGTGGCATGTGGCTGGATCCCCAAATTCAGGAGGCAGTGGCAAAAGGATCAGAAATTCAAGGCCATGTTCAGCTGCATAGTGAGGTTCACAGATAACCTCAACTCTGTGTAACCTTGTCTCAAAAAAAATTATATAGCTGCAGAAAGGACTCAGTTTTCTGATAACAATCATTACATAGAAGATGATTTTGCTGTACTTCTATTACGTGGCCCACTTTTCCTCTATTTCAGTTTCTCATTCATTTTGTAATTTAGATCATTAACTTCTGTTCCATGGGGTTTATATGCACAGAAGATTCTGGTAGTATAACTCCACATGAGCATGGGCCTAGCTGCAGGTTGAGATGAATGGCTTCCTCACCTTCCTTCTGCTCTGGGTGGATTATTACAATTCTTTTCTTTGCTGACAGGTGATCCTTTGAGAGTCAGTCAGACAAAAAAAAAGGACGGGGGGGGGCTCAGCTCCCTATTATGTGCCGGGTCTGAAGACTTTTCTCCTTCAGGGGTCTGTACAGGTATTCCACCTGCCATTTACTTAGTGGAAGAGTCTACTTCCGATGTGAAAGTACAGACTGCAACACAGCATCATCTTTCTGTGAAAAAAGAGAAAAGCTGTTTTATGAAACTCTGATCTGCAGGTCATTTGGAGGAAAAAATAACCTTCGCTTTAAGTCAACAAATTTGCTGCTCATTTCAAGTACACGTATATGTTGCACTGTGGTTCTTTACTATGTCCAACCTTCCTATTTTCTAGTCATTCCAGGAATCTATGAAGTAAGTGGAGGTCACTGCCGTATCTTTGGACCATTTCCAGCACAAATACCGAGTAAAATGAAAGACATGCTTAAATTAATCTGAAAAGTACAATGAGAATTTTCCTTATTATTTCTCCAGATACCACTGTACTAAGATTCTGAAACATCAGAGGGAGCATTGCAAGCAGCAATGAGATGCTCAAACAAATCTTTTATTCCCTATCCCCTGAGGATTAGGAAAGAACTGAATATACCTCCCCAGCAAGGCTCATATGCATAAAGCCAGGCAATCTCCTTCCTCAGATAAGAAAGTAAGCTTTACCCAAGCAGCAAGTAACTGAGTCAGGAGAAGCAGATTAGACCCGAGACCAGGTCTGGGCAGACAACGGATCAAAACGAGCGAAGTTTGACATGCACACTAAAGGATGCTCCAGGAATTGGGGGGGACACGGGAGAAAGTGAGGGGGGAAGGAAGGGGAAAAGAGGGCAGGGAGCAAAGGGATCCAGGGAGGGGTGGAGGGAGGGAGGGGAATGGGGTACCTATCAAGTTTGTACAAGTGGAAAAAAATACACTATAAATAAAAAACAAAATAAAAATCAGAAGCCTGTCTACCAAAAAAATTACTTTGGATTAAAGATAAATTCAGAAATCAAGTTAGTATGTTCTGGGAGGTCATGGAATTTAATGCTCCTGACAATATCTGCTCGCTTTTTATATAAGCATTTATGAGTCCTTTATAATAATTCAACACAGAAGAGCTAAAGTAGAAAAAAATAGCAAATTCTTAGATTTCATATTGCATAAACTCGTTTTTCTGGATTCCACCTTGGGTTCTCCTTAGAAACTCTCTGAGCCCCATCAGACCAGTTTGGAGAAAACAACTTGGAGTTCACTATTGACACAACAAATGGAACAGTGTGGTGACCTCTAAAGAGAGCTGTGCATCCAGGATTCCACAGAAACCACCTTACTTGGAGCAAGTGACCATGACCAGCCAGTCTCAGGGGATTCAGCAGCTTCTGCAGGCTGAGAAAAGGGCCAAGGATAAGCTAGAGGAAGCCAAGAAGAGTAAGTCTCACCTGTGAGGGTTACAAAATGGGGGGGGGCTTCCAGATTAGACTGTTCTAAATTTAAACTCTGGTATGACCACATATCTTGTGATGGTTCAAGCTTTTCATTACAACTACTCAGCTATATTTTCCCCACCAGTCTCACAGGGTGGAAGTTTCTTAATTCTGATGCTTTTTAGAGCCCATGTGCTAAATAAACAGTTCAGAGACATTTAGATTATGGAGATGTAGGCTTAAACCTAACCCTGAAACTTCCCAAAATGTGGCCAGACTTCAGTTTTCACAATGTTGTGAAATGGCTAAGAGATAGACACTTTCTAAACTGAAGCTGATAACTAGACAGAAAAGTCAGACAAATTACTGATCTCTAAGCACAGGTGTGCCTTTCCCTAAAATTGGGACAACTTTAAATAGTTTAGTCTCCTTCCTCTCTGGATAGCTTCTAAATCAATATTTTAAAATGTTTCCATTTTATTCTCAGTTGATATCTTTTTATCAGTCATGCCGCTATGTATTTGCATATGAATGTCCTCAACAAACTTCACCTTTCTTCCTTCTCTCATTGATATTCATCACAGCCACATGAATAAGATATTAAAATTATTCCTATTTCATGTATGCAGAAACTGAAGATTTATGATTTGCCCAAGGTTATATTTAAAAATTTGAAAGTATGGTGCCAGTCATCTTACTCAGTATTTATTTTGTTTACTCTTCACAATGACCTTTATGGAAAATGCAGGAAGTGATACTTACAAGCACACTCTATAACTTACTCAAGGTCACAGGAGGGTATAGGAAAGATACTTGAATCAGGTCTGATTCCCTGCCCAATCTCTTAATGAATGCAGCATATGAAATTTACATAATTTTCATCCATGTTTCAGATCTACAATTTGAATTTTGGTTGCCTGAACCAAGATCCATATGTTTCCACTCTTCTATTTCATATCACTTCTCTATTTAACTTACAATAATTTGTACTGTCATCTTATTAAGTTTTTAGCCTGCGTCTACAAATATTTTCAGAATCTGGTAAAAAGAAAATGTTTCTTATGCAACTCTTTAGATGCCAGACAGGAAGTCAGGGAGACACTTCTCAGTCCTCTAAGGGAGTGGTGAAATTATTTCCCTTTTATTTATTTATTTATTTATTTATTATATTTTATATGTATATGTAAGTGTGGTGCATGCATACCTATATGTGTGCAAGTTTTCATAAGTGTAGAAACACATGTATGGGAAATGTGTGTACGTGTGTGTGTGCATGTGGGAATTGAGATTGATATCAAGTATCTTCCTTGGTTATTGCTCTTAATCACTGAGACAGAGTCTCACAAATGAGCCCAGAGCTCACTTATTCAGCTAAAATTTCAAGCCATCTTGCTATGGGGATCCCATGGCTCTACCTTCTAAGGCTGGAATTATAGGCAGCCAACATGTAGACTCTGAGATTCAAACGAGAGTCCTCACATTTGTGTAGTAAACACTTTAATCACTGAGTCATCTCTCTAGTCTGTCATATCCATTTGTTAAGATAAGTCGATTTTCTGAATATTCAGCCATGTGAGACCCAACAATACAAAAAATACTCTATGTGGAAGTCACAGCAAAGACAGGAAAGAAGATAATAAATACATGTTTTACTTCTCAACTTCTTTTTTTATAGCAAACCATGTAGATGACTGCAAAATGGCACAAATGCAGTAATTTTATAGAAAACAATTCCAGAGCCTGCCAGTTCCTGGTCTAAAAAACGCTTGTGCCTTTTACTTAAATTTCATTAATCATATCTAAAACTCTCAGAAATGTATAGAGTAATCCTTTTGTTTCCTTTTGCTTCTCATCATTGAAGAAGTAAAAGGACAATGTTAAGTACATATCTAGTCAATATTATCGTATGAGTCAAGTGAATCTTGCCAACTCTCTCTATGTCTCTGTCTCTCTCTGTCTCTCTGTCTCTCTCTCACACACACACACTGTGAGTGGCCATCACTGATAAAAGCCAAACTTCTTTTTCTTTCTTCTGGTGAATATGTTTTCCCTGAATAATCATCACTCAAAAATCATTATAGAAAACACATATTGCATTCTTAATGGGAAAATGATAATTTTATCAGAAAATAACTAGAATTATAATATATGTATACATTCTATACTTTAAGTGTTCTATATCTTGATTCATGAATATTCAAGCAGATTAATCAAAAAATAGTAGTAAATATCCCAAGTTTTAAGACATTTTGAACAATGATTTCACTCAACAACTTTTAGACTTGGATTTACAGAGCATGTCTGTGTACCTTTACTGTGTTTTAAAAAAGTGGTTTTGGGACAGTTTGTACATGAGCTGTTTTTATCTCCTTGTTGTCTGTAGGTGATAGCTTAGTTACCACAGCGCCCGTCATACCACTCTGCTCTTACATATGCTACAGCGAAAGAGAAATGTCACTTTATATACTTGATATGTTGCAATATCTCTCACATTTCATATTTTTTCATACATCTAGTTCAGCAAGTTTAGCCCTATGCCATATTGATGTGCTCTGTTAAGTTGATCATGGATCTTTCTCATTAAACTCCTCAATGAGATAAAAATCCTGATGAAATAAATACATGTCAACAAATAGAAAAAATAGGGAAATATATATATTCATATAAGAAAACATATATATATACACACATAGAGAGAGAGAGATCCTTGGACAAACCCATATACATTTGCTTTATTTTATATGAAAATGCTTATTTAAAAATTAAAAATATGACATACATATTAAGGCAGAATAGGCTCAGGATAAGCATAATAATAGATCATCTCTCTTTTTTATTTTTTTACTATTTTCTTCTAATTTTATATTTCCATCTATAAAGTAAAGTGCAACAACTTTGATACATAATATAACACATATCCTTAAAATGAAAAATGTAGTAAAGCAAGAATTATATGTATATACATTGAAAAGATAATCCAAATATATTGTAAAAATTTTAAAAGTTGCAAAGAATTGCTATTTTAATTTATACTTGTGCTAAAAGAAATATATGAGAAATATATATATGTATAATAAGCATATACATAATTTCTTTAAAATATATTCCAGACACAGTCATTCATGAGTTTCCCAGAAGCCAAAAGGTACTCTGGACATGATCAGCTTATCTTTTTTAAAATCAGTTATTGGAAAGTCAGAAAATCAAGAATATGCATTTACCCAAAAGTAAAGGAAAGGAAGGAAGGGAAGGAAGGAGGGAGGTCAGGAGGAGGGGAGAGGAGGGAAGGAGGGAGGGGGGGAGGAAGGGAGAGGGGAGGAGAGAGATAGAGAGAATGAGGAAAGAAGAAAGAACGAAAGAAAGAAAGAAAGAAAGAAAGAAAGAAGAAAGAAGAAGAAAGAAAGAAGAAGAAAGAGAAAGAAGAAAGAAAGAAAGAAGAAAGAAGAAAGAAAGAAAGAAAGAAAGAAAGAAAGAAAGAAAGAAAAGAAGGAAGGAAGGAAGGAAAGAAAGAAAGAAAGAAAGAAAGAAAGAAAGAAAGAAGGAAAGAAAGAAGGAAAGATCAGACTGTTCTCTGGAATAAAAGGTATTTTTATTAGATTCGCACCTATTACAAATAAGAAAAAGACTCTAGTGCTCCCCATTTATCTTACTTATTAAAATGCTCAATTGCATGAAATTCAACCACATAGATATTCCATATTGTTGATCACTTTTGAACATACACCATGATCTCTTCCACAAACAAACACTAACAATGCTTACTTTTCAAGCGCTTGTTCTAAAGGAGTCTTATGCATTACAAGCTATAGATAAAAAGATATAGCAAATGAATATAAACCTCATCTGGATAGGAGAAAAATTGAATAAGAGGAAGCACTGAAACATGTTTTTGGAGTCAAAAGTAATTAAAGCACAAGTGACAGACATGCCCTCCTGCTCTCTACCAAGACAGTGGTCAATCCTCCATGCTGTCTGATGTCCTTCTTGTTGTGCATTCCAAAGGCTGCTTCTTCCTAGTTTTGTGACTCCTCCTTTCCTGACCTGTCCAATGTTTCATCTCAGAAAAGCAAATATACCTTCCCATGCAGTCATCTTGAGTTACTGGGTTGCTACTTACTAATGACTGGTGCTTAACAGGAACTGGGCAAGTCTCATTAGCTATTAATATTCCTTCAAATAATGAACACAATTCTGTGCCAGACAACACCAAAATGACAATCCTGTTAAGTTCTTAAACATGATCTTGTGTGACCTGAATTCTCATGGAATTATGCATGCACATGCAAAACATACTAAAGAAAAGACTTTTTGCTTTCTAATAAGATATCAGCAACATAGTTATTGACTCTATGTTCTGTGGTTATATGGATGTAACAGTTAAGAATTTCTTAGGTCTACAAATTGCCTATTTGTTTCCCAATCTGCAGACAATCAGGATTATTTAAGCAAGCACCTTTATTTAATAAAATCTTCACCACTCAAGTGGATGTTTTGATTTATGAAGACATGATTTTTAATAAAGTAATAAAATAAAAATTGCTATATTAGAATTTCATGGCCCTATCTTATATGGTTCGCAGGCCTGTAAATACTTGCTTTTTCTTTACAGTCTGCAGACTAACAGGGTATTTGTAAGTATATTGTGCTTTCACGTCTTTGAGTAGGTAACATTAAACCTCAGAACATTTGTGTCTAGTAACATTTATTTGCTTATACTAAATCCAGGGTCTACATGAACTTGTCCATTATAATTTTATGAAGGTAAATATGATTAAAGAAAAAGTAGACAGAAGCATCAAGACAGAGACATGACAGGAAATAGAATAGATGCACGTTAGTCATCAGTCAATAAAAAAGTAGCTGCTTGATTTTGTTGCTTTCTTTTTGGTGATTTGCTTCTTTTTCCAGTGTTTTGAATGGCCAAGGAAAGGAATAGCATTCTCCAGTTGGGTGGGTTTCGTATTAATGACAACTATAAGCCAAGAAGATTTTTTTCTAAGTAGAACAAAATTGAAGTTGCTATTAGTAAGTAACAGGAATCTCCAAACAGTCCCAAAGTATCCTTTGTTTTCATGGCAAGCCAAAACGGACTGTGCGGTTTCTGTATGCCTTAGTCATATGGCACATCCATTTGGCAACCTATTCTTCCGACCAACTGAACCCAGAACCAAACTTTGCATCGAGTATCCAACTGGCATTGCCGCTATGCTGCCCACTTTTCTAAATTAGTTGCCTAGAATTTCTGTAGCGGCTCACCATAACCTTGGAGTCTTTAAACAAAGAAACTTGCTTTCTCACAGCACCAGAGGCCATAAGTCCAAAAGCAAGACAGAAACGTAAAGACAGAAGGGGTTAAGCCTCTGTCTTGCAGGCCGAAGGTCCCGAGTTCGGATCCTAGACCCCATGTATAGACGCCAGGCAGAAGCGGGGGTGGCCTGCGTTTCTGGTCCTGGTAGGGCGGAGCCTGTGAATCCTGGGGCAGAGTAAACAAGGAGGAGGTGGAGGCGATACATGGTGGTTCCCGAATTCGTCCGTGGTTCTACACACACACGCATATACCCACAATTGAATAAATAATAAATAATTAAAAAAAAAGAAAACCCACCACTATTCAGATCACTCCGTGGTTTTCGTCCTTCTTGTCTATGTGTCTGTTCTGTCTCTACATCTTTGTCAAATTTCTCCTTAGAAAATCACCAGCCATCAAATCAAGGACTCGTCTTAATCTAGTAGGATTTTTCCTTAGCTTGCTCACATTTAGCATAGACCTTAGTAGCCACAGCAATAGGTCTATGATATGAGATCTTCAACGTATCTTTGGGAGCGGTGCACAATTACATTCATATCATCTAATTATCAAGTTCATTTGACTGTATTGAGTTCTTGTCTTACTTTTTTTATATCCCTGCTTGTTGGTGAAAGTGAAAACTTCTCAAAGATTTTGCCTTTGTTTTCGTTTTCTACCTGTAGTTTTCATTTTATTTTTCTCTGATCATTGGTTCCTACAACTCCACCAAAGCTCTTCTGTGGCACAATCCATTCAGGGAGGCCCTTAGCCCTGGCTCCCAGAAGGTCTGGTTATAGACAAGCCCGGACAAGTACTGACATGCCCGAGACATGTCCCAATAGACGAACCATACAGGCAGAGGGATGAATAACCAATGGGAAGGAGGGATAAACAACCGTTAATGGGAAGCAGCCAACTAACCTGCCTCTGCAATGAACACCTAGTAAACAGTTAAATGATTGGTGGCTGCTCCCCCCCCCACCCCAGCAGAGAGATGGCAACACCTGATTGGACCCCTGACCAATATAAGCTCAAGCACTTCCTGAAATCAATGAGTGTAGCAAATTCATCCTCTGCCTGCTGCTTCTCGCCTGACTCCTCCTGGCCCCCTCGCCTGGAGCCCAAGGCCCCTGCCGAGTTCCCTCTCCTTTCCCCAGCTGCCAGACCACCAGCACTGCTCAACTTATCGCCACATCTTGCTCAGTAGTAGATACTTCTTTCAACTGCAAAGCTTGTCAGACTTTCTCTTCTCTGTAACTGCAGATATTTTCCGAGAGATCTTATTTAGTTTCCTGAGTTCCAAATTCTGATAAGCCCCAGATTTCTCAGCATTCCCACTGGATATTTACTAGACATTACAACAAAATCATATTCTTGTTTCCAAAAGAAAAATATTGGGAACATCACAAACTCTTGGTTATTCTCTCATGTTTGTAAATCAAATTCACTTTTGAAATATGTGTAACCTTTTCTTCCCAAGTCGACTGCAGGTAATTTTCATCCTATACCATTATCCCTATAATTGTCTTTCACTATCCCTGACAAAAATCCATTGAAATCATTAGCGGTGCTGTGTCATACCTTGGTTAGTACTTAATGGATTTGAACATGTCAAAGAGTAACTTTGATGAGTTACTTCTTGATGTCCTAGCCGAGTTCAGCCATCTTGCTCTTACTATTCCTGGAGCATGCCAGATGCTTCCTACCTTAGGACCTGTTTGTTTTGTTGCTCCTTTTGCCTGGATTAGGTTTGCCCCGCCCCAGGGATCTGTGTGGCGGATGTCCTTCTTCCTTCAAGCCTCTACTCACATGCCATTTCCTGCAAGAGACTTTACCTATATTAAGGGTAACCGGCAACCAGTTCTCTCTGCCAACCATGTTCCTTTATTCTTTGTAGCACTCAGCATCTCTGCCATGTCACGTACATATTCTGTCTTCTGAATTACACTCAGAATACAGACACTATGACCACTCGATGTTTATGAACCTCTCTGCTACATCCAGAGGTCTTAAATAGTGTGTGGCACATCCCAGAAATACAGCAAAAGCTAATCAACTAAATGCTTCATTTCAGTTCTCCATAGCCTTGATACTGTTTGCCACATCTTTCTCTTCTCTCTTCTGGTTTCTTCTACTTCTGACTACCCTTTTCTTGAAGACTGAGTGTTGCTATGTCCCCAGTTAAGAGGACCTTAGTCTTCTCTGCTTCTCATTCTGCACTCTTCCTGATTTCTGCCCAAACTCCATTGCAAGGATTAACACAACAACCCAGAAGACTGACATGAAAATCTGCCTCCTGTCTGGAAATTTCTCCTGAATTGCAGAACTGGTGCTTCTACTGCCCTCTGATTACCAGTCCTTGAATGCACTTGAAGAGCCTTGGAGAGACTCTTTGGGGACATCCTGGGGACTTTCTTTACCTTCATGTCTCAGTTGCAGCCTTCTTTTTCCATCTATCTTCCTAAAATTGTTTCTTAACAATCATTAAATATCTGTTCTCTGCCAAAATCTTCCTATGTATTTTCTGCTAGTGATTCTGTGTAGTAGATTCTTAGTTCTGCTTTTAGATGGAAAAACTAAGGCTCAGAATTTCTAAGCAACTTGCTATAAGTTACAAAATCTTATTCAATATGGTGTCTAGTGTGTATTCCTGATTCCCTTCTGAGACGATAAAAAGAAATTTCTTCTCCCCCCCCCCATCTGAAAACGTATTTTTTTAAAGTTAGCAGTCCAAGCCACAGAGGAAGTAAATCTGTGTCTAGGTCTTATTTGCATCTTGGAACTCATAGTTCCCTTGTCCCACCCAGATGAGAAGTTGAACATCACTCTTAATAGTCTCCTACACAGAATTCAGTTTCATCTTGTCACATGTTGATTTTCTAGTCCTTTCCTCACAGATCTCCTTAACATCATTTCAAATATCTCGGTTTCACTTTTCTTCCACATAAACATGCTCTGGGTGCACTAAGTAACATAACATAACATTAGTCAATACACAGGACACAGGTGTGAAAATGACAGAGCTATTAACAAAATCTCCAAAAGTTGTTTAATGGACTGTCTTGCCCTTTTCCAGTCCCCCAAATTCCTTGTCCATCTTCACTACTGTCCTAGGTCCCTCCCCAGAGGTTTATCCTGACCGTTTCCGTTGCCCCCTTAGTGCCAGTGAAGGACTATCTGGTTAGAACTCTGCCTTACACTGTAGTCATGACAGGTAGGGAGAACTCAGATGAGGCACCATCTTGGTAGTTGAAGTTTCTTTCTATAAATGTAGTGACTTCCAGTGTTTTCAGAATCCATGGCTTGGTTCTTTTCTCAGAGGATATTGAATGTCCTGTGATTTTATTTATCTGATGATGTGCCTCTTGGAAACTGGATAGCATGCACACATCTTCAAAATGTCACGGAACCTGTGATGTCTTTTCCATGGTGAACACCTGTTGATATTTCTTCCTGTGTTCTCTGTAGCTCTGTGTGGGAAGCAATCAGCAAGCATTGAATGACAAGTGGGAGAATAAAGGAAAACTGTCCTCTCCTGAGCATCTGCAGTACCTTCTTAAACATTATTTAAAACTGTGATGCATAAGATGAACGTGATCGCCTTTCCCCAAGTCAGAACGCTTGGCTGGTGCTACAGTATAGAAAATCAGTACTGCCCCATGTGGTCAGCCTATGCTGGATACAGAAAATAGTGAGAATAAAAATGTGAACCCTTCTTGGTCCACAGCAATTAGACCACCTGATGTTTAAGAAGAAAGGGGTCTAATTTCAAATGTTGGCAATCTTCCTGCACATGGAGAGAAGCCAGCTAGAGGTTGATGTGAGTGGATTTGACCCATGTGCTTTGCTTTACTTCTAATGGAATAGTCGGCTTAGGTGCCCGTGGATTCAATCAGGTGTGACATCTGCAGGTTTTCACCACAGCCTCTGTGCCTATACAGAAAACTCTGCGCCAGCAGCAATTGCTCGGTGGCTCTCCTCTGTAAGAGAATGTGAGCCTACCCGTGACAGCCTTGAGCGGGAATCACAGCCACATCCTGAGCCCGCTGTCCTGGAACCAGGCCTCCCGGCGCTGGATTCTGCAGGGGTAGAGCATGCACGGCTTTTGCTTTTACTAAAAGTTTTTTTTTAATGCACTAGAGAGTCATAACATTAAAACCAGTATTTTTATGTATTATGTAATTAAGATGGGGAGTAATGATAGTTTGCCTGGCTTCAAGATAAATTTGTGTACATTGTTTTTAGGAATATGTTCATGTATAAACATTTGATATTTTTGTTCTGATGTTAGTGAATGGTAAAAGATCTGATTGGGATCTGGGATTTTTTTCCTACCAATATTTGCTCTGTCCACAGAGAATCACTGTGAACGGGGTGTGTTTATACCTTGAAATGGTTGGAGCCGGTAGGTCCTGAAAGAATAGAAAGTACTAAATAGTGATAAACATCAATGAAGGCAAAAGTTAGCGTTGCTAGTAGTATTTCATAGCCTCAATGTTGGGATGACATTCATTTTTAATGAACATTGGGTTTATTTTTTAATTTTTACTTTTAGGGGGTAAGTCTCTGTCTCATAAATAGACTGTCCTGAATTTTGATCACTAATTCCATGTAAAAATGTCAGGTAGAAACGTCAGTGGCCTGTACCTCTGGACCTGGAAAACAGAGCCTGAGAAAATACAGAGCAAAGCTAAGAGGAGCTAGTTCAATCCAGGGTGATTTCCAAAGTCAGCCTTGGGTCTCCACAGGCACACATGGTGCCCTCTGATACACACACACGCACACAAATTAAAAGAAATTTCCCAGGCTCCATTATTCCAGAGACAGAAGTACAGGTTGCTGTCATTTCTGCTTGGCATTTTTACATGGGATCTGCAACTTGGTTTCTTCTGCTTGTGAGGCAGACTCTTAACTCCGGAGCAGTCTCTCCAGTCCTGCACTTTGAATTTGAAAGAAAGTAAAGATGCTGCCAACTATCTATTCTGAACAAAGTTTATCTAGATCCAAAAGAAGGTAATAAGAATTGAACTAAACTGAGTTCAATTTGAAAATCAGTAAATTTGTTTTTATATTGAACATATATTCGAAACCATCAAAGCAGCACAAACAAAAAGGAAGAGAAACTTGGAAGTGATTTATACTCAATGTATACTCAATACCAAGGTTACGAAGACTCAGAAAGACATTCCAGGATGACAGATCAAAGTATACATTGATGTTCTTTCCTTTTTCTTTATGAGAAGCTCTTATGTAGCTCAAAGTTTGCACAATGTAATAGTAATTAAAAAATTATAGGCAAAACTTGAAACAGAATCAGAGAAAATAAATCATGCTAAATACATTAAAGAATAAGATGTCTTACTGAAATCAGAAGATAATATATTCAGAGAAAAAAATTAATACTGGTCAGAGTTTCTTTAAACTTTTAATGATCATGAAGCATTAGTTACCTAATCCTTTGAAAGTAGAGAATGGTAGAGGCATATTCTCCATTAATATTGGGCTGTTTTCAAAAACAAAACTCATGTGCATGTGCACAGCTAACGATCTTCACAGTATTGTGTTTGGTTTGCCCCAAATTTTCATGTGCTTTGCCCACTGGCCTCAGACTCTGTTACACCTTTGCTCTTAATGAAAGAAGGGGCCTATTTCACTAAATCTCTAAACCGTTAAAAGCAATCACTTTTACAGCCTCTTTCAAGTCCCCCTCAGAGAAAGCCACTATCAAAATAACTACTTTGATGTGCTGTGAGCTTAATCAGACATTCTAGAGTAACAAATGGTACGAAAAAAATCCCAATAAAATGCTTTAAAACATTGAAAGTCATTTGATAGAGTCTGAGCCGCATGCTTGCAGCGACTTTGGAGTGCTGCCAGTGTTAAATAGGAACCAGTTGGTGTGGTCTGAAGGATGCCTGGCACAGAGTCAGGGCTGAAAATCTGACCAAATTATGTCTTTCTTGAGTAAGTGACAGCTAAAATCTGTTCTCTGACTTGCTGCTGCTGTGAGTAAACGGGTGGGTAGTTTATTTAAGCATGTAAGTGTGAAAGAAAGTTGTCACGTCTCTCTGCTCTAACGAATCTAAAAAAAAAAAAAGAGGAGATAATTTGACTATTATTTTAATGAAGTGTCACATACTAGAAAAAAAGTTCTCAGAAAGAATTCACAATTTTTGTAAAAAAAAAATTCACTTGTGATTTTGTATATACTAAAAAGTAATACCATTCCTTTCTTGTCCATGCTAATTTTCAGGAAAAGGAAAGCGACTCAAACAAGCTAAGGAAGAAGCCCTGGCAGAAACAGACCAGTATAGAATGCAGAGGGAGAAGGAGTTCCGGCTGAAGCAGTCCAAGGTGAGGGCGAGACTGCCTGACTCACACAGCTTAGCTGATAAGGCGTTTAGTGCACAAGGTGTATGGAGTGTTGGAAGAAAACAGGAATTCAGCACAAGGTTCAAACAAGGCTGAACAAGCAAGAACATCTTAAGCACACCAACACTTAGCAATTTCACCATAAGACATTTTTGTCATATAGAAACAGCAGTTAGTGGTTGCTATGGAATATATAGTGTGTGTTCAAGTTCATTTTCTCCAATACGCAATCGAAAGGAGTGGTTAAAGCATTCTTATCGCAGATTATTGCCTGACAACATTTTAATAAGAAAAACATTGTAAAACATAGTTTTACTCATGAATACTGATTCTCAGAATCAAAAACAAAGTCTGTATTAAGATGAAGAATGGTATCGGCAGGCCAAGCCTCTTGAGGTAGATACAAGATAGACAAACTGCCACAGCTGTTATGGCTCTGGTGCCACACATACCTGTAATCAGAAGTTCAAGATAGCCTAACCACCCTACCAAAGAGGAGGAGGAGGATAAATAAAAAGAGGAAGAAGAGAAAGAAGAAGAGAAAGAAGAAGAAGAGGAAGAGGAAGAAGAAGAAGAAGAAGAAGAAGAAGAAGAAGAAGAAGAGGAGGAGGAGGAGGAGGAGGAGGAGGAGGAGGAGGAGGAGGAAGAAGAGGAAGAAAAGGAAGAAAAGGAAGAGGAAGAAGAGGAAGAGGAAGAAGAGGAAGAAGAGGAAGAGGAAGAAGAAGAAGAAGAAGAAGAAGAAGAAAAGAGAAGGAGAAAGAGAAGAAGAGGAAGAGGAAGAAGAGGAAGAAGAGGAGGAGGAGGAGAAATGTTTTGGTATTTCCTTTCCTAGATACCTTCTTTCAGTAAACCCCTTATTTAAATATCAGCAAATTACTTTCTGTACACTATCATGTTTTAAATGTCTACAATTTGTAGTGAAAATAAAAGTGCATGAAATCCCCAGAAACAGAATCCTGTCATGTTGCAGCAAGAATTGAAAGAAAAGTCTAGCTCTATGTGTCATGACTAAGTTTATATAATATTTATTGCTTCATTAAAATATGGATAAAACTCTGTTGAGAAACTTTGCATTGCAAAAATGAACCACAAGGGTTTGGAAGACTTTTCATTTGCAACTTTTATTTTATAGTGGACATGCATGAAGAATTTATGGAGAATCAGGTGTATTGGAATCAAATATAGAAAAAAAAGCTAAAAGCGTTCTTCCTTCAAGTTAAAAAGCCTTTCTTAGGATAAAGTGCATCAATCAGAAAAAAATTCTTTTTTTTTCAATATTTGGAAAAGAAAATCCTAAAATGCTAATCCTTACACATGTGCCCCATGTTTGGCTTCTGTATTTTGTATTTGACCTTTCTCTCTCTCCTCAATGAGAGCACATGTAGTAGTCACCGAGCGCGTTATTTTTACTTAGATACTCTCTGGTGAAGACACACTCTTTTCTCTTTGATCTCCACCCTGTTGTTAACTTTTCAACTTAACTGAAATCACCCCTCTTTTAAAATATAAAGCAAAGGAACAGCCTGTTGGTGCTCTCCATGACATTGATCACCCAATGAAATACTACACATTTATATTTTTGTGTGTTACCTAAGTCTGTTCTTAGATGGTAGGGTACTCAAAGAGCAGATGCTTTATTTTGTTCTCTGTTTTTTTTCCCCCTAGACTTTAATGCAATGTCCATCTCACAGGGGCAACTGTAGACACTTGCTGAAATAACAAACAACTAAGCATTTCTTGTGACTTAATCCTTCTCAGCAAATCCTGTCATCAGCCTGGTGTGATAGAGAATACAACTAAAAGCAGCAGCCAGCTTCCACTGTCCTGTGGGGGGAGGACTGTCCCTTAGGGGATGTCTCTGACATGACAGCTGCTTCTAATTTCTAAGTCATAGCAAAACCAGCCATAATTCCAGTAACTGAGTTCAACTTCTTGAAATACCGTTTCCCAAGAAGAATGCAGTCAGATGTGACTCTTCAGGAAGCAGAGGTTTCATGTTATCTTACAAGTTTGCAGTGTATAACATTTTCTGCTTTGGACAATGTCACTCTCATGGTTGAGCTTTAGTTCAATTTCACAGCTAGTTGATCACAAGCTCACCTAGGAATGGCTCCATATTTAAGCCTGGGTCCCCTCAAGCACTGCAGGCTTTCCTTGGCAGTGGCTCCAGATGCCGGGCATCTTGCTATGCCTCTGAACCCCATCATTAACCCAGGGCAATTAGGAGTTCTGGAAAGAGACCTAAGCAGCAGGCTTTTGACCTTATGAGCACACTCTTATCAGTTGCTACTTTTAGCTTTTCAAAATATTGTTTTTCAAGTCCTCAGTCTTTGTTAATAGCCTAATGTGAGTTACACATCAGATATATTTTCTTATATATATTTTAAGAAAATTTGTTCTTATATATATTTCAAGAAAATTTGTTCTTTGCTTATCATTGCTACCCAATGCAGCATCTTCAATTAAAGCCATGAACACATTTCTAAAATTTTTTGACCTGAATGCCAGTAAAAATGGGATGGACTATAAATCTAAACGAAAGAATAGACAATGGCTTACAAAAATAAAGAATTTTTGTGTCTTTTGATCTTTTTATTCATCTTATAAGAACATTCTGTTTTCTTGAGGCAATTAAATATTGAGTCTAAATATTTTTTGCTTAGTACAGTGTGACTTGGAGCTATACTCTTCCTCCCTCTGGAGTTTATTACATGAATTTATGAAACTATCAAGTAGTTGAAGGATCTAAATTCACCATCAATATGAAGCTGGAAGGCTATGCAAATCAGGCTCTATTCTGAGGCTTGGAAGTCCTTTAGTGACCCCCTAGCCCAAGTGTTTCATGAAATGCTGCGTGATCATCATCTTCTAACTTAGATCATGTCCAGATTGTTAAGTGACAGGCTCTGAGAGCAGCGTGAAGCACAGATTCCACTTCTCTTAATCCTGAGAACTGATCATAGACTATCGTTTTGTAATAGCTTACCTTTCAGTTTTTTACCATAAAAGTCTTTGACTTCAGAGGTAACATTAAATTAGAATAAAAATGTATTGCTAGATTTTTTATTAGCAGTTCTCACCTATTTGTAAATTTCTTTTTCTTACTTTCTTGACTATACTATGGCAGAAACGTATTTGCTGCCCCAAAAGCTGAACGAAAACCAAAATTATTTTCTTTGAATTGGTATGTTTTCCTGTTGCCCAGACTGTAGACAGAAATGAAGTTAAATCTGATCTGTTCAATAGTGTTTGATTTCAAGCTTAGGAACCAGGAAGATTCCAGATTCTAGAAGCTAAAGTCTTGACGTCTAGGTCAATGTTGGATTTTAGATACACAACACATAACAGAAAAAAAAAATAAAAGAGCAGGTTTGCTTTGTTTAAGAGCAGTTTCAATAGTCTGAGGACATACTTTGCTGGTAGCATGGGGAAAACCCTGAGTTTGATCTTCACTTCCACCCAGAAACAATGATACAAACCTACAATTTCATCACAAAGAGTTTGAGCAAAGGGATCGTAAGTTCAAGATCATACTCAGCTACATGGTGAGTTCCATGAGAACTTGTCAGAAAGAAAAGAAGGAAGGATAAAAGGGAGAAAGGGAAGAAGGAAGGAAGGAAAGGAAAAGAGAAGGAGGGAGGGAGGGAAGGAAGGAGGAAGAAGGAGGCAGAGAAGGAGGAGAGGAAAGGAGGAAAGGAGGAAAGGAGGGAAGAAGGGAGGGAGGGAAGAAGGGAGGGAGGGAAGGAGAGAAGAAAGGGAGGGAGGGAGGGAGGGAGGGAGGGAGGGAGAAAGAATAGGGAAGAGAAAAGAGGAATAGAGAAAGAAAAAGAAGAAAGAATAAAGAAAAGAGAGAAAGAAAGAAAGAAAGAAAGAAAGAAAGAAAGAAAGAAAGAAAGAAAGAAAGAAAGAAAGAAAGAAAGAGAGAGAAAGAGAGAAAGAAGAAGGAAGGAAAGAAGGAAGGAAGGAAGGAAGGAAGGAAGGAAGGAAGGAAGGAAGGAAGGAAGGAAGGAAGGAAGGAAGGAAGGAAGAGAAATTGAATAGAAAAAGCAGTTCCTTTCAGGTTTCAAAAATTGAAGGAATGGACCTGTGACACACAGGTGAAGAGTTGTTAAACGAGCCCTCTAAGCAAGCCTGTCTAATTGCATAACCGATGCAGGAAGACACAGCCACAGTAGTAGGACTATTTCCTAGGCAGGTGGATGAAGATAAAGAGCTGAATGGAAATTGACAGACTGGCAAGAAAGAAGGTATGCCTTGGTCTTGTGCCTCCTGCCCTTTCTGTGGGGAGATGTTGCCAGTCTCCTCAGCCCTGGCTGGTCACTCCCTTACCTATAGCCATAATATTAATAAATCCCTGTTCCTGCAAATTGTTTGCCATGCATTCATTACCATAATGGAAATCTGAACCCCAGAGAAGTAGCTGTAGTATAAAACTAGAGCAGACTGCTGAATTTTTGCTTTAGTGGAGTAAATCTTTCTAAGTGTTGCACTGCAGGATTCCTCTCAATTGCTAATTTTTCTGTGAAATTATGTTTTCATCAAATAATGACTTAATGGAGAAGCTAATAGGATGGAAAATAATGAATAATACTAGTAACTGCTGTTGAATAAAGAGCAATAAAAAACATGTTCAAGTGGATCAAAATCAGGATCTAAGTAAATAAACAAATATACACTAAATTTTTCAGAACAGAGGCTGTTTTCTATATCCTAGGTGTTTCCATATGTAAATTACCTTAGAGAACATGTTTTGGACTACATCTTCCTTGAAAACAGTCAGATAATATATCTTGACAACAGATAAATCATATTTTATTCTCTTTTTTTAAAAAAAATGGGTTTCATGATGTCTTTCAGCTTTATTTTCTAGACTTACAATTCAGAAAGTAATAGATAAAACGTGAATACAATGGAAATTGATATATGTTCATGAAAACATAAATAAAAATTTTGAGCCTGGGTTAAATGACAAAAAAATCTGTATGCAACTTGTGAAAGCAGCCAGTTATGGCCTGTTTGTAGTTTTTCAGGACAGTCCACATTTGCACCAATGGCCTTGGTGATCTTGTCTGTTACCTGAAAAAAAAATCTGGCAAAAGAATACATGGTTACACCATAGAACAATTGCGGATACATAGGCTAAGTTTTAGAAACGATGCAATTTAACAATCTCAATCTAACAGTGTATTGGTATTTCTTTTTTTCTATGCTAGATAATGGGCTCTCAGAGCAATCTCTCAGATGAAATAGAAGAAGAAACATTAGTGAAGATAAAAGAACTTACTGGAAGCTACAACAAGCACATGGAAAATGTGATTAAACAGCTTTTGAGCATGGTGTGTGACATGAGACCAGAAATCCACATCAACTACAGAGCTACTGACTAAAAATGTATTTCCTTTTGCACACGAAATGGTATGGGAGGGGGTCCCTTTAGTGTTAAGGAATTTTAAGTGTTCATCTGGAATGTACTAGATAGATACATACCAGCATTTGAGTCATATGGTTTGCACAGGGGCACAGAGTTAAAAATAAGTCAATAAAGCTATCTTTCCTGGTAATCGTTTTGACATTGGCGTTTATTTTGGAGCAAGTCGAAAATACAAAGCACGCATCTTTTTCTGACACTTGTATAGAAAACAATACTGATAGCCTTCTTGGGACTTTCTTTTTTACACATGTTCAGTGCAGATTTCATTTATTTATTCATTTATGAGAGATAGAGAGGGAGGGAGGGAGACAGAGAGAGAGAAAGAGAGACTGCACCATGTGGGATTCTGGGTACTGAGGTCAGGTTGCCAGTTTTGCTAGCAAGTGCTGTATCCACTGAGTTTGCTCACTGACCCAGGATTTTCTTTTGTTTCTTCTTTTACTCAGTTTGGAAGATGTGTTATTGGATGTGTTTATTAAATAATAATTTGTAAAAAGAAAAGACAATTATGATTCACATACACCTTTAAAATAAAGAACACCAAGGATTTTATTGAATTAGTCGATAAAGAAACCATAAGACTCCATCACTGGTTCAAAAAGCAGTTCTAAAAACTGCATAGATAAAATAAAGAGAGAAAGAAAATTAGGATTATAAATTATCTTAAAAGAAATAAATTTCATAACAATTTTATCTGCCTAAATTCAAATAACATGATCTCTTTCAAGTACAGATTTGAAAAAAAAAGTAGTGATAATCTGAAGTATAGATGTCTGGGTAATTTTTTATGTAAAGACATGAGCTCCCAGCATAATGAGTATGCCAGTAGCTCAGTCTCTTTGTAAAGAAGACGCTAAATTCTTGAGGGCTGAGTACTCTGCTAGTTTAATGTCCAGATTTTCTCAGTCCTGTGTAGAGAAGTTATCATTGTCCCATGAGGTTGTTTGGAAATCAACAGCAGTCAGGGCTTTAGTCTACCAGTGTGACAGCAATAAATGGTCCTTTACTTCCAAGCAAACTGTCTCCCTGGAAGGCTTCTTCACACACACACATATATCATTAAGCACTAAAAGTCTTAGATATCCAAATAATGTAGATAATTTTAGTTCAGTATGATCAGAGTTTAATGTTACCATTTTTAATATTTGCTGCATATTTTAATGTCTCAGAAATTGTCAAATTTATATTTATTAGTTAGATGGGTGAAAGTTAGAACACCATTTATTTTCTTATTTTCTCAACTTTTCAAATAAGGGAAACCAATTAAGTGTATTTCATTATTAAATGTGATAGATTTCTCCATTATAAGGAAAATATGACCAGAAGCACATCAAGCCTTCCAAGGACCTTGTGGTTTAGCTTTTGTTTTGTTCTTTTTTATTTTTCTATTAAGAAGGACTGGCAATAAGAAAGTTGTCACCATTTCCTAAACTGAGGACAGTTATGAAAGAGTTCTACTTCAACTCAGATTTAGAACATCAATTATCCTGTAAGGAGAGAAACATAGAGAGAGTCAGTAAGACAGAGAGAGAGAGAGAGAGAGAGAGAGAGAGAGAGGAGGAAAATATGGATATAAAAATTATCAAGTGAAAAAATTATTATGGAGAAAGCAACCTTGTGATATGAGTTATATCTGAAGATTTGGTTTTCTGTTATGAAAGCCAAAAGGTCAATTTCCACATTATTTTATCTAAGACACACAAGTTAATAAACTTCTGAGTCTATTTGGGAATATCTGAGGAGTTACATAAAAGTTGCTGCAAGATTTTTCTACAAAGTAAATGATGTCACATGTACAAAGGAGAAATCAGGTCTGGGTGTTAGAAGACTGTGTGTCTGTCCTGCATGGGTCCTGAGAGCTCTGTGTCCCACTAGTAAACCACTGGCTCTCTCTGGATCTATTCTCAGAATACAAAAAGGTGTGAAGCCAAGAGAGCGCTACCTGGTACTTTAATATTTGATTCCACGTAAGAAACTGAACCAATTTCCCAAGGTAGTTTTCACTTAGAACCTTTTTCATTCTTTACTATAGTATTTTTTAATTACTCTGTGACCCCATGTCTATTGCCACAGTCTGTGCTGCCCCTGGCATCCTGAACTCTGTGTAGCTCACATACTTTTACATTCAAATAGAGTTTCACATCTTTGTGTAACTGAATGAGTCATTTTCCAGAACTCTCACATTCTCATAAATGGTACAGCTGCCAAGTTTGACTTTATTTACATATGAAAGGATTTCATGCTTTTCACAGATAACTTGCCTACTTGAGAGCCTATTCAGTCACTCCAAAAAGTTGACGCTTTTGCACATGTACTTACTTATCCTGAAGGGATTTTTCTCCTCATCCAGAAATGAGATGTTTTGTACAGTTAGAGAGTACAACATGGAAAATGTCTTCACTGAGTTCTTACTCATTTCCATGACACCTGAAAACAAAACTATGCCATTTACAGGATTATAATTTTTGTCCCCGAATAGCACTCAGACACAAAGCCAACCATTACCCATGAACATGCTTCTAATTTCAGTGCTTAGGAGACTTTTGAAGCCAACCAGGACTTCATTATAAGACAAAGACCCAAGAGTTGCTATTACTACATCACCACTGTTGTTTCCTAGATAAACAGGGCTGGGAGGATAATGTCGGTCAGAGTTTGCAAAGCCTCTGCCTCTGGTGTACCCATTTTAGTTCCAGAACCAGCCAACACCCAACATGGAACCATGTAACAGTCCTGCCTATATCAGAAAAAAACTCATTACCTATAGTTATGCATGAATGTGTGTATGTGTGTATGTGTGTGTACATATTAATTACAAGAAGACCTGTGAGCTCATGAGCCATAAAAAAAAATTGTATTTGAAGCTACTGAGTTTTACCAAAAAGCATCAAAACTGCCAAGACAGCTGTAAAAGATCCCCCAAAATAGGTCAGAGTTGTAAGGTAATTTGGGAAATTAAGATGATGACAGAAATGGTTTTGCTGCTTTAGGATGGGGAGGACATACTCAGGTTTAGAGTAGGAAATATTAAGTCATATTGGTATGTTGGTTGAATTCTTTGTGATATCTTATGAAAAGCTAGAGGGGAACCATTACAGGAGTAAAGTTCTGTGGAGGGAAAGAACCACAGAGAATTCATAATATCATCACAAGATGGCCTAGGATAAGAGTCAGAACACTTACATCGACAGGAAGTCCTCAGGGGAGATGGGTTGGTGGACACTGAGTCAGTAGATTTTGTGACATGAGGACTTCCTGGTGGATTTCTGTTGCTTTCAAGCGAACTACAAGAGAAACGAACTGCCAAGCATATATAGAAACTCCAGGAGACTTATAAAGTCAAGGAAAGGGGTCAATTTGAGAAAACAAGATGACAATGTTGAGATTTTTTTTTCATGCTTTAACATTTTTAATCTTGCTGGGTTTTTTATAACATTTTTTATTATTATTTCCGCTCATACAAACTTAATAGGTACACCGGTTCCCTCCCTCCCTCTTCCTCCCCCCACCCCTCTGCTCTCCCTCCCCTCATCCCCTCCCCCCCCAATCCCCGGAGAATCCTTTAATGTGCATGCCAGACTTTCCTCTGGGCCCTCCTCTCTGATGATGTACAAGGACCCAGTGGCTTTTCCCTGAACCCTGTCCTGTGTTCCCCTTAAGCATAAGAACACTACTGTGGCTGTCAATTCTTTGCCTCCAAGGATCTTGGTGCCTTTAGCAAATGCTAGACTTTATGGGGTTGAGATTTATAACTCAAATAACTTGGAGGTATTGCATCATGTACATTCCAACCATGTATATGTCCATTATTCAACTAAGATTGATGAACTTTGTTCTCTAAGATTGGTACTAGAAACACGGTTATGACCACCGTAGAAATGGATGATTCTGGTGGTCTCCATTCCAACTGGTGATGCAAGCTGTCAGTTCTAATAACAAGATAACCTTCGAATGCCTTGGAGGGCCTAGTGACTTCAAATCAATTAAATCTGCTCTTGGTACTGTGAACCAGAAATATATTTACAAGATCTATTGTTTAAGGGACAGTGCAGTATAGAACAGACCAGACTACCTGGATTCATGTCTATGTGGCACATGTGCTATAAAAATGATGGTGTCATATTGAATAATGATGGCAACTGTCACAGGATTACTATTGAAGAGGTTTCTATGAAGGAGAATGACAGAAAATTCACAGTAATAATCTATGGTTGTATACCTAGAACATTATGACTCTCTCTCTCTCTCTCTCTCTCTCTCTCTCTCTCTCTCTCTCTCTCTCTCTCTGTTAGTTGGATATAGTATCCTGCTATGTAGCACAGGCTGGCCTTAAACTTCTGATTCTTCTGCCTCTGCCTCTCAAGTGCTGGACTGCAAAGAAAAAGTCTCTCTTTCAAAGTGAATGCTCCGGTATCTCCTTCTTCAGTGAAGTAGGATCCAAAGAAACAGAAGTTTACCCAGGCCTCTTTCATCATACTAGCACTTCAACTGAAAAAGCGTTACAACTGTTAACTTGTTATCATTTCTATTAATGTGCAATCAATTAATAAGAACATATGTGTTCCGCAAGACAGACCCCAAAGATATTTAAATAGAGATTCCAGCAACCAAGAGAACCTTGCCAATATTTCGAAGACCTGTTTCCTGGTGGAATTCACAGTTTGCTGTCACAGTTCAGAAAGATGCTTTCCTAAGCACAAATGTAAATATGTCCAAACACCCCAAATAAACCCATCAGCACTGAATATTACATTCACTCTTGTCTACAAAGAAGCAGAAAGCTTCGTATGGAAATCATGCTGCTGCTGTCAGCAAGGCTGTGATTGTGCTGACTGTGATCGTGCCTAGACCACTGCCTTTGCAAAGACTTGCAAAACTGTGTGTGATTGCACAGAAACAAACGAGAGGAGACCAGGCTGCAAATAATATGAACGAATGCAAAAACCCTCCAGCCCATGACGTGAGCAACTGTGTACTTTTACTAGGACTATTCTTATTAATTCAGATTAACCCTTAACTAGTGGTAAGAAGATAGACCAACTGTGCTAGCAGCAACTTTAGGGAACGGAATACTGGAATTCAAGCCTGTTGCGATAATTATATGCTAATTCCCTTTGTCTATAATTTGCCTTCATTCCTTCTCTGCCTGACCAACCTGGTTGGTTTTCAGCATTTGTGATGTCTCCTCTAGCTCCCAGGAAAGGCTGTCTTGGCCCTCTTAGTGGGCGTAGCTCTCTCACAGCACTTGATCTAAGTGTGACCACGTTTTATCAAATTTGTCACACATCCTTCCCATCTGTGACTCCCCTAAGGGCAGAAACTATCTTCAGCTTATCCTTTCTCACCTAAGACCTAAATCATCACTCAGCATTTTATGTTGGCCAATGATTAGCAAACTTAATGGTATTGGTAATCAATACTTATTGTTATGAAATCAATATATGCAATAACAAGATCATATAACCTCAAGCAAGAATCACACAAAGTCAAAGCGACATATTTCTTAGACTCCCCAGTTGTTCTGCTACAAAAATGAGGTGCTTGAAAATTGGAGGTCAACAGGGCTCAGTCTAGCAATGGTAGGGGAAGAGAACATCCACAAATGCCCTGGTCCAGATGCCATGGCACAGATATGGAGCTAGAGAATGCCAGTTAAGAGGAAAGCTCACATTGCCATTGGGAAGCTTAGAAGAATGGCTTAGGAAGAGCTTTCCCTGCCATCTTAAGAAGTTTATTCATAAAAAATGAACAATGTCCAGTGAACAGCAGTACAATAACATGATGTCTATCACCCAAATACATCCATTAGATGCCATGCAGAGAGAAGGGAGGCAAGCCGGAACAGGGTTCATTTACAAGGTCACTGCAGTAACCCACAGGGTTGATAAGTAGATCCTTGTCTACAGTCAGCATACAGATCAGCAACAGATGAAGAGAGAAGAGGTGGAATTGACCTAACTCAAAACTGATGGATGTGCATGGAGGACAGGATGAGCTGGAGGACATTTCAAAGGAAGCAAAAAGAAAGGCCTGCAGTCGTGGAGAAGAAGCTGACTTTGAGAACTAAAAAGTCAGCAGAGATTGGCAAATATTTCCAATTTGCATCCATTTCTTGAGAGAACTACTTTTAGTTTCCGTGTTAAGAATTAGTTATGCCAAACAGAAACTGAAATGAAAATGTACTATTTCCAAAACATGGGAACACTGACTGATAAAAATGGCTCTTCAGGTTAAGTCCCAAATGACATATGGACAGAACCAACTCCTTCAAGATGTGCTGCGATTTCCACACACACCCACATGATAAATGTTTTTTAAAAATGTTTAAAGAACATAGAACACTACAAAACCACTGGTAGAGAGAGACAATAAACACCTTAAAACTAAAGGGAGAGGAGAGGAAAGAGAGTTCCCATAAGTAGGATTTTCACCAACAACCATCATCCCTGTGGGAACATGAACCACGTGATGCTTGGGCAAGACTAAGAAAATGTAACATGTATAGACGTGGTTATGGTTGACACTATAATACAGAGTTTGAAGATTGTCAGTTATAATGCTTTCTTACAGTGGCGACAGACCCCAATCAAATTGGTGCAAACAACTTCTGGCCCAATTCAACTGTATTCCAGCAAGGCAGGTTAATTCAGGTGAAGCTTGACCCAGCAATGTCATTGAAACATCTTTGCAGTCATGATACCGAGACTTAGTTTATTTTTCTCTTTTCTTCCAACTGTGGACAGGGCACTGCCTGAAGATGGTTCGCTATTTCTGTTCATGCCCTAAGAGGAGAAATCCTTTAGCCTGCATCTCAGCAACTTTCTGCAGTTTTCCACTGTGACTTAAGTCACCAAGAACCTCATGACTATGGTAAGAGAAATAGAACTCACTGATTAGAACAGCTAGTTAGTCAGTGTCTCAAACTATGACCAGACTCTTAGATTCATTGCAAAGGGTTAGCGATAGATGTAATATACTCATGAAAGAGCTTCCTATATAATAGACATGCAAACAAAAAATTAACCCATATAATTTTCTATTACCTCTCAGAATAATGACTGGATTAGAGCAGACACTAAATACTTGTTAAATGAACAATGACAAAATTAATGAACTAAATTTGTTCATAAGTATGCTTCATTTGACTTGTTTGACAGAACGTAAAAGAAAGAAAAGCCCAAATTCAGTGAAACTGATACACTGTTCGCAAAGGCTCCCATTTAGGTGCTAAACCTGTGTACCTTTTTCGTCTTTATTCTTTGAAATTTTTATATACAAACAGACGAGTTTGTGTCCTTGTCCCCCATCTTTTCTCTCCTCCTCCCTTCATTTGTCCATTCCAGCCCTCTGAGTCTGCTCTTGTGCCCCTGTGCACGTGTGGACCCCAGAGAAGCCTTGTACTAGCAAGAGTCTGGACATCTGTGATAGTACATGCAGTCTTCCAGTAGGGCGAACCTATAGTCCTCTTCTCTTGACCGGCAACCTACACCAAAGATTCTCTCCGGGTGGAGCTGCTGCTCCTGAAAACCTTGCTTGTCCTTGAGGAACTGTTGATGTATCAGTCACTGTGTGGATCAACTGGAAGAAGTACTCACTACAATGAGCTCCTGGATGTGTGCTTCAGAAACACAATCTGTAAAGATTTGCAGGTCACTGATCTCCCAAAGTGATATGTAAAGGCCAGAATTAAGCTGTAAAGCCATCTTTGAAATAATCTAATGAAAGAAAGAATATAGATGCCATAAAAGTGGATTTGAATATGGTAAAAAAGTTATAAAGTGAACTCCTTGTGCTTGCAGGAAAAGCAGACTTTGTCTCTAGATCCCTCGTACGTGACAGGAAGGAAGCATCGGAGCTGTCAGAGCTCTTGTTTCTCAATCTTAACGCTGCCGGGTTTGAATCTTGGATTGTGGTCTTGCAAGGAAGCTCGGAGGCACACAGTTCAGATTCCAGCACAATGGAGCACTCAAATGTCCTAATATTCTGCCTCGAGCAATTCAGAGCAGTAAAGGGTAGTAAAGTCAAGATATCTTGGCCCTCTCTCATTCTCTCTCTCTGTCTCTGTCTGTCTCTCTCTGTCTCTCTGACTGTGGTAAGAAGACTCTATCCATGTCATATGAGGTTGTCATATCCCACTAGGAAGAGCAGCATTCTCTCATCAAGGTGACCACAGCTGGAGTAGCATCATCCCTCACATCCATAATTTTTTCATGGGAAGAAGGCACAGCAAAAAATGCTGCCTAGAGGCTTGTTTTAGTGTCGCTGTTCCTGCTGGGTTTTGTGGGTGTGTGTTTTGCATGTGATGAATGTACACGTGCATGTGGGTATGTATACAAGAGGACAAAGTGCATGTGTCTATGGAGGCCCAAAGGTCACATGGGGAACCATCCTTGATTGCTCGTCTATCTTATTGCTTTGTTCTAGGGTTTCCCAGGTTCTATCTTCCTGGGTAGTCATATCCACCTAGTGTTTCTTGTTTAGGATCTTGGAATCTAAATTCATGTTCTTTTGCTTTTGAGGCAAAGGCTTGACCCACGGTTCATCTACCCTAGCACTGAGAGACTTATTTCAAGAAGCCCTGTTGTATGAGAACATAGCAGAGCTAGTGATGATGTTTATGGTATCTTTAAAGTCAGTTAAGTGGAAAAGCATATGGAATGATCACAGACATCTAAGAAAAGGTATATTTTCTTAGACTCCAAGTTTGATAAATTATGTTTCATTTTGTAGTGACACTTGATCAGCTAGATTCTCCCATGTATTTCATACAAGATGGAATTAATGAACCATTTTTACAAAAGACATTGAAATATTATTTCAACTATTCTACCTCATAAATATGGTAAAATACAGTTTCTATTTAAACCTATGCATGTAAACCTATGTCTTGTGAAGGTGTTTTTTTGGGTATGGCTGTAAGCTGTCTGCATCAGGAACTCTGAATCCAGTGCTGTGTGGTGACGCTCCACTTTCTCTACTTGGTGCATAACTTGTCCTGTGCAGACATCCATTCAACTCAGAGAAGGCGATGACAGATCAAAGATTCAAGTCCACCCAAGTCCACGTGGTTGAACCATTTCATTTAATAGGGTTACTCACAAGAGCCTAGATAATTCAAGAGCTTCTGCACCCCAGAAAAACTCCACAGTCCCTAAAAGCTGAATCACTGGAGTTCCAATCCCCAGCAACCTTCTAGTCTCAACTTATTCCTCACAGAATAGGCACAACCGTGAGGCAGGAGGAATGGTGGCTGTAATCACAGGTGAGGGTCTGGGGATACCACCCCCTTTTATAAAGAGATGATAGGTGCCCTATGACCATTACCAAAGGTGTAGCTAACCCCGTACTGTTTCCGCTTACTTCATTTTTATGATTGCAGGTCAGGTATCCCATCGGTGACTCAACAATATCTGCTCCACTGATGGCACACCTAGATAATCATGTGAGACAGAGAGGAAATAGCTTCAGTAGAAAAACCATGTCCTTTACCTTAGTCTTCAGCATTCTTGAAAACTACCACTATTGATTAAATGGTTACAAAAAAAAAAAAAAAAGAAGAAGAAGAAGAAGATTTCAGCAAAGGTCAGAACCCAGAAAGAAAGGAAAATTGCCCATTTCACCACTTTTATTCAACACAGTACTAACCATAGTAATTAAAGAAGAAAGAGAAATGAAGATTTCAAATCAGGAAGTAAAAACTGAAACTCCCTCACAGATGATGTGATCTTATTGCAGAAAGCCCTCAGGATCCACAGTAGGACTAAGAGGACTAATAAACAAAGTCAGTAAGTTTGCAACATGCAAGATCAAGGTACAAAGTCAAATTTCTACTTGCTAACAGCAAATAATTCAAAAGTGAATTTGAAAACCAATACCATTTCTTTTTTTTTTTAAATTTTTTTTAATTATTATTTATTCAATTGTGCGTGTGTGTATGTATGCGCGCGCGCATGTGTGTATGTGTGTGTGTAGAACCACGGACAAGTCGGGAACCACCATGGACGCCTCCACCTCCTTCTGCCCAGGGATTCACAGGCTCCGCCCTACCAGGACCGGAAACGCAGGCCGCCCCTGCTTCCGCCTGGCGTCTATACGTGGGATCTGGGATCCGAACTCAGGACCTTCTGCCTGCAAGGCAGAAGTTTAACCCCTGAGCCACCTCTCCAGCCCAAAAACCAATACCATTTCTACAATAACAAAAAGAATAAAATACTTGAGAATAAAATTAGCCAAGGAGGACTGCAATTTAAATACTGAAAGTACAACACGAAAGAGTTGTGCTAACTAAAGTTTGAGACTAACCCAGATTCTGCACCAAGACCATGTTTAAGAGAAAAAGGAGGGAAGGATAAGAAAAATATGCATTATTGCTTAAAAAGATAAGGAAATCCACAAATAAGTGGAGATACATCCCTCATTCACTTATTGGAAGAGGTGATAACATTGATATCATTTAGGTGTCCACACTACTCAAAGTGATCTACAAAATCATTGTGATCTCAAAATTTCAATGTCATTTTTTAAAAATAGGGGGAGGGAGCAAGGGGGACTGGAAAGGGGTGGAGGGAAGGAAAGGAACAGGGTACCTATTAAGATTGTATGACTGGGAAAATAAATAAATAAATAAATAGATAAATGTGGAAACTCAAGGATGTAGTGACAGCTTGATGGGTAAAGTTCTTCCTGTGAAAAGATTGGGGAAAAAATCAATTTTGGTAAAGGCCTTTGTAATCCCAGTCCTACTATCCATTGGAACCTGGTAGACTCACCAGTAGACACACAACTGAACACAATGACATCACCTCTCTCTGCATGTATCAGGAACAAATAGTTTAATAGCAAGTGACGGGAGGTCCTGAAGTCCTCCTCCATCCATGCCTAGCTATTGAAAGATCATTCCAAAGGGTGGGGAGTTTGACTAGGCATTTCTCTAGACAAGACATGTAGATGTACAAAAGGTAAATGTGATAGCTCAACAGTGACAATTACTTATCTGAAAGATACAAATTAAATCATGAGATTTGTATCTTCAAAGATTGGCAGTATCTCCTTGCTATTCCTCAGTGCTGATAGAAAATGGCAAATATGAGATATAGTAAGGATGTGAGAAAACTGTGACTTTAATTATTCACCAGCTATGGAAAAGTTTGAATGATTCTCAAAAACTCAATGCAAATACAATAATACTCAAAAACAATATAGGAAGTCATAAAGATATTCTTCAGTCCCAAGGAGTGGAGGGTGTTTTTGAACTTGTGTCAATTCTTGATATTTATGTATCATATAATGTGACTTCCTAACTGTATCATGAAAAGTTATTATAATCTACAATTGTATATTCTAGAACATATTCAAATGATTTGAAATCAGTGAGTCAAAGTGCTCTCATCCGTACTTCATAGCGTCAATCACATAGACAATCACTAAGTATCTATGGATGGATAAATTGGTAAAGAAAATTTGGCATGTGCTTAGCATGGGATATTTTCCATTCTTTATAAATAAGGAAAGCTGGTCATATGCCACATATTTCTCACTTGACTGTCATTTGAGAACACTATGTTCCGTGAAATAAACCAGTCATGGAAGAACAAATAATGCATGATTGCATTAGTCAGCTTTCCATCACTGGGCAAAATGCCTCAGAAAATCAAGCTCTGGGGAAGAAAAACTTGTCTGAAGTCATGGTTAAAGAAGCTATAATTCGGTTTTCTTGACTGACATTTGGAAGCCTCCAGCAGGCTAGGATATCATGGCAAGGTGAGCGTGGCAGCACGGAGATGCTTGCCCCATGGCAATGGGAAGCAGAGAGCAAGAGGACCAGAGTCCCTTAAAGAGAAGACCCCTGTATCAGTTCTTTCCATTAAGCGCTCTACCTTAAATCTTTCCTCATTTTCCAATAGTGCCAAAGGCTAGGAGTCAAATTTTTACTACACAATCTTCAACAAGTTATAAGATCCAAATCCATAGCAATGATTCCTCTTATTGGGATAAATAAAGTAGTTAAACTCATAAAAGCAAAAATCAGAATGGTGGCTGCTAGAGAGTTGGATGAAAAAGTAAATGGAAATGCTATCTAATAAGTATGGGATTGATTCATAGAAGATAAACAAATTCTAGAAATACTTTATACAAAAGTCTATATATATTTAATGATTCTTTATTATGTCCTTAAAAATTTAGTGATAGAGTTACTGCTGTGTGTTTTTCAGCCATCATAAGAATAATGAAAATTCTTCAGAAAATTCTGTGGAGCAGGATATTTTTGCAGTTTTAGAAATGGTCATGCACCAGCTAGCAGCAAGGATACAATCTGAGAAATTCATTGTAGGCAAGCTCAGCATTGCACAAACATTACAGAGTGCTCTTACACAGACAGCTGTGACGTTACCTAGCAATACGGCCACTGTCACATATTTGCCAGTTGCTGGCTGAAATGTGGCTGCAGTATGCTCATGAGATTGCCACATATGTTTCCTGTGTGGGACAATGAGAACAGAAAATTGAGTGAAAAAGAAACTGAATGACAGTAGATATATAGGTTCCTTTGATACATTGATTCCATGATAAACAGTACATTTTTTATTTTTTAAAGTAATTTTTCTATCATTAAAAAAGTCCTAGAAGTGCTTAATATAAAATATACTGAGAGGATTCATCTTCTGGAAAGCAAAATACCTGGAAATCTTACTCACAATTTATCCATAGCATTTGACCATTTTATGTGTGTCCATGTGCATGTGTATATATGTATACATGTATGTGTGCATACATATATATAATATATATATCTTTAAAGATATGTCTTCGTTCTTATGTTCTTAGTCTGTGCCACCCTCCTCTTTGCAGGTCCCTTGATATTTCCTCTTTGGAATATATTTGAAATGTGTATTTCCATCTGCAGGGATTCCTGAATCCTTGGCTCTAATATATTAATGAACCAAAGCAGAGGACTGGGAGGCAGGACAGATATTCAAGTGGACATCTCTTAAGTGAGAACTGTTCCCCATCATCTCAAAGGTTAGTCCTTGTTTAGTTATCACACCTCTCTAAGGCACATTTATTCATCAATAAAACCATAATAAACAATGCCTAGCTCACAAAGTTGTATGAACATTAGGACAAAAGTGAGTTAACTACCAGCTGTATGTACTAAAATGAACTAAAGCAGGAAGAAGATGGTTTCAGTATTGCAGGAGGGGGATGACAGTGTGGATTATAGGGAGAACCCTTTGAGTGCAGTAGCAGAGAGATGACTATGGAGTATAAGGAGAATCCTTTGAGTGCTACAGCAGAGAAATGGCTGTGTCTACTGCAGGGAGAACGCTTTTTAGGGAACAGGTTTTCCTACATAGCCCCTGTCTGATTTGGAATCCAGTATGCAAACTAGGCTGCAGCAATCCTTGGACCTAAGCTCCCCCAGTGCTGAGAAAATAGGTATGTGCAAACCAATTATTTATTTTCCACATTACTTCTTTGATGAGTATTTCACTCATTTCCCATAGAATTTAAAAAATCCCAGCTTTTGGAGATACTTAACTTAGAGAAGAAAGAGTTGCTTATCGGCTCTTTATCTTCCTTGTCCCACTTTGCTATCAATTTAAAGAGTCTCTTTATCTATTTACTCTTTGTTTTGTATTATAAAGCTTACTGTAAATCGCACATTTCTGTTATGCAGTATTCTCTTTATAATAAAATGTGCTATTAAAATGATTAAAAATATTGTTTCAGACAATATGTATGGCAGACAAAACTCAGAAAAAATGTATGGCATATAACATAGCTTAATGCATGCATTTCCTCAACATCTTTAATAAAGTCCAGTGGAACTAATAATAAAGGGAGTATTATGAAGAGCTAATTGATCACAATTTTGGCTCCAGTTTTACAACTGAAATATATTTTATCTCAAATACAGGGGATATCATTGGTCTTCTTGTCTTTTATGTCCTACCATAGACATAATAGAGATGAATGAGAGATATTTGAATTGTGTAGATCTGAAAACATATTTTAGAAAGTGAGAATGATAAAGTTGAAAAGAATAAAAAAGTGACAGGGATCCTAAGTGCTCAAAACCAAATGAATATCACTACATTCAAGTTACCAGATATGGTCGGGTACTGAAACTATAATCATTTTGTAGTAATGGCTTGCATTTTCAATTTTACATATTCTGATGGCTTTAAATTTTAAATATTCTGATAGCTTCATTCTTAAAAATAGACCGAACTGGGAAAGATTGCACAATCTGTTTTGAACATAACACATTTCACAAAGGAGTCTGCCAATATGCAATGCACACACAGTCACAAACTACTCCTGAATTTCTTTAGTCATCAGATACATGAAATAGGCAGAAAATTTGCAACAATTATCCACCGTATTTTTATGTGGATATGTGGGTTATTGCTGATAAATTGCCATCTCTACCACTTCACTGAATTACAAGTATTGAAAGCCACAGATCCCATTGTGGTTATTTTTTAAAGCTCTTCCTGCCATCTTTTCTGTGAGCACCTGTTAAAGTAATTTTCTATATCATTTAAACATCTACTTGTTACATTTCATTGTAGGGTCTGCCATTCTCTCATCTTTCAGTCACTTTCATATACACATATCCAATCCAAATGTTATGTTTAAATGTACAGCTCAAGAGAAAGAACCCTGACACAGGAGTCTGAAGTTCTAGGCCCTGGTGTGGCACCGCACTTTTCACAACATTCGTAAAAGGACAAGAGTAGAATTAGATCATTCACCATCTGGTGGACACAGGACCAACTTCTTCATATGCACTGCCTCATCATACGCCCTATCAGAAAGGCAACGAAGCAAAAGCCTGGTGGTTCAATAATCTGCTCACATGACAAAGCCAATACTCGGCCTAGCTGGGAAGACACAGATGTGTAAATTCTTAAAAGAAATTTCCCCCACTGCTTCATTAGGCACGTGGCCTTGCAATTGACACTCCCCATTCAAAAAACTATCAGCCACTAGCGCAGCATCCTGCCTGTTCATTCGCTACCTGACCTGTAGTAAGAATTAGGATATTCATGTTGTCGCCCCTTAACTGCCTGAATATAGGAATTTTGAAACCCTTATTCTGATGATAACCTTGCCAGAAGATGCCTTCTCTCTCCGGCTGCTTAGAAATCTTAATCCACCATGCTCTTAAAGAATCTTTTTGCTCTTCCTGCCTGTCTCTTTAATTCCTTTAAAGAAAGGCCATGACTTTCTGCTTCCCCTGACTCAGAAGCTGCCTGGCAGTTGCTAAGTCTCAGTAGATAAAGGTGTTTATTGTCAAGTCCAAGGACCTGAGTTCAATACCCTGAACACATATGGTAGAAGGAGAGAACAGACTCCCACACATTGTGCTTTGACCTCTACACACTGCCTTGGCACAGGTTCACATACAAACACACATATTAAATAAAATAGTAATAATAAACATTAAAATTAAGAATTATATTATTATAGCATATCTAGTATAGTTTTGGGAGGGGAGTTCACAACATAGATGTCCATTATTTTTCTAGTTTTAAAAAGACTCATTCTTTCTATGAGACAATTTTCTGAGTGTCTAATTCTTAGCAAAAGTTTTTGGACCTTTGTATCTTCTTTCAACATGCTTCCTGATACCATGATAGTTTGCAAAGATGAAAATGTAACCCCAAAATTACTTGGACATGAAAATATTCCAGTCTTTATCAACTGATCACAGTTTCTTTGAACTTGGCAACAACTTTTAACTGAAATCCAGACAAAATGTTGGCATGAAAATTTGAAATACCAGAAGGGTACAAAACTTAGGGTATTTTTTAATTTGCATTATGATTTTGACAGTTTGCAAGTGCTTTGTGATACATTTTAAAATAAAAAGTAGTTATTAATGTTTAGGAAGAAGAGCCTATGAACTGATACATAGGAAGACATTACACCAAAGTGCTCTGTAAATACCTGTTATTATTCCCATAGATTGGACAAGCACTCAGACTAGAAGTCTACAATAGAGGCAGAGCAACTCAACACCCTGAATACTGCCTAGGGCAGTGGAAGAGCAGTAAAGTGAGCAACAATGGTGGGCCAGAATGCAGAATACTGGAGACCCTGCAACACTCACCCAGAATTAGACCAACCTAATCTCTCCCCATCCTAAGGCTCAGGGGGCAGTAAGATTTTAAGAGCCTAAAGTTGGGAAAGTCCACCATTGGACAAAACATTGCATTCAAGGTAGGACTGCTGCATCTAGAAACTCACTGCAGTTAGACTTCTCCTTACCAGACCTGCGTAATGACTGGCATACCAACATGTCTCCATAGACAAATGAGGATCTCAGGAGAGATAATTACATGCATTGGAAACCTTGGGGGCTAGGGCTGGAGAGTGAAGTGGAATGCCCCTATCAGTGAGGTGACCCTAGGAGGGCCCACTTGGTATGCAAGAGGCCTGAACCCCCACAGGAGCAGGCAACCCAGAGGGAATCCTGGGGCCCATAGAAGTGAACAGACTGGAGGCTGGGAGGAAGTGGGAGTGGGATGGATTGATGAAGAGAGGGGAGGGAGGGAGGAGGGAAGGGAGAAGAAAGGAAGGCAAGGTTAAGGAGGGAGGCAGGGAGAAGTACTCAATATGCTTGTGTTAGAAAAAAATTAAAAATTATTAACTTATAAAAACAATAAAAAGAACAATAAATAACAGTCAAAACATACTGGTGGAGACAGGGAGAACTAGAAATCATAGCATGATTTATCATCCTATGATTATCAGTGCAAATATAATGCTATTGTTAAAATATAAAATTGTAAGAAACTTCAAGAAAAACAATGAAGTTTACCTCATTGAAACGTTTAAAAGTAATTATTAATGTTTAAGATAGGTCTTTTGAATGTTTTATTTTTAACAATTCTGTGCACAGAATTTTTTTTTCAATAAATGCCAGACTGAAGATCATTGAAACCTACTTCTCTGAAGTAGCTGACTTAGCAGGTAAGTGTTTTGATATATAGTCAAGTCTTATTGCACAACTCTTGAAGCAAATATTCTGAAAATACATCTAGTTTTTTGTTTAACATAAGAGTGATTACAGTCCCTTAAATACTCTTTTAGTGATGTCATAACGTATACTTGCTTAAATTCCATGCTGTTGGCATTGGTCATTTTTCAGACATGATGTAACCTCTGTTTTCACAGAGAGAAAGAGAGAGAAAAAGAGAGAGAGAGAGTGCAATGTTTTCCTAACAGTTCTCTACCTTCCTAGCTCCTTGTGTTTGTAAATACATGGGGCAGGGAAATCACTTTTTTTTATTATATGGAAGTTTTTAATGGAGTTACAAAACCACTGGGCTAATCATAGTAAGAGGGAGAGAAGGAAGAAAGAAAAAGAAAAGAAAAAAGAGACAGAAGAGAGAGGGAATGGCAGATTTTATGCCCCCGAGGTTGGTGGGTGGGCTGAGGGGGCAAGTGGTCATCAGCAGAAGCTCTGCCCTAAAGTTAAGGGACAGAAGATGGGATTCCTGTCATTCCAGCCTTTTGTTAGTGTAAAGGAGGCAATGGATTCATTCTTAGCTAAGGCCAGATTGGGTCCCTGTGGGAAAGGTTACAGGCTGGAGTGATGGAGTCCCATTCCTGAGTCCTCATGGTGAGGGTGATGGCCATTGTGGACTGGAGCCAACTGGATCATCAGCCTCTGGTAGCCAGGAGATGGATAAGTAATCAGGAAGATTTGGTTGAAAGAAAGTTGGGTGAATTCTCTGATCCTGTCCTAGAAGCATCTGAAAAGGCAAGGCAGGATAAGTAATGACAGGCAAACGTCAGCTAGAGGACCTACAAGAGAATCCAGGTTGTCAAGGGGACCATAATTGTGAACCCTCCAAGGAGCCCTGGACAGAATGGATCTGAACTGCCAAGCTCTGGAGGTTGTTGATAATTCTCTTCTACTTCTCCCAGGCAGTTGATGTAATAGCAGTTGTTTTTGGAGGATGACTGAAGCAAACAAACTGAGTTGAGCCTGTAGAACTGAGGAGTCAGGGTGGAAGCCCACAGTAACTGAAAGTCTTAGGTTTCTCCTGGAGCAGTGGAATGTGTCAGGGCTGCAGCCTGTTGAATGGAGAGTGGTATAACCTTCCTTCAGACAAACAGAGGACGGAGCTGCACCTGGAAGAGACAAAACTGACAAGTAAGTTAAATTGAGGGTTTGAGTAAAGGGAGACATGAACTGTACCCAGAAGGGTAGGGAAAGGGTTACATTGAACTTGCTAATTATCTGGTTTAGCTTATCTAATGTAATTGTCATCAGAATGTTAGGTCACCTACAGAGGATAGCAATAAATGGCTATTAAGGGCTTAAATGAACCCAAGATAATCTGGCTCTGGATTTGCAGCATTTCTCACCTCTCCACTTTATTGGAGGCTCCAGTTAAGTCAATCAAGCCTTACAAGTACAGCAGTATATTTCGAGGAACGTACATTCAGTTTCCTGTTGGTAAAACATCACAGTTTCGTTTCTGCAGAGGCCACATAGAATTGGCCACATATGTCCCACATAGATAGGAAGGTTCATTCCTAGTGTCTCATGAAGATGAAGCTGAGCAGCAGGTGCGAGAGCAGTCTTCGGAAGAGAGCTAGACAGCTAATTGGCAGAAACATTAATTAAAAAAATACCTGGAGCATATTAAATTTACTAGTCATAATGATCCAGATCTGATATGCATATTGTTTTTCACTCTCTGCATCTGACATAACATTTATATGTGACTTGTGAGATAATATACATATAATTAAAGTAAGCAGTGTCATTGTCTGGCCCAGTGAGAATGAAGGTAATGGTAATGGACAGCAGCATTTACCTTTACTTAAAAATCTACAGCATCGTATTAAGACCTTTTAATCTCCCGGGACAAGCAATTAGACTCTTTGGAAATTAGGATTTTATGAGTCTTATGGACATAAAATCTCTGTTTAATCAAGATAAGACAGTTGAAAAACACTTGGATATATGAAGCTTAGTACTTAGTAGGGATGTTTCTGAGGTTCAATGCCTTTTCAAATTTCCAAGTCATATTTCCTACAACATAACCTTCTAGGTAACCATTAACCTCATCTTTTAAAGAAAGAAAGATTTGGGCTTTCTTTGGCAATTGCACAGACAGTACACAATCATACATTGTGCCTTTAAAATACATGACCTTTATAATGTAAATACAATAGAAGACTTTTGACTTGGGATATAAAACCTAACATGACTATTAATAAGGCTAAGCAGACCAAGTTGTTTTTGCTTGTCCTTTAAATCCCCATTTTGAAAAGTTTTCTTTAGAGCTCCATAGGCACATTATACAATTGGAATAAGCTTACCACATGGCAATAGAAGCATTCAGAAATCAATATATCTGAATTATGCTAGCAAGGTTATAACAGAACGTAAGAGTACACATGGAAGACATGTAATTAGAATGCAGACTGTAGCAAAGAAGTTGTTGATCTCCTCCAAGAAAAGGAGCCAATACATCTTACCACAAGGAGAATGAAGAAATTTCAATGAATTTCTCAGAAGACATTTTCATTTTCTCAGTTGTTAGATTTTATGGGACAAGATTCCATAAAAGAAGTTGGAGGAATGAGCAAATTTAACTAATGGCTAAGTGATCCTAGAATATTGGCAGTAGAACATAAGTTTGGAGGGGTTCATCAAAACCTTGGTAAGAACACAATGACATCTTTATTAGTAGTCTCATTAATATCAAAACCAAGCAAGATAACTGAAACTGTTGTGATCGACTTAAAATGTAAATTACATTAGATTAGTATGTACTTAGGCTTTTTTGATGTTAATAAAACTATTTTAAGTGTGCATACATGAATTTTAGTTGAGCATGCTATAAAAATATCATGCAATAAGAATGAGAGAGAAAAAATGAAGTGGCCACAAATTTGTTGCTTCAAAACACATAAGCATAGGGGTTAGACAAATACGTAATAAGATTACCTGAAATCCAGGTAACCAAACAAGTACCATGTGATAGGGGTCTCCTATAGACAAGGACTTATAATTCAGTGGCAACAGCTTTTAAATTAGTCATTAATGGATCAATGTTGGAAATAGACATTGGAAAATATCATTAAAAGCAGATCAATGTTTATGAAAAACTTATCATTCAATTAGAATCAAATGCAGCATTTGGTCCAGCTATTAATTACTCCTGTTTAAAACAGATGTCAAAGAGAAATTACAAAATTCTTATGCGTGTATATATTTAACATGATACCGATCAGACAGACAAAACATAGAAGACTCTTAGAAACACATGTAACAGCTGGCCAGCACAGATGACAAGACACAAGATTTAACTATGAAAAACACTGAAACAACCAAGAACATGTAGTCGGCATTTTGGTTCCCATTGCTAAGGTTTTGTGATTTCGAGAGGTTGCCTCTTTCAGAGGCCTGCCCGCACGCAGCACGAAGGGGGAGGCAAGTTAGCTAGAACTTTGAAAGCTGAAACGCGTGTAGAGGTGGGGGCGTGGAAGATGTGTTGCAGTTGAGTAAAGGTCACGTGGTGATGCCATGTTGGGTCCTGATTGGCAAAGAAGCCAGAGCGGCCATCTTTGGAAGTTCACGTGGTGGTTAAGTGTGCAAAACAAACTGGAGGATTCAGAAGTTGGGTGGAGAGCAAGAAGGTCGGACACAGAGGCTGAAATAGGAAAGGGAATGGATACCGTGTCGTCACTGGGCCCAGAAACCAAGGGTAAGGGAGGAGGGGTTGGAAACCCGGGCGGGAACTGGAAGGAAGGGACCAGAAGAGGTGGGGGGGCCCAGCCAAGTGGCGGGAAGAAGTGGGGCGGTGCCTGGCACCAGCAGCCAAGGTGGTGGCAGGAATGAAGAAGAGTCAGGCCGGGGTGGAGTCAGGGTGGAGGCAGGAGAGAAAGAGGAGCAGGAGATTACAATAAAAATGATTGTCGGTACTTTAGGGACCCTTGAAGACCAAGTGTCTTTAGAGATTTAAGATGAGAGGCATGGAGGGGGATTGAGTTTAGGGTGGGAGGTACCCATTTCAAAGGAGTGGAGTGGAGATGAGCAGGAGATGGGAAGGAGGGGAGGAGGGGGGGAGGAGGGGAGGAGGAAAGGAGGGAGGAAGGGAGGGAGGGAGGGAGGGAGGGAGGGAGGGAGGGAGGGAGGAAGGAAGGAAGGAAGGAAGGAAGGAAGGAAGGAAGGAAGGAAGGAAGGAAGGAAGGAAGGAAGGAAGGAAGGAAGGAAGGAAGGAAGGAAGGAAGTCCACGGGAGCCCCCAACTTTTTCCACAGCATATAGGCGTTCTGGTACCTGCAGGAGAAAAGCCAAGACTGAAATGATGAGGACTTAGTGCTTAGTGTCCCTTCTTCCATATAAGAGTATAAGAGTCTAGTCCTTTAGCTCCAGAGGGAAGCAGTGAGCAGCATGTAGCACAGCTTTCCAGATAGTTGCTCAAGATGGGATATCCATGGGGGGAGAAAAGGGGACTTAGTGCACCTCAAAGTGAGCCAGGACCAAACAGGCCAAAAGGGAAAAGGAGGATCTGTCCCCATAGGGTTGGCCACGCTGATTTCTGGTAGACATCCAGGGAGTTATGGGAACCGAGGACTCGCCCATGAGAGCAGAGAGCAAAAGAGAGGGAGTGAGAGAGATGAAGATGAAGAGGGATGGATGGAGATAGAGAGGAAAGAGATGGAAAAAGAGAGAGACAGAGACAGAGAGAGAGAGAGAGAGAGAGGACCTTAACAGACTAGACTAACCTCATGGTGGATGGAGATACCAGAGAAAGCCACAGAAGGCTCACCTCCGCGTTGCAAGTACCCCAGTAGAGTCATGTCACTGTAAATGTAAGGTATAAATGTAAGATATTTACCTCAAAAACACACTGCACCATGGACTAGATGGAAGTCTTTAATGGAGTTCCAGAACTGACAGGCTGATCATAGGAAGAGAGAGAGAAGGAAGAAAGAGAAAAAGAAGAGAGAGGGGAATCACTTCTGAAGACAGTAATTGACACACAGTTCCAGTCAAGCAGTGCTTCCAAATCTTGGGATACTGATATTGGTGTGTGGTAGTCACACCTGATCATTCCATATCAGTGTGAAGCTTGAGATTTTTCAATAATATATTTTGCAGGAAACAAAAGGTCTGAACTCACCAGCCCTTTGCTGCTATACAGCAGGCCCACCTGAAAGTGAAACTGACTCAAGTAGAGAGGAGAACAAAAATCTTTACAAATGCACTATGAGGCTCACCTTCCCTCTGGATTTTCATTTATGTCCACCAACAAATGCCCCCTTTTTTGAGAAGGGTGCATAAATTCACTTTCTCCTACATGCGACCTGAAAATGTCTACCAAAGACATCCCTGCTTAGAATTCTCCCAGGGAGACCACAGGTCAACATGGTGCTGGGTTTGGGAAGTTTGCTTTAGCCTTAAAGGGTTGTGATTTGTTACATGGTAGCTTTTATTTTTCAGAGCTAAATTATTCAATACAGAAGGAGGCTCACAGATGCTCAACTGAAATGAGATCAAGAATGGATAGAGCTGTCTCATCAAAAATGAATGATATACCCTGGCAGGTGTGGACCTTGAGAGATGGGTGGGATTGGAACCACAGGCATACAATTAGATGAATGAACCTGGGGCAGAAATTCCCACACTGTACTGTGGGTAGGTACAGTTATGACTGTAGAATAAAAAACTGTGCTGTGAATAGAGGGGCAATAAGGACATCTAGGTCAAATAGGGAAAGTCTAAAGAACAGCAAACCAAAAAGACAGATTTTATCAACCACTAAGTATTTTGTTCAAAATTGTAACATCCATTACTTTTGATTATAAGTGATACCTAGACCCACATCCACATCCAATTTAACATATAAAGGCAAGATAAAGAAAGGTAATTTGATAAAGGAAAAATGTAGGCCAAACTTATTTTTAGATAAAGAATAAAATCTCAAACAAAATGTTACAAGATTCAATACATTAATACAATAATAATTACTCATAATAAATGGGAATTTTTCATCAATTCACAAAAATAAAATAGAACATTGGCATAATTTTATCTTATTAGTTAATGGAATGAAAGGAACATAAAACATTTTAATATGATTTGACTGAATTTAGAATCTTTTCTTTCTTTGTAGTGCTAGAAATCAAGCTCAGGATTTTGCACATGAAAAGCAAGTATTACACCTCTAAAAATCAGAAAAATAACAACAGAAAAAGGAAATAAAATCAGTTGTCACATATGTAAAGATAATTTTATCACTGGAATAAATTTCATTAACTTATTTTCATATAAGTGCTTATATTTAGCAAAATTAGGAATGTGTGACTGAAAAGTTTTACATCCCATCTTCTCATTTAGTAAATCCTTACATTGCTAGTTATTATTGATAGTCCACCATATAAATGTTTGTTCAATTATTATTTTTTATTATTATTAGATGATTGAAAGTATAACTTCTGTTGAGAAACACAATAAAATATTAAAAACTAAGAAATATCATCAGAAATCCTGATTCTAAATAGAGGGAGGAAATGTGTTTCATTCAACTAAATGTTTGTCTTTATAAATGTAAGAAAGATTGTGAATCAGAGCTAAACTGAGTATAGGAGGAAAAGAGATGACTCTGAAAATATCCAATAAGTAATAAAATACTAACTTAAAAATTGTGAAAGAAAAATAATAGTGGTGAAACTAGAAATAATAGCAATGGTTTTCTATATTTTTTCTCATTTTTCTATTCTCATGTATATGTGGATGGTATACATGTGTGTATGCATGCTCTCATGTATGTGGATTCACGTGTGTGTGTGTGTGTGTAGGTAGATAAAAGTTTACATGTGTGTGTGGAGGCCCTAGGTTGACATTAAGAATTATCTTCATCTACTCTTCCACTTCTTTCTTTTTGAGGTAGATCTTTAGCCAAACCCAGAGCTAATACGCCAGCCCTGTTATGTCCAGGAGAGAGTGCCTGACTGTACCCCATCCCACTTCAGGCTTTTACAATCTTAGCACCACTGCCCTTTCTGCAGTGCTCCCTGAGCCTTGGGATGAGGTTGGGGGTGACTTAGATGTCCTGCCCAGGGTCAAGCAGTCTGCAGTGACTTATTTTCTGCATTTTATCCAATTGTGATTTTCTGTGATAAATCACCTTCCTTTACAGAAGGAAGCTTCTATATTGAATGATGAGTACTCTTTCAACCTATGGGTGTAATAGCAGTTGTTTAAAAGGCAGTTTGATATAATGTCTTTTTAGTTAAACTTTCATCACTTAAACCCCCTCTGGTATCCATGTGCCTTCCCTTCATAGGTTCTTGTTCTAGTTTACAGACTCTAGGAACTTGATCCCTATTGAAAAGTTGACCTTAAATTTAGTCAGAATGCTGTTGGCCACTCCCTTGCCAGTCATGCCACTATTATACTGGTGATCACCTTTTGCTGGGATAGTTGTTATTGCAGCTTTCAGTTTTAACAGATTGATGAGACTGCTCATTGCTTTTCTCCCCTAGTAGCTTATATAACACTTTTGGGTGCTATAAAAGCTGTACAGCAAGGAGGAAACTTCCAGATCAGTTCCTTCTGGTGTGTTTGTCCATGTCCTCTGATCCATGTGCGTCAGTTGCGTCATCAGTAATAGGATTTTGCTGTCCGTTTCTGAAGGGCAACCAAGTAATCAGTTTATCTGGAAATTCCCATTCTCTACCTTCCAAGACTGGAATTTTAAGCGAAACACCCTATCTGTGTGGCATTTTACAGGGATCTGGGTATTCAAACAGTAGTTTTGCTTGTGTGGCAAGTAGTGTAACAAGAATTTCCAGGTCTGGAAGGCAGAACCTAGGAAACCCCAGAACAAAGCCAAAAAAAAAGAAGTAGAGCAATCCAGGATGATTCCTGAAGTCACCCTTGAGCCTCCACAAGCACTCACAGTACCCTCTGCAGACACACACACAGACAGACACACACACGCACAAAAAAAGAAATTCACTTTAAAACAATTCTTTGATATATGCATAATATTAGCATTTATTAAAGATGAAAGCAAATTTGTATGTTAATGATATGGAGATGCTTTTGCACAAAGAAATAAATCTTGGCAGAATATTTGATATGGCAGAATGTATATATAGTAAGCAACTCTATTAGAAATATTAGAGCATCTTCAAGTTTTTCAGTTGATCAAGATTTTATTTTATAATTCAAAATTTGATTTACAATGATACTTAATCAAAATTTTAGAAAGCTTATGAAGGGCAATTACAGAAATTATTGGAATTCTACTTTATTCCTGAGCCAAAATTCATTTAACAATATTTTTATGAAATGCATTAACAACATATATAGCAATTTTTAAAATCAAACTTTCTAGCACAATACATTCCAAAGATATAGTGGTTTAATACTTACATGGTGAGGAACAATGGTAGGAAAATATTAAAAACCTAAATTTTTCCACAATTGAACTATATGCTTTCCCAAGAGCAAGAAACTTTGCATGTACAATAGAAGCTGCAATTCAAAACAGGCAATAACCTCGAATCTGAGCAGTGATACCTGTGGCAGGGTCTGTGGCAGGATGGTAAGTTCAGTGCTAGGTGGACATGTTGCGTGTTCAGAACCAAGACTACAGTAAAGTCACACATGCTAAGCGGAGCACAGTAGATACACTGTGGATCCATTTTGACTGTGGGATGTTCAAAAATCTTTTACTATAATCAAACCTTTCCCATCCCCACACTAAGTAATTCAACCCTAAGGAGTCACAGAATTGGAAACTAAAATTCTACATTACATAGTGATAAACAGAGCATAGGAAAGGAAGCACAGGCAATTCTGCCCTCAGAACAGAGAATCTGTCTCTTGACCACAGCTGGCCATGGGTTTCTTATTGCTTGAATTGCTTATTGTCTAGGTTGTAATTTAATTTTATGTTTTCAATTTCTAAATTAATCTGTTTAGTTATTTGGTTTTGGATTTTATGTTTGTTGATTTGCTATCTTTAGTGAAGTTTTTGGTTGTTCCTTTGTTTTTAAAAGATTATGTGGGCCAGATTGATGGCTGAGGTTGGTTTATGTCATAAGATTAATATTTCTCAGTTTGTATATGAAATTCACCTAATATTTCCTAAATATGAGCTGATCATTATGCACTTGTTCAGAATATTAAAAAGCAGACTTCAGTTTTTTATGTATTTCAATATCATTTCAGATTGACAGTAATTATATTATTGAGGAAGTCTAGCACAGTGGCTTTAGTTTTATTTTTCACAGTGCCGTTAATATAACAGTAGTAAAAGCAACTCAGAGTAAAGGAAACTTTGTGAATTCATGGTAACATTGATCATAAAATCCTAGTAACATATTACAATATGATTAATACAGGGAATTATTCACAGGTCATAATCAAAGACAAAGTACTAAGTTAGCTTGATAGCTTAGTACACTTAGGAGAATCTTATTTTTTTGTCAATGATGTCTAAGTCCCACTTACAAGAACCGTGTTGACCTCATCATGGTCCATGTAAGAGTGTATATAACTCTATAATGATCTCACTTTGATATTATTTGTATTCTATATTCCCCCATTATTCAACATACAAGCTTGTTTTTTCTGAATAAGGCCCTGGTGTTTGACTACCCATCTACTATATCCCCTGTCCTCCACCATTCATTGTTATCACCCTTACATTTTACTTTAAAACTTCTTGGTTGGACTGGAGAAATTACTGTAGACTTAAAGCTACTTCCTTACATGCAGAAGGACCTGATTCAGATATCAGATATCACATTAAAAAAAAAAAAATCCAGGAGGAAATGTCGGTTTTCACTTCTAGCCCTGGAAGGCAAAGACTAGGAAAACCCAGAGCAAAGCAAAAAGGAGGTAGTGAAATCCAGGATGTTTTCAGAGTCACCCTTGGGCCTCTACGGGCACATATAATGTCCTCTGATACACACACACACACACACACACACACACACACACTTCTTGTTCATGTCTCTGGTTACTTGTATTGTCTTCCTTCATTTCCACTATGAAGCTATTGTTACTCTCATATTGTATAGAAAATTCCAGGCATACTATAGAATCTCCATAAATATTTACTGAGCGAATTAATTGGAAACCAAATCCAAGTTCTTATGTATAATTAAAGTCCCATATTAAACTCCAGCTAATAACAGAAGCATCTGCTCCTTAGTAAATATGAGGAAGACAGAGTCAGGAAAAGCTTAAAGAGAATCTCAAATTGTACAGTGAACTTCCTTTCTGCTTCTGGGACTGCTTTTTCTGAAGATCAATCTTGACACTGGTAATTTTGGTTATTTTTAATACTTGAAAAACTAATGATGCTGGTTGAAAAGATGGCTCAGAAAGAAGATGCCTATAGGCAATCCTGAAAATCTGAGTTCAGTCCTTAAATTAACCCATATGATAGAGCAGCAAAACTGACTTCAAAAAGTTGTCCTCTGACCTCCACACAACAAGCATGTAGCACAGTGCTCTCTCTCTTTCTTTCAAATAAATAAATAAATAATTTCAAAATGTAGCAAACAAATAAGTATTTTGAAAGGTAGCAATGCAAATCTTTTTTCAAGAGAACTCATTTCCAGTCTACTTTTGGCACATAACTTGTGAGAAGTATCATATTTGACTTCAAATTTCTTGTGAGACTATTTAGTGTTTTTAGGGTCAAAAGCAATTAGAGATGTAGCCTCAAACATGACACCAGCTTCTGTATTCAAATAAACACATCTCTCACCTGCTTCAAGCCAAAACTTTTTGCCAAACCATTTGTTGCTCTCTGAGAGGTACAGATGAAGTGTATCTCTACCCATCTTGATACTATTGCCACAGATGCTAAGCATGTTTAGCCTTCACTGATGTTAATGTTTTAGTCATTCTGTGACAGCAAGAATCATGTTCACTTTCCTTATGACACTCCCTGCAACTACCACAAAACATCATCTACTCAAGTTTCTCTTTCTATTGCACAAAGGAATTACCAGAAGTAGCTTCCAGTGTCCTGCTTTTTCTCAGGCCCTGTGTTTGAGTTTGGAGAATGCAAGGATGTGTGAGAAACAGCTACGTATCTAGATTAGATGCAGCAGAAAGAGCAATTGCAAAACACAATGCAGAAAACTTCACAACAGAAACACATCCATTGTGACAGAGCACATGAACAGTACTTAACGCAGCTGGGTAAGAGAGGGATGAAATAAATGTCTAGAATGGTCTAAAACTTCTTTATAAATTATGTGAAAAGCATATACCACCATTCATGCTAGTGAACTTTAGCTAATACTTATATTTTCCCATGATGCAGATAGAATCTTTGTCCTGACAATTCACATAGCTAGGAATGATGCTTTTACCTGTCTCCATATCAGAAAGCAAATATTGTTCTCATAAACTCTGAAATCCCCTGGAGAAAGGAAGTGTATTTCTCTGGGTTCTTCTGTGAGTACTGTTTCATTCAAGGATGATGACTAATGAATATAAATGATTTCCTAAATGATTTCCCCAGTTTCTTGCATCCATGTTAGTCAGGGTAACTTGACTGCTTTTAATTTTATTTGTTTCTCGAGCAAATGTTTGGCTTTCCCATGCTGGGTAAGCAGTGAAGCCTGAGGCAGGCATTTGTGACACTGAAGGGGCCTGGGCTAGTGGCCTAAGATAGCTCTGCAGGGTAGAGGAGGAGTCTGAAGGAAGTTAGGAAACAAGGTAATTTTAGGTAGTATAAGGGGTTGGAGAGGTGGCTCAGGGGTTAAGCCTCTGCCTTGCAGGTGGAAGGTCCTGAGTTCAGATCCTAGACCCCACGTATAGACGCCCGGCCAAAGCAGGGGCGGCCTGAGTTTCTGGTCCTGATAGGGCGGAGCCTGTGAATCCCAGAGCAGAGTAAACAAGGAGGTAGAGGCGGTCCATGGTGGTTCCCGAATTCGCCTGTGGTTCTACGCGTGCGCGCGCACACACACACACACACACACACACACACACACACACACACACATATACACGCATGCACACACACACAACTGAATAAAAAAATAGATAGTATAAGTAAGAGGTCTATAGCTTGAATAGTGGTGTGTTCCAGCAATTACGACATGGTATAGAATAAGTATGCAGCTTCTGAGTCATGAGTGAGGATGATGTAATGGAATGAAAAGACGAAACTGGGTTGTGACAGAGAGAAGAGTAGATGTGAAAGTGGGATGGAAAGGAGGGAAGGAGGGAGGATGGAGAGACAGAAGAAGGGAAGAATGGAGGAAAGGAAGGAGGAAGGGAGGGAAAGAGGGTAAGTAGTCATAATGATGAAAATATTGTGTATCCTAAATCCAACAGTGCATCCTAGACATCTGATATGTCCACACCCTAATAACCAGTACTTGGTCCTATATTCAGTATTGTTAGCAGTGAGGCTATTGGGAGGACATTCATCAAAATGAGCATACTGTGAGTATAAGCATTAAACTTTCTCTGCTTCCCAGTTCCCTGAGATGTGAGCAAGCCACATCCCCGCCATGATGGAATGTATTTTCCTGAACTCTAAGTTAAAATACAACTTTTCCTCACTGAAGTTGCTTCATGTCAGCTATGTATTCACAATAATTAATAAAGAAAGTTGATATCAAGTAGAGGGATCATTGCTGAGACTGACTGACCTTATGGTTTCTAGACCACCAGAGCTGATTCTTGGGGAAAATGTGCAATAGAATCTCTAGAATGATGGAAGAAGAACTTCCTGGGCCATTTTGGAAAGAGATGAGGAAACATGGATGTCAACAGAAATATGAAGGCTTTGCTCCTAGGGTTTCAGACAGGAACAAGAATCCCATCAGAATTTGTTCTAGAAGCCATTCATGTTATATTCTGGCAAGGAATATGTCTATGTTTTTCCATTTCCTAAAAATGTGAATGATGCTGAATGCAGAATACATGTGATGATTGGCAACTTGACATGATGTAGAGTCTAGGAGATAAACTTCAGGGCATGTCTGTGAAGATTATCCAGTCAACTGAGATGGGAGGACCCACCTTCCTTAGGGGCTGCACAATTCCATGTGATGGAGTCTTTCACTGTATAAAAGAATAAAGTGAGCTAAGTAACACCATTTATCTCTTTCTGACTATTGATATAATATGACCAACTGTCTCAAGTTCTGCCCCATTACTTTTCAATCATGATGGACTATAAATGTTCTGTTGAAAAATGTCCAGTTGGTGAGGAAAGGGACATGGATAGGTTTGCTATGAACAAAGTAACTTGGTACAAAGCAGAAGGTGGGCAGACTATCTCAAGGCTAGCAGCAGAATAGGTGTTACCATCAATGGGGTACTGGTTTGTGTTAATTAAAAAAGGGGGTCATGCTTTGCATGCCCTGCGCAATGTCCAACACACTATTGACCCCACAAAGTCTAGCGTTTGCTAAAGGCACAAGAATCCTTGGAGGCAAGGGATTTACAGCCACAGTAGTGTTCCTATGCTTAAGGGGAACACAGGAAACGGTTCTGGGAAATGCCACTGGGTCCTTGCACCTCATCGGAGAGGAAGACCCAGAGGAGAGTTTGACATGCTCATTAAAGGATGCTCCGGAGATGGGAGGGGGAGGCACTGGGGGATGGGGAGGGAAGGGGAGGTGGGGGGCACAGGGGGATGGAGTTTAGAGGGAGGGGGGCACAGGTATACCTGTTAAGTTTGTATGAGTAGAAATAAATAAATAAATAAAAATAAAAAACGGGGTCATGGAGGCTTATGCCCAATTATCAGAATGCCTGTGAAGTCAAAGTGTATTACAGGATCAGATTCCCAGAAAGGAGACCCTGAGAAGACACTGCTGCATGACTCTGTAAGGGGGTGAAGCCCAAGTTCTGTGGCGTCATCAGGATACTGAAGATGCCAGAAGCATGAGATTCCCATGAACGGAGTATCAGGAACCAAGTGGAGATGACCTGTGAGAAAGGACAACACTGCAGGTCATAAAGCTAGAGTGACAGACACTACAGTCCATGTACTGCCGCCAGGGGTCCCAGATTCTGAATATGGAGAAGCAGGATTTGATGTTTTCCTGTCTGGATTTTGGTTTTGTCTTGACCTAGTCTTTCTTTTCTGTGTTCCTTGGAATGTTCATTCTTGAAATTCTATATTAGAGGTCTGTAACTTTTTTAATTCTTGTAGGGTCTCAGCACTAAGGGTTTGTGTGTAATCTAAAAGGAGACTTTGGAACAGTGTAAGGAATGCTAAAAACTATATAGACTTTTGAGCTTGGCCTAAATATGTTTTACATTATGAAATGACAATGAGTCTATGGAGACCAAGGTTTAAAAGTGATGTGGTCAAAAGGAGGTAGGATGAAAACATGAATTCATTATATGATATGTATATATAAATACTTCAAAAATTAAAAAAGTTTAATAATGATGTGTTCAGATACTGACTGGAGTAATTGATAAGGAATGGCTTGGGTAGTTAATCTTCATTGTCAATCTGACTGGATTAAGAACCACTTAAAGAATTAGTGAGGCACACCTCTGGGTGTGTCTAAGAGGGTATTTCCAGAAAGGATTAGCTAAGAGAAAGAGACCCACCCTAAAAGTGGGGAGTCTCATGATAGAGTTCTGGAGGGAATAAAAGGGAGGAAGGAGAAAGATAACTAAGTTCTGACATTATCCCCCTTTCTCTGCTTCCTGATCCACTGAGATGTGAACAAGCAGGCTCCCCTCAACCAGGCCTTCCCACTATGCTGCTGTACTGAGCTCCTCAGCTTTGAACCAAAACAAACCAATCGTATCTATCTTTAAAAGAAAGACCTCATTCTGTTGGTTCATCATCAGCCCAGAAGGATTCCTACTGTGTCATCTGTTACCTGTGGTCCCCAAGACCTCCCCCAAATCACTCTGTCACTCTTCCCACTGAAAGCAAGGAGATCTTCTGCCACTTTTTACATCCTTGTCTTGCCATTGGTCCTCAGCACCACAGGCACAGGGAGCCTTGCAAAGTGACCAAGAGCTGGACAGACGGCATTTCATCCCCAGACTATTGTATGGTGTTGGTTTAGGGCTCCCACTATTAAAACTCAAGATGGTTTTTTTCCTTCCTTGAATCACCAAATGGCTAGTTAATTATTCTACAAAATGTCATTGAAAAAGAATATTAAAGAAAAAATACATTATTTCAAATTATTCTACTACTACATACAGTGATGTAGTCTTCCAAAGTGGACCACTGATAAATGTTCCTACTCTTTGAAAAACAATATTTGTGGTCTTCTAGACAGAGATATGCAAACAAAAAGATATAGTAAATCTATAAATAATTTAAATAGACATGATTGTATCATGTTTCCAAAACATCCACCTTGCTTTCAGAGATGGTGTTGAGATTAAGATAAAGCCTCCTGTGCAGTCTGTAATTCACTGATTCTCTTGTACTTACTTGGCTCCAGCTCCTATAGCCAAGGTCAATCACCCATTCTCTAAGGTTAATATTTCCTAAACTCTCTTACCAAACAATTGGCTCATGACAAAGTTTTCTGTTTACCTAAGAGATGCTGAGGACAAACAAACCATGCTTTTGTTTGTATCTTCCTCTCATTTAAGCAATTCAACCAGAAAGTTAACAAATCATCTTGGGAGGGGCACTTTCTCAAAAAAAAAAAAAAAGGAACTTGTGCTTCCTTGAAACTTTCTGGAATCAGTCAAGGAAATTTCCATATGCACTTTGTATCTTTACTTTGAAGCCATACTGGAGGGTACCCTTTATCACAACCTCATTTACAGACCAAAAAAAAAAAAAAAAAAAAACTATGAAACAAGCGATCTCACAGTTTGTTAGAGGAAAAGACTGTAATCTCAGTCTTTCTAAGGCACCCAAGGTTTATCCTTCCTCTTTACTAACGGGCTACAGGATGAAAGAATGGGGTCATTCAGCATGGTGTTGAGCAATGAAAACAAAGATATGTTCACAATGAGCCAGAGTAGGGGTCCTCTCACTGACAGCTAGTGTGCTTTATACATTTGTCGATGCCGCGAAGACCTGTCCAGTCAATCCTGCCAGGCTCTAAGTTAATTCCAGCTGCTGCCAAGATGAACGGATTTCCAGAATTTACCACTGGGGCCATCAAGTTTTAAAATGTTCAGTGTCAAGCTGATTTTGGTGAGTATCCTCTGACCGTCTTACTGAAACAAGAAGTCTCCCATTTTCAGGAAGGCAGAAAAATGCAAATAACAGTAACTCTTGCTTGTGTTCAGAACATATAAAAACTAGTATCTTATCAGCCAGCCCAGAATTGCAAGCTCTCTCTGTATCGTTTTCTGGGTTTGTAGCTCGTTGAGCACTAGCTGACTCTGCCAGCCTGGCCACAGTACACAGGGCATTTGCTGTAAATGGATGTGGTGCCAAGCTAGTGGAGCGAGACTCCAGGAAGGATGGCTGCGCACTGCGCCCAGACATAGATAGCTCTGTACCACCAAAGAAAGGCAAGTCGTGAGAGCAAATGAGGACTGCTGTCAGAGAGAAACCCACCGTCCAGCAAATGTGTTCCTCTAACTGCTGGGGCGAGTGTTTTCTGCCTCTGGCTGCAGCTCCTCTTAAAGCTGGTTCCCATAGGATTTCTTGCTCCTTTGTTTGGGTTGTGTGTGCTATAAATTAATTCGTGATCTATTGCTACTAGGAATGCAAAACAAAACAAAAAGTACATACCTCCTTCCCAGATCTTGCTCCAAATCCCCACAGGAACCCACCCAGTAGAATAGCCTGAAACAAAACATTTGGGTACAAAGTCAGCGGGGCGGCGAGGCTAGGAGCTCTGCCCACAGCTACCCGCTCTAAGGGAGCACGGACAGGCAAGCTGGGTGCTCTCCGCTGGTTCAGTGCAACGTGCTTTCTGATTCTCTGGCTAAGCCCTTTGCCGAGGGCTAGGAGCAGCTCGCAGCAGCCCACAGAGGGCTGTCGGTGTCGGCCTTAGCCCTTCTGGCACTGCCTTTGGAGCCACAGGGCGCTGTGATTGCTTACCAGTAAGTCCCCAGGAGTTGATAATGCTGTAGACTAAGTCATAAATATTTCAGCGTTTAAGCGTGGAGACGCGAAGCTACAAAGGCCACGAATTTTCTCCTAGGATAGTGATTGTCAGAACATTAATGATAAGAAAGCTGCTTTGAACGGAGCACAGTAATCTATAAAATTGTACTTAAGCTTTATCACATTAAAAAACGTATCCCACGTAAGTATTTAAAAAAATTCATAAAATGCAAGTCTGCATCTCCAACGATATTCAAAATAAAAAATAAATTATTTGAAGTGAATCAGAATGATAGGAACAGGAAAGAAAAACACTTCAAAGCCTGTGTGACATAGGATGCCCATTATATTTAAAACTCTCCATCTTGGGGACTGAAGAGATGGTTTCAAGGTTTAAAGTCTTTGTCTCCCAAGCAAAGGGATCCCCGGCAGCCTATACTTCCAGCCCTAGAAGGTGGAACCTAGGAACCCCTAGACCAAAGCAGTAAGAATATAGAGCAGTCCAGAATGATTCCCAAAATCACTCCATAGGCACATACAGTACCCTCTGATACGTGTACACACACACATGCGCGTGCATGTGCACAGACTCTCCATCTTGAATTTTCATCAATCCTTAGCCATTTTTATTTAGTGTTTGGTAATTACTAATGTTTTGCTTAGATTTGTTTCATTAAAGGTAAATTGTCATCAAGTAATAATTATCTTTGCTTTGCTTTCTTCAGAGACATGCATGTGTTTAAAGCCGTGTTTAAAATTTTTATATAGGGACTGGGAAGATTGAAATACTTGCCACACAGCAGAAGGACCAGAGTTTCGATCCCCAGATCCGATATAAAATGCCCAATTGGTGTGGTGCCCCAGATTCTGAAAGCCACATGGTAAGAAGGAAGAACTGACTTCTGAAAGTTGTCCAGTAGCCTCCACCTGGAGGTACACCATGGGTGCACGCATGTGATCCCTACCCAATAAATAGAGAGAATGTTTTTTTAAAGAATAAGGTGGAAAGGTGATCAAGAATGATTCCAGATGTCAACCCTGAGCCTCCACATACGTGTACGTAGTCACATATACATATACACACTCATGATGAGAACATACATACATACATATACATATACACCCTCATACATATGTATCTGAGAAAGGGGGAACTTTGCATTTAGTTTTCATCACTTACCTCTATTGGATACAGTCCCCTCCAGTGCATTTCTTTCTGCTTCCCCTCCCACTCATTTCCAATCCTGACTTTGCTCAATCTCACCTTTAAGTTCTCAAAACTCCATTAAGAAGGAACTAAGTGTGCACTACGGAAGTTAAGAGACAAAATTGAGAACTAGATCTATCATTCTTTATAAAATGAGACTCAATTCCTCACAGTGTTGTTAGGGATTGAAATGATCCTCAACTTGTTAATGGGCAAAGAAATTAAAAAGTACTGTGCTATATTTCAGTTCTAAATGTATAACTATGTTACAGCCTATACTTTTACCAGAAATGATTTTATGCATATTAACTTATTACTTCCAAGTTAATTTCTGAAAATACCAATCCGATTTTCTGTGATCGTAGAGGACAATCATATGTAAAACAATCTGATGAATAGATGCTTCCGTGTTTACTTGCAGGACAATTAAGTAGCTTCTCTACCTGGGATTTGCATCTTTCTCCTCAGTGCACATTTTAGTTTTTGTGTTTTGGTTCTGAAAAGACTCAACTGTATATTTCAGAAGAATGTGAACTAAGATTACATCCATGCCTAGAGCCTTTTGTTTTGCCAGAAGGGCATTTGTTTTGCTTTAGGTTGTGACTTTATCATTTTTCTTCTCTAGGATTTTGCTTCTATTTGTGAGTTTCTTTCATCCTTAATAATCTTAAAACACAATCGCCTGTTTCTGGTTGTGTATTGAGGATTGTTTTCAAACTATTCAGTGGTTTCTCACAGTGGTATGACGGTTTAGTATAACATCAATTCTAAATGGACTCTGGGTAGTAATCTGAAAGACAAAACCCTGGCCAGAACCAGTCAAATCAGTCTTTTCAGTAAAGAATGAAGAATGCAAGCCCTTGCTTGAACAGCCAAAAAGGTCTCCATTGTTGTTCTGATAATTCCATTTTGAACGCTAGATGGCACTGTGAATTCACTTAACTTGGAACCCAACCAGCCCAACCCTAATTTCAAAGAGAAAAAAAGATGAGACTCTTCCTTAACTAATTTGATAGTCTGACACAAACTCTTAAGGAAGTGAATTTATATGATGTAACAGTTATTTCATTAAGTTTCAGTGAGAAAAAAAGCATCCTTTTTTGGCAAGGAAAATGTGACTGTTCCCTTAACACAAACTAGTTAAATCAGCACTCCAGTCAGTGAGAAGGAAGTCAGACAGGCTACTTGGAGAACTTGACTGCTTTTTGACTGACTTAAATATTTGCCTGACTACTTGACAGTCAAAATAACAAAGCCAGTTTGTTTGTGTCAATACAGAGTGTTCTTGCACACTGCAAAGTGAATGTCTATGTCGTTAGACTTTCTCTGGGCCTCTTTTATAGTCTGGCTATTTGGCTCAGTTGTTTGGGGCGGCCTACTAATGAGCCCACGGCCATCCTGTTTTCCATCCCTACTTACAGGGGCAAGTGCTCTTGGCTAGGAACCATGTCCTCCTTGTTACTGACCAGTGATCTACCAGTACTCACAGATAATACTGCACCTGGAAATCTGACAATCAGAATAAACACCTGATCATGAGATGATAAAAACAACTCAATGCCTGCCCTATGAATGACAGATCTGAGGTGTCATTTCTCTTCGGAAAGAACCAGCATAAGTGCCTCTAAAATCAACTCTGTAACTAGCCCAGTTGTATTCCTTGTCCTTCCAGCACACAGGGAGCTTCATGGGAGAGAGAGAGAAAGAGAGAGAGGACTTCACAATATGTTACACAGCCAAATAAGCAAACAAATAATAGACAATGGAGCCAATCATGAGAGGAGGCATCCATTTCCAATCTAGCAAAGAAGTGATCAAGAGTCAAACACCCCTGAGTAAGTTAGGCCTCAAATGCTGACATGCATTCACCTCTAAGATGCAGTCAAGGTGATGAAGTGAAGGTATGGAGACAGGCAGTGCACAGAAAGGCATCTCACGGCGCATTCTGTCCCTGTGCTGCAGTCAGGGCTGCGTGGTGGCAGCATGAGCTTGGTGGGTGAGACCAAAGGTCTGAAGACAATCAGTGCTTTTTCGATAACCTACAAGGCGTATTCAATCCAAAGGATGAAGTACTAAGAATCCTTCATGATAGGAACAGTTTCAGAGCTGAGGAAATGTAAGGTCTGCCTTGAGGATTCAGAAGGATTTAGGTAGATCCACTCCAGATAGTGAGATAGAAATTCCCCCTTCTTCAGTGTGGGTCAAACACGACAACTTTCAGCAAACCTGAGTAGTCACAAGTTCTAGTGATGCTCCTTTCCCTCTTCCGTCTCCCTCCCCAAATCCACAGCCCCCACCAGATCACAACACCAGGTGAATCCATATGAAGTTCAGTTAAAAAAAAAAAAAAAGACAGATCTCAAAATTGTAATGGTCATCAAAAAAATCTCATAGCCCAGAGAAGCCTTGGGCACCTTGACAGAGAAATGGCAAATGGCATCGTAGATGGGATCCAGGGACAGGGAAGGCCAGTAGAGACCCGATCAAGTGTGAATCTGACTTAATGTTGCACTCTTCACCCACCACTTGTGACACATCTACGATGCTACTTGATGATGCTAACATCAGGAGGCTCTGCTAGGACCAGCTGCATGAAGGCTCTCTGTACTACCTTTGTGATTTTCTTTTGTAAATATGAATCTATTCTTTTAGTTTGTTTAGTTTGTGCTCATTACTCTGTTATTATTATTATTTTAGACGGGGTCTTGCCAAGTGTCTCTGGCTGGCCTAGAACTGTATCAACCAAGATGGCCTTAAACTTGTGGGTGATTTTTTTCTGCCTCTTGTGGGATTGTTGGTGTGTGTCACCAGGTCCTGCTCAACGTAAAGCCATTTTACAAGAAAATGCTTCTAAATCAGACTCACAGATTCAGGACCTGTAGTGCAAACTTTAGTCTCTGCACATGATATTCTATACTAATGGTGCCCCCTGGAGGTTTTTTCCCCCTCTCATAACAAGCTCAATAGGTACCTTGTCCTCTCCCTCCCTCCATCCTTCCCCAGTCCCCCTTATACTCCCCCCCCCTTTTCCTCTTCTTTTTACCCCCTCCTCTCCTCCTCCCAGGGTCTCCCTCTTCCCCCCTCCCATCCCCTGGAGCATCCTTTTGTGTGAATGCCAATCTTCCCTCTGAGTCCTCCACTCCAGTGAGATGTAAGGATTCAGTGGCGAAGCCGGAGGCCCTTTCTTGGGCTCCCCTTTAGTATAGGATCACTGTTATGACTGTTAATCCTTTGCCTTTATGGATCCTAGGGCCTGTGATCCATGCTAGACTTGGGGGGGGGGGGTCATTGACATGTCAGTCATTGTGCAGATCATGCAAAGTCTGATTATGGCTACTGCGGCCCTAAATTGTGTGGAGTATCTTACATATCATTGGTCCTCCCCATATTTAGGCTCTTAAAATCTTGCCGCCTCCTCTTCTGCAAGTTTCTCTGAGCTTTAGGATGGTGAGAGACTTGGCTGGTCTAGTTCCAGGTGAGTAATGTAGGGTCTTTGGTGTTCTGAATTATGGTTTGTTGATGTTTTCAATTTTGCTGTTCCTGCACCGCCCTTGGCTCCATCCTGATTGGTATTGGAAGTCACATCCCTGGAGTTTTTAACACCTGAAGAACTGCAACTGTCAAACTAGGGGCCAACAAACATCTAGAAGGGTTTGGCCATCCAGGAACCCAAAATACCGCCAAAATATCAATGGCTTTTTTCTAGATTCTGTTTTTGCTCATTCTTCAGTACACATTTAACAATAGTGAATGCCAAAAGTGAACTGACGTCACCCAGGGCAGAAGTACAACGTGCCCCTTGGAGCGACTGGCGGGAGATCGTATTCATTCCCCACCACCGTCTAGATGGCATCTTCATTGCCAGTGCTCAGTACTAAGGGAAGCACACTGGATTATACCACGTGCTGCGCTTCCAACATTAAATTTGTCAACCTATGCAGCATTTATTCGTTCATTTATTTGCTGGGCAGTTTCTTTCAAGTACAGAAAATTTTGACTAGGACCAGCAAGATGGCTCAGCAGATAAAGGCAGCTGTGTGGAAACGTGCCCCATCCTCAGATCTCACATGATGGAAGGAAAGCACAAACTTCCAAAAGTTGCCCTCTGTCCTCTTGGCATGCATGCTGTGTTACGAATATCTTCTCTTTCCATCCCCTTAAATAACAAACAAACAAACAAACAAATAAAGAAAAATATATTTAAAAGGAAAGTTTTGATTATTCTTTGAGTCAGTGGTTTCCATTTGTATTGAGAATGAGCAATGGTAGGAGAGGATCATGTTTTAAGTCAACAAATGGGGTCTACAAAACACCCGTTCCTGTGAATTTGAAGCAAAGATGTCGTGAAGTGATATATATGCTTTCTTTATGCATTTTATTTTTTGTTTCCCTTTTATATTAGATGCTGGACAAGAGCAACTATTACCATTTCATGCTTTTCATTTTAAATAATAGATATTTATGCAATGATTAGCTAACAGAATACATCCTTGAACCTACTAGATCTTGCCTGGTCCAGCCCTCTCAGGGTTCCACAGTCTACACACACCATTAGGTCACAGTGTGCTGGCTACTAGAAGGGAAGGGGTGCTCTGTTATCATCTTAGATAACAGGGGGATGTTTATTTTAATTCATTTAATCAGGGTGCAGTAAACATGGACTGGAGAGATGGCACAGACATTAGTGAAGACTCTACCTTGAAAGCAGAAGGTCCTGAATTTGGATCAGGTCTCACACAAAAACACCAGGCTGAAAACAGTGGCAGTCTGCACTTCTGGCCCTGCTGGGTGGAACCTGGAAAATCCCACAGGGAAGCAAAAAGGAAGCAGAAGCAATGCTGGATAAGTAACCATGAAATAACCCTTGGTCTTCCACAGAGACACACAGTACTTTCTCTCTCTGTCTCTCTCTTTCACACACACACACACACACACACACACACACCAAAAAGTTTTAAAAAGATATAGTAAACACCATTCCAAATTAAATGTTATGTTTTATTGTATAATACATAAATACTTCCAATATTTCCTGGGTTAGCTTGAGTTGGTAGAGAGATGCTATTTTTGAAATCATAATGCCCACATTTTACAGTAAGTTTTTCATCATAATATTTTTGCTAACTGTAGTTCCCAAAAGAAGTCACATCTGCCATGAACGCTATACAAGGCTGATTCACTTATTAGAACTTCAGAGATTTGGGGAAGTTTGGGATGTTGTAGGTCCTGAGTCAAATTCACTGGGGTAATTTTAGTTCCTAAAAGAGTCATTTATTGCCCACCCGTGTATGCCACTTGACATCCTGTGACTATTAGATAAGCCCTTTGGAATGTACAAATAGATACCTTGCTTCCACCAACCAGAGGTCTAGCAGGGTCTTCTCCCTGCTTTGCTGTAGCGCTCTGATTCTCCCACCAGTATTTTTAAGCACTGTCTTGATAGATGACTTTATTTGTTCTGTTTATAAATCAATAAAAATGTGAGGAAGTTGCTACTTCACTGTAATACCATAGTTGTGGTGATCTACACCTATGATCCTGGGCAACGGTCACTCACATGTGGCTCCAGAATAAATTCCCTTCTGTTTCCATTGAAGTGAGAGCTGAATTTTTCACATATATGTTCTACATTTTAATTTTATCAAGTATCGATCTATGATATTATTTCGGTAGCTATATATTATCATTATTTCTCATATTAATTTTTATAACACATCTCAAATTTTTGAATATTGACAAAGTGTCCAATGTTCTGCTATTGTATAAAATCTAGCTACAATGCACATGGTTTCCTTTGTGCATATAGAATTTCTAGAAGAAAAATAATATTTCTAGGTTCACAATATTTATCACCACAATGTCCTGTAGATATATCGCAGCAGTTTGTCAGCCACAAACTGTAGGAGAATTTTTTCCCATGCTCGAGCCATGGTACTTCATTCAATGTTTTGATGCTTTCAATTCTATCTCTAGTTGTTATAATAATTTTTGATTATAATAGATGAAGCATGTAAAACACTTTCACTAGAGTCTCACGTTCTTTTCATAGGAATTGTTTATAATCTTTGTAGGCATTCTCTACAAATTTATCACTTAAAAATTTATATTCACTTTCTGAGTTCATTACAATTCTAACTTAACATAATATTTTTCTATTTCAATACCTCAAAGAAGTCAGTTCAGAATTAGTCTCCTGCTTCTGAGAAGCTTGTAGTCCAGTGGGAGATGCAGATGTGCCCCAGATGAAAGGAATTTGATCTGGTGCTTATAAAGTTTGAATGGGATTCACAATTTGAATCTGTATGGAACTTCCTAAGAAAGCAGTAATTTGTCATAGACAGACAAAGAAAAATGGGGAAAAGACACCATTTAAGCCGAATGAAAAATGGAAGCTTTCCAGGTAGCAAAAGTATCTAGAGCTAAGAGAAAAAGCATGATTGTCGCTTACATGTATTACTGCATTAAATTTAGGGCAGAAAGGGAGATTTATTTGGCTTAGGAGTCCAGAAGGGTAGACACCATTACGGCAGCAATCTCATGGCAGAAAGCATGGGTGGAGGCAGAAGAAGATGGCCAGACGTACCTTGTCATCAGGAAGGCAGAAAGAGAGCAAGAACAAGGCAAGAGGAAGCAGGCTGGGCTACCAAACCTCAAGGCTCTTCCTGTGATGTTCTTTGCCTTCCCAATTATTAGTATCAGCTAAGGATTCAAATATGAGCCTGTATGGGCAACTCACATACCAACCATGGTATGAGCCATGGAAGCAAAAGGATATTTAAGGAAGTATGGAAGCCTGCTGTGGCTAGATGTTAATACATGGTTCAACATACATGCATACACACACACACACACACACACACACACACACACACACACAATCAGATTGCTAACATTGTCTGACCTAACATATTTAGAAGTCCTGTTTTTAGCCACATATAAATAAGAACTGCCATGTTCTATTCTTCAAATATTACATGAAAATAATGGATGTGAGATGGTTCCCTTTCTAATTTTTACTTAATTCTTAATTTTAACTAAGTCCTTTTCACTTACCAGCCCAAGTCTTATAATCAGAGAGCTTTTATTCAGGAAGGCTTTTATTGATGATTTACTTATTTTTCATTTATTGTTAAAATTTTTATAAAGAACCTACTATGTGTCCTCATGATATTTTAAAATTCAGTCACTTGCTTCATTTGCAAATCCAGCACACAGCATGTGCAAATTTGAACAAGTTTTGAGCTTGTTCTCTGGACAGAGAACAAGGAAAGGATAGACAGTGACTAGTCCCACCCCAGGGGTGGAAAAGTGACTAAACTTTACACGGGGACAAAGTAAACTCCCCAGAGCATTGAAAGAAAAAGAATAAACACAGACCTCAAACTCATGACTGAAGTTATGAGGACTGCTCAGATTGTTTTGCTGTGCTAAGACTGCAGAGTACTAAGCAGCACTTTAGATAGATGTTGCGGCTAGAGGGATCAGCATGTGTGCAGTGCTGGGCTCAGTCCCCGGTGCTGACAATAAAACAAAGCAGAAGTTGTGAAATGATGACCATTTTTGCCATAGCCAGATAACATCTATTTTTCATATCACAAGGCTTTTCTTTGTTGCAGCTCAATGATATCAGATCTGCCGTCCTAATTTCCTTCCCAACTTTTCTGTGAAGTTGATTCTAAAATTCTTCAAATGGAGAAAATCAAGTGTATTAATGAAATATGTGCAAAAAAGCAGTGTCAGAATCCAGCGCAAAGGCAAACTGGGATCTGTAAGAAATGGCTGAGTGAACAATATCAGTACCTTTCTCTCTGTCCATCCGGGACACTTGTACAAATTTAAATTGCCTAAAAACTCTTTCCTTGCTTATTGTTTTTCTTCCCTGATCTTATAGAGAACAGATTATCTTTATAACATAAAGATTCTTTTGACAATCTTTATTCTAATCCCATTTCTTTTCTAAAGCTTTCGATTATGCAAGCAAATTCATTTTAAAACTTCCTTTGTATGTGTGCATGGGTATTTGTGTGCACGCATATGTACCCACGCCAGTGTGTTCAGTACCTTCTTTAATTGTTTAATTAACAGAATCTCTCAGTGAACCTGGAACTCACTGACTGGCTGGCCGGAGGGTCTCAGGGATCCTCCTGTCTCTGCCTCTGCAGAGTTGGAGTTACAGGCATATACAATCTTACCCAGCTTTTCAAGTGTGCATTGGAGATCTGAACTCAGGTGCACACTTGTGTACAAGTCTTTGACCAGCTGAGCCAGCTCTACGGTCCCTTGAACTTTCTTTTGGTAACATTATTTCCACTTCCAGAGATAAGTTCAATTTCTATTTTGAAAATACGGATTCAGCTCCTGATGGCTGCCCCAGGAAAGCATGTTCCAAGAGGGAGAAGCCATGTGTCCCAGCCTCTCCCTGGTACAAGAAAAATCACTAGGAAACTGAGCAATGTGCTGAAAGACCAGACGACTGTTGCTAGAAGCCAAAAGGGAAGAGCTTTGAAAATCAAAATAATGTTTTAAAGAGATTCCATATACATGAAACAAATTCAACTCCTTCTTTGGAAACATGTTTGGCTTTATAAAATATTATTCACTGTTAAAATGTCTATCATAGCTTTATATAATAAGTAGAATATTATTAATATTTCTATGATTAAGTAGGTTGGTGATTCATGTTCAGGCATAAACCACTCTTAGGATTGTCACTCACAATTTGATTAAACCCTCTAAATCTCAGCTTAAAATAATAATAATAATAATAATAAACTACGTCATAGAATTGCTCTACAGGCCCAATGAAATTCAGGTAGAGCATTTTCCCAGCATGTATGAGACCTACTTTGAAATCCAACACTATAATAAAGGAAGATAAGTAACTCACCAAGATTATCTGAATCAAGTAATTAGCACATTTTGGAACCTTGTTATGTACTCAATTCTGGCAGTTACAACAAAAGATTTCCACCAGTTCCCTTAGCAAGACTTGGCTGTCAGAAATCCTTGCAGTAGCATTGGAAACACTCGACCTACATTTCCGCAGTTTGCTATTGTTAAATGAACACTACATTCCTAACCCAGTATAATTTTGTGGTACTATGTGAGAAAGAGCAGACGCAACCAAATGGTATGTTCCCAGAGTTATGAAAGTATTTATTTGTACATAAAGCGTTTACCTAGAACCTTCTAGTCTTTTGTTGTTTTGCTAGACTTGAGTGTCTGATACTTCAAGACAATCACAGGCCATTGCTACTGGGTCAGCCCAGTGTTTTTAAGATGTCCATCCCAGTGTCTCTTCTACATTTACAGAGCTGTCTCTGCCCCAAGCTGTCCTGGGTGTGGCTGGCTTATTTGCTGAAGAGTCATCAGGTAACAACTGCTATAAAATGTTCTCCAGAGTCAAGCAGAACAAGACAGTGCCCTAGAGCAGAACCTTGCCTTGCACACCTGCAATTCAAGGTCTTCAATCTCAAGTGACGTCTAGTCTTTAACATGAAGCCACCTGTGGTTGCTTTGCAGCACATATTTTTTATCTTGTTGATACTTTTGGAGAATGGCACATGGATGAGTTGCTAACAGATATACCGAAAAGCAGATTGAGAATCTCTCAGCTCAATCTCTTTCTCTTTCTTTCTTTCTCTCTCTCTCCTTCCTCCCTCCCTCCCTCCGTCCCTCCTTCCTCCCTCTTTCCCTCTCCCTCTCTCTTTTCTTTCATCTCTGTAAACACCGATTCTTATTAAGGGTCTGAAGACATTACCTAACATTTTTAGTCATTCTAATTTGCATTCATCATGTAGAATTTAGATCCATACATTAGGAGATTTGGGGCAATCTAAAATAGATGTGTGCATAGGACCAAGCACCCACTGTACTTCTTCCTACAAAAGGGAGGACTTTCTTCAGATACTACAAACTTGATTCTGGTTCTAATATTGAAATGTGGGATTCTAATAGGCGAAGTTTAATGTAAACTTTTTGTTTTAATGTATCAACATCAATGTCCACATGTTATTTCCGTTGAACACAATGTAAACTAAACTATAACAAAGACATTTCTTGTTCCCCTAAAGAAATGCATTTCTAAATGTAACACAGTCAGTATAGCAATTGACACAACCCAGGCAATGAAACAACACTTACAATACCAGTGTTGGGGACAGGGACAGGGAAATCCCTGAGATTTATTAGCAGCTAGCCTAGCCTTGTAGGTAAATTTTAGGCCAGAGAAAAACTCTGTTTCAAAAAATAAGTAAATAAGGGGCTGGAGAGGTGGCTCAGGGGTTAAGCCTCCGCCTTGCAGGCGGAAGGTCCCGAGTTCGGATCCCAGATCCCACGTATAGACGCCAGGTGGAAGCAGGGGCGGCCTGCGCTTCTGTCCTGGTAGGGCGGAGCCTGTGAATCCCGGGGCAGAAGGAGGTGGAGGCAGTCCATGGTGGTTCGCGAATTCGTCCGTGGTTCTACACATACACAGACACACACACACACACACACACACACACACACACACACACACACACACAGACGCGCGCGCACACATACACACAGTTGAATAAATAATAATAATAAATTTTAAAAAAATAAGTAAATAAAAGGTGAAGAGCACCTGAAGTTTGACACCCAAAGTTGTTCTCTGACCTCTATGCATGCATGCACATGTGCACAACACACACACACACATTCAAATAGATTTTTCTACATAACAGCAAAATCAATTTGTACAAACTTGATGTCGTTTTAATGAAGCATCTGAGATAGGTTGTAGCTGTATCTGTAAGTCATGAGAAACTCAGACCATTTCTCCAAAGCAGCTTTGCATTCTCAGGAGTTCCCATCATCCCTCTGTCCACATTACTACCAACAGGAAAGGATAAACAGTAAATGGGGCCATAACTTATCACTTCAACCTTCGCATACGTTGTTATCTGTTTACATCTCATTTGACAGAAGTTTGTCCATTGTCACCTTATTTGGAAGGTGACAAACTGTGATTATTTTTTGGAACAAGCTCTGGTATAATCCAGGCCTTGAATTGACTATGGACTCCTAATCTTCTGGCTCTATTGTTGAGATCACAGGCTTGCACCAAGCTAATAATACAAATTACTTTTATTTTCAAGCATAATCATACATAAGAATGTGGATGATCTCTCCTTAGGCTCAGACTTGCTTTCTAATTTCACTGGTACTGCTGTGCCTTCACTTTGGTCAGAGCACCACTTGATTGGGTCCCAATTTTCTTTATAATAACGATGATCAAAGAAGTAGACACAGAAGTATCATATGGAAGGAGGGAAAACATATTCAGCATACGGATACCAAAATGATAATGTTTGTATCTTCAGAGTTGGAACCTTCTGTGCTCATTCATATCCTGAGGCTTTGTACACTCATCCCTCAAAAAGTAGTGCATGTCTGCCAGCTCACAGTAACAATACATGCATCAGAAAGACAAAGCACAAATGTTAAAGTAATATCTACTGACAGAAAAGTCATCTATCCATCAAGTATCTATTGGTCTATTTATTATCTCTCTACTTCTGCTACTGGACTGTCTCCTTTTACTCCATGTTCTGCTTACAAAGCAGAGCAACAAAGGAAATAATATGACTCTTGCAGAACTTAAGTATTTAAGTTTGAAGGGAAAGAGGAAGGAAATCATGACCAACTAGATAAGGAGGAATGCATGTGAATAATGGCTCTACAATTTTCTGGCGAAACATCAGAAGTGAAATCTATGTTTATAAAAATGTTCTTCAAAAATTACTGCAGCAAAAAAAATCTTTCACTAGTTTTAGACAAACATAATTCTGGCATTATTCTTGAGTCAACATTGTATGTGATGATGCCCATGCTTAATAAAGAAGTTAAAATTACACTTTATCTAATCAAATGATAGAAGTTACTATGGGGAGACAATGGAAAAATCTTTACAAGGCGTGTGGACATATACACACAGACACATTGTGAAGAAGATGTCACAAACTAACATGAAAACTTCTTTTAGGGCTCTAATGTTATGGTTAGTTTATTCTTATGGAAACCAGATTTTCTTTGGATTTTAATTTTCCCTCTGAATGAAAGACAAGGAGGTAAAATGTAAAGAAGGGCTGGTCTGGTTGCAACATTTCATCTACATGAGCAAGGCAGATTTGGCAAGACCTAACTTAGTACTTGCCAGGTGGAAAAAGGTGTGGCAAATGGTCCCCTTAAGGTGCTTCGAATTCTTTCGTCTCCTTTCTTCCTTACTATTTTTCTTTCCAAAGGACTCTGAGAAGAACAATCAGGTAATCTTTTTCTTTTATGAACAGATATGTTTCTCAAATAGTACAGCAATATACTTTACCTTTTATCTTCTGGTTTTTCTTTTTTGTTGTTGTTGTTTCATTTGAGTCTAAAATAGCCACCTTACACCTTATAAGGTTATAGCATTGTGAGTGATCAAAATTTAGCAGCCTAAATCTCCACTCTTCCTTTATTCCTTTTAAAGTATGTTGAGACTCTTACATACAAAAACCAAAGTCTTAATACATCCTCAAGTTGTTCCTATTGCAAGTTTCATCTGCTACAGACCACTGAACTCCCATTCTTTTCAGCCAATGACATGCCCGACATGTTGTGGCACGCCCACCTCCTGGCTCCCAAGGCCACGTTAGCATGACTTTCCATGTGCCTCACCAAGAGGCCACTTCCTCTCCACTATCCCTGGAACCTTGCTCTCTTCCCTGGCATTGCTAGGAGAGTCCCCTGCAGTTCCCCACTGCATTTAAGCTTCTTAGTCATCTTTCAGCAGCACTAATGGTCCATCTCTCACAAAAGAGTATTCAGTTGCTTCCTATTACCATTGGAACAAAACTCTAATTCTTTCCTTTGCTTATGGCTCTTGCAGAAATGACGCACCCTCTGGTCTCATCTCTCTATGTCTCCCTTTACTCATTTGGATCGAGTTCCTCTAACACACACAGCTTCTTTCTTTCCTGGGGTCTTCTCCCTGGATTCTCTTCCTCACGCCCAAGAGACAGAGTGGACAACCTTTGTTTGTCCTGCATGCCCGGCCTAAGGTAACCCTTTCAGAGAAGTCTGCATTTGTCACCCAGAGGTGGCAGTTACACTCACACAATCCGACATTTAGAATAACTTTGAGTTCTATAAAGACTCTATGAAAAATAGGTGAAGAAACTATGAGGCTGCAGTTAGAAGTTGAAATAAAACATGGTTTTCTAGAAAGATCATAGATTTGAATGAGGAGTATTTGGGTTTAAATATTGGTTCATTTGCATAAAAATTTTATGTTCTCCGTGGACGAATGCAGACAATATTGAGAGTATGAGTTTGTTGTAAACATTACACAGAATACAGTGCCTAGAATACAGACACTGTTTAGTGGCATTACAGCTTGATTTTATGTGTGTGCATCTTTATGACCATTTTGGGTTTTCCTTGTGTATTGTTCAAGCAGGTTATCATTGACTCTCTGAAGAAAGAAGTAGCTAGTCCACAGCACTAGTGTGTGTTAGGAAATAGTAGTTTCCAGGTATTCTATTAAATGACATATGTCAGAGTCATCACACTCAGCTTCTAGACTGATTACAGATAGCATGAGCAAGAGATAGAAAAGGAAGAAATAAGAATGAAGGAAAGAAGGAAGAAAAAGTGCAAGGGAAAAGGAAGAAAGGAAGGATTGATTTTCTGATTAATAATGTAACATTGTTGTTTCATTTGAGTCTAAAGTAGCCACCTTACACCTTATAAGGTTATAGCATTATGAGTGATCAAAATTTAACAGCCTAAATCTCCACTCTTCCTTTATTCCTTTTAAAGTATGTTGAGACTCTTACATACAAAAACCAAAGTCTTAATACATCCTCAAGTTGTTCCTATTGCAAGTTTCATCTGCTACAGACCACTGTCCTCCCATTCTCTGAAAGCAATGTGAAAATGCAACTTGCCTACAAGTATGCCTATTCATTTACTCTTTCAGCAAACATATGTGAAGTTCCTTCCAGTTGGTGCTTCAAGCATCTCACAAAGGTAATAAAACAAAACAAGAACAAAAATTGTCTAATTGTGGGTCTTGAACTCTTATCCTAGAATTAAAGCACATTTCATCCTTTACTTTGTATTCTTTACCTTCAGTGATAAACTTTCTCCTCTCTGAGCTTCACTTATCATGGTTTGGGGCTAGTGACAACTTCTCTAAGCTTCCCTCACATTTAAACTAATTCAAATTAAATAATTTTCTTTGTGCTTCCTCACCATGTTTCAGACACCATTCTTTCTCTCATAGGCGCTGCTCCCTGGATTCTCTACCCCAGGACACAGAGTGGTCAACCCCTTTTCTCTTGCACTCCAATCCTTCCCCTCACACCTTCTGCTTTGGAGGGTTACTTCATTACCAGATTGTTCCTTGCTCAAGTGAAGTGTGTTAGATATAATTTCACTATAATGTTTTATTTTAGTGTCTTAAAATCCCTGCATGCCCAAGTCATAATTCTATGATAACAAAAAAAATTTGCTGGCCTATTATATCAAACTTTTTGCCATTTTACTATGGCTTATTTCCCACATTAATATTCGGAACAGATAAAGAGAAGATGAAAATGATTTAAAGTACAATAACATTTATTGATAACTCAAGATTTTCTTCACTAAATTATGTTCATTAAATTTTGAATGATTGAAGTTGTCTGAATGTCAATGAACATATACTTGAGGGACCTGTGGATACCAAGAACTCACGTTCTTATTCTCCGAGATGTAACCAAGCATACCCGTAAGTTAAATGAAAGCTATTTTCCCCAAAACATGCATATAATAGCATCATCATGATTACCACATCTATGTTCCAGTGCCTGCATTTGTCTCCAATGATTCATTTGGATACAGTTCAATGCATTTGTCACCATAGAGATCATTGTCAGGCAGGTGCTATATGATTCATTCTCTGAGGGCTTAAGAAAACTTTTTTTTTTTTTTTTTGGTATTCATATGGTAACCAGGTTACATCTTGATAATTACTTTAAAACTGGGAGTAAAAAAAATGGCAGATGGAATGTTGTTGCTTCTCTCCTCCTCCTCCTCCTCTTCTCCTTTTATGTCTTCACATTGTCAGGATGGCTCCATCCATTCAGATGGCGAGGCGGTTCTGAATGAAGGCAGACCTGCACCTTCCGCAGTCATCTCTCCAGTTCAATTCCGTGCTTTGGCGGGGCTAATTAGCATTCCTCAGAGCCGGGGCTCTTTGAGTGACAGGTAACCATGGAGAGTCACACTCTAGGTGATCGGCAAGAATCTAGCTTTTCTTTTTAATTAAAAATTAGAAAAAGCCTTAAAGAAAAAGCAAAGCATTTACTGCTGTCTGCTGTTAGCCCCTGGTTGCCATTCGGCAAAGGATAACGATGGTGTCAGAGGCAAGCGGATGCCATTTCAAAAGGAATACAGAAAATACCACAGGAGCCTGAAACGGGAAAAATGTTTATCATCCTCTCGGGTAATGGATACCCAAAAGAAGACACACACACACACACACACACACACACACACACACACACACACAAGATCACATGTTTCTGAGATTCTATTAATAATATGCTCTTCCCTTCCAAATTTGAGGAATATGATTGCATTTAATAATGATAGCTTATCTCTCTATTAGAAAGTGTTAGAATTAGCACTTTGAAATAATACATAAGATTCTTGCTAAATAGTGAATGTTTAGTTGATATAGATTGCTGATGATGATTACTATACAAAATAAAAATAAACAATGATTTAAGTTCTGAGACATATTGGGAAAAGTGTCCCTATGTGCAAACATGGAACTGGATCTTAGCCCAACAGAATGAATGCTATAAGTAGGGTAGAGAGGAAAATTAAATGTCACCTTAGCTTGCTAACCTACATCTCGGAAAAGAAAAAGGACATTTTATAACATTTTTAAAAGCATTATCATGATAATTTTCCTATTCAAAAACAGCTAAATAAAGAGTTTGGATGATCAAAGCCAATTTTCAATTTCCAAAACTAAAAGCAAACTTCTATATTTTTTTGTCATGGCTTTGTTAATCTTTAAAAACAAATAATTTCAACCTGCCTCTCCCTTTCCTGTTTTTGCCCTGAAGTAGAATTATTGTAAAAACATTCTGTGATGTTATTTCTGGCCAGTATACAGCCAGGAAGCTCTGTGTCTTATGGGAGTGCTTGATGGACAAGCTTGGAGCTTGCCAGCCTTCCCTCCACTATGAGGGTGAGAAAGATGCAAGCTCGCTATGGTGAATCCTTCAGTCCTTATTTCAGAATGTGTTCTATTGAAGGAAGGATTTGGTAATAACTCCAAATGATAAAAACCAGTTATATTATTATACAGTCATACTTCTCCTTGGTTTATATTCTAAACACTTGGATTTCTTTTCTTTGAACAAAGGTATAAGTTGAATGAAAAAACAGATCTTGACTCTAAAAGATTTTCCCCTGCAATGAATAGCCATGGACATTATTCATGGTCATGTTCATTTCATACTCTTTATCTTAATGAAGCGTCTTCAGGAAATTTATACAGAATCCTCCATACAATACGCTCCCCTCTCAAATTCATAAATCTGGCCACAAATGATTTAGCTTATGATTTACAGTTGATTTAAGTGTAAAAGTAAAATTGCTTGTATTTGGTTTTTTCCTTTGGTATCCAATAGAATTTCTCTGTAAGAACAAGGACTATCCTCAATAGTACAGGGATTGTCTCTCCACTTCAGCTGTCTCCATTGCATCTGTCACCTTTGTGAAATATATAATGTGTTTATATGTGTTCTGATTATGAAATACTGAGCAGAAAATATTGTACATTTTTAAACAAACCCATTAAAACCCACCATTAAAAGTCAACATCTACATAATACTGAATATGTTTGGAATAATGAACTACATAATAATTTCCAATTATTTTTAAAGTTTTTTACTATTATTTATTCAATTGTGCGCATGTGTGTGTGTGTGTGTGCGCGCACGCGTGTGTAGAACCACAGGTGAATTCGGGAACCACCATGGACGCCTCCACCTCCTCCTTGTTTACTCTGCCCCGGGATTCACAGGCTCCGCCCACCAGGACCAGAAACGCAGGCTGCCCCCCCTTCCTCCTGGCGTCTATATGTGGGGTATAGGATCCGAACTCAGGACCTTCTGCCTGCAAGGCAGAGGCTTAACTGCTTTGCCACCTCTCCAGCCCCAATTTCCAATTGTTTTGAAGGAAGCAGATTGAATGATTCAATATTTCCCCTTCACTAGTTTTCGGTTGTGAATATTTACCATTTAATCAATTTCAGATCTTTAGCCTAGCTTTCCTCTTGTGGACACTGAAATAAAAGAGAAACTTTTGTGAAAATGAGCCTCTTTACAACAGTTCAGATGTAATGAGTGATCGATCACCAGGCAGGAGTGAGTCTAAACTGTTCTGTAGGAAGGTTCTGCTTTTCCATCTTCTTATATCATGACTGTGTCTTTGCTGCACAAGAGAGAGAAACAATCAGTAACTTCGGTTGCTACCATTTTCCAGAAATAGTGGACAGCTGAAAGGTTGCATGCTGCATTTTGTTCTCATCCTGGAGAGATCATCCTTCAGATTTTCATCAGGGATTCCTGACAATTGTCACAGGTCGGAGCATCCCATGATGATGGCTTCACTCTCTTTCTCTGAAGAAGGCTGGGGTGCAAGAGTCTGCGGGCTGCTCATGAGCCTCAGCGTGGGGACCAGAACTGAAGTTCTTGCCATCAACCACGCTTCTGGGCTCCTGCCATCCCCCTGGCCGGCTGCCTGGATTCCACACAGATCTCTCATGAGATGACTCAGGGTTCACTCACGGACTCTATAACCAGCACCGAAGCCAGGCCTTGCCCCATCCTGTCACACACAACACACCCTTCAACAGTTCCAAGACCTGCCTGCTCCAATGTCACTGCCCCAGAAAGGTGACTTCCTGGCTTGTGGGACTGCTGGGACAGTCTCAGGCCGGCCAGTCCCCATGGACACCACACTTTTTTCTCCTCACCACAAGACACTGGTATACCAGAAGGGCAAAAGCATTATCTTTCTGATCCTCTAGGAAGCTAATAGTTTACATATTTCAACATTGCAAAAGAGAAACCTTTAAAAGTAATTAAGTTTAAGAAATCAGGAAGATTTCTCTTAAAAATAGACTTTATTACCAAGCCAGTACAAACTTCAATGCATTCTAAAATATATACCTTTAAATGTATCTATTTTCATTCTACTATGTTAAAAATAATAGGCTAATTTCTTTTGTATTTTTCAAAAGACAAGTCAGAAAATCTTTGACATAAACACTAAAACCATATTTCTATTCTGTGTATAAAATACTGTATAACTAAGTCTTGTTTTCTAGTAGCCAGGTGTGGTGATTCATACCTGTAAGCCCAGCACACAGAAAGTCTGAAACAGGAGGACCACCATGATTGCGAGTCACCCTGGGCTACAGAAACCTTGTCTTACAATACATTTTTAAAAATTAAAAATTAAATGGGAAATATCTCCAAATCTTACTTTTTGACTAAAATCCTTATCTTCGATTTTCATGGCTATCATAACTTCACCTATGTACCTGATGATGCTTGAGAGCTTTCCCAAGCTCTGAAACTGTAAGTCAATCTGCACAGATCTATGCCCATGTTCGCAATGAAATCATTGTCAAATGAATTCTTCATTGTGCTTCCATTCTGGCTGCTATCAATACGTGTGCGGTGGAAGCAGAGAAAACAGAGAGGAAATCATGAGGCATAGAAGTAGTTACTGCACAAAATGAGGAACAAATTGGAAAGCTGCAACTATTTAGATCTAAAGCTGATTAGAGAAGACATAGCCACAGTCTTGTTAAATAACTGTTACCGATGGCATGATAGGGTATGCCTGACATCCTCAAAGACAGGAGGTAGATGCAGGAGTATCAGATGAAGGCTAGTTTCAACTGCATAATGATTTCAAGGCCAGCCTGAATTACTTGAGACTCTGTCTCAAAAAAAGTAAAGCAAACAAATACTGTTGTGAAATTAAAATAATTGATGCATGCATAAGCTTTAGTTTCATAATTAGTCATAATTTTGAAATTTTTTCCCTCATCCCATCCTTCATTCAACTAACTTCGTAAAGCAGTCATTTTTAAGTTTTCAGAGAATCTGCAAGGACATTTTACAACACCATTAAGTATCTGAAGTTTGTGTTTGCTTGCTTGCTTGCCTGATTCTTTCCCTTTAAAGGAGTTTTGGAGCCAGTGAGATGGCTCTGCAGTTAAGAACACTTGCTCCCCAATTATGAAATCTCAAGCTCATATTCCAGCACTTATGTAACAAGCCAAGCACCTGTATTACCCCAGCTGTGATGGGGCAGAAATGGGAGGATGTCTGGGACTTGCTGGCTTCTCCCCCACCCCCAGCTGAGACTGGAGTCTCAGAGGAATAGGCAGGGAATGATGGAAAAGGACACCTAATGCCTTCACAGGTATGCACAGACATGCACAGACATGCACAGGCATGCACAGGCATGCACACCTCACACCCATGTGCAGACACTCACAGACTGAAAAATAGCATGAAGAGATGAAAGACACACTCATTCACAAATTCAATGTCAGCATAAGGAAAGTCCTTGCATGGAGGGAAATAAAGACCCATCAGAAGGGAAGTTCAGGAGAGGGCCCGTGGTGTGTGTGTGTGTGTGTGTGTGTGTGTGTGTGTGTGTGTGTGTATACTTGACAATTGAAGGCTAAGCTCTCTGGGTGCATCTGTGAAAAATTAATAGTTGAAACAAGCCCCAAGCAAGCCCGCAGGAGATTGATTGATGTGGGAAGACCCAGCCCATGGAGTGAGGGATCACTCCCTGGACAGGTGGATAAAATGCAGGGAGCTGGTTAAGTAGTCCCTCTCTCAACAATCCCTATTGGGAATAGTGTGGCCCGTTCCCTCAGCTCCTGGTGTCGATATGAACTCTTCTGCAAAGTTAGACTAAGAACGGAAACTGAGAATCATAAGAATAAAACCTCGTCCCCTGAGCTATTTGGTCATGAATTCATCCTCAACATGCAGGTAAAGGACAGCAGAACCAGACTGTCCGCCTGTGGTCGGAAAGAAGAAAAACTTTTACAAGAGAGTCCAAGTATTAAATAAAAGCTTCTAAGTTTCTCCAACTCCAAGATCCTAAAAATTTAAAATATTCAGACTACACATCACAAAAATATTAAGTAGCAAATGGTTCATCTTCTCTGACTTTATTCGGATTAAGATGCTGATCTTCTGACCTCAGAAGCAAACCTTTTAAGGCAATGGATTATTTGAAAGTTTAAAGACGTAAAGCCATGATATAACCAGGTACCTTTGAAAGCGGAAAAAAGGGAGGGGATGAGGGGGAGGAAGAAGAAGGAAGAGATAGAGAAAAACAGCTTTGCTTTCCAAGATTTCCAACAGATGTAATATTAAGTGATAGTTAAGTGCCATTGATTCAGATCAATGAGGGAGAAAAACCTAAAAGGAAAGTGAATTCAGTGAAAAAGAGTAGGGGGGAGGGGGGTTGGCAGAAGAAAAGCAGAAGGTCTAACTGGAAAGGAGGGTGGAAAGACCAGGAAAGGAGCGAAGCTGTGTGATGCAAGAAAACTGCCACTCGCCTCTTAGGAAAAATAGAATTGGACACCTTGTCCCCAGAGTGACTATTCTCTAAGATGAGTTAAAGTGGGTACTTTAAAAAAAAAAAAATTGTAGGGCTGGAGAGGTGGCTCAGGGGTTAAGCCTTTGCCTTGCAAGCGGAAGGTCCTGAGTTCGAATTCCAGATCCCACGTATAGAAGCCAGGCAGAAGCGGGGGCGGCCTGCGTTTCTGGTCCTGGTAGGGCGGAGCCTGTGAATCCCAGGGCGAGGAAGTGGAGGCGTCCATGGTGGTTCCCGAATTCGTCCGTGGTTCTACACACACACAGACGCGCACACACATACATACACACACTGCACAATTGAATAAATAAAAAAAATTTTTTAAAAATTGTAGCTACTTCAGTTCCAACACGTGTAAGACTCTGATTTGTAAAATATTTAATATTGTTTTGTGCTGTAGAATTTCTTGGATCCAGATTTTTTTCTGAAAATGTTCTCGAGCATCCAGGGAAAATGGCTATGACTATGGAAAACTGCTGCAATTCAAAATCCCTAAATTATCACATGGTTAAAAACAGGCCAGACTTTTAACATATGTGATGGTTTTTACCAGAAGTTGAATAACGTCAGCGTCTATAAAACTACTGAGTTTAGCTTCTTAATCTTTCAGCTGCTGAATGGCACACTAAATCTGTCTGCTAAACATGCCTGTGCCTGTCTGTTTGTCCTCACATATCCCAGGATAGATTTTTCCATTGAGTGTTATTGCTTAAGCTCATTTTTTTCCCTTTTGGTACCAGTAGAGTGATTGAAATGTACCTATAGGCTGTAAAGATCAAATATATTAGGAATCTCAGCACTCTAAGAAAACGTGAGCAGTGAGTAATAGAATTCAAGATGAATAGGCACACTTGAGTAGATCATATTTCATAAATTCTCTCAGAAATGTCCACAAGAGACTCATCAAGCTTGTCCAGGTTGAGGTAACAGTTCCTGAAAATCATTAGATTATTACAGACTTTTTTCCACTGTACTTGACTGTTGAACAAATTCTAAGCAGGTAAGAACTTTCCTTAAAGCAGATTCGGGAAGGTTTGCCATTTGAAAAGTGGTTTGTCCCATCCATTGTTTTACTCTTAACAGTACTTGAAAGAAACTGAAAATTCCTTTACTAATGGATCCTCTTCACAGCATTCTGAAAAGCTTGACTTATGTCTTTCAACTCGGGGAGCTCCCTGGGAAAAGGCTTGCTGACTCAGCTGTCCATATATTCTCTCAGTGATACAGTGAATCCTGCCTCTCTCAGTCAAGACCAAGCACAACCACTGTGCTAGACCAATCGCAAGCACTGTGCTGGACTAAGTGCGAGCTGTGAGATGATTTCCCTCAGGAGTAGCTGAGGAAGAGCTTGAACACTTCCTGTTTGTAACTTCTTAGTTACAAACAAAGACACACACACACACACACACACACACACACACACACACACACACAGAGTCACATATATACATATATACCTATGCACACACATTTGAGTGTGTGTTATAGTATGTGTTGTGCATGTACATGTCTCTAACATATGATATTAATAAGTCCAAGAAAAATGTGAGATATGGCACAATAAGGATAGAAAGAGTGTTTTGGAAGCACTATGTATTTAAAGGAATATGTTTTCTCTGGAGACAAGATGGAGAGGTAGAAGAATTACAACAAAAAGACTGTAAAAAGAGATGCATTTAAGTTGTTTACAAAAGTGTGTATGGGGCTAAAGAGGTAGCTCTGCCTCCAAAAGCCAGGAAGACCTGAGTTTGGATCTCAGATCCCATGTAAAAGTGATAAACAGAATAGGGGCAGAGCAAAGCAATAAGGAGGTAGAGCAATCCAGTAAGATTCCCAATGTTGCTTACCCTCGGGCTTCCAGTCACACACAGTGCCCTGTGATACACACACACACACACACACACACACACACACACACACACTAAAAAGAGAGAGTATGGCTCTGATATGAACAAAGAGGTCAGAGAGCATTGCAGGCAGAGGGCACAGTGTCCAGCCAGCTAACCACAGTGCTCCCTACATTCTAGAGACACTGGGCCTCTCCCTTCAATAGACAATGACAAGTCCCACCTTGACTCACGCTGGGACTAAGCTGATTACAATTGAAGATGATGCCAAGCAATGCACCCCAGTCGTATAAAAGGACCAAATTAAATGGTAGTTGCTGGGATTCTCTTTAAAATCTTGCATAATATTTAAATTTCTTATGAAAATACATACATTTTGCAAACAGACCAATGTTCTTTGTAAAGCCTCTAGACATTTAAAAATGAGAATTATATATATATATGTATATGTATATGTTTTTAAAACATCAGATATCTTGGATATTTGCAACATTAATTTTTATGTAACATAAAGTTTATAAAATTGCTGTTATTGATTTAAAAGATATACTTTATACAGTTACTAAAATTGACTTTCTGCACAAAGGAAGAATTTGACATACCTGAAGATTTTTTAGATTTCACTGGGTGGTTTCTAGGTCTCTTTGTAACCATAAACCATGAGTAAAGTACAAATAGACAGTCACTGAGCTGAGCAAAGACTTTAATTCTTTTAAAGAAGGCATGAGATACACCTTAAGTAATTGAAAATTATTATTGGCATTATAATGAATCTCTTGTTGAGTACTCATTGAATGAATATATCCTGTGTTCACGGAACTCAAAGATTTCATGATAGGCTAATCAGTATCAGGCTATGAGTTTAATAAAACCCAGGCAGCATCTCAAAATAGGTATTTAGAATTCCCCACCTAGTCCTATTTCCTTCTTAGGTAATTTTGAACAACCATTGTCTATATAAAATGCTCAACAATTTGAAATCAGGGAAAGAATTCGAATGGGAATTCATAGTAGCCTCAAAACAGAAAACCCTCAGAATAAACCTAACTAAGGAATTAACAGATCTCTGGATATGTAGGGCTGTTACAGACGTGAACTCACTGCAGCTGCACAAGATTGAGCCTGTCCACATTTCCTTATCAAAAGTAGACCTCATGAGGTACCACCCATCCCTGTCGAATCCTCTGCATCAGTGCTGCACCAGGGATACATCACACATACTCAAGAGAGCCTCCAGGAACATGTTAATGCAGGTAACTCTTAATAAGCTTAATGATGCACACTATACACACACAACACACTCTTAGGTGTGTACACACACACACACGAAAGAAAGAGGGAGGTTAATTGGAAATAAGAAATTTCAGTATGAGAAGGGAATGGGATAGGGAATATGGGGTGAAAATAAATTCTCTGTGTACATACTGTTCAAGCATGAATACCGTACATGTGCTAATGAAAAAGAAAGAAACACGTAAATCAGTTGAATGGACAGCCTAATATAGAGCCTGAAATCTCCCTGTGATATTTCAATACTGGTGTCAATTTGGTCACTGAAGGCTTTGAGCTCTGGGCACAGTTGTGAGAAATTAGTAGCTGAGTTAAGCCGTGGTAAGCCTGCGGAAGACGGTTTAATTAGTGGGGAAGCCCAGCCCAGTGTGGGTGGGACTATTCCCTGGGCAAGTGGATAAGATGGAGGAAAGCGGGCGAGGAAATGGCATCCTTTGGTATACTTGGATGTACGTGCTGCTCATCCAGGTGAGGATTGTCCCTCTCAGCAGTCCTGTGGACACGGCTTGGCCAGTTCCCTCAAACCTAGGTGTTGGTGCACACCCCTAAAAAGCCAGACAAGGAATTGTAGCTGGACAATTGTAAACCAAAATAAACCCATTTCCTTAAGTTGTTTGGTCATGAGTGTATCATCAACAAGCAGGCTAACTGCGACACTCCCTCAAATAAGAGCAGACTGAAAAGCAAATGAGAGGCTACCGTGAGAAGAGAGTGGAAAAGAATTATGTTGGGTTTCTGAAGACCTAGAGTTTTTTAAAGGGAAGGAAGCAATCCATGGGGCAACTAGTAGATATGAAAGTCTAACTTTCCCCAAGGCCTGATATTAAAACGAGGTCAGAGAGGAAAACCAGCATCTCCTAGCCCAAGGCTGTCTGCTTTCAGTTAAGCTTAGTTACTTAAGAGAACGGCTGATGGTACTCCTGAGTTTCCCAAGCAAGGAGCTGTGGTTCCAGAAGGTTCGTAGAAGAGGAAGGAGAGGTCAGGAGATTGGTTGTGTGAGCGGAAGTGCAGAGAACTTCAGCAAAAATGAACAACCTTCATGTTGATGGATCGAATGTTATCACCGGCTTCTGAACACACACATGTGACACCACAGCTCCCCAGGAACAGAAGGAGGTAGAGTGAGGAGAGAGACCAGCTGATCGATATTTAACAGGATATTACAATTTAATTAACATCAGCTCGTGGCACCTTATAATGGCAACCTGTCTTTCAGTCTTTCCATATTCATAATATGCCTACTGCCTTAGTGTAAGTAAAGCTTTCCAGATTGGTTTCAGAGAATGTGCAATATCAAAGAACTCCCATTGCCTCTGTCTCTTTAAAGGTACCTGGAATATAGGTCACTATGCCCAAAAAACAACCTTCTGTAACACTTTTTAGGGAAGAAGTGAAGACACAGACAACATAGCACATAGGTTGAACACCAAAGCCACAAAGATAAAGTTTCCACTGAGAGAGTACAAGGGCTGTTTCCCACGAGGTCTAAACACATGGGGCTTCACAGCCTTGGCAAAGGCCAGTGCAATAAGATAGGCAAAATCTTGCCTCAAAGGGCACATGTATCACTCAGTTTTCCAAATTACTCAGGACCATAGAGTGGACTTGTGGTCCCCACCATGATCTTAGCTTTCTGCCACCAATAAGCAAGGAGCAACTAACTAGAAAGAAAGTCCTACCCTCCAGATTCATATTGCATCTTGCTGATTGTCCAGGTTTTCTTTACAAGAGAAAAATAACAACACTTGCTAAGAAAGTACACACACACACACACACACACACACACACAAGATTTAATGGAAAGATTTATTCTCAGTTAAGTATGTGACTTAAATGTCCTCTTTAGCTCCTTTTACAACAGAAACAATGTAATGAGTAGGAAATGAAGTGAAAATTTAAAGGTTGCTCTTCTTGCTTCTTGACTGTGTGGGAGCTGGTTGTATTTGAAGGCAGGGGGATCAGGCATTTGAGGTCATCCTACGCTATACATCAAGTTTGAAGCTACTCTAGGATACACAGGACCCTGCCCAAACAAACAAAACAAGCATCTTTAGTTTGTTTAAGTGATTCCGGGAATAAGATGGTTTCTTGCTGACATCAATCTATTATCTTGATGATACAGGATTTGTATGAAGTGAAACTGAAGGATTTTTCAACCAGCTTTCAGGAACACTTTTCCTTTCCTTGCCCTTACATTTTCTTGATTATCTAACCCAGGTGCATTTTTTTTCACATTCTTCAGACACCGTGATGGCTAATATTGGTTGTCAGCTTGACATGGAATCACCTATGAGAAAAGAAAGAAAAAAAAAAAAAAAAAAAAAACCTCTGGACATGAGGGAGTTTCTGGATTAGGCTAATTGAGATGAGAAGATTCATTCTGAAAACGGGCAGTACCATGGGGTGGGATCCCAGGATAAATGGAAACAGAAAATGAGCTGATTACCACATTCTCTACTCTCTGCTTCCTGGCTCTGGATGCAGTGTAACCGGCTTCCTGAGCTCCTGCCTCCATCCTTTCCTTTCCATGATGGGACTATACCCTCAAACTGTCAGACAGGGCAAACTCTTCCTTCTTTCAGCTGCTTTGTTTCAGATTTTTATTATCATAATAACAAGCAATTAACTGTAACTGATATAGGAATAGTTTATAGTAAAAAATAAAAGAAGTTTAAAGTTAAGAATCTTTTCTTAAAAGACAACAGTACTTTTCTTTGCTCAATGCTCATTTCTTCTTATACTTTTGCTTAGAATCTAGGAGCCTCATTAAATGAAGTCCATTTATCTATTATTTATGTTTTATTTATTTGAATTTTTTAAGCCAGTATTTCACTACCTGTCCCCGGGTTAGCCTAAAACTCAGTGTGACGCCCAGGCTGGTCTCAAACTTACAACAATCTCCTTCCTCTGCCTCCTGAGCAGCAGGATTGCATATAGGCACCATCACAACTTCATTTGAAATGGAAAATTGTAGAAATAGTACTGCATGCTCCAGTGGTTTTTACCTGTTGTTATTTCCACAATGAAACCTTTATCTAATGAATTACTGATCTGAAGGCTTTTCCCATATCAGTGACCTTATCTAATTCATAAAGCTTTCTGCCTCATCGGCAGGGCAGGCTTCATCATGATTTAGTTCCCTTTTATAAGGAAGTCTATTGTTCCAATGCTAGGGAGAGGCAACCATTTCAAAGTGCAAATGAGATCATCTGACTCTAAGTCTAGATCACACGGTTTTCCCCTAAGGATGGCTAACTCCTTACTTTTCTTTAGTTTGGTAAATGAAAACAATCTAATATGTATTTATTCTAAAAAGTCTGAAGTACAAGTGGAAACTGTATTTATACCCCAAGGTTGCAGGAAGCAAGTGCCACGTATCTCCTGTCCTGAAACTACATGAGCTTACTCATTCTGGATTCCAGGGACGATATCCACAATCCAGGTGTCAGAAGCTATCTTTTTATTGATTAATTGATTGATTGATTGATTGATTGTTTATTTATTGGAAGACTGTTATATATACTTTTCTTTCTGCTCGTGTAACGTAACACTTATACATAACCTAAGGGAGAAAGGGAGATTTATTTGGCTTTATTTCCAGAGGGGAGATGCAGTCCATTATGCTGAATCTCCAAGTAGAAGGCATCACTTGAAGCCACAAACTGGAAAGCAGATCAGGTCACAGATATCATCACAGAGGCAGAAGATGCAAGAAAAGAGCTACAAGAGGAAGTAGGGCTGGGCCACCCGGGCCTCCTGTCCCTCCTGCTATGACATGACATGACATGGCTTCCTTCAGCAGGACTCCTTCCTAAGGTACCATAGCCTTCCCAAATATTAACATCTGCTCAGGATGCAAACACTTGAGCTTGCTGTTCAGTCTTGTACTCCACTTTTTCACTATATGATAGCTATGGAAAAGTTACTTGTTAAGTGGGACAACGTGAACTGAAGGGAAGAAGAGCTCAGCCTTTCCAAATGTGTGCTCACAGTGGACTTTATATGAGCCACACATGAATATCTGTGTTGTAGGAAACTCCTGAAATTCTGAGATGTTCATTTGTCCAGCACCACATAATCCATGCTGACTAAACCAGTTATTTATACTAGGGTTGGATTCTGTCATGACAAAATGTGTCACAGGTTTAGTGACTAATCCTAGAAGGTAGGAGTTACAGCTGGTCACATGTAGAGGCTATGGAATGGTAACCAATCATATGCAGTAACAGCTCACTTTGTAATATTATAACCAATGATAATTTAGAGGCAAGGGCAAATTAAAACTTGTGGAAAAGTTAGAAGTTCTACTAAATGATTTGGACTGCACAGGCAAGTTACTATACGGAAGAAAAAGACCTTGGAAAATGACAGAATAATTTGCAATCTGAAACACAAAAGAAATAGAAGCACATCATAAAGATGGAAGGAAGGAAGGAAGAGCAAATGCATCTCAGCTATGGAAAAGCAAAAGATAAAGCCGAATCTGGGAATGCAGATAAATGAAAGCTGTCCTGGGGTAAGGAGCAAATCAAGGGCACAACTCACCATCAGTGCTGAAACCTGAGCATGAACTGGCATCTCTCAGAATAAAGAGGGAGTTAAAGGCAGAACTCCCAATCCACTCTTTCATTTAGCAAAGAAAAAAAAAAAAAAGGCTAAGAAATAAATAACAGGGTTGTTCCCACTGAACATCAGCAAACAGAATGGGCAAGAAAATACAAATAAAAGAAAAGAGTAAATATTTCAGATACCTAAACTTGAAGAAAATTAGGTAAGGAAATTGTGAATGCTATTTGTGGGCACAAAAATACAATGCACGACTCAAAGGAAATAAGAAGAGTTTAATTCGAAGTCAAATGAATGACTGTGGCCTGGAACATAGATTCAGGTTATTCCAAATACCATGTTCCAATGTGGTAACAGTTTTAGGGAGTGTTTATAGCTACAGAACCAAAGAAAGTCATAAATCAACACACTTAAAAAGCACATTGGTAGAAACATCAGATAGTCACGTTCCAGCAAAGTTGGGAAATGTCTATAGTAATTCTCAGATGTGATGTTGACATTCTTCATTTGAGTCGGTGAAGCAAGCAGTCTGTTAAGTTGGTACATCCCACAAAGGCTTCGTGATGGACATGATGGCATCATATCAGATAAAGAGAGATGGGTGATGAATGATTCTTAAGAGAGATAAAAAAAAACTCCAAGACCATTTGGCTATGGGTTTGCCACATTCTAATTCTCCACAACCCCAATGTTCTCATCAATAGATCTCGAAGAATCTTAACACAGGTGTGTGCTCTCATCATTTAATAGGCCTTGGAGAATCTTAACACAAGTGTGGCTTTTTTTTTCCCCTGGGAACTTCAGTTCCCATGTTGAACTGAATGAAACACGTGAGCAGTGCAGATAACTCTGGAGAAAATTCCCTGGCAGAGCAAGTCTGTGACTGATTCAAAGAGATTGTACCTATGTGTGACATTAATCACCAAAGTCATTTGACTAAGAAAATGGGTCATTCTTCTAGGAAGACCCCCCCACACACACACTTGCTATAACTATGACAAGAGAGAGCAAAGGAGGAGAGAACTTCCAGAGTTTAGAATTCAGCAAAAGCAAGAGACTGAGTCTGAGTCTCCTGGAGGGAGCACAGGCTTGCTGGACAAGTGCACCCCACTTCCAGCTCAGGAGTTCTCCTACCAGCACTCTGAACCTTGTGTATTCACCTGTGACAGTAAGTTCCACTGTCGTCCTTAGTCCTTCCTGGCATGTTGCTTGTGAGGGAGAATAATTTCTCCGCTTACATGACTTCTTACCAAGTGGAGCCACCGTCCCATCTGTCCTCATGGGTCTGGTGCAAAGATCCTGGACTTGGTATTTTCTGAAGAGTATGGAAGATACACACAGTCTCCTTATGGAGCAATTGGATGTAGGATTGAAGTGAAAGGAACAGAAGCCTCCTTTTATGAAAAGAGTGGGTAGCCAACTTTGAAACAGTGAATCAACGCTGCTTCCTTCTCCTTTCAGTTTCACAAGATCATTGTAAGCACATCCCCAGACTGTGACTGGCTTTGTTAATGAGATACAGGCAGGTATGATGTATGTCTCTTCTGAGTAAAAGCATTTAATTGTAGGCACGAGGTTATTAATCTGTGGAATTCTGGGACCACGTTGCTAACCATTCTGAAATCTCCCTCTGGAATCTGCTGTCCAGAGATTCCTCAGGCCCTTAGAACAGTGATATAGAACATAATCACTTTGGTCTCAATTTGCATTAGGCCTTTTTTTTTTGCTCCCATAGTTCTTGACCAATAGGATCCATACTAAAATCTGCATGAACACATTTTTTCAAACCTCTGATTACTGACCTTATTCCGTAAAGAACTATTTTCGCAAACCTTCTAAAATACCTTTATCAGGTCTATAACCTGATATTTAATAGCTGATGCAGCATTGCTATTCTACATCTAATCTTTCCTTCAAAATTATGGTTTAAAAGCATTCAGTTAGTTTAATTAAAGAAAAAAAATCAGCTTTACCCTAAATCCTCTCATTACATAGTCTTCCTCTTCAAAAGAAGAGTCAAGAATATTCTTTTCCAGTGATTTTTTTTTTTCAAATGACTCCGCTGGGAAGTTTAATGTCATTAGGGCCTACTTTTCGCATGCATCCATTCACCTCAAACCTCAGGCATTTCACTTGATCTGGTGAGTGAAAAAGTTTTGCAGACCAAGAAAATGACTTGCTATAAAGTATGTGAGAAATACTTTGACAGTTCTCCCGTCTTTTCCCCTCTAGCTAGGAGAGAGCATTTCTTCTCCTCCTTAACTCAGCTGTCACTTTGAAAGCCATCCAACAAATTGGTCATACCTATCAGTTACCCGTAGGCAAAACAGTAAGAGGGAGAAAAAGAAGAGAGAGAGAAAACCAGAGAGAGAGGGAGAGGAAGAAAGAGAGAGAGAGAGACAGAGAGACAGAGAGAAAGACTACTTCGTGAATTAAGGAACCTTTCTTTAAAGCCCCAGTAGCACTCTTCATGGTCTATAAATAAGAAATGCAAAATGGCCGTCCTGCTGGCGTACAGATTTGAAACAGACCCACTGCAAGTTCATTGTTGTCTCAAGTCCTTTTGGTGAAAAGGGAGATTCCATGGGGTCTTCAGCCAGCAGAGGAAGCGCTCCATAATGCTACTCCTTGTCAATAGCTCATATGTCACTGCTCAAGGCAAGAGATTAGACAAGCATCTCTGAGCTTATCCATAAGCTAATCAATTGCAGACATTTTAGCTGTGGCAGTATTTTCTAGGTAGTTTTCCTCTGGGAACCCCCAGTGGGCATCTACTGGTGAGCGGTTGGCTCTGCCAGCAGCGAAGCAAGTGAGTCGGCAGCAGAAGGGCACATGCGTCTGTAAGGACATGTCTTGAAGGGATCACAAACTACTGCCAGGCGAGCCTGTGGACAAGGGTCCAGCATGGACCGCACAGAATCATATCCCAGGCCTTTGATTATATACTGTCTTGTCCCTGTCTGGATGACTTTTCAGATGCTGACAGAGCTTTTACAATTTAATTGGTGTTGACACCTTTTGAAGCCATGCCTTGAGGCACTGAGGGTCATTGTCTGCCTTCTGTTGCTCTGCAATGCCTCCACTTGGCTACCTCACAGCCTGTGGTGCCCGGCTGGCCCCTGCACTTTTTATTCATGTTCCTACTTGTTCTGGGTCCTGTAACAAGAGCCCTTGTTAAATGCCCAGCAGGCAGCAGTGAATGGAGATTTTGACTATGTGGGATTTGAGGCCTCTGGCAATAATGGAGAATAAAATAAATATAAAAGTATCCCTGTTGTGGACTGTGTTGTTATCACCAAAGATTTCTTCCAGAGGACCTCAGACCTCAGCTACTTTCTCTGCAAGCTAGGCATGCTCATGGTGGCAAGCCTTACAATTAGCTTCCTGGCATCCTCTATGACTTTTCCTGTATCATTATTTCCAATCTGAGGCTGTCTTTCTTTAGCAGTTATAAGAATCGCATTATGATTCTGACTTGCCAACTTTATTATCTCGAGCTGAAGAATAAGAAACAAAGAAATAAACTTTTTGCTGCTTTTTGGGTTCAATCAAGGCTATCTCTCCTAAGTGTCATATTTAAAGTTCCACATAGCTTTCAGGCCCTAAGGAATGGCAGATCAAGCCACCCTCATGTTTTGAAAAGCTTTGTTCCACTTGTTATATTTTTTTTAAATTAAGGTTTCTATAGTCGGAGTTATAAAATTGCCTCTAAACTTGCAGACTAGCAAGAAAATTACATTTTCACAAAATTCATTGTGAAATCTCCTTCTAGAAAAGTGTTATATTGCTCCAAAGGTTTTTGTTTCTTTTTTCCTGACCATCAAATGTAAGACTTGAAAGGAGAAGGGAGTTTGGCAAGAGAGAAGAAGGGTTATCATGGGAAGAAGGGGGGTGGAATTTTGGATTAAGATGTGAAAATATCATAAATTCACTATGGTTGGTATGAAACACTAAAAGAATAAAAAAAGACTAGAAATAAAATTTAAAAAGACTTTCACCTTCCACGTTAGATTGCACCTCCAGAAGATCAAATACAACAGAGATAAAGTACATCCGGAGAAACTTTGTAAGGTGATTACACAGAATAACATGCGTTATACAACGCATGACACTGAATGCTTGTATTTCTACACAATCTAAATTTACTAACTCTATAATAATCAAGACATAAACAAATGAAAATATGAATATTATTAGCACTCATTTTCTAGTGACCTGGATAACAAAATTTTCTAACTATGAACACATTATTTGAAAATTCATGACAGATGGTACTGCTATTCAAAACATATCACCCACACACGATTTGGGTAAACAGCCTTTGTTTCAACAAGAAATAATTAACCTTCCCCAAAACTAAAGTGACAGCTATAAGACAGAAGTAAATGTCACACATGGTGGTACACAGCTCTCAGTACTGGGGAGGCTGAGGCGGGAGGATCAGGAGCCAGGACCATCTGGGGCTACCTCGTGGGTCCCAGGGCTGGGGGAAAATCAGAAGAAAGGACTACTTCACAGAAAGAACAAACATTTGAGGGGCAAATTCATCTTTTTACCTGTGAGAAACTCTTACAAATAAAAGATGAGCGGTTGCCATCCCAATACACAAAAGCTAATGAAAGCTGAATATATATTTATTTATACTTAATAGCAAAGAATAAACTATGAATAGTTATGAACTTGCTAATAATGAATGGTACACACTGTATTTAGCATTTATGGAGCTGAATAATGGGGCATGGCTCTGACTTCAGCACTTGCCATTCAGGGTGGAGGATCTGTGCCGAGGTTCGGTCTTCTCTTGCTCAGCGCGTCATCTGCAAAACCTACGACTCAGGTTCCTCCCCTTCTTTGTGATTCTGTTTCTTCATCCTGGGAACTGAAATATCGACTTTCTAGGGATGCTGTGAGTCATGGTAAGTATAAAATAGTGCGCCAAAATCCACCAGGGATAATTTGCTTTGTGGGGAATGCTTGAGGTGTTTTTGGATCTGTCATTTGTCCAGTTTGGGTGTTTGAGACATGATGATTCCTCTCCTTCCCCTCATATGTCTCCACCTTATGCAATAAAACTGGGATCCTACATTGGACATTGTTCATTTTATCATAAGGAGAGGGGTAAATATGGGCACTGCTTCAGAAGTAGTAGAACTCACATTATGAGGAAATTTGTTGTAGGAAAATGAAAGGAATTATAAAGAAAAAATGCTAAAATGTCAGGTATGCTATTATGAACAGTAAAACACAAATGGATTGTTGCCAAGAAAAAAAAGCCAAATCTTGAACAATATAATTATGTAAATACAAATATAACCAATAAGACTCCTAATTACCTCAGTAATACCAACATGGTCCCATTTGTGTACAAGTCCATCATATTCCTTTGAATGTCTATTTCCAGGTTCTGCAGCATGTACTGCACTACTGTACTCAGTCCCTTCCTCCTTACCTCTACTCAACACCATGAAGACAGTTGTTTTTGTTTTTAAGTATGCACACATGTGTTTAAATAGAGCGTGCCAAAAAATCATAAGAATGTGCATAAGAATGAAAAATCAAAGTGGCCATAAATTTGTTACTTTGAAACACATAAACACACAAACATACAGACACATGATTGAAACACAAAACACACAAACACAGACATACGAATACCATTCGATAGGTGTTTCTTGCAGACAATGACTTATAATTCACTGGCAACAGCTTTAAAATTAGTTATCAATTCATGACACAGTGCAGGGAGACTCTACATAGTAGATCAACATTGGAAATAGAGTTTGGAAAATATCAAAAACATTAACATTTAGGAAAACCTTATCATGGAAAACAGAATCTCATATTAGTTAAGTCCAGCAAGTTAGCTTAATTATGAAAAACATTATTTAAAGAAGATTAAATTTTTAAAACCAGTACCCAAAACAGATTAGCATTTAAGAAACCTTATATTTAGTAATTATTCCAATTACTAATGATGTATTACTAATGATGTATTACTTCTGCAATACATAGTTCCTAGAATTTGAGAATAACTGGTGACCTGGAAAGAAATTGTTTTATTAAGTCAAATCAAAGATAGCATTTTTTTTTCTGTGAAGAAAAAGGTAAGGTAGCTAGAACTTTCAAAGCTTAAACATGTGGAGGGAGGGAAACATTGAGTTCTGACTGGCAAAGAAGTCAGAACAGCAGTTTTTGGATGTCTGCGTGTTTATACCATGTTAATCCTGACTGACGATTCACAGCAGAGAAAAGGGGCAGAAAGGACAAAAGAAAAAAGAGAAAAGACAAAAAACAAACCAACAAACAAGCAAACAAACAAAAAAAATCCGAAGGAACCTTGACCCATCTACCATTTCCCTTGAGAAATTTTTCTAAATCTTGGAGAATATTAATATCAAAAGTGCCAAAATGGGGCCAGCGATTACCATTGTCTAATTCATATCAGGGCCTTCATTTGACTGAAAGGCATGTTAGTGTGGAGAGTTGAAAGTCTCTCAAATGAAGTCCCTTTAGATGACTCTTTAGACAGGCCAAGGACATGTCTTTTGGGATAGTTAATTTATTGCTCATGTCGGGAATCTGAGACGAGATAAAAAATGAAAGCCCGAAAGCCTGCTGCCCCAGAACCACAGACACAGCTGTGTCCAGAAGGAGCATGAAGAGCCAATGTCTAAGGCAAGATATCTCCCCCCTTCCCCTGGCCTGTTAGACAGTCGGTAGGAAGCAACCAAGTAGGTGTGTAGTTGATTTGAATGGCAAGACATCCTTGGAGTCAGCCTCTAAGTCAGAGCTCTAGGTTATGTGGTAGAGGGGAAAGGAGAGGAGGGGAAGAGAAGATGGGGGATTGTCTGGCAGAGAGAGAGAAAGGGGGAACAGTTGAAAGAAAAATTGTTAATGAGCTAGGTTTACTCTGAGTACCAATATGACTGCTTATATCACTACAGCTTGCACCTCCATGTGTGTCCGTAAACAGGGCATCCGGCCACCATTTTTAGGATTATTAGTGGGCAAGGCAGGCACCAGATGTCCTGATGGATAATCAGTAAAGAAAAGAAAAGGGAGTGGTTCAGAGATGGCCAGGAGTAATACCGAGGGAGGCTCACACAAGCCATTCCCAGTTAGGGGAATCATATGTTAGAAAAAGAGAAGAGGACGAAAGAGGGGTACAGGCAGGGAGAACACAAACCCAAGCTTCATGCACAAAGGCTACATGTATTAGGGAAACTCCTCCAAAACTTCAGTGAAGGAGCAGCAATTTCTTGATGAGATGGAAAGTATTACTGACTTGGGGTACAAGTTTTTAACAGTCGGCATGCAGGAGAAGGAATTTTAGGTTGGCTCCAGTTCATCCCAGAATAATTAAGAGTCTGTCCAGTTATCTGTTTTCCTTATCAGATCCTATTAACATTCTTGATGGGGGTCTTCCATTGAGATCTATTTCTCAGGTCTATCAAGTAGGATATCTATTTAGAGGTCCAGATCAGGATCCATCAAGAACCTGGACATATCTCTCCCCATTCTGAAGCTCAGGGAAATTTGCGGAAGAGGGGGCGGTAAGATTGTAAGAGCACAAGGATGGGAGGAGTAAGATATGCAAGATACTCAACACAAGTTAGGGCCGAAAGAATCATAATAGGATTTTGCATGACCTGCGCAATGTCCAACACATAATTGACCCCCCAAAGTCTAGCATGGACTAAAGGCACTAGGATCCTTAGAAGCTTGGGATTAACAGCCACAAAATAGTGTTCCTATACTTAAAGGGAACACAAGAAAGAGTTCTAGGAAATGCCACTGAGTCTTTACACCTCATCAGAGAGGAGGACCCAAAGGAAAGTTTGACATACACATTAAAGGATGCTCCAGGGATGGGGGGGGAGGCAATGGGAGATAGGGAGGGAGGGAAGTAAAGGAAGGGGAAAAGGGGGGAGGGAGCAAAAGGGTCCAGGGAGGTGTGGAGGGAGGGAGGGGACCGGTGTACCTATTAAGTTTGTATGAACAGAAATAAAAAAAACAAAACAAACAAACAAAAAACCTTCACACAACAATCTCACTGACCCAAGGCAAGGATTCTTGGAAGAAAGAGACTGGGGGAGCAAGAGAGGTAGAATGTTTAATAGCATATTGCCATATTTTCAATTGTTACTATAAAAAAAGCAAAGTCCAGATTTAAATGAACACAGAAAAAAAAACTTAAATATACAGAAACTTGAAAGCTTGCTGGTGCGGTTACTCCTCTGGTGCTAGGAACACTGCTCAAATACAACTTCGGGGGTCAAAGGGGAGATTTACTTGGCTTATGGTTCCAGAAGAGAAATAGTCCATTATGATTAAAGCAAATGGCGGAAGCTGGAGGAATCTTAGCTCAGTGCTGCCACCCAACAGGCGGAAGGAGTAAACAGCGCACTCCAGAACACCCTGCTAGAGGAAGCAGGGCAGGGCGACCCAAGCTGGAGGCTTGACCCTGTGACGCGCCTCCCTCCAGCTACACTCCACCTCCTAAAGGTGCCACCATCTTCCAAAACATCAACGCGAGTTGGGAATTTAAACACACGAGACTGTGGGGGACAAGTCACATTCCAACCATGACGCTTACCTTTCATATTCATGGAATGGAGGCACATTTTTATATGCAACTAATTATATATGTAACTAATAAAAGCATTGAGAGCTTTTTAAAATTTTGTAAATATGAACGAGTATTTTAATATTGATTAACTACAATGAAGACTTTGATTACATTCATTTTTTAAAATTACATTTAATTGTAACTGTTTAAGCCTGCACTGACAGAGATGAGAAATTCAAAGCCTTGTGGAAGGTTTCAGTTCCCCCTCCACAAGGTCTCTATCTCCCTCCTCAGTGACATGATAAACAGCTCCAATGAAGACATATTTTTGGGATGATTTTTTTAACATCGTACTGCACGATTTAAAAATCCTCATGTAAGAAGACAGAGCAACCACCTTGTCTGATGCCTTCATTTTATAGAGAAGAAACTTAAGTCAACCAAGAAAGTAGTTTTAAGATACACAGAAGAAAATAATTATTTTTAAGTAATTTATTTTTACTCTTGCTTCAGTTTTCTAGTAGGTCGCATGCTCTTACTGCCCACAGCAGCAGCCACACTAGCATCACAGCATCGGGTCTGTACACTGAATACCTGGCTCTGGAGAAGGAGCCATTTCTGATCTTTCTTGTAAATCAACAGATTCAGACTTTCCTTTTTTTTTTTTTTTTTGTTATTTCAGATGTTGTAGCACTTTTATTTTCTACTCATTTACATTTTCTAGATTGGTATACCTGGCTAGATTTTTGTCTAAATCCTGGTATCTTGTTCTAATAATTTGTTAAGCAATATACAAAGAAGTATGATCCAAAAAAATATTCATTAAATTCTAACTAAAACTTTGTGAGGCAGGAGCAATCTTTTTTTTTTTTTAATGACTCTTCCTCCTTCAGTTACAATCAATTTCAATTTCTTATATTCTATTTTTATGTGCGTGCGTGCGTGTGTGCGTGCGTGGGTGTGTGTGTCTATCAGAGGGCAATGTGTGTCCCTGTGGAGGACCAAGGGTGATTCAGGAATCATCCTGAATTGCTTCTATCTCCTTTTTTCTTAGCTCTGAGATTTCCCATCGTCTATCCACCTGGGCTTTATTCACCATATCGCAGATGAAGCAACAAGGCTTCGAGAGGTCAGTTAAGTTGGCCAGTTTCTTTTAAGGCAAGGGAAAGAATGAGAATGTACATGAGTCTACCTGACTTAGGGAATCCTTGCTTGTTGTAAAGATTCAGCACTGTGTCCCAAGAGAAATTTGATGGTTGGCTGCTTGGAGCTGACTGAAACTTCCAGCACCTTGATTGAAAAAGCTTAATATTGTACGAAGTCATCAACATTGATCAGTTTTGAAATTGTGTAATCCCTCATTGTAATTTTGATAGTCTCACCACAACTGATTGCTGCTTCGCTGCCCTGCCCCCCCCAAAAGCACATGATGTGATGACAATATCCAAATAGAAGAGTTGACACAATGATGTTCTCTCTTGATATATTACAAGGGTTTCTGAGGATGAGCTGAGTTTCTTCAACATGTCACAAATGCAAAGAGGAAGGTAGGAAGGAGGGAGAGAGAAAGAGATCTAGCCCAAAGGTGAAAACTAGACTTTCTAATGATTTGTCATTATAGAATGAGACAAAGAGTAGTGTGCACACAAGCTTTGGACCTATTTTTGCAAGATATTAGGAGACTATTATAAAATATGAATGAAAATAAAAGTAGAGAGAAAAGGAAAGATTTCTTTGGTGAATAGAAGCAGTAGACGTAGAGCTGAGATTTGCCAAATCACCATAATGGATAGGCCCAAACACTTTTTGAAGCTCAGAGGTGGACAGATTGGACCACAACATTGCTGTGTATCCAGAACAAAGTTCCAGTCCTTTATGAAACCTCACCACACAACTGTGATTGTAACCAGAATATTATTCTGTCATAAACGAATATGAAATTTGATGGTTATTAAGACTTTTATCTCTAGACTTGCTATCTTTCTCATAAATTATCAATACCTACTCATTGAGTGAATATATTTCAGTTTCTTGAATCTTGAAGAACATAAAACATGAATTTTATAAAACTAATGGAAAAATTCTTACCTTAATAGAGCTAGTAAATTCTTCCCTGTTTTTTTTATTTTCTGCATTAAACATTCATGTACACCTAGGTTTTTCTCTGTAGAATCAGATTTTCAAACCCTCACCATTTGTTTAGTCTATGATGTGTAAATGACATTCTTGAAATTAAAAAAAAGCATGATGGGAATATTTTCAAATAACCACTGAACACATCGTTGTTATAACTTTTTTCTATAGTTTCCATGGAAACCTATCTCCATGGTGAGCCCCATAGTACACTGGACCAGTGTTACTTTGTGTCATGAACACCACATGGAAGAGTTAATGATAAATCATTACAAAGTCTAGTTTACAGCCTTGGGCTAGATCTCTTTCTCACTCCCTCCCTGCTTCCCTACCTTCTTCTTTGCAGCTGTCAGATGTTGAAGAAACTCAGCTCATTCTCGGAAACCCTTATAGTATGGAACAAAAACTTCAATCAATTAGCAATGAAATACAAGTCTGCCTTTGAGGTGGTGGTCTCTGCTCTAACAAACATCTTGACTGCTTCCTTATGAGAAACCTTGGGCCACACCACGCAGATAAACAACACATGGATTCTGCTTCTCAGAAATTTTGTTAAATAGCGTCTGTATCTTTTGCTTGTATGTGTAGTGTGTGTATGTGTATGCATGCTTGCATGTTCATGGTTACATGTACATATGTGTATGTTTGTGAAATCATCCTTGATTTCATTCTTCTTTGTTTATAAATGCAAAGTTTCTCTCTGAACCTGTGATTCTCTAATTCTAGCTTGCTTGCTCTGGAGATCTCTAGCCACTGACCCCTGAATACTAGGATTACAGGAAGGTGGCATTTCAACCACCTTTTATATGAGTGCTAGAATATGAACCCCTGTCCTTGTGCTGTATGGTAAAGTGCTTTATACTGAACCATCCCCCAGCCCCTAATGTTATATCTTTAAGTATAAAGTTTAGGGATGTGTTCTTTGCTTCAATAAATTAATAATACTTCCATGGTATATTACTTTTTTATTCTCCACTAATCCGTTCACGTCTCATCTTGACTCTTCTCCTGGCCAGGTCTTAACAGAAATATTGTCTCTCAAATAAATAGAAAATATACTGTATTCATAAATTTCAAGTACTAATATGACTAAAATGTCCATACTCACAGATGAATCTACAGATTTAATATAATTGCTCTCAAAAGTATATTCACATTTTCATAGGAGAGCAATCAGAATTCACTTGGGACCACAAAAGACCTTGAATAGCCAAAGGAATCCTGAACCAAAATACTAAGTAAAAATCACATGCCATTTGACTTCAAAATATGCTGCAAAACTAGACTAATAGCACGGACCAGACATGCAAGCAGACAAATAGATCAGTGAACAGAGAACCTATGAATGAAATCATGCATGTATATGTATAGCCAACTATCTGTAACAAATATGTCCAGAGCATCCAGCATTAAAATGACCTTTTTTTAGAAGAATATGTTAGGCAAGCTGGATATCCACACACAAAACAAATGGAAAAAAATAATCTTACATTGTATTTAAACACTAACTCAAAATGCATTGGAGACTGAAAAGTATGACGTGAGACTCTAAAACTACTAGATGAAAAACTCCACATTACAACTGTGGGCAAATTTTGGGGAATTGGCTCCAAATCAGAAGAATACAACAAACTAAAAAGATTTTATATGGAAAATGAAGTACTCAATAGAATAAAACACATCTGTGGAGAGCAGCCACAGTGAAGAAGGATTATAGGAGAGATTTCTAGTGTGAGCATGGTCATGCAGAATTGACACAAGCTAGGCCACCAGTTCTGACAGCAAGGCCCGAAACATTATGTGGATGTGGCTAGGGTATGGCCCTACCTGTCTGTCTTTCAGTAAGAGCCATTTAACTTAGTTGACCTTCCTACAGAGTACATTGCATGCTGCAAGAAAATCACAGCCTTTTTGTTCCCATGTCCCATGAAACCCACTGACACCACACATTTGTTAGTCTGCTTGTAAAATAAATATGCTTGGGCTGATCTGGGCTTTTTTGCCTGCATCCTAGCCAGCAGTTCACCTGATCCCAGCTTTTCTGTACGTTTATGTTTTTTCTTCATTCTTGAGTCATCCTAACAGATTACACCTAATCCCTGCCGAAACGGACAAAATATTTTTGAACTACACACCTGATATTTATATAAGGAATATAAATATATATAGTATAAATATATAAGGAATATTTACATAAGGAATACTTATAACTCACAGCAAAAGCAAGTTTTAAGACCAAAGTAGTCGAATGGGCATGTTTCAAATAATAAGTACAAATATCAGCAAGCTTGTGGGAAAAAAATGTATGTTAATAATATTATCAGTTACCATTCATGGAAACTATGCTCACCATCACAATGCAAATTACAAACACAATGAAATATACTCCATGTCTGTGAGAATATGCAATATCAAAGGGAGAAAAGTATTGTCAAGATTGTAAAGGGAAGACTCATACTTTGGTGGCAGATATGTAAAATAGTATATTCAATACAGAAAAGAACATAAAGATGTCTTAAAGTTAAAAACAGAATTAGCACAAAAGAAGTTGAATTAGTTTAGTGGGACAACATGTTCACTTCTGTGTTTACTGAAGCATGTTCATTGTAACCAAGACATTGGATTAACCAAGAAATTCTCCATGGATGAATGGATGGCTTGTGGGATATCTGCACAATGGATTAGCATTATTCAATCATATCTGTTAGCTAAAGCCAATCATTTGTAACCACATGGATGAACCTAAAGAAATGAAGTGAAACAAGTCAGGAACAGGAAAGTAAATACCCCATGACATCACTCATAGGTGGAGTCTAAAATGTTTCATCTCATGGAAAGACAGCAGAATGGTTGCAGCTGAGGACTGAGGCAGTTGGAAGAGCAGAGATGTGTATGGGATTTTGATCAAAGGTTACAAAATTTCAGCTGGAGAAACAAATTCAGGAAGTGTACAGAATGACAGAGTAACTGTTACTGACAATACATCACCCTTAAAAAATTCTAAAGCATTTACTTTTTCAGTAAAATTTAAGTGGTATCATCACAAAATGACAATTTACTTGAAGCAATGAATAGGTCAGCTGAATTGGTTTGGCCATTCTTCAGTGGTATATGTTTGACAATCTCATATATTAAAATGTGAGCAACTTTATCTGTAAAAAGGGAAGAAGGGGAAAATAACATTTGTTTTTTAGTTTTAAAAGTTCTGATTTATGCCCAGGTCTTTTGATTAGTAATTCACTGATTTTCAAAATTGAATTTCTAATGCTAGCATATTTCCTGCCAGTTGAGACATGAGCATCATGGGTTAGACACATGGGAGATACACCAATCACCATGAGATGCAAAAATATGATCACTGAATATTCTCTTCCCTGACTCTTAGTTTTCACATTGGATGTGTCACGGTTCATGCAGAGACTCAGTGTGACACCTTCGAAGCTTTCCTCATAAAGTGACCTGCACACACTTCTCAATCCAGCGCTTCCTTTGCAGCGTCACCATCTTTTGCCTCTTAGTTTGACTTACTACTTGTGAGACACAAGAGGGAGAAATAATTTGTCTTTAGTGAAAACTCACCAATTTCCCAGAAGAAACGCCTCTGATTGACACTTTCTTTGATTGTTTTTATGTTTGCTGCAATTCGCCTACATGGTTGCTGATAAATGACCATCAAATGGCTTAAGGGAACAAGTTGTTTATTTTCTTAGTCTGGTTACAGTCTGTCCAGCTTGACAGGAGAACATGCACCAACACCAGGGCTGAGGGTACTGGCTACATCACCACCACACACAGCTGAGAGGACAACAATCCTTACTTGCCAAACCAGCATGTCTGGCCAAGTGTAGACAAGGATGCCAACTTTTTCAATCAGTTCTTAGTATTTTATTCCAAGGTCCAGTCCCATCCACCATGGGCTGGACCTTCCCCATCAGCTAGACAATCTCCTGCAGGTTCACTCTGGGCTTAACTCAACCACTAATTCTCTACAAATGCGCCCAGAGCTCAAACCCTCAACCATCAAGGCAACACCTGTACATAACCATGACAATGTTATTTTTAGACACCGTGGGTTTTAGGGAGCTGTTGAGATACAGTTTCTGGCCTTCCTGGAATGGCCTGGAAAGGAAGACCTCTTTCTTTCCCAGCTGTTGCAGTCAGCCTGCATGGTTGCTGATAAATGACCATCAAATGGCTTAAGGGAACAAGGAGTTTATTTTCTTACTGATAGTCCAGTTGCAGTTCTCAGTCCAGCTGGATGGGAGAGCACAGCACCAACATCAGGACCAAGGGAACTGGCCACACCATCTATACATAATAGCTGAGAGAGGGACGATCCTTACTTACCAGACCAGCATGTCTGGCCAAGTGTACACAAGGATGCCAACTGTCCCACTCAGATCTGTCCCACCCACCATGGGCTGGGCTTTCTCATTAGCTAGACAATCTCCTGCAAGTTTGGTCTGGGATTAACTCAACCACTAATTCTCTACAAATGTGCCCAGAGCTCAAACCCTCAACCCTTGAGTTGACACCTGTGCCTAACCATGACACCAGCTGAAGAAGAGCGGCTTGGTCTCCCAGATCCCTGCAGTCCCTCATGCCCTGCCCAAGTCAGACTTAGCCTCTTGACTTTTTCCATGAATCTGTTTAAACTTCTTAGTTCCTCATGAATGAAATAAATCCCTAATATGTACTCATCTTTATCTTTAAATGAGGCACAGTTTTACTTTTTGGCAACATTATCTTTGTCCATTTGCCTAAATCCTTTAGCTATCCCAAGGTATAGGGAGTCAGTTCCAAAGTCCTCAGCATTGCAGCCTAGGGCCACCAACAGCTCGGCTTCTGTTGCTGCATAGATTTACTAGCTTGCTATGTCCCATAGCAGGACTCTGCTTCTGGGTCTGGGGAATGTCCACTCTGCAAAGCCCTCCCCAGTGAAAATGACACTTTAAGTGCTATCCACACCACATCTTTTTCAGCTTTGTCACATTAGACGGTATTGCTGCTTACCAGTGTCACTGTTCCAGTAAGAAAGATGCTTTCTCCAAAGTGTGTGCAAAGCTGACCACTCCAAACTCAGAATGCTTCCCAGCCTCTGCTTATCAGGACTCATTCAACAAATACCACCAGAAGCCAAGCATGTGCGACTCAGAATCATGCCACAGCAAGTGAAATAGCGCTTATCCCCCATGAGCTCAGTTTAGTTGAAATGAAGACTCGAATCTCACATCTTTGAAAAAGATTGCCAAAAATTCTCAACTACCTAATATCACTTTTTTCTTTATACTTGTATTAGTTAGGTTCCCTAGAGATGCAGAATCGACACAATGAATATATATATATATATATGGAATATATTGAGTTGGCTTACAGATATGGCTGAGGTAGTCCAACGATGACTGTCAGTAGCTGTTCAGTTCAGTAGTCAAGTGGGTGATGGCTGAAGTCTAGCCGATGACTTGGAGGGTTGGAAGGCTAGAGAGTCAAAGGAACCAGGTGGCCGGAAGGAAGAGTGATTCCTAGCACAGCCGCAATAAACATCTCTTCTCTTTGATGGCTCCTTTTTATATGGTCCAGTTGGGAGGGTTCTATGAGATCTTTGGAGGTTCTAATAGGATCTAGGGCGGGTATAATCCTTTCAAGTAGTCTCAGTTGATCCTTCCAGGTGTGGTCTCTGCCTATCTTAGTTAATACCAGGTGTGTCAAGTTGACACCCAGGCTTAACTATCACAATACTTTAGGTATCACCACTATGACTTTTAGGATTACATCAAGCGGTCATTTTCAATGATTGGGTTTAGTTTTATACATCTTTACTGGACATTTGGGGTATTACTTAACATATCTTACAACACTCCTTCCTACCCTCCTGTCTGTCTACTCCTATAGGTCCCAGGATTCCCTCTGGATCATCTTCTCTAGTGAGGGTTGAGTGGCACACTAAGTGACCCTTCTTCAGACAGATCTACTAACAGAGGTACTTCCCTTCACCTGTCTAGTCCCAGCCCCTAAGGTCCCACTGCATGTAATTATAAAAAATAATCCTGAAATCCTCACTGGTCTATAGGGGCATGATGGTGTGTCAGTCATTGTGCTGGTCTGGTAAGGACAAATCTCATTGTAGTGAGTTCCTAGATGCAGCAGCCCTGTTTTGAGGGGAACGTCCTGGAGGTGGGTGGATAGTGGACCTCCCCAGCTTCAGGCTCTTACAATCCTATGCTTCCTCTTCTTCAAGGTCCCTTGAATCTTAGAATGGGGAGAGATTTGGTTGATCTGAAGCAGGGTCTCCAGAACGCTGCATTCTGGTTGACTGTTATCTATGTATCTACTCTTCCATTGTACTAGGCTGCGTCCTGTCTGGGTGTTGAGATCCTCTCGTATCCAAAGATAAAATGAGTGGTATTTAGATGGAAGTTTACTCTTGGGTGTTTGTGGTTAATATTGAGACATCTGATTCAGTCCATTGTCAGTTTATTCCTTGTCCACTGTTGTTTAGACTGGTTTACTGTGCTGGGCATGTGTTCCCTGTCATGGATAAGGGGAGGGGGTTAGGAGTTGGTACACAGGTGGTTGGTTACCTGGAGGCTAACTCTGTTCTCTGCTGTATTCTATTCTTGTTCTTCCTTCTCCTTTAAGCTTTTTTCTTATATAAAAGCTTTGTTTAAAAGTTTACCATGCTCTCTTGTTTCTGTTCTTTTGGGATCTTCTTGCACCCCACCCGTTTGTGTTCCTTTGCATTTGTGGGTGTTGTAAGATTTTCTGTTTGATTCCATCAAACTTATGGCTTAATGGTAGGCTCTACTTATAAGGGTGAACATACAGCAACTATGTTTCTGCTTCTGAGATATTTCACACAGTATGATTTCTGTTAGTTCCATCCATTTACTAGCAAATTTTATTAGTTCATCTTTCCCGACAGCTGAATAACATATTTATATACTACATTTTCATCTAGGTTGGTTCAGAGACTGTTAATTGAGCAAAATGGTAACTTACAGAATGGGAGAACATCTTCATTAACCACACATTTGATGGGGACTAATATCAGAGTACACAAAGAAAAATCAAATACTAAGGAAGTAAACAACCCCACTAAAAAATGGGCTATAAAACTGAAAAGAAAATTCTCACAAGTCGAAATTCAAATGTCTAACAAACATCTTTAAAAAGTTCTACCTCCCTAGTCATTTGGGAAATGCAAATTAGAACCACCCTGAGGTATCATCCCACTCCAATCAGAATGGCTATGATCCAAAACACATGGATATGGGGAGAAGGGGACCCTCATACATTGCTGGTGGGATTGTAAACTCATACAACCCCTTTGGAGATCAACTTGGAGGTACCTAAAAAAGTTAAAAATTGAAATTCCATACCACCAGCTGTACCACTCCCGGGAATATTCAGAAAGAACATTGCGTCCTGTATCAGAGACGTGTACAACTGTGTTCATAGCATCCCTTTTCACAATTGCAAAAAATATTCTTATAGCAGGGAAAAGTTACAAAGTTAAGCTAAACTTTGCACACAGCAGAGTGAGCACAGAGTGCATTATTTTATGCTGCCCATACTGGGGAGCCAGGAGAGAGACACCAGCTCAGCATTCCTTAGGGTTCTTGTGCTTCTAAATTTGTCTGAAGGCCCAAGGCAAGCCATCACCGGCTTGACCTGTGGGGTGCAGAGCTGCATCTCCCCAGCTTGAATCCGGGCTTCTCTCTTTCCTTCTGGCTCCGGTGACTTCTTCGGAACAGTCAATCTCTGAAGTTTGCTCCCTTCAGGCTTGCTTTCCAAAAAGAAAAAAATGGAGGAAAAAAAATTGCGAAAGTCCCAGGAAGTTCACAGTGCCTGCAGGAGGCAGGTGAATTACACATGCAAACCCACAGTCTTTGTTGTGCGCCTCAACAAAATGCGCTGACATTTCAGTGGGTGTCACTAAGGTGGCGGCCTGCTTATTTCCATTTCATTATTCAGACTGGAGCACAATTCAAGGTTTAGTGTTGCTTCTAAGCTTTAAGGAAAGTAACTTTTTTTTTTTTTTTTTTTTTTTTTGCTTTCTTTCTGTGAAACAGCTCTCTCTGGAGTAGCTGTGTGAATATTATGCTGTCTTTTTATAATGCTTTTTAAAAAATACTCTAAACAAGAGCACACTGTACTCAACCCAGGAGACTCACCCAACCCCCTGGTATGGAATTGTTTATTAAGAACATTATAAGTGTTAAAAAGACATTAGCACACAATTCGATAGCCTCTTAAAATTAGTGAAATGAGTCCTTCAGCTTGCAAATGACCTTGAGTTTTGAATTTAAGACCTAATACGAGGTTATGGGATTTCATATTTTGTTTACCGAAAAGGCAGAATGAAATGCTCCAGCCCGAAATATGCACTATTTTTGTCTCTGTGTCTTCTGAGGTTGCTTAATGAACAGAATAACTTCCCTTGTGAACTATTTCCTGCTCTCGCTGTGGGAAGAGTAAGATAAAGAAGGAAGAGCAGGAGAGAAAATAGCACAGGAAAAGGAGAAAGCCAGCCAAAATACCACTGCAATAAAGAAGGCTTTGATTACAGCGCTGATGCAGTATTCAAATCACAATGCAAAACAAATAAAGGGATCTGTTTATGGCAGCTCGGGCTGAGGATGGTGAGAATTCTCCCAACAGTGCAATGCGATGCAAGGCCAGCACTTCTTACCACAATTGGAAAGTAAGTGCAAAATAGCTCTCTCTTGTCTGGCTCACCTTTAAAAAAAATAACTCATAAGAGAACAAGTGAATCTTAGTAACTAGACTATCAGGGGATAGAAGAATATTGGACTATGCAAACAACACATCTCCCATGATATTCTTAAAGAATTTTTCCTGCAAAGTGATTGTTTCTCATTGGACATTTCAAAGCAGTTGAAAGACGGAATGCTTCTCTATTTTTAAAAATTAGTATTAAAAAAAATCCCAAGTGCTAAAATAAGGAGAGAATTGTTTGATGTTAACATTTTTACCTTAAAAAGAGGGAAATAATGTGGCTGGTTTTGTTTGTCTTTAAAATTAAATAAAGCTTAGCTAGTTTGTTAGACGTCCATCTGTAGAGAAAAAGTACATTTGAGTTTTGGATATCTGACATGCTGTAGATTTTACACCGATGAAACAAACCTGTTTCAATATATTCCTATTTGAATCTCACATGATTACATGAATCTAAAAAAAATAGATGGAAACTCAGTAAGTATTTGTTACATCTAGAAGCACATAGCGAGCATATGGGTATTTATGAGACAATTTCCAAGTGCTTTCCAGAAATTGCTTGTTTACACTAGAATATATATATATTTCCACTGCAGCATAAAAGAGTGTCAATTCCAACAGCTTACTAGGCAGTACTGTCAACATTTTGTGTGTGTGTGTGTGTGTGTGTGTGTGTGTGTGTGTGTGTGTACAAAAGGACATTTTAGTGTGTGTGCCTGTGGAGACCCAATGGTAACATCAGGAATCATCAGGGATTGCTCTACTGCCTTCTTGCTTTGCTCTAGGATTTTGCAGGCTCTGCCTTCTAGGGCTAAATTTACAAACCACTGCCATATTTTGCTATTTTTACTTGGAATCCAAATTCTGAATTCATTTCCTTTTGTTTTCCAGGCAAAACCTTTAACCACTGAGCCATCTCCCTAGCCTCCTATTAACATTCTTTTTATTAGCATCATTTACGTCATTGTTGTTTGAATCTGTTGAATTGCACATAAATAGTAACATTTAATGTTTATGTTTAGACTTTTGTTTTGGCAATCTTAAAACACACAGAAAAGTAGAAAACATAATATATTGGACTTACATACACCTACATTAGGATTTACTAATTGACATCTTGCCACTTATTCATTAGATATTTGTCTCTAAAAGACAGTCTTTTCCAACAATGCCAGTGTCATTATAGTTTCTCATTTAAATACACATATCACTTTTCCTGTTATTTATTCTTTCTTTTGGGGTGGGCTCAGAATTCCGCATCCATACTACACATTTGGTTGATGCACTGCCTGAGTTTCCTTAAGTCTATAACAATCGATTCCTTCTTAATTTAACACATGTTGAATGGAAAGTGGTTGTTCATATCTTTTATTAGTCCCCACAGGTGCGTTCACGGCACTGTTGGACATAAGTTATTAGTCTCTATATTTTCTGTAAATGAGTCACTAAACCTAGAGTTTTGATCTGAGTTGAATTTTTTTGGGGGCGGGGTTGGTAAAAAACATTTCAAAGACTGACAGAGGCCACCTCAGCAGGCCTTTCCTATGTAAGGACTGTATTTGGAAGGTTTTACAACTATAAACTTCTTATACTTTTGTGGAGTTTTACAGTTTTTATTTGGTAATCATTTCCAAGCATTTGTAAGCCTAATGATGAAATTGCCCCTTCTTTGATTACTAAATGCTAGGTGCCTCTTGTATATTTTGCTTTGTATTATTTTGTTTTCATTATTGTGATAGTGTTTATTGCTCCTTTGCTAACCAGAAAACTTACTGTGTATAGGTTCCATTTTTTCAACCACTCTTGTTTTTTCAGTGAGAAAGAGTATCAGAAGAACACTGCACCAAGAATAAGTATTGCTGTAAATTTGTTACAAATCTTCACATCTTCAGTGGATAGAAGGAACACATGTAACATAATGTAATCATTATTTAATTTGTTCATCATAATAATAGTTTTCCATGTAATTGATTCATCATAATATATAGTTTCCTATATAATTGTTTCATCATAATACATAGTTTCCCAGCATAATTGTGTCAACATCAATAACAGCAAATACTTACAATACTTTAAGATTTCTTGATTTTTTTCCTTAGTATTAGGCTTATATAATACAAACATTATGACTTAAAAATGATCATTCTCTATGTATTTAATCTGGAAACTTGCTATAAGTTAGATTCATTGGATACAATTTGTTTTTCATTTAGAGAATTGCTTGGCCTTAATTTTATTTCTTTTTAATTTCATAAAACATTAAGTGACTGTTAAAAGCTGTAAACCCCAGTGCAGAAAACTATACTTTTGCCTCTCACTCCACATTTGTTAATAACTGATTTTATTGCCAGTTTTTTAAAATTATTTCATTATTTCTTTTATAACACAGATGTTTGTGAATGTTCCATATTTACCTCTCTTCTTTCACTACAGAGCATCCCTTGGAGCTCCCTTTATTTCTTATAAATGCTTTTAACAGCTTCCTGACTTAATCTAGAATCTAAAACCAGCACTGAGTCTTATGGATGTGGACTTAATGGTCTTCAGGAGGTAGTTTGCTAAGTGTTCCTGCACATGCAGTGTGATATTTCCAGCTAGATTCTAAATATCTTCAGGACAAAGATTATATTCTGAATTTCTGCTATGCTTTATATGCTTTCCAAATCAGTACTGAATGCTTAGGAAGTGTTTAAATAAGAGGCATTCATGACCTGATTAATAGCACATGTTAACATCCCAGGGGACAGTAGGATTCAGCAATCTCTTTGATTTGCTACACAGGGTATAATACATTTTTTTAAACCATTTTGATGCTCGTTTTTCTCATTCTATTTTTCATTCTAGAAAATAAACTCTTTACCTAAAAATGCTAATTACTATCCATCCTTGGTTCCTTAGTGACTACAAAAGTGCCTACAAGATACTTAAATAAAGAAAAATCAAGCTGAATCTGTAGCAGATAATCGCTATTACCACTAAAAACAAGAACCTATTTTTTTAATTTTAAGATTTTGTGTATTTCATTTTTATTACTCAGCTTCTCATGACAATTTCTATGCGATGCATGTATATTTAATTCCAAGGAGAAATAAAAAAGTTGTATTTTATACAAGAAAATTATTTAAAGGAAACAGTGCCTGAATTTTGAAAAGGGGGTTATAGTAAGATAAGTCTTCTCAAACAATCTGCAGTCACAAAGCTATTTGTTCTTAAAATGCATCTTGAATTCTATCTACTTTCAACTTAGTATTTTGCTGAATATTATCTGACACAATTTCTTCAGTTTCAGACTTCTTGTGTTTTCAAGCAGTGTCATTACTAATAGTCAAAACTACAAATAATGAAATTATCCACTAATCTAAAGTGAATAAACTAATATAAAACATGCACTAACAGAATATTACTCTACAGTAAAAATGAATAACTATAAATATGTAAGATTTTGTCTCCAAAATATTTTTCAAAATGAAAAGATTCATAATGTCATTCTAATTATATGAAATTTTATGAGGCAAAATTCACCTATAATGCCAGAAAGAAAATCAGCGCTGAGGTTGGCAAATGAAGATAAGAAAGGATGAAGAAATAATGGTATCTAAACGGAGTTGCCTGAAGGCTCTCCTAAACTGCTAGGATTTGTATACACTTAATGGTATGATTATCTCCTTTTGCCTACATGAGAATCAAACTATTGTTTCCCCGTAATCCTAAAAATCTACAATCGATAAAATAATCCTGCTGGGAAGATGTTAGCTGGATCCACTGAAAGTCCAAAGCAAGTTCTAGTGTCCTTTATTCAATAGACTTCCAGAAAAAATTGTCAGATGAATTTTATAAACTTGAGTGTTAATTATGAAAACTGAGTTTTGGTATCATTGTCCTTCATTGATATTTTTTCATCCTACTGAGTAACCGTTTTAGTTACTTTTAGTAGCTTTCTTTTCTCTTGGAAATTCTAGGGAGATCTGTTCCTTGGCTCTTCCAGATTCTGGTGGCTCTCGGTTCATTTATTTACCTGAGGTCACACCACCCTAATCTCTGCTCAGTGGACACATTGTCTCCTTTGTTTCTCCCCCCTGTGCTGTCTCTAAACTCCCCTACTTTTACCTTACAAGGACACATGTGATAGCCTTTGGGGACCATTCTTATAATCCAAGATAGACTTCTCCTTGCCCTTAATTTCATCCTATTTCTTTATATGTAAAGTAACTTTTAACCTTTGTCGAAGTAAAATAAGACCCATGGCTGTCTCTTCAGAAGCCACTGTTCAACCCATACGAACACAAAATATTACCCTGGCTCTCCACCTAGTGACATTACAAGGACCTAATGTCACTTCATGCAGATGCAAGCCTCAGAAGAAGATGCAGAGTTTATATAAAATGGGAAGCCCAGCTGTTTCTGGAGTTAGGAGATTTGGCTCTGGAAGGCAAACATCTTGTCTGGGAGCAAAAGGGATGATTTCAGAGGATTTCACTGTTTGAAGTAAAAACAGATAACTCATTGTTCATGTGATGAATGGTTCCAAAGTAGACATGATCAGCAGACTCATCTTTTAGAGGTCTCTAACTTTTTTTCTTTAATTTTTTTATTATTTATTCAATTGTGCATATGTGTGTATGTGCCCGTGTGTGTGTGTGTGTGTGTGTGTGTGTGTGTGTGTGTGTGTGTGTAGAGGTCTCTATCTTGAGGGCAGACTATCTATGATGCTTTAACCCAGGTTGCCAATAACTTTTGCTCAGAAATCTGACACTGCAGAAGCATGAAGGTGTTCATGGAACATTATTGTTTGACAATTAACATTGTAGAAGTGTATATGCTTTACATATAATTATGTGTAATTGTGTAATTAGTAGATAATAATATACATAACTGAATGGCAGCTTTTATGTGGACATCTACATAGACCTGATATTAGCCTGAGACTAAGTCACGCATCAGCAGGTCCATCGAACCTATGAAGAAAACAACCTGTATTCCACTAGGTGAGATGCATTCATATAAGAAGGCAAATGAGAGTATGAGACTATGATTAATATACTTTCTAAAGCCACTAACAGCCTTTGGGAGTGTGTCTGCTTAACCAGAAATACAGGAAGATTTGAGATTCGCTGAATAAATGAGAGCCCCTAAAGCTCTATTTTGTCGCAATTTAACCTCTGCAATTTCTGCCTGTTCTTTCATTGCTTACACTTACCAGATCATTATTACCTTCCTAATTAATGCCATGTTGGAAAAATGAGATCTCAAAGAACAAATACTTTCAAATCAAATCTATAGATCAAATGTGAGGCTGAAAGCAAATCCACAGGAATAGAAGAAAACAGTCGCAGCAAGTCTCATTTCTCTCTTGAGTGCTGCCAGTGAGCATCCACGTCTCTTCCACTGATCCTGCTTTGAAGCATAACTTCCAGGCTCTCAAATACTGGGAAATCTCCCAAAATTTCTGATGGCAGTTCTCAGAAGCCACATCTAGGTCAGCTGCCTCATTTAGTACACACCCGCAAAGTAACATGTTCACCTCTCTTATATCATTAACAACAATCATATACTATTTATCTGTTTTTTCTTCATTACCTCTTCACATCTAAATAAAACACAAGTCCCATGAATACAGGAGCTGTCTCTATTTTGCTCACAGTTACAGATCTAATATACATTCCTATACCTGGTCTATATATAACAAGGTATTTGGAAATGTGTATCCAAGGAGAGGAGAGCCTCAGTGTTTCCGTTGTCTTCACAGACAACTGCTGATGATTGTACAGATGAGCTTCTCACTGGCATCTTTCACTGAACAACAGAGTCCTCATTGTGTGAGAAGCTAGGTTGGAAAGCTGAATGCCTACCTAGAACTTTTACAGGCTGCCCTAATCCTTCTTTCCGTCACATTGGATTGGATTCTCTTTTAAAATCAGGCATCCACATCTGTGAAGCAAAATCTGGGGGGGTGGGGACACTTTTGCCCTGTAAATTAAAAGTTCCAGGCTTTTAAAACTCATGATTGATATAAATGCTGCTGGAAATAGCTTGAGAAATGTGGAAACATGGTTCGATTTCTTTTGCTACTCAGCAGCCCAGTCTTGCTATGGTGTTCTTCCGGAGGTGTTCTTTGACGAATAGTACCCCAGTGATATTAGGGAGACCACGGTAGCCAGAGCTGTGGAGGCAGTAGCCTGCCCTTCTAACTGGGTGATGGATCTACAAAGTCAGAAACAGGGAGTACTCCAGTGGTAACTGCAGCCATCTTTCTCTTTTATGATTGCTTTTTCTTTTCATTATGTTTGACATTTTTGAGATGGAGCTTCGTAACTAACTATTAGCCCAAGGCAAGGACTGGGAAAATGAGAACTCACTGAAAAAGTGACCCCCGCACTGAAACACGAAGTGTGAACAACTGTACTTATGGCCTGCCACGAAAGGAACGGCAGCTTGGATTTATGTCCAGATATTGCAGTCGATTTGATAGAGTAAAATGAAACCAGCACCCCGTGTACCGGGGGGCAGGCCCGGGGACTTTCAAAATGAAAAATTTCTAGATTTTTATCTTTCTGTGTTATGGTCTTGGAAATGAAAGTCTGTGTCCACTCGGTATCACAAAAGAACTTCTTTGGTCATCAGTGATGGGCTTGGAAAGTTAGATTGCAATAAACAAGACAAGGAGAAGGGTTAGAAGAAACTGAAAGTGCTTTGTGATGGAGGGGGAAGGACACTCGGAGCTCAGAGGCACCACTGAGCCCTTCATAGAGGGATGGCAATGCCCCAAACAGCTTTTTGCAACTAACATATGTCAAGAAAGTTGCCCATTGGCCACATGGGCATCTATTGATTTGTTTGGTTGGAATCCTCTCACTGGGAGAATATAGTGCTCCGGCTTCTGAGTTTTCAAATCAACTCAAAAGTTTTCTGTCCAAGCTTCAGCTTCTTTGCAGTTGTGACAGGTACCATCTTCTTTCCAAGAAAAGGCCTATGGAAATGCTTACGAGAGAATTTTTGCCCTTACTTCCAAAGCAGGGCCATTTTCTTTCTCTTTAGGAGTGGATAGACTATCCCTGTCTGAGACCCATTGCCTTCATACTGAGGAAAGACTGACTGGGCTGCAAGCAGGCTCAGCAAATCTCAGGGAAAGAGCAGGAAACAATTCCCAGCACGAGAAGCCAGGGCCCCTGGGGAAAGAGTGGGCCATTTGCCTTATAAAAATAAATTAAATAGTTTATTCAATGACAAAAAGGAAGAGGATAAATTGAAAACAAAATCATCCACGCTGCCTATGTGTACACGGCTCTGCAGGGACAGAGGGTTTGGGAAACTCCTTAGAGAATTAAAACACATCAACGATGTGCTATGCTCTTCTTGCTGGTGGTTCACACAGAACGTCAGTTCATCTGTGCATTAGAGACGTAAAGAGATCGGAATTCCTACAGCAAAGTGGGAGGATAACTGATAATTAAACGACTGATTGCAGTCGATTTGATAGAGTAAAATGAAACCAGCACCCCATGTACCTGAGGGCAGGTACTAGATTTTTATCTTTCTGTGTTATGGTCTTGGAAATGAAGCAACTATCTATCTCCATGGGAGAATATTCCCTGGTGCCTTCAATTGCTCCTTTAGTACATACAGTGTTTTGCTTTGCCTTTTTTTTTTTTTTTAGTTTTATTCACCTTTTGGTTTGAAAAATGACCAAAAGAGAAGAAGATCTCACACTAAGACTTTGAAAATGATGAATACTGAGATTAATATTTAAATATATTTCTATATATATTTTTAATTGAATTGACAACTTGTCAGGTAAAGGCACTGGGGAGAAAATGAGGCCATCAAAATGCTTATTCTTAAGTTTCTTGTCAATATTTCTGCTAAACAATCAGTAAGATTATTTTTAGATTAAAAAATTATAAAATTTGGAGCAGCTAAAATATGTAAACTAGTTAAGCCTTTAGAAGTGTCTGAAGAAGAAAATCAAGCAGTGTCATGTAGTGGCTTAAAACTTGACCACACAGAGCCTGGAGAGATAGGTCTGGATTTAAGACTCTGTCTCACAAGCAGAAAGTCCTGAGTTTGGATGCCAAGTCTCATGTAAAAACACTAGGTAGAAATGGTGGCCTTCGCTTCTGACCCTGGTGGGCGGAGTTTGGGAAATCCCAGAGGGAAGCAAGAAGAAGGTAAAGCAGTTCAGGATGATTCCTGAAGTCATCCTTGGTCCTCCACAGGGACACACAATGCCTTCTAACACACACACACACACACACCACACACACCCCTTGGCTGCTAAGAAAGTGTGCTAACCTTTGTGAAAAAGTTTCCAATAAGCCCTGTTAGAGTGTGATGACATTCAAGGGAACGAGAAGGACCTCCATTGGTTTTGATCTAGGGTGGAGCTCATGTAATACCCACAGTTGCAATTGGATTTTAAAGATTGAACAGACCTCAGCAGTAGTTGAGTTGTGTCTTTCCATTTAAAAATCACTCCAAAGTGGGATCGAATGAAAACAGTAATGATCACTTAAATAACCCATGACTGGGGTTATTGGCAATGCTTACATACCTAGATGCTCTGTTCCACACAGTGTCGACTAAGGCCTCTCACTCAGCTGCATTCTGCTACTCAATGGGCTGGGCTGGAGATGCCAATGAGGCCCCATTCACTTAGCTGATGTACCGAGCTTCCTCGGTGGCCTCTTGTGGCTAGTTTGAGCTTCCTTGCCATATGGTGGGCTCTGAAACTTTCTGGTACTCATGAGAAGAGTTCCGAATAGTCAGGAGGTGCCCACGCCAGCATCAGCCCAGCCTTGTTCTTCGCCACATTCTGTGGTCAAAGGGATCGCAAAGCTATTCCAGAATCGAGCGGAGATGCTACAGATTCCAACTCTCTGTGGGCTCTGACCAGAGGAAAGGAGCTGACTGTGGACATTCCTTCCAAACTGCCATAATCACAAGAAAGAGGTCCAATACCAATACCACCCTCATGTAGATTGATTTCTAAAAAGAAAAATCAATTTTTGTTTTTAAGAGATTTTTCATGTGCCTAGCAGTATGCTAATCAGAGGACGGAAAAGAAATCGATCACTTGACAGCAGAATTCCAAGTACTTTTAACCACTTAGTCACTGTTGCTCTTGTGGCTCTGGGGTGCTTTCTATACTGATTTCTATTTTTGAACAAGAGATGATATAAGACACTGGAAAAAAAATGTCTTCGACACTTGAGTAGATCCAAGGATGTGGTAGAAACTGTGTCTATTACAGGAAGATCACCAAGTTGAGAAAATATTGGTATTCTGGGTGCTACACGGAGGACTAGAAAGGAAACTCAGTTTTAGAGGGTTTATCTTGTGATTGAAGCTCAGCTTCCACACTGATGAGTGCCATTCACCCCAACAGAAGCAACGTTTACATCTCTGTGTGTGAATCTACCAGTCTCAGGTTGCCATCTGTCAACTAAACAGACAGAACTATGTCCCATCTATTCTGCCTCATACCTTATTACCCCTCCCTAAATTTCCATTATCAAACAGATGTCAAGATACTGCTGCTTTCCTCTCTCAGATTCCAAATCAGTTCTGTAGTATAAGCCTTATACCAGGTAAACGCTAAGTGAGATTCAGATCTTCCTTCTGCAACAATCAGGATCTTCCCAATACAGGACTTGCCGGTCCAGTTTCATACCTTCTGCAGGTCCACAACCTGCAACCTACAAAACCTTGTGCATTCAAGACTGGACCCTATAGACGCTCATTGACAAAAGCAGACATTCCGAATATGTACCTCCTCTCCTCCGCCAAAGAGGCCAATAAATTCATCCTTTCTTCTCCAGGGGAAACTGAGGGAGAAGGTAGCCAGGTGTCATAGTTAAGCACAAGTGTCAACTTGACTGTTGAGGGTTTGAGCTCTGGGCACAGTTGTAGAGAGTTGTTGGTTGAGTTGAGCCCAGAACAAACTTGAAGGAGATTATCTAGCTGCTGGGGAAGACCCAGCCCATGGTGGGTGGGATTAGGCCCTGGATAAATCACAGAGAGCTGGTTGAGAGAGTTGGCATTCTCTGTTCACTTGGCCAGACATGCTGGTCTAGCAAGTAAGGATTGTCCATCTCTCAGCCGTTATGCAGTGATGGTGTGGCCAGTTCCCTTGGCCCTGGTGTTGCGTGCTCTCCCGTCGAGCTGGACTGGGAACTGTAACCGGATTATTGTAAGGAAATAAACCCCTTGTTCCCTTAAGCTGTTTGATGGTCCTTTATCAGCAACCATGAAGGCGAACTGCAACACCAGGCAAGGGACAAGCATGCTCAGACACTCTTCCTCCTCACAGAAGTCCAGTGCCTGGAGGATTTTCCCCTTGAACAAGTGACTGTGTACGCATGTATGGCTCTACATACAAACACACGTAAGTGTATATACATGTTATGTATATTGTTCATAAAGAGAAAGCAGCCAAAGTCATGCAGTTGGACAGATGTGTGTGCTGCCCCTTGTTCCTGCAGTGCCATTTCATCTGCCATTTCTCGAAGTCAAGAAAATTGTCAGAAGTTAATTTTTTAATTCCAAAATAGAGCCAAACAAGCACACATGAAAATGAATATGAAAAATTATCAAATGAGTGTCTTTAAAGGAGTCAGCACTATTATGCAAAAGAAAGAGAGAAAGGAAGAAAGAAAGGAAGGACAGAAAGTAGAAATGCTAACCACTGCATTGCATGGACAATGGTCTCTAAAACAGGGCTTGGTGTGAACAAAAGCCACCCGCTTTCTACCCACATCCCACACCAGCAAAGATGTTTCCAACACCTGCAAGATGTTTGGAAGTTTGCAGCCTTCAGTGAGAACTGCAAGTAGTATTCCTCAAACCTGATTCTTGATTTTTATAAACCAATTTACCAACCCTGCAAACCAGGTTTGTGCAATCCCACCAGTTGGCCCATTGACAAGAGTCCCAAACTCACACCCATTATGTTGTAGGATTGGGTGGGTGCTTTTTTCTTCTATTTTCTGCTGGTGTTCCTGCTCTCAGAGTTAACCTGTTCATGCCCAAGAATCTGTGGTCCGTTCCTACATTTTACAGTCTGACAGATATTCATCTCCAGCTCACAGCTTGCAGGTGGGAGCCTGAGGAGCCGAGGAGTCTCGTGTCAGGAAATCAGCGGCTGCTCGTATATCACACCGGTCATTAGTGGAGGATCATTCTGGACCTTTGCCCACAACTCCTTGCTGTGGCAGGAGAAGGGCTATAAAACCCTAGGCCCTGTCAGCCGTTGTCACTTAGGTGAGAATTTATCAGGTCTCCAAGTGCCCTCTGACTGGATTATTATGAATAATGAATGAAGCTTTATGCTACACTGAAGCATTAATAAGCTGGGAATGACTGGGAGAAATTCAGCACGGCACCATCGTCGCAGACGCGCCCAGGGTGAGCAGATCCACAGCTGGTGGGCTGCCGGGCGCAGCCTCCTCGAGGCTGAGACCCAAGCGAGAGCCTCCTTTAATTATGGATCAAGCTTTGCCTTACAGCGGAGATTTAGCCTGTGGGTGGGAATAAAGAACCAGGAGGGCGGCCGTGTGTGTGTGTGTGTGTGTGTGTGTGTGTGTGTGTGTGTGTGTGTATGTGAGTAAAAATGGACAAAACAGAATTTAGGTTCCCCTCATTTAAAAAAAGAATATTCCATGGCAGTAATCTGTTTCATTACCAGTCCAATGGTGTCTACTGCTTAGCTACAGTCGCAGGAGAAATGCCTGATGGATATATAGATCCTGTGTGTCTCCTGACCAGGATGTTGGAATTGAAGATGGATGGATTCTGCCACTTCTGTAAGTGTCGTGTGAGTGTGTTTGTATTTGTGTTTGCTTCTGTGTTGTCTCAGAAATACATGATGGAAATCAAGGAAGGTGGACTGAAGACCAGACAGGAGCAGAGGCTTCATTGACCTCAGGAGAGACCAATGCTCCCCACCATGTGCTAAAGGAAAGCACTTTCTGCAACTGAGTGGGGGGGTGAGAGAGAGAGTCGCCCCTCAGCAGCAGAGCCAGCTCCAGAGCACACGCACACCCCAGGCTGCATTTGGCAACTCTTTCAGAATATTCTAGTTACTTCTTTCAGAGTTCCCAAGCCAAGGCCATCTGATTGTAGATCTCTGGAAAACATGGTTTTATTGAAGGCGGCAGAGAGCAACCTACCATACGTTTTGCAGGTGAAGCTTCTTCCAAGTTCCAGGGGCCAGGACAGGACAGTCTGCTTGCTAGTTTGTTCTCTGCTACAGACTCAGGTAGCAGCTCTCATCCCTACTCCCCAACATCTGAGGCTGATGCTTTTGAGGATTAGGAAATTTTCAAAAGGAAAACTAACAAAACGAAACACTGCCACAGTGGTAACAGGGCCATTGTAGCACAGGTTTCAGGAGTGGAGAAATGCAGAATTCTTTAGCATGACAGGAAGAATAATTTCCAAGATATGGTCTATCTCAGGCTTCTCAGTGAGGGGGCAACTTGAACATCCTCTGAGACTCCCTCTTGCATGGCTGCTTCATCTTGGGATGATCCAGTGAGACTCGGTCAAGTTGGCAATTTTAAGAGCCTTTGTTCAAGACATTCCGGACATGTACACGCCCGCCGGTACAGCAACCATGAGTAGGAAACGTGTTCCAGAGTCAGTTCAAAGCATGTCCTCCTTGGCTGATGGGATCAGGAAAGAAATCTAGTTCCTGAATTTCCAGGAAATGGAAATAAATTGTCAAGTAAAATCACTTAGAAACAGGTTATCTGGCAAAACTCATGTTTGCCTCTCATTGTTCTTCCCATCCTTTTCCTACATGGAATCTTGGTGGAATGCTTCGCTCTTAGTCATTTGCCATTGTCTAAAACTTCAGAAATTTTCAGAATGGTAGGAATATTGAGGTAGTCAAGTTCAATTTCCTCAAATATGACTGCCTATTAAGAAAAAAAATTGCCCCTTTCCCCACTCCGCTGCTCCCAGGACGCGCACAGTCCAGCCGGGACTCACCGCGAACCAGGAAACACTAGAGAACTTTATGTCAAGAAAGCATAATTTGGCAAGTAGTTTGAGGATTTTTAAATGCATGACATAAGACACAGCTATTTAAAATCAATGTTGTAAAGGAAAATGAATAATATATTCTAAATATAAAAGAAAAAAGAAGAAAAAAAATTCTGACACTTCTACCAGCCTAAGTGTACCTCTCTCCTTTTCTCTTGCTCTCTCACTCTTCCATTGACTATATTGCCTATTGCATTATTCGTTAAACTTGTACAATTCAGTACTCATTTGTCAAATTATCTTCCTAAAATTCAGCAAGATTGCCATTGAGCTATATTTTTTGTGTCTTAGAAGAATGCAGCAGGTTCTTGCTGATAATGTTTATTGAATGATAATTGGTTAAGCATCTACTACAAGTCAGACCATGTGCTGACCCCTACAGATAGAAAAACGATTAACATGTACCACTGTCCTCAAGAACCACTCAATCTGGTATCACAGTGCCTGCTGTGGCTGAGATAACATTCATAGTAAAAAGACATAGTGGTACAGACAAGGTGTAAGAGGCATCAGTTAAAAAGAGAACATGTTGAACTAGCAAATCCAAAGGGCACTGAACATTTGATATGCTAGCATCCACCTGATACTGCTCCAGTGCCACAAGTCAGTCCTTGCTCCATTTCAGCCTCACCTGAATGTTTGGATGAAGACATAGTGGGCTAGCTAGATGAATGTATGACTTACAGAAATCCTCCCTTCAATTATTAAGTTTGGATAACACAGGAACTTAAGCAATGGCCTGTATTTGCAAATTTAAAATTCCTTAAATGGTCTTGGGTTTCAATGCATAAGGGAAACTTTCTGTAACTGTCCACAGAGAAGCAGAGAACCAGAAAGAGAGGGCTGTGGTCCACTCAGTGAAGGAGAAAACAGGCTTCTTGTGTTCTCCACACCCTCCCAAGGACTCCTTCCTCCACCTAAATACTGAACTTACACATGCTCCTGATGTCCAGGCACAATTCCTTACTCTAACCTTCATCTCATACTTGGGAGTCCTTCCTTGACTATGAAGGGGGAGCAGAAACCACACCTGGGCCATCCTAAGTAAGCCTTAGGGTAGAACACCATCAGGACTGGTGAAATGAGATTCTGTTCAAACTGCAGAAATGACTCCACAGTTCCTGCTGTGTCCTAGACAATAGGCACCGTCCCTGGGACCGGGCGCTGCAGCTTCATGTAAAGTTAGCCTAGCACACTGTCCATCTCTCTCCAGTTCTGAGACTGGATTTGAAATGCCCTGTGTTGCTCTCTGTACCCGATGTGTATGTCTTCTTCTTGTCTATGTGAACGCCACCAGATCTGTGTAAAAAGGGTCACACCCACGTGAGCAGTACTTTGGTATCACTGAGATGTGCTTGCTGTTCTGAGAAGTTCTGTAGCACAGACAATGGAGGTGCAGGCGGGTGTGCCCACGTACTCCGTGACATGCACAGGGTTGAATGTGTTGCTGTTGACACAGTCCTCCCACTGAGCCAGCACACGTTTGCTGGGCATTGCTCGGCATTGGCAGAGTTTCCTGCCACCACTAAGCCATAATCTGCTTGGCAGGCAAGAGAGATGCCACAGAATTCCAAGGTTAACTGGGAACAAGACAATAAACACTAGCTTCCCCGAGAGCATTCTTTAGGCTCAGAAACCATCTGCAGACCAACCCTCCTTCAATTTTGATGGATGAAATTGTTACTTAAACTCACAAAGGGAAAGAAAATCAATGGAAATTTCACCAAGATTTTAATTATACAAGGTGGTGGTGTGATCCAGGAACTATAGGTTTGTTTGAGTTTTTAGATTGAGTGGGTTCAAGAAGGAAGGAAGGGAGGGAGGGAGGGAGGGAGGGAGGGAGGGAGGGAGGGAGGGAGGGAGGGAGGGAGGGAGAAGGAAGGAAGGAGGAAGGAAGGAAGGAAGGAAGGAAGGAAGGAAGGAAGGAAGGAAGGAAGGAAGGAAGGAAGGAAGGAAGGTAAAAGAAAACAAAAAATCACAAAATTTATTCCTATCTTTGAATTTTATAAGATAGTATGTGATGTGACATTTCTACTTGTGGTATTTTATTTTATTTATCTACTTTAGGTATTTTATTTCCTATACAACTTTTTGTAAAGTATCCTACTATTTTATATCTTTTGAATTAATAAAGTTTGGTATTTAAAAAGAAAAGGTTTTACTTCTAAAAATTGAAGAGAACTCAAGCTATGTGGGAAATCAGTTGGTTACTATATTCTAAGATTCCAAAACTGAAGGGAAAGCCAGTTTATGGAGCTACATATGAGCATTTCAGACCACGCTAAAGCAGTTTTACAACTCTGATATTTTTAGGTCTTCCTGTTTCTGACTTGCTATGTGTTTAATACTCAAGCTTAAACAACTTCTATGGAAACAGGATTGACATCTTCAACTAAACTGGAGAGAGGAAAAGGGAGATGGACAAGGAGAGAGAGAAAGAACATAGAAATATGTGCTACATCACACATGCCGTGGTCAAAGGATGGCTTTTAGAAGTTAGTCTCTTCTTCTAACCTGTCAGTTCAGGGGATTGAACTCAGGTCAATAAGTTTTTATGCAAGTATTTTACCCACTAAGCCATTTAGCCAACCCAGAAATGTTACAATGAGAGAGAAAAAAGAGAGAGAGAGAGAGAGTGAGAAGAAAAGGAGGTGAGGGAATGAAAGGATCACAAGGATCCCCGGGGAACATTTTGTGACAGCATAAATATTAGAGAGGATAAAAATTGAGGAGCTAGGAAATAGCCTGTGAAAATTAATTGAAGATAAAAGGTTTATGTTTCAAAAGAGAAATCAAGACCCAAAATGGTGATGGGAAAAATCAGAGAATTTGGAAATACTGGGGACAGGTTAAGGGAAAGAGGAAGAAATGAAAGAGAAAAGATGAAATTATTTTAAAGTAAAAGGAATATAATAATCTGTTTTGGTTGGTGGTGCTATTGTTGCCCCCTTGGAACTCAAAGGCAGCTGAGAATGCTGAAACTATGATTATTCATGCGCCTTGCTTCAGGGTGTTCTCCTGGCAAAATTCCAGCTGCATTGTCGTTTTCAAGAATGAGGCCTTAAGAGTGGGTCCACTGGGGATTGAGTCCTATAATCTCCTTTAATGTTCCTAGCACATCAAAAGGTCACCTCAACTCGGATGTTCATAAAATTGAGATGAGGTTGAAGTCCCTTGGAGATCTGAAGCCCCAGCTGATAGGGGATGCCCGTGATGGGAATCACACCCTGGACATGAAGAGTCCCTTCAAGATGCCATTGTGTCATCTCCTGAATTTACTAATCCATCAGCACATGAAGCCTGCCCCTACCATCCAACTGTGCACATCCTTCAACAAGCTAGATTTTCCATAGCAGAGTTCAATAATGTCTTGCTGCACCAAGTCATGGGTACAAAGGATGAGAGAAGAATATCACACATCAGGCTGTGGGCTCGGAACTCACTTGAGATCTCACGATCGTGTTGTCTTTACTCTGAAATGCACTGTTCTGTGGCAGTTCTGTGTACAGAGCCTCTGCTGGGCCTTAGGGTCCTTAAAAGCACTATCTCTGACAGTCATCCAAGTTCTCTGAGTTAACCCCATGTCCCATCTTACATTTTAGAACATTGTGTCTCAGAGGGTTTGACTCACTCAGGATGGACCCTTAGCAAAGGTCAGCACTGGTTTCTGAATCCAGAACTGATGTTGTGCAAAGGGCGAATCCTTTGAACTTTCCCACATGGCCATGCCATGAATTTTCCCACACACATGCTTTCCTCTGCTCAGACTAAGCGAGGAGAGACCATGTCAGGCAGCTCGGGGTACTTCACTTCTCCTGAATGCTCTCCTAGGATTTCAGACAGAAAAGCAGCGAGGCAGTTTCAGCTTTTAAGATCCTTAGGTATGGTGGAAAGCAGGTAATGGATAGATAACATTGGGAGTTAGTTCACTGTTCTTCTAAAGCTAGTTCAAACCAGCATCCTAATAAGTCAAGAAAAATCATTGCCCCTACCCCAGACAAAATAAGACCATGCAAAACTGCCAACAGAATACCTACCCTAAGTTACCAAATTCACATTGGTTTGGCCAAGCGTCATAAAGTCCATTTGCTGAGTGCCAAATCTTGTCACTCTTCCATTCTTAATAAGTATGTGTCTCATCAACACGGGCAAACGTGAGTGACAAGCGGCATTTTCCCAGACTGCCATGCGGCACTGCTGCTATTAGCACACACTCCTGTTGCCAAGTCTTCCTCCACATCATGTCTCTGACCAGAGCTGGGCCTGAAGTAGGTAGCTGTCCCCATAAGGCAAAACTAGTGTTGCCAACAAGGGCCCTTACTTCAACAAAAGCTTTTCTCAAAAGCTTAGCTCCATGTGAAAATGAAAATTGGAATGGTCTTACCAAAAAAATTATCTAATTGACAGCTATTATAAATACAAAGTATAGTCACTGAAAATACCCAAAGGACATAGAAATCCATTGAATCAAAAATGAATGTGCTCCTTGCTATCTCTTTACTGCAAACCCACAGATACATCCAGAGATAACCATTACTAAAATGTTACAGGTTGCTCACAATTGTTTCTGTAAGTGTAGGTATGTAGCTATTATTTTTTCAAATGTATTTAATTCCTTGTCAGTATAAATTTCATTTGTATGTGCAATTAATATTTTATCCCAGGAGCAGCATTTCTACAAGATAATTTCTTAAAAGTGGAATTACTGAGTATGCCAATTAGAGGTGTATTTATCCACTTGTATTAAATCCACTCGACAGTTGAGGGTTGAACCTTTAAGCACATATATGAAGCGTTATTTTGTTAGAAGAAGCCATTGAGAGAGCCTGAAGGAGATTATCTAATTGCGTGGTAAGACCCAGGAGGATAAGGTGGAGAGAGCTACTTCAGTATTTTGGCAGACTGGCGAGCCAGGAAGTATATTCCTCTCTCAGCTCCTCCAGTTCCCTTACTACATGATGTTTGCATGAGCTATTCTGCCAAGTAGATAAATTGTAACCCATAAAATCATAGCTAGAATAAATCCATCTTTGTTTGTCCTATACTATTAAGAACACACCTGTTGACTGCTGATGTTCTCTTGGAGACAGAGGGGGTGGGGAGGGGCTACAACAAATATGCCTGTCCATGTGACCATTCACGTGCCTGCCTGCATGCCTTTCGTCCTTGAAGTCAGGGAAAAGCCCAAGAGCATATAGACTAAGGAAAGTTAATTGAAGGGGATCCCATGTGTGCTTCCATGGGGGGAAGCCGTCAGTTTGTAAAGTTGGATTAAAGTAGCCAAATTGTTACTGTTGTCAAACTCTTACAGAGCTGTGTGTTGTCTCTCCAGGAACAGTGTTCACACAACAGCCTCCCTCATGTATCCTGCCTTAAAGAAAAATATGTACCCAAGAACATCACTGTGAGCACAGTCTGTTCCACTCCTGGAAGCAAGCAATGCTTGGCAAAGTTTGCATTAAATCTCTTGAGGCAGATGGGAGGCTGTCTAGGCTACCAGAGCCCACGAGCCAGGGTGCCCTAGAGCTGGCTGCTGCATCTATGGCTCTCTTTGCCCCTGTTCCTGACAGAGACAAACTTACATGACAGCAGAGTAGGGAGGAGACTTAAACAGAAGGGAGTGTGATCCCATAGTCACAAATGACCAGATGTGGTCTAAGCACCTGAAAGAACTATGTCCCCAGTGTTCATCACTTTCCTCTCCTCCAAGCTTTTTGTAGGAGCAAAGGCTTGCAAAGGGTCTCGAAGGCTGTCCCTGTCCTAGCTTTGGTCAGCAGTGGCCACTGCCAAGCTTCTTCAGGCCACCCCCAAACTCTCTCTTCATTTCCAGGCACAAGTCCCTGCCGCACTTCTGGACCTTGTGCTTACTCTCTGCTCTACCACCCTGTCTCCTGCCTACCATCTCCACACACACTGCTAGCCTCTCTCAGACCCAGTCAAAGTCATTCTTCTGAATGCCACCCTGACCATTCCTTTCCTTCCCAGCTCTTCTCCTTCCTTCACATTAGTCCCGTGAAATACTCTCTGGGCATTGTCCCTTAACCTTGCTATGGTGACTAAATTACCATTCATTATTTAATGTCTGTATCTAGCTGAAAGAACTATGAGAGAAATCGAACTTCAAAGGTATAACTGCTAGCATACAATAGGTAAACTGTCAATATTGTAGAATGAATGACCAAATGGATGAGTGGGTGGATGGAAGGATATCTAGACAGCTATAAAACAGATATCAAAAGGGAGGAGTAATTAGACCACGATAATGAATTATCTCCATAACTAAGAATTAACTAATAATCTCAAAATATTTTGGTAAAAATTTATGTATTAAAGAATAGAACTCACCAGGGCACAGTCAAATCGCTGGTAAAAATAAAATCCCACTTTTATAATCACATGAACATTTTTAATAAATTGCATAATAAATTATAGAAAGTATACATACTTTAAAATGTAAACATATTTACTAATATGTATCAAAACTATGGTGAACCTATTTAGTTCAGAAATAAATCTCATAACTAAAACTTAAACATATGTTTTCAATGGAGTAAAGAACCATTTCCAGATTGCTATGACTTTGATCAAGAGAACTATCCCAAAGATGCGATATCCTTCTATTTGCAAAACAATTAACCTTAGCATTTCTGAAGCAGTATGTCCTTAATTTGTACTTATTTTTTGAGTTGAGATTTTCTTCACTTTCAACTCTTGAAGCTTATTTACCAAAATATTTTTCTAAGGTGTCATGAATTTTAATTGTAAATAAAACTGCCTTTGCAATAAATATGCAATTAGCCCCTCTACCCTTGTTAAACAAATAGATTACATTATTTACCTGAGAAGTTGGAATTATTCCAAAGTTCTCCATGTAATTGAATAATTAGATCATTTCTTAAATGAAGATTATGTCCTCAAACAGAAAATGTCTGTTTATCTTCTGGTGCATAACCAAGCAGTAGACGCTTGAATAAACTTGTGGCCCGAACTCACATAAATGTCCTGAAAAGACTCAAGAGATGACAGCTAGGTCTTAAGTTGGTGCGAATTTGGTAAACATTACATCAGCTTAACTTTGCCAGCTAAAAGACTTGCTTAGTATTGAATATATCAAAAGGATTATGTTGGTGATGAAGTAAAAATAAATCTTTTCTCAAAAGCATAAATACCATTTGATCAACCTAAAACACTAAATTCATTTTGAAACACTAAATTTGTTGGAAGTATATTCTAACATAAAAGAAGTATCATATCATTCTCTAAATGTCAAATTAGCATTATGTAAATTCTTCTAAGCATAGAGAATGGGATTACCCATAATTGTTTTGCAAGATCTCAGGGCATCTCTAGGCTAAGATTTCCTTGTATGTCAAGATTTTCTTGTCTAACCAAAAAATATTTCTTTCAAAATAACTTCCCCTCTTGATTTATAAACTATATCAAAAGGTAATCCAGAGTCTTTACATTTGTCATTTTTAAAATTGGGCTAAAACTTCATTCTTATAAGTAATGAGAATGACTAAGTTTCACAAGCTTTGAAAGCTGTTAGAGACATCTTGATGAACAATACATTGCAAAAAGATTAAAACCTAAGTGCCAGGTCTGCTATAGATGTCTCTCACACTAGACCACAGTCTATTTGTTACTGTCTTCCTTCGTTTAATACATTCCATGTTCTTTTGACCCTAACCTCATTTGGCATGAATTGTTGACCAAGGAAAGTTATACATGAGAGACCACTCGGCTTAAGAACAAGGATCTGTTGTAGCCTGAATCATTGTTGTGATTTATAAAATTTGAATTCTTTGTGAAAGGAAGTAAATAAATTAAAGCAATTTGAAAACAGGAAAAAACATGCTGTATGTACAATTTATTGTTCATGTAACATGATATTTTATTCTAATTCTATTTTAGTTTCCAACAATAGAAGAAAATACTGCTCTTAATATATTCTAACAGTAACCCACATGTGTGCATTTCAAACATAACCACATTTGAGAAATAATTATATATTTATATACATCTGCATATTTGAAGATGAATTTGACGCTTCCAAGTTTTCATTCATATAATTAAGGGGGCTTAATTTTGGTTATTTTTTTCTTTTCTTTTAGCTGACTATTGTAAGCAATTTTCAGCCCAGCAAAAATTACAAGAAAAAAAACATATTCTCTGTAAAACCAAGAAAATGAGAGCTCTGTTTGGACTGCTTCGGGTCATAGAAATATGGGTGATAATATTTGAGGTTTTCTTAGTCTCTATTGCATATTGACTTAAAGGTTGTTTTATGAAAAAAAAATTTGAAAGAGAACCCAGATTAATTTGCAGTCGTAAGTAAATGTCACATTTCATTTCCAGCCAAATACAAACGAATTATTCATGGATTGCTTGTATTTTGGAATAATTCCTACAACCTTTTTTTCTATTTCTGTGGGAAATTGTTTTATTGGATACTAAAACCTCATTAGGAATGCTAATGATAAATCCAAGGCATTTCAAGTTTTATAAACATTATTAAATTATGAAATTGTTCTTAAAATTTAAACAACCATCCCTTCTTATGAATTGGTACATATTTTTCCAAAGAGGATCTGAAATAGTTTATTAAGAATGTATTGTCAAAAAATTGAATGCAGGAAAAGTAAAGACAGAAAAATAAAGTGAAACTGGCATCAAGAACAATGCATGATACATCACCAAAGGTTTTGCTGAATCTCCAGAAATACACTGTGACTTGAACGCTGAATTTCCTGGTCTCAAAACCAAGTTGTGTCAGCTACTCAGAAGGATGCATCTTACAAGTTTTGAGTATGTCCTTCCTTGGATTTTATAAAGGGGACTGTGGGACACCAGGCAGTTATAAAACTTTTTTTTTTTTTTTTGCCAACATTCTCCTCCAAAGTTCCTTCAGTAAAGAAACTTTCACAGGGGAGGCCTACTGTGTCCTTCTAGTTGAGATAAGCTAGGGCTTTAGGGCTCTCTTGGGCACGAGGCAGGTGCTAAGCACTGCTAATGCACTGTCAAAATCTGAATAAACCACTGCTACTGCTGATAAAAAGGCCATCCCATTTTTTTTGTTTGTTTTTGTTTTTTTTTTCCTTTTTTTTATTAAAAATTTAATTATACATTTTAAAATTTTTTACCAGTTCCCTCCCTCCCCCCTCCTCCCCCCGAACCCCCTCCTACCCCTTCCTTTCCCCCAGTGCCTCCCCCCCAATTCCCAGAGAGTCCTTTATTGTGTATGCCTAACTCTCCACTGGGTGCTCCTCTCCGATGACATATAAGGACCCAGTGGCATTTCCATAAGCCCTTTCTCTTGTTCCCCTTAAGCATAAGATCACTACTATGGCTGTCAATCCCTTGCCTCCAGGGGTCTCGGTGCCCTTAACAGATGCTAGACTTTATGAGGGCAACAGTGCGCTGGACATTGTGCAGGGCATGCAAAGTCCCATTATGATTGCTTTGGACCCAACTATTGTTGAGAATCTTGCAAATCATCGCTCCTCCCATCCTTTTGCTCTTACAATCTTACCGCCCCCTCTTCCGCAAATGTCCCTGAGCTCCAGGATGGGGAGAGATTAGGCTGGCCTAGTTCTATGTGATTGATATAGAGTCTCTGAAGTTCTGGATTGTGGTTTGTTGATTTTCTTTTGCAGTTTTGCTGCTCCTGCAATTCCCTTCACTCCATTCTGCTGGGCACTGTATGTCACCCCCTGGCCAGAGACAAAAAGCTGTTAAACTGGAGTCTTGTTGTAATAGCACATTCAAGGGTAGATGTAATAAGAGTAGGAAACCTCACTGAGGGAGGGGTCTATCACCCATTTGCAAAATGATTACTTTTTATCTGCTAGACTATATGCCCTCCCCTTCTGGTGAGATCAGGAAAGAACGTCTGTGAACTTAACCAGGTTTCTCATTACTTACTTGCAGACCTTGATGGAGGCCTATTTTCTCTGCTGTAACAAGGTCCCCTCTCTCCTTGTTTCTGGTGTGGCCCTCCTAACCCATCTCTCTTGTTCATAATCCTTGCAATTACTGTGTTACATAGGTTTACTTTTGAGTGTCTCAATGTGGGCTGGGTGAGTTTGGTACTAGGAGCCACCTATTAGGGAGTACATACGGCGCTTAATTTTCTGGGTTTGGGATACTTCACTTAATATAATTCTTTCTAATGACATCCATTTCCCAGCAAATTCCAGTAATTCATCATTTTTGATGGCTGAGTAGTACTCCATTGTATAGATGTACCACGGTTTCCTTATCCACTCGTCAACTGTTGGACATTTAGGTTGATTCCATGACTTTGCTATTGTAAACAGTGCTGCTATGAACATGGTCGAGCTTGTGCTATCGAGGCGAACCTCTGCTGCATGGGGGGTTATTCCCAAAAGTGGGATAGCAGGGTCATATGGCATTTCAATCTTTAATTTCTTTAAGAATCTCCAGACGGCTCGCCAGAGTGGCTGTATGAGCCTGCATTCCCACCAACAATGTAGGAGAGTTCCCCTCTCTCCACATCCTCTCCAGCATTTGTTGTTGTTTGTATTGTGGATTTTTGCCATCCTGACCGGGGTGAGATGATATCTCAGGGAAGTTTTGATTTGCATTTCCCTGATGGCGAAGGAAGTGGAGCATTTTTTAAGATAATTGTTAGACATTTTAATTTCATCTCTGGTAAAGTTTCTTTGAAGTTCCAGGGCCCGTTTTTAATTGGGCCAGTGTTTTCCTTGGAGTTTAGTTTTCTAAGTTCTTTGTGCACTCTGGACAGTAGAGCTCTGTCAGATATGTGGTTAGTGAAGATTTTCTCCCATTCTGTGGGTTGCCTTTGAGCTCGTGTGACAATCTCTTTATCTGAACAGAAGCTCTTTAATTTCACAAGATCCCAACTGTTGAGAGTTGGTAGCAGTGACTGTGCCATTGGATGTGGCCCTCCCATTTGTAACTGTAAGAACTCCTGATGCTCATTTTCCTATAAATAAGCAAAGGCATTGAAGAAAGGGCCACGAGACTCTCCAATTAGCAGCAACTGGACCCTCCCTTGTTCCTCTGGTTGACTCGCGTGAAACACCAGTCATTCTACCAGCAAGATGGCTACCCTGTGCCAGCACAGGTCAACTTCATTCCTTGAGTTAGCATGGAGAGTCTGCAGCCAAGTGTTGGGGTCCTGAAGGAGCAGCCTCAGTCAGGGCATCGGACACAGTTTGGACTAGTGTTTCTTGATAATGTGCTCTAGAACACCTTGAAATCAGTTCCATGTACCCCATCTAGCAGACTTCTGGGACTGATGTGGAGCTGTGGCTGGGCTGAGTAGATGGCTGTGGTCTGTCCAAAAGCTCCTTCCTGGGCCATAGGAACAAAGACTCAGACAGTGAGTCAGTTGGGAGACAGGCTCCTGTGCTTTCTCCCTTGCTATGGCAACATCAATAGACTACTTGGGAGCCTACTTCAAAGAGTGTGGGCTGAGCCGGCAACAAGAATGAAAAACTTACGGAGACAGCAAAAAGTAGTGGCAACAGTGGCATCGGTACAACACAGGCCCAGGGTGACAGTTGACAGTGACAGCTGAGAGGCCGAAGGCCCAGCTCCTGGATGACTGTAGAGGGAATGGAACATGGCAAGTGTCGGGGCAGGAAAAAGAAGTGGAGGAAGAGAGGGTGAAAAACTGAAGGTTCAAGTAGATCCAGGACTGTAAGGAGCCAGAGAAAAGAAAGTGCAGACACTGGTCCCTGGAAACTTCCAGCAAGCCATGGAGTCTTTAGAACCCCAGACTGACAGCTGTTAACCACTCGTTGCTGCTATCACCTGTTCAGTGCCATCACTCAGGCTGCCAAACACTAAGGGACCAGAGACCAGCAGGAGGTAAATCCGAAGAACTTGCCCACAACTGATTTTATAATTACCTGGATCTTTAAAGAATGAGTTGTCATCCATCAAGGATTAATAGATCGAATAGCCTTTGGACAAGCTTCATAATCTCAAGAAAGTCAGGAATGCTTAGGCACACCTGTAATCCTAGCGCTCACGACTCTTAGGCAGGAAGCTCCCAAGTTTGAGACCAGCCTGGACTGTAAACCAGAAGAATATATTCTGTAGGCAGCTAATGTGCCCGTTACGGCATCTATCACAGCCTATTGCCTGTTCATTTCACAGCCTCATTTGCTTTTGATTCTTCAGCGCTCAGCACTGTAGACATTTGGTAACTATCCGTACAATGAATTAGTACCTCAAGCAATGATTATAAGAAGAATCAATGTTAACATTACAATAGGCATAGTAGGCATTCAGTAAATGTTCATATTCATCAAGTTCTTGGCAACTGAAATTCAGACAAGTTTAAACTTCCCCACCAGTCAGGGAGGAAGAGCAAACTTGGTATCTCACACCTTTTCTTTCCTTGTAATTTGTCTGAAAATTTGCCATGTCCGTTCTCTGTAGAACTGGGTCTCCAAACCTCCCTGACCACCATTCTCTCTAACCTTCCATTTTCATACTTTATCTACCTCTCACTAGCTCCATAATATTGACACCTGGTTATTTGGGTTATTCCGATGACAAACTGATGAGATAATATGTTACAGAGCTCGGCACTTGGCACAGCCTGAATGAATGAGTGCAACGTAGTGTCTCAGGTTGCTCTTCTGCAGCCTCTGAAAAATGGATCATGACTTTGTCAGGAACCATGAGTGCAGAGACATGACACTACAGTTCTTAGATATGAGAACTGCCATGTTTGTGTGGAGAGGAAATGGCTGCACATGTGTTCATAAACTCAAGGGAAGAATAAACAGAAAGTAAAGGAGTTGCCAAAAGGACAGCCCCCGGGAAATTCCACCACACATCTAAGGTTTCTATTGAAGTACTTGTCTTTGTTCTCCTCCCTCCCCTGGAAGAATACACAGAGAATGAAATGTACCCGTTTTTTCCTAAATCACATACATGCACATCAATGGAATTTCTGTACAAAAATTAATTCCGCAGATATGTCCCTTCTCTTTTGTTAATAGAATAACTTTGTTCAAAGTTAGAACAAAGCATTTTCAGTACTTGCAAAGGATTAATTTTCATCTGTTTAACGTTTTCAGAAGCATATTTATCCCAGAAATCAAGGTATATGTTAAGTTTTTTTTTAATGTGAAGTTTTTGATCCCTCTTGCACTTGTGCGTCATTAGTTCCAAATTCTACTTATACTGCAGCGAAATATTTCTGTCAAAATGTACTTGGTCATATGCTGAAGCAAGAACTCATGTTCAGCTTCAGGCCACAGTCCCATAAACAGTTAGGTGGACTATCACGTGATATGATGCTGAGGTACATGAAGAATCCACAACAACTTTCTTCTCAGAAAGCAGATTAGCACCTACCATCAATTCTGTGAACTACTGATAAAAATAATAGAACTGAAATTCAGAAATAGTTTAGAAATTGTCGACTTAGACCCACTCATTTTATGCATGTGGAAACTAAAATTCTTCGTTCACATAACTCCTGACATTCATAACTCATCAGTTTGCAGAAGTAAATATGGTAGACCACCCATTATGGTCTTTGTCTTTTGGTGTTCAGGTCCTTGATTCCTCTTCCCACAGACTAGACATAGTGCTTCATATTTAACTATTTATTAAAATTTCAAAAATGATGAATGTCAATACTGAAACAGGACTAAAACTGTGGCTTCTGATTCATTTCTTGTTTGCTCGCTCTTACCTCTCACTTGACAGTGATGGAAGCCAGCTATCATTTTATACATTCCTTCGAGAGATATCCCGTGCACAGGAACCAAGAAGGCACCGCAGCACCCAGGGGAAGCTATAGACCTCAATTCAATAGCTTTCAAGGGATTGAACTTTGCTGACACCGTAAGAGTGACCGTGGAAGCAGATCTTCACGTCTTCCATAAGGCCACAGTCTCAGTCTATGATTAGATTAGAACTTTGTGAAGCCCATGACCCAAGAGCTCAAGTTCCGCTATGCAGGGGCTCTTGATCTGCAGAACTGTGAGATCATTAATATGTTAAACAGCTAAATTTTAGTGTGTTTTATTAAATCACCATAAGCAACCAATGCATTGGGATTGGGTCCTGAATGTTTTCTGTGTTGTTACTGAAACTCACTGAAGCTCTTTTAAATACTATCCTCTTAGTACTACCATACTCATTGCTTCCGTTTTTCTCATCTTCTCATTTGCTTCAAAACATTCACTTTGTGAGAAACATCCATGATCTTTATACTTAAAGGTTCTTTTCTCTTTTTCTTTCTTTCTTTCTTTCTTTCTTTCTTTCTTTCTTTCTTTCTTTCTTTCTTTCTTTCTTTCTTTCTTTCTTTCTTTCTTCTCTTTCTCTCTCTCTCTTTCTCTCTTTTCTTCTCTTTTTCTCCCACCCTCCCTCCCTCCCTTTCTCCCTCCCTCCCTCTTTCCTTCCCTCCCTCCCTTCCTCCTTCTCTCCCTTCCTGCTTTCCTCCTTCCCTCCCTCCCTCCTTTCCCTCCCTCCCTCCTTCCCTCCCTTCCTTCCTTCTTTCCTTCCTTCCATTGGTAAAGTTCAGAATAAACTCTGTTCCCTCAGTGATAGACAACTTAAGTAGAGCAGGCATGATAAAATATGCACCCAGGGGCTACTTTATTGGGTACATATCAGATATATCTATTCTTAGAGCTCCATAAAGACTCAAATAAACCGAAAAACAAGAGATTGAAAAGGCCTCCCAGTTGGCCCCTGGAGTGCATCCCTCCCTTCCCATTTCCCCTCCTGTCTTAACACAGACCTCACATTCAGTCTGCTGGCTTGGAGCTTTGAGGTAGGATTTCAGGATTCCCATTTATTGATTTGTTATCTAACCTTGGGTGAGTCAATTAGCCTGGCTGCAACTCCTTCGTCTTTCCTGTAAGTTAAAAATCAAATATCTTGGGAGAAAATTTATTCTTATGTACGTTATTTGTAATGTTATGAGAGTGTCCACAAAAAACATAAAATAGTTTCATCAGACACTATCCCTGTCAATTTATTATTTCATATGTATAGAAAATGGGATATTCAGGACATTTTATGATTATAGTGTGGTGGCATTCAATTATAAGGTTAGTAAATAAACCTAGAGAATATTTAGAAAAGATAACAAATTTCTCTTTCCCATGTAGTCCACATGCTACATGCCATTTTAGTACACAGGTATGAGACTAAAACTTAGTAAACTATACCAACTAAGAAGTAAATGCCAGATCATAATGGCCAGGGGTAATACAGGAAAAAATGAGAACATGCTATTTAATACGAAGGTTTTGTTTTTAAATACTGATTGGCCAAGCAGTCCCAAAGTTCACCATTCCACACATTCATTAAACTTTTGAAAAGCAAAACTTGTATTGTTACTCAGAAAAGTCAGAATAGATTTTAATTAGGTGATGAAAACTTTAGCAATTCATAAAAAGCCCCAAGAGATAATGTAAACAATACGTCGAACTTGAATTTATTTGATCACAACACTGTTCTGTTTTCCCTTGCTCTGCCTATTTAAAACTTCCTCTGAAATCAGCCTTCCTTGGCTCTTACTGGCATGACCCTGATCTGTCTATGGAACCAGACCATCCCACAGCCACTGTAAGCTGAAAGCCATGGTTCCAATCAGGGGAAGGATCTGTGCCCCTGTGCAAAGTAGAGCTTCAGGTTAAATAGAGTGAAGCTGTCCTTGAAAGACTCAGGAATGGGACCACCAAGAGAGACACCAAGACCTTTCCCGCTGCAATAGCATGAGGCTTTATTGAACGACGTGCTGGGCAGCTCCAGCAACCTCTCACGCAGGAGAGACTGAAGTGGCCCCAGCAGCTCGAGCAAAGGGTTTTTAAGGGGTCTTGGGGTGGGGGTGGGAGGCGCTTAGCTGAGGAATTTTCCGTAACCTTTACAGTCATTGGTCGGCAAGAGCTCGGGTGGAGTTGGCTCTTAGTGATCGTTCCAGTCCACCTGCTTAACCGGGCTGTTCATTCTGGGTGACAATTATTGATGGAATTCCCCTTTGTGCAAACTTGCTTTTCCAGAACTGAAGGGCTTGAGGTCCTAAGGGGTGGGTAAATATCTGCAAAAAGCTCAAGGCTGTACTTAGTTTTAAGCAATGGCTAGCAATGGATATGTTTGGATGGCTATAAACAATGGATGCCTGGATGACTATAAGCAAAGGCTCTACTGTGGGCCGGAACCGGCCTGCTTTGTGAATTTTAGGGTGAGGGTCTCAGGGTCGCACAGTCCTCTTCTGGCTGTGGCTGTTGTGGCTCACCCGTGGGGAGGAGACTGGTCTGCTGCCTTTCTTCTTCCTCTGCACTCACTAACATTCTTTCAATTCCAACCAGAAGCAAACAAAAGGGGACAAATACGAGCCAAGAGACCTCTGGTCTGGTGGGACCCGTAGATGCCACCTTGTGTCCTCAAGGGTGACTTCCTCTCCAGGTCTTTCAGTTCCCTTGGCATCCCGGGCACCAGGCTCTGGTTCCCTAGACAGATCAGGGTAGAGCACAAAAACAAAGTGACACAAAGTGATACTGATGTTGCCAATGGCTGGGTGTCACTCGGCTAGAGACTCTCACAGCTCTTGCTTTTGAGTCTGCACACCGGAAATCCCCCCATGCTGCACAGGATCCCCCTCAAAAATGACAGGGTAATTACAGCTCCACAGAAGAAATAGGTCTTCTCTAACATGATAGGTTTACAGTAATTTGCTGCATATTCCAAAACAGGTAACAGAAGGATTTAGGATGTTCTCAGAATGAAGAAATGTTAAATGGGGGCTGGAAGAGATGGCTCAGAAATTAAGACTGCTTCACAAGCAGAAGGGCCTGAGTTCCTAGATCCCTCATAAAAATGCCAGGCAGAAATGGCAGCGGCTCTGGAAGTGCAGCCTGGAAATCCCAGAGCAAGCAAAGGGAGATAGAATCAATACAGGATGATGCCTGAAGTCATCCTTGGTCCTCCACAGGGATACGCAGAATCCTCCGACACACACACACACACACACACACACACACACACACACACACACAAACTAATAATAATAATAATAATAATAAAGAAATGTTAAATGGTTCCGTTGATAGATATGCTAAAAATCCTAATTTGATCATTATACATTGTATGCATACATGGAAATACCATATCTCACTAATGTGTATGATACAGCATTTAAAACAATATTAAAATGGTTCAGATTGAGCCTCCCATCCTGTCCCTGATATCCTCTCATACTTAACTTGCTATTTGAAGATTGTGCAGTGCACTCTCAAAGACCCCTTGGTAGTCAACAATCTTCAAGGGAGCCAGGCTCCACTGAGTCCCACAACTGCAAGGAATACACCCTCTATTCACCAAGTGACCCCTGAAGTCCCCTCATTAAACTTTATTTGTAGAAGCAAAGATTATCACCCTCCACTTTGTCAAAGCCCCACCGCAAGGTTCTCTCTGACCACGTTCTCTGTATAAGAGCTTTCCTCAGCAACTGAAATTTTTTTCTCCCCACAATATAGCCAGGACCCCTAGTTGGGAAGCCTTTCTTAGGCCAATTCTTTAGCACATGTTCAATATCAAAATCAACTATAAATCATTTTTAATATGCCTGACAGAATGGCCTACACTATGATGAAAAAGTTGAATGACAAATTGATCCATGATTCTATAAAACTCAAATGTTTTCACACACCCTGAGACTCTAAACATTGCTCTGTTGAGAAAGAGCACACTGAAAATGATATAAGGTCTGTCCACACTTTTCTGAACCCATTACAAGATAAAGATAAAAATGCCCCCCTTTCTGACACTTTTAGACACCAAGGTGCAGCCTAGGTCAGAGTCTTACAACTAAGATATAAATTCCAAAAGAACATCGTTTTTGGGGCATTGACACAAGCTTAAAAGAACGCTGCTGAGCACACCAATGGGAAAAGAAAGAATGTATCTGGAGACTTGGCATGATGTGGCCAGCAAGGAATGTTTCACATGCGTTAGGCATTTGCATCCTCACGACCCAGGACTACTTCATTGCAATATCATTATGTTATCTTAATCACCAATTGGCTCTTGAATGTTTCAATTATCCGCTGTGGTATGATAAAACTGCCCTGAAGGTCAGCAATTCAAGTCCATAATAATGTATGTAATCATAATTCAGCAAATCTAGGTAAGATTAAGCTAAATCATTCTTCTGATTTTACTTGAGGTCAATCATTTTGCCTTAGTCTTAGACCAGCCAAGACACCTATGCAAAAGCAAGAGCAAGCGTTTTATTTAATCCAGCATCCTGGGATCCACCATTGAGCAGAGAAAAATGGCGACCACGAGTGCAACTGAGAGGCTTTATTAGAGAGAGGGAGACAGAAAGACAGAGAGACAGAGAGACAGAGAGAGAGAGTGGCACCAGGGCTTACACACACAGGCAGGGTGTTGTGTGTGTAGCCCCGAATTACATCTCCACACAGCTTTTATACACAAGGGACAAAGGAGGTTGCGTGCCCCACCAAAGCAGTTTAGCTGACACAGTGTTTTACAGTCTTTTCGGCCCTCCAGCTAAACAGCATTCCAGACTTCTTGCAGGCCCTCTGGCCAAATGATATTCTGTTAGGGTCTGGGTAGTGTGTTCTTATCTTCACTGCCCTTAGGACTGATTGATTGGTGTTAATCCAGGGACTTGAGTCAATTTCTGTAAAGTCGCCCTGGTTTCCAGGAACCTGAAACTTAGGCCTAGCATGGAATCTGAGACCTGTCATGGCGTTAGCCTAGCTTGGTCCCTTCAGTCTTCTAGGATCATTTACTATGTCTGGAAGTCCAAGATGTCTTCATTCACATGTCAGTTACCTCAGTCAAGTTGGCCAATACACTGGAAAAGCGTTGGCTGCTTCTCTGTGTTTGCAGGCTCTCTCAAGCATGGTACTGAACTCTCCTCAAAGTTTGCCCAGAAGGATGTGGCCCCAAGCTTTTGGACCTCTGAAGATAGACATATCCTTACAGTTACCAGGTTCCACTAGCTACAGCACGTCACAAATGTAGCACAGATTTCAAAGAGGTAGAAACAGACTTCATCTCCAGCTAAGAAGACTTGTAAGGAATTTGGGGTTCTTTAATTTACTGCAAGATGTTTTGGCTTGATTTTGTGCTGGTTTGTGCGTGTGTGGAGTGTGTGTGTGTGTGTGTGTGTGTGTGTGTGTGTGTGTGTGTGTGTGCCGTTTTGAGACCAAGACTTGTAATATAACCCAGGCTGGTCTAGAACTCTCTTTGAGTGTGAGGTCAAGGTTGGCAATACCTCAGCCTCCCATATAGTGGACTAACATTTGGGCACTGCCAAAGTAGACTCTAAGAGAGAACATGAGCTAGTCTTGCGAGACAGTGACATAGAACATACTCAGAGGCAAGAAACAATTGCAGTGCTTAGAAAAATAAGAGTCGTTTATCTTAAACAAAGAAGATAATATGTGGAAGAAATAAATTAATGGTAAAGTTAGAGATAAGAGTAGGACTTTTATGCCATCATAAGGAAATTATATTTTACTCATTAAAGGAAAGGAGACACAAAAGAAGATGTCTTACCTACTAACAACTCATCAGGGTTATAGCTGCTTTTGGTCTAAGAATCATCAGCAATATTGTTTCCTTGCGAAGATCACCAGAGAGAAAATACATTAAATATTCTTAATGATGGTAATATTTAGCTACTGTTACTGTTGTGTGAGTTTTCCAAGTGGCAGTTGCTAGGCTTACTAATGTCCCACATAGAACCAGAATCAGTACATCTGAGAGATACTGGTGGTTAAAGATAGAGGTGTGAAGGAAAGCAAATTTCTTCAATAATACGGCCACTGGTATATCATTGATGATCCAGCAAGTGCACAGGGACATACTAGTGCAGGTAACCCTCATGAAACTCAGTGGGACACACACACACACACACACACACACACACACACACACACACACACAAAAGTAGGAAGGAGATGGGTTAGGAACAACAATGATTTCAGTGGAAGGAGGAGGGTGGAGTTGGCAAATATGAGGTGAAAATGACTTACATTCATTGTAAGCATGCATAAAACTATCAAACTACTGACTGTAGTACTGGGTAAATGTAGTTCTGCAGCTTACTTAACCTTCTGAGTCCATTTCCTATGTCAAAAAAAAAAAATTAAAGAAAATTGAAAGAAGCAGGCAAAATAAAGAGGAGAAGAAAATGTAACATGTCTTAGTGTTAAAAACATAAAATCCAAATTCCTTACTTCTGACCAATAACTCAGCAGCAAAGAAAAACAGGCCAGGAAGGTAGACACGATGACATCAGGAGAGCAATTGCTAAAACAAAGCTTCAATTTACATTAGTAGAGTAAAACACTTCCATTGGCATTTCCTGGGCACAGTAGTAGATGCCAGCTACATGGCGGTTAGTGAAACAGATTTCCTTCTGCTCATTATTCCTCTGCAGTATTGTAGTTGTTGGAAACTCCCCTTGCTATTGCCAAACTTGAAATACTTTCCAATAAAGGACGTGATGAGGAATGGGGTGTCTCTCCTGGAGAATTTCAGACTGTATCAAAACCTTTTCCTTTCGCTGTGTTGTGAGGGTCCTCACATTGCCCCTTCATATGAGTCTATCTTTAGAATGAAAGGCAGCAACCTGATTGAATAGAGATAGAAGAAGTGAGAAAGCTGGATTGATAAAAACAGGCATGGAATGACCTAGGGGGCCTCAACTCTATCCTCTGAAAATACAGTTCTCTTTGGATATTGCTGTGGATTTACATGTGAAGTTTGCAATAACATGAGGAGTAAGGTCAAAATTGCTGATTCACCACCTCAGCACATATTCCTCAATGAAAAACCTACTATTAAGTGTCCCACTTTCAGAAATCTATACTTCATCCAGCTGCACAGAAGATTTAGAATCTAGCTCCAGTTTATTCTCTGTGTGGAACATAGTCACTGCTTTAACTCATTGTCAGGTCCTATTTGCCCAATGTTAAACTACAGAATAATTGTTAATTAGACTCTTCCACTCTTAACTATGAAAACTGCAAGATCCCAAAGTTTTGTCCTGTTTTGAAGACTTTCGGATGCAGATGTTAGGAATGTACACTTAATTTGTTGAGAATATGCAAGTGTCAGTGGGAAAATGGAATGGATTGAAGAATGAAGGAAACCGGAAAGGATTATTTCCCTGGCCTTTGATATGTATCTAAGCGACTAGGGCATTCAGAATACTTCAAAATTCTTACCTCAAGGCTTCTCATCCAGCCCATTTAGCCAACTCTGGACACCGCATTAGATGTGATTACTTCCCTACCATGCACTGAATAGTTAAAATCCTTCATTCTGAAAACTTGGGAAAAACAATGAACGTTTAATCCTTTTGTCATGATCAGTTAAAATAAGACTACCTAAATAAGACCTTTTACAAGATATTCATTTCAACTCCCAAGCTCTTTAATCTGGCTAATTTAGTACGAGACTCCATGCTGGATGCCAAACTTGTAATTTGGAAGTAAGATGGGCTTCAAGTCTCCCTCCTCCCCTGTTTTCTTATTACAGCCAAGAGCAGCCTGCTGTTTTAAGATCCTGTGGATTATAAACATTTATGTGCAATCCTGTTTTAAAATTATTGTTTTCTAGACTTTAAGAGGCTAGACCTATTAAAAAGTTTAAAATTTCCTAAGTTCGTATTTTAGGAGGAAGAGCAAAAATGGTTTCTACTACTCAACCTTTTGTGTGCACAAATACAAGGGTTCTGTTTTCAGAAGAACCCTTTTCTAAATTTATTTGCAGCTACTTTTGTTTTCCTTGAGGGACCTTTGAAAGACTATACTGCTACTTTTCATGTTTTTTATTTGCCCTCTGGAACAATAAAAGCTCAAAGGTTCATAAATATGCATTCTGTAAATGCATTATGCTGACAAAGTGTTGCTCAGATAGTGGTTTTTGCCTTTGGGGAAGGAGTAAGTTTACAGTGTGCTTAAACAACACTGTGAGGTGGAAAGAGAAAAAAGAAGAACCAAGAGCGCAGAGAAAGAAGAGAGAAAATGAGATAAGTTGGGGGGGGGGGAGAAACAGGGAAAATTTAAGAGCTACTTCTACAAATGAGGGAGGAAGGAAACAAAGTGAAGGAAATTAGAGACAAAGGAGTGACCATATTTTATGTTTGTAACGCCAAGAAAGAGACAGAAGTGTCTTTCTACTAAAGGTTTTTTTTTTTCCCTTTAAAATGGATTCAACTGAGCAACATGCACTGTTGTCTTCTAATTATGTATGTCATGCTTTCAGTTGAATAAAAGTTGGCTGAATTAAGCTCAAATTAGATGAACCACAGTTCTGATCATTATCAATACACAAAGAATAGGAAAGGGACACATCTCAGAGACCAAATGAAAGCCCTTCCATTAAGTCTCCAGTGAGCTGTGCTAATGAACACAAACAGACAAAGGCAAACAAAGTTGTGGTTTGGAGTAAGTTTGTTAGGTACAGAAGAGATCACTGTTTAACTCTATGTTAGCAGCTTCCTCTCTCATGAGAAGTTCCCTGTGGAAACTCTGCCCATTTTAAAAATAAATATTAGTTTTATGCCAAAGATGACAAAAATTTTTAAAGTAAAAATTAATTTGTCATTCATTGAAAAGTATCCAAAAATAATAAAATGATCGAAGAAGACAAAACATCTAGGGTACTCCAATCTGTTGGGGGTCTCTGATCCACCAGATTATAATTGTAGTAATTATTGCCAATGATGTCTCTGCTTATGGAAAATGTTGAAAACTAATAAAATCCTCTATAAAGTACTTTTAATGAATTCTTTCTATGAAAATGTTCACCCTTCATGCTAAATCTAAGATTTATACAATTCACATCTTCATGCACTTCTTATTAAGCATTAACTGAGTCACAGACACCGCCCACTCTCCTCCCTACCCATGTCCATCAAGATTTCCAGGTTCTGCAGATCTGATAATGAGGTTCTGACCCTCACAAAAGTTGTCTCATTCATACTTTTGTTTCATTTATCCTATGGAAATGCGAGTTTGATGTCACAGAGAATAAGGTGTTCTCAGAGGAATTTCTAACTGCAGAGGGCTGACAGCGATACACAACAGCATACGACGAATATTCTCTGAAAGACATGTAACAAATGTAGCCTCCTTCCTGTTTGAATTAAACCTGGAAAGCTCATCAAGCAAAGAAATGGACAGGATCCAACGAAGGCACCACATCAAACGTGTTCAGGGAGCAAGGAGTACTCTAAGTCATTCCATGGTAGATACAAAGGAATGAGATCAAGAATATCAAAGTGGGTCATGAAGAGAGCAAGCCAACTGCAGAAAGCCCTGCCGACCGCAGTGTTAGTCACCAATCTATCTCTGTAGCCAAACAATAACATAAAAAAATTGAAGGAGCAAATTTCTATTGGGCCCAGAGAGTCCCAGATGTCTTGGGTGGCTCTGTTATTTCTCAGTCAGCAGAACTGTTCACCTCACAATGAAGAAGGAAGACAAGGCAGGAAGGGACCAGGGCAAGGCACAGATCACCCTCAAGACATGCCATAGTCAGCAACTTCCTCTAGCAAGACCCCAACTCTAAAGTGTCCAGCACTGTCTTAAATAACAGAGCCCACTGGCAACCAGGCTTCCAACGTGGAAGCCTATGAGGGAATTTCAAACTCAAATCAGAACACACAGTGAGACTTTCAGGAGACTATCTTTCAATTTTTCAGTAAAGCTGTATTTAAAAAAATACTTAATACTTCTTATGTGACACATTTGCCTTTTCATTTTGCAATGCACTGTTTATTAGCTTGTTCAATTTTATTCTAATTCATGTTCGAGATCTGTTATGATCTATCAAATTAATTGTGATCTCAATTAGAAAGAAAATTCTCCCTGTATAATGGAAAAGTGGAAGTACTGGAGGCAGGAGACAGGGTTGGGCAGTGGTTGAAGAAGTTGAGACAAAAGATCTCGAGTTAAAATAGCAATAGAAGCACAGGCTGTCAGGTTCTCTAGAGAGTTCATCCTGAGTGCAGTGACTTGCTACATTGCCACCATAAGGATCACTTACAATTTCTCAGAAAGCCTTTAAGAAAGGGATCTTTGTTCACAAATAAGTGGATGGAGCCAGAAAAAATTAACCTTAGTGAGGTAACTCAGTCCCAGAAAAACAAATACTGCACTTTCTGTCTCATATGCAAATATTGACATTAAATGTCCAGATCGGTACAATGAGCAAGACCCCAACTCTAAAGTTCTTCTTCTTCATGTATGTTATCGTTGCATTTTGGTGTCAACTTGACAGTCACAGACTCTTTGGGGCACAGCTTGTGGAGAGTTAACGGTTGGAATGGCCCCTGAACAAGTCTGCAGTTACTTGATTGATTGCTTTGGAAAACCCAGCCCATAGTGGGTGGTAATTTCCAGTGGTGGACCAGATAAGAGGAGGTGCAAGGAGGAGGGACTTGCTCTTCCCTTACCCTGTGTCAACTTGCTATGGAGTCCACTCTGTGAACTTCATTCACTTTTAGAGCACTGTGGCCTTCTTTGTTGCTGCTGCTGCCGCCTCTGTCCTTGACTGACTAAAAAGCTTCATCTTTTCCACCACGTTGTTGTTCTCACTGCCTTTGGAGCCTGGTCTCTAAGCCTTGCTGGTGTTGACTGTTCATCGCTAAAGTCAGAGCCCAGTTGCTTTTCACCTAAGTCGGAACCCAGCATCTTTGATCCTCCAGAGAAGTAAAGGCTTGAGACATTCTTGGGATCTTTTGGCTTTGTGGAACATTTGGATCAAGAGTGAGGCGGCTGCAGGCGGCTACTCTGAAGGACTCCTATTTTTTTTTATTATGAGTTATTTTAATAAACTTATTTATATATATTACATTCTATAGATTGTTTCTTCAGAGAACCCTGACTAATATAATATATATTCTTCTTTTATATACAAGTGTGAAGTTAAAATAGCAGTTCCTTGCAACTTCTTAAATTTTGACAATATGCATTGAGTATCTCTACAATGAATATGTATGATGCTGCTTTATAGCATTTTTTAAAGAATACATGCTAAAATATGCATCAAAGCTATTTAACCTTTCTTATATGGATGAAATTATAATAAGAAATTAAAAATAAATGTTGAAAAAACAGTTCAGCAAGAGGGATAATTTCAGAATGCATCTTCCCATGGTCCCCCAAAGTGCCTTTTCTAGGGACTTGCATGTGAATGATGTGGGCCCTGATGACACAGCAAACCTGGGTGTGCAGGGACTGGCGTGAGAAGCACGTACACACATGAAGTACGGCCCCTGGAGACAGGAACTTACCTTAGCGTCTTTCCTATAGACCCCCACCTCTCTTGTGCTCCCGCTAAAGCAAGAATTCTGATATGCGAACATTTGCACAATGTCAGAGGGTCAAGCCTGACCAGCTGGAGGAGGGGAAACTCCTCTGGAGGTTTATGATTTTATTCTATTGCCTTTTAAGCAAATGATCAATTATGTTAAAATAATATGAATAGGAAAACACTGTGATCTGTACTTGGTCCATTTTTTCCTCTTTGTTTCCCGGGCTGGAGTGTTCATTCACAGATGATTTGAACTCTTACTTTTTCATTGTCTTGTACATTTCCATATTCTTACAAGGCTTTGAAGAATTGAAGCCAGAGGTGTTTTTCAATTTCTGTTTATAAAGCTTTTCTCAAATTCAATTTCAGATTCAAGCATCTAGGTGAGTCCCACTTTTGGAAGGCGAAAAGAATGGAAATGAAAGAAATACAGTGTGACTACTCAGAGCGCCGCTCCACCAGTCCATGTGGACTCTAAGAAACTTGGCTGTAACACTGAAATTCAGTGCTATATTCCAAGTGCATAGCAGGTATAGAAACTTCCAACTATGTGAAAGTCTAGGTCCATAAACACAGTGAAAAGAATTCTCTACTCTCTTATCTTTTCAAAATGTGCATTTAGATGCAGCACAGAGCCTCCTTGTAAGCACAGTCCCCAACTTCAAGATGTAAGTCTCTTACTCAAATGCTTCTGTTTCTTGTAGTCTTTAGTATACTTGTTTCATCTTCTATTTCCATTCCCTAATGATATCCTTAACATGGGAGTCTTTTATTGAAATGTGCTCCTTTCTCTTCTCCTTTGATTCCACCTCCTCTCTCTCCTCTCTCTCTCTCTCTCTCTCTGTGTGTGTGTGTGTGTGTGTGTGTGTGTGTGTGTGTGTGTGTGTGTGTGTGTGTTTTGAAGAGGGCCATTCTATTTTGAAACAATTTCATCACACCTTCGTCTTTGATGAGCTCACCTCTACCATCCTCTGAGAGTCCAACAAAGTTCTTTCCCACTGTGGCTGAAAACGGGCCCCTGAGCATGTCTTATCTTATTCGTTTATTTATTCATTGGGCTATGCATTTAGAAGTTGATTTCAAACATTTTTTCTTGATGCTGAAGCAGCCCTGAAGATGGACATTAAATAAAAATCGTCATTCAATTTGGGAAAGAGACAAATAAACAAGAAACAGTCATCCAGAATTCCTCAGTGAATGACCTCAGTGAATGAGGACGCCTTGAGCATTTTTCAGACCACTGAGAATTCATGATCATAGCAAGGGGCTGAGCTACTGCTAGTTCCCAGAATGAGTGCTGTATGAAAGACCAAAGAACGTGGCACACAAAACAGCTTCAAGAAGACAGTTCCAAGCCTTTTTCTGACTTTTGCTTGCTGTTGCTGCAGTTGTTTGTTTGTTTGTTTGCTTGTTTGTTTGTTTGCTCGTTTGCTTGTTTGTTTGTTTGTTTGTAGCCCAGGCTGACCTGGAACTCATTATTTAGGCAACCATAATTTTGAACACCTGATGCTCCTGTTTCTGCCTCTCAAGCACGAGGATCAAATGCCTGATGGTCCTAGGTCTTTGAAAAGTAATTTTCCCTGGATATACTAGGTAAAAACTTCACATAATTCATTGCTCACACATATGAGAACTTTCAGAAAAAATCCAAGCATATCAACAACCACAAAACACACCATGTTTATGGTTATGTTTATTTTTATACATTCATTTGCTGATTAATGAAGTGGCGGACTATTCTGTCCTTCTGGGTCTTTCACCTTTGCTTTACCTTCATAATTACTCAACTCTACTGTGGAAGTATTGGTTCACTTCCCTGACAGATTTCTTCTAGGATTCAGATAAGGCAGGTGTAACAGTTTCTGCCTAGAGTTCCTCTTGTTTTATCAGGAAATAATTCCTTTCAAAATGTGTCAACTCACACAGCCATGTGAGATACAGCTGGTTCAAAAGAAAAACACGAAATTGCAAAATAATTTCAGAATGGCTTGACCTTAAGTATTTAACAGAATGTATATTAAGTGTTGGTATGTGACAACTGTTGCCCTTCATCACACTTCATCACACTTCCCTGAGATGGCATGTCTCCTTGCGCCAGTTCAGAAACTCCACTCTTGTCTTGACTGTAGTGTGTGAGTTCCTAGCTATGAGGCAGGTTTTGAGATGGGGCCATGATCTGCAGGGGCCCTGACTGTAATCCTGACTTTAGATCTTAGGCGAGAGAAGACGATAGAGATTGCTGACAGATCAAAGGGATATGACAAAGGATGCAGAGATTAGAGCAGCAGGACCAGGGAATGGCAGTGGTTCCCAGGTGCCTGGGAAAATGGCTTCCCTCCCTGTTGGAGCCCCTTGACACCTTGGTTGTTAGAGATGTTAACCTATTTAATGCTCACTGGAGTACTTGGAAATGAGTATCAGTCACATAGACACCAGAAGAGATCAATTGACTTTTCTATTCTATAATCAGAAGGCCAGTGAACATTAGAACCACTTGAGAATAAAGGTTTACTAGCTCTAAAATCACTGTTCTAAAGCCAGGCAGATGTTGCTTCTGCCACAGCAAGCAATGAGGGTAATGATAAATTATGATGAGTTTTCCCACTAGCATGTGTTGTCTTTGGTGGCTCTGAGGCGTCTTTACCTAGTGGAGGATGTTACATAAGCTTTCAATAAGAAAGCATCTTGGACTGGAGAATGGCTCAGGGATTAGGCCTTTGCCTCGAAAACAGAAGGACCTGAGTTAGGTTAACATCTCTAACACAGCAGAGACATGTGACCACTGAACACTTGTCATGTGCTGGTTCGCATTGAGATGAGCTTTAAGCATAAAATGCATATGAAACTTGTGGCACATACAGTTGCTTTAAAAGAAAAAATGGCCTTTTTGCCCTGGATCCAGACCAGGGCAAACTCCCTACTCCTCAGGAAGTGACCTCCAATATCAATCAGGATGGAGCCAAGGGCAGTGCAGGAACAGCAAAACTGAAAACAACAACAAACCATAATTCAGAACATCAGAGACCCTGCATTAATCACCTGGAATCAGACCAGCCAAATCTCTCCCCATCCTAAAGCTCAGGGAAATTTGCAGAAGAGAAGGTGGTAAGATTGTAAGAGCCTGGAGATGGGGAGGAACAATGATATGCAAGATACTCCACACAAGTTAGGGCCACAGTAGCCATAATCAGACTTTGCATGACCTGTGCAATGACTGACATGTCAACAACCCCCCAAAGTCTAGCATGGATCACAGGCAGTAGGATCCTTAGAGGCAAGGGATTAACAGTCATAATAGTGTTCCCATACTAAAGGGGAGCCCAAGAAAGGGCTCTGGGCAATGCCACTGAGTCCTTACACCTCATTAGAGTGGAGGACTCAGAGGGAAGTTTGACATTCACACAAAAGGATGCTCCAGGGAATGGGAGGGGGAAAAGAGGGAGGAACACTGGGAGAAAGAGAAGGAGGGGGGAGGGGAGGTGAAAGGAAGGGGAAAAGGGGGGGAGGATGCAAGGGGTGACTGGGGAAGGGACAGGGTACCTATTAAGCTTGTATGATTGGGAAAGAATAAATAAATATAATAAAAAACACAAATTTCTCATTGTTTTTAGTAGCTTTTAAAATAACACATAGGTCAAAATGTTACAATAGCTTACTTTACCCTTTTTTGCCTTTCCTTTTTAACAGGGCTGTAGAAAACTTCAATCAGCACCCCGTGACATGGTTTCAACACTAATACAGTGAGACTCCTTCTGAGCCAGCGGAGATGAGCATGCTCAGTGAAGCCAGCGCTTTGCTTCACACAGTACTCCTTATCCTGAGCATTACAACTAGTTAAATAGCAAACTGACAGACAATACAGTTCTGTTGTTTCTAGAAAAGACTTCCACAAAGCTAGTTGCTAAAATAAATGGTCATTAAATTAGGCAAAGATGTGACAAATAGAAAAATAAGACCAATTGTTGAATCTGAAAGATCATTCTATTGAGTTTCTTTTGAGAAAATCTTTGCTATTTCAACTTTGCATGCATAAAAAAATGAAATCTAGATGGTTACAATGTCACTGTGACCCTGACCTAAACTTGCAATTTCATGCAGCAGTAGAGCCTGTCCACAGAGTTGGCCTGGCATCACTGGTTGCATGTGGAATGTTTGAGCTTTTAGACACCTCAGGACATCCTAACACTGAGTCATCAAAAGTCATTGCTGTGGTTCTGTATTTCTTTTTTGTTCTCCATCCTTTTACTTATTTTTAATGTAGCATACATGAACACAGTGATTTCATAATATTTTCAATGTTCGCCCTTTAGTCCCAAGTCCCATTCCCCCTCCTTTTTCCCTTACTGTCCTTTATCTCACCTGACAGACTCCATCCTATTTTCAAATCTTTTCGTTTGTGGGGCCCACTGGAGTTCATCTAATTTTGTCTAATTTGTCTGACATGCTTTATGCTTCAGTAAGTATCATAGATCATGGGCATAATATTGAGAAATGCATCCTTCTTTTCATCCCATCTGCTTAGTCCTTATCAGTCTCTCTGAGATGTGTAGATCTTGAGAGCTTTTCTACTTTCATGGGGAGATGTTGAGACAGATCCCTTCTTGCATAAGTATACATATCTGCTATGAAATCTTGCCTCTCACAACTCTGTCTTATCCAGGAGAAAATGTCTGGCCCGCCACTGTCTCACTTCAGGCTCTTACAATCTTATCGCCCCTGTTAGGCTTAGGGACAAGTATGTATTTTGGTGAGATGTGCTGTGGTTCTCTATTTCAATTATTGTTTCTTTCATCGACAACTCTTTCCAGTCATGCTGGAATAAAGTGATTTTCTTATATTGCTAGTAGCTGAGAAAAAGAGAGCCAAATAGCTGAAGACATTTGTTCAAAGATGCCATCCCAAGCAAACAGCGCCTGACAACAGCTTTGTAATTCCAAAGCCTGTTGCTGCCGTTCAGCACTGTGCCTTGGTTTATGCAAGTAGCCTGGGTCAAGATTCATGCTCACACGAAAATTGCCATTTCGTTCTTATCCCTCTGAAGCTTCATTGATCTCTCTAAGATTAATTCTTGGGATCCAAATGAACCAAAGAGCAAATTTTCAAAACAGAGTTCTCATTTTACCATATAAAATTAAATTCAACAAGAAAAAAAAAAAAAGAATAACCTTTCTCCAGATGCAATGAAATTTTCCCATTTGGCCATTTCTTTCTCATTTTAAAAAAATGTACGCAGTCAATGTGAAACATAACTAAGCCCAACTATTGACCTCAGCAAGTCGATATGGATGTTCAATATTAGTCAGACATAGCTCAGTTGTCAAATTTGTACTTGAGGAAAAGATTACGGTTTCAGTGCCTATTACTTATTCCAGGAACCCACTGATTCCCTGTGGTTCTCTGTGTAACCTATCTGTCATATTCAAAGCAAAGCTGTTTTCAATGCAATATTGACCTTAGAGAGCCATCCTGCAGCACAGAGAGGTTGTTCCTCCTTCCAGTATTTGTGCTTCGACTGCATATTTATCCTGATTCTTGCCAGTCACTTGGCTTTGGGAGGAGCAGATATATGCAAAACTGCAGCCACACTACGCAGAGTGGGTCTGAGCAACAATGTATACCTGTGCTCTCTACCTTACTCTTTAAATGAAAATATTGTCAGGCTTTTCATCCTAGAAAACAGTAAACAATCATAATTTTCTGCTACCAAGTTAAAAGACTGTAACTACTGAGTAATAAGAAAGCATTAGGAGGTGGAGAGCTATCTCGGTCAGTGAAGCGCTAGTCGTGCAAGCATGAGGACGAGAATTCAATCCTCAGTATCCTCAGCAAAATCTAGATTCTGTGGTTCGTGCTTATAATGCCTGAGTTGGGGAGGTAGAAGCAGGAGCATTCCCCAGCTCACTGATCAGCCACACTAACCTCGTCTGTGAGCCCCAACAGCCGAAAGAGACCTTATCTCAAGAAACGCGATGGAAGATTCTTGAGAAAGGACATCCAAGACTGATTTCTGGCTCATACACACATAAACACATGCATGTGCATATGTATTTACATGCCCTGTTCACTCCTCCCCTGTGTGCATGTGCATGTATATGTACATGTTAAGCACAGGTGTCAACTTGACAGTTGAGGGTTTGAGCTCTGGGCACATTTGTGGAGAATTAGTGGTTGAGTTAGGCCCAGAACAAGTCTGTAGGAGATTGTCTAGCTGATAAGGAGGACCAGCCTATGGTGGGTGAGATTAGGTACTGGAATGAAGTCAGAGAACTGGTTGAGAGAGTTGGCATCCTTGTATACACCTGGCCAGACATGCTGATCTGGCAAGTAAGGATTGTCCCACTCTCAGCCATTATGTAAAGATGGTGTGACCAGTTCCCTTGGTCCTGGTGTTGGTGCATGCTCTCCCATCAAGCTGGACTGAGAACTGTAACCAGGACTGTCATAAAGAAATAAACCCCTTGTTCCCTTAAGCCATTTGATGGTCATTTATCAGCAACTATGCAAGTGAACTGCAACAGTATAACAGTATACACACGCACACACACACACATACACACACACACCACAAAGTAAAAGCAACATCATCCCAGCAATTGATCCTTGGAAAGTAGGAGGATAGAATTCTTTCCCCATCCCCTACCCCCGTGAACACAGAATTCCTCCGGTGTGCCTCTGTCCTGCCTATTCACAGGCATACACGCAACAATGTCATTGAAGCAGCATCAAGAGGGCTGAGGAGATGCCTGAGAAGACCAAGTGCTTGCTGCATAAGCGGGAGAACCTGAGTTTGTAAGAAACAGGCTGGTAGAGCACGTCTATCAAATAGTACTAGGGATAGAAACAGGTAAGAGCCCAGGGGCCCACTGGCCAGACAATGTTGCCAAAATCGTGAGTTCCACGTTTGGCAACAGATTCTGTCTCAAAAACTTAAGATCCTGAAGTTAACCTCTGGCAACACAAGCACCCCACAGGTGGATATAGCCATATCTGCATGTGCACACACATGCACCACAAACACACACACACACCATCATAAAGAAAGTGCAGTTTCAAATAGTGCAACAGAAATGAGATGCTTTAGTTGCCAGAGTCCTCACAAAAAAAATTGCACAACACAATGACTAAACACAGCAAGTTTAATGGCTTCATCCTTTCCTACCAAAGCAAAAACAAAGACTCCATAACCAAGAGTTTTCATCACACTGTGCTTATATATCCATTTTTATAACATAGTTATTTTTAAAATACTAATTTATTTTACAAGTTAAGTGTTGATCATTAGAATAAAACATTTTGCAGCTGGTTGATTAAAACAAATTGCCCGCTCATGAAGTCCTTGGGACATGTTAGGTTTTATTGGACCAACGGCATGTTCTAGCAATGAGACAGACACTGGATAAATGAGACACGGCCTCTGGTCTCAGAGACCAGTGTCTCACAGAGGCAGGTACATGTAATGAGAACATAACTATGAAATCCAGAAGCAGACACAAAGAGGAAAAGTCAGCGTGAGATTTAGCACAGATGGAAGAATCAGCAAGCATAAAGAATGAGCAGCAGATGTCAGAGACCAGAATTTGAAAAGACTCCGAGGAACAAGATGGTAAGAAATAGTGATGAAGACAGGTCTGGTGACACAAGCCTACAGTCACAACACTTACAGTGTGAGGCAGGAGGACTGCCAGGAGTTTGATGGCAGTCTGGACTCCATAGTGAGCTCCATGCCACCATGGACGATAGTGTGACAGACTCTCTCTCTCTCTCTCTTTTTTTTTACCTTTAGATCTTTATTAAAAACAATTACAGGTGTAAATCATAACATTAGCCAATTGTCTTCGTACACAGTTCTGGTGCTGGTCTTCCTGATGTCGCCCAACTGTGGAGACCATCACAGATGAGAGTTCGCTGGTTTCATGGCTCTAGAAAAAACTAATGCTGTCAACATTCATTAACTGCCGGAGATTCGCATCTCCCTTTAAAAGTCTGCCATTTAACAACGGGAATTCAAGTGTTTGACTCTAGCCTGAGTGCTATCATAAACAAGACTACAGCACCACGAGGCCAGCTTCAGTATCATGCTTCCTCCTCTTCGACCACCAAGACCAGCGTTTAGATCCGATGGGAAACAGACTCTCATTTTAAAAAAGAAGATAAGAAAAGAAAAAAAAAAAGAAACCGTGTAAAGACCAACTATTGAGATCGAGGTAGAAAAAAATGAAAGGATGAAAGAAGAGTTCTGTGTATGCCATGCTATGGACTGTCAGGTTTCTACTTGCCTATTTTACTATTTTTTAATTTTATTTACTTATTTATTTGAGGGGAGGGGAGAGCAGATACAGGGTACGGCATACATGTGGAGGTCAGAGGACAACTTTTAGAAGTCAGTTCTCTCCTTCTACCATCAGGTCCCCAGGGTTAGCAAACCTTACCAACTGAGCTTTCTTTTCTGCCTATATATTTTAAAATTATCATCATCATCATTATTATTCAATTAATTTGTATAAAGATTTTCTTTGGAAATTTCATACTATATATAATTTATTCTGATTACACTCACCCCCTCTTCTTTCTTCTCTTTCCCATCCCCATCATCCCACCAGTCCCTTTCCCAGATCCATGACTTTTATGTTTGTTTTGGGACCTGTTCTCTTCAGCCAGGGCCATCTGTGTGACTGCTGGGTTGGATCTGCCCACTGGAGCGTGTTTTGGGTTACTGGTGAGTGCACAACTGTAGGTTATGACTCTCTTTCTCTCTGAACTTATCACACAGTTCAGTAGGGAAGTGTGGACCACCTTGTGGCTCAGCAACAAGCCGCAGGCCCCCTTAAGGTCCCCTTCTGTCCGTGTCTGCTGTTGACTGGCCCGTCTTTAACCAGATTCAGCATAGATATTGACAGCTGCATCATGCTTATGAGCGCAATGGCTATGCTACCCACAAGACAGCATTTAGAAAGCCACCTTGTCTTTTGAACCTTACACTCTTTCTATCTTCTCCTACCTGAGGCTCCCTGGGCTTCAGAGAGATGGTATAAATGTCTCGTTTCAAGTGGAATTCTCATCCATCCCCTATTCTCAGCTCCCTGACCTGACACTAGTCTCTGCACTCACAACCATTCCCCAAGAAGAGAGGCTTTTAGGAATAAGGCTGAGAATAACATTTGTCTGTGGATATAGATATAAATATGTAGAAGGCAGTTCAATGCTATGTCAATTTAGCTACACAGTAGTGTGCTGCTCCCCACCCCCAGGGCCTGTGACCTCAACTGCCATGTTTTTTATTTTTAAACCAGGTTTACAGTTTTTCAAAGGCTCTGACAAGCTATCAAGACTTTATTAGCCCAGGAAAAGGGGAAATATAGCACATGCGTGTGAAGAACGATATGCTCGCTAATGAGCCCTGAGCATCTTCTTGCTAATGGGACATGAATGTGGAGGTTGTGTGGGAGGGGTGGCTTGCTGAGAAACACTAGTTTTACAATTACCAAAATACAACAGACCCAACATACATTAACAAAGTATGGTTTTAACCAGTTTGAAAACTAGCTGTCTAGGAGAGAAGAAATTATCTAAAGCTAGACTTCATGTTTGTATGATCTGATTGATGGTAATGTCAGCATAAAGACAAGAAAGTTAAAAGAATTGGGTTCCCATTAGGAAAATATATGTGTTGCTGATTCCTATCGCAGTATATATGTGCTTCTAAAACTATTCACTTTATTTCTCCTGTTCATGTTCAATTCTGTAAGTACTTTATTTATGGCTTTTACAATCTACAGCTTTACAGTCTGTAGCATGACTATGGACATAGATTAAGTGTCTACTTTTTATTTAAAGAAGAGAAAGGATGAAAGAATAAGAAAGAGTAGAGTAGTAAAGGGGATGAGGAAAGAGGAGAAGGAAAGGGTGGAGGCAATAAAAGAGAGAAGGGTGGAGAAGGAAGGAACCCAGGAAGAGAGATAAAAGGGTATATAGTTCAGAAGAGAAACACATGAGTTTGGTAAATGCAATCATTAGCATAAAATACAAATTTACTTGCAAATTATAGAATCAACAGTGTGGTAAAACCACAGTTTTAACTACTCTGTGTCAGCATAGATTTGTTTTCATCAATAAATTGGTTCCTAGTTGAAGGGTGCCTCATGACATAGCTTATATCTATTTCCAGTGAAGTTCCATCAGCATCATTGATCACAGGGCAGTATCTGTTACTGAGGTTATAGGTAAGTTAGTCTATAAGCATCTTGAGACAGAATAGCAACCTAATAGCTCCTTAGTTGAATTTCTATAGAGAGTGCTGGAATATGTTCAGTATTGTTTTTCCACTGTTCTATTTCAAAAGATAAGATACAAGCATTCTAAACACTGTGCAAATGCTAAGTGATACAGAGAACCAATTCTCTGAAACAGATGTCTTTAGGATTTAGAGCAAAACACACACATACCATATAAAAGTAATAGTTGCTAGTTTGCCAATTCCATATTGAAATCTTGAGTGCATCCTTCATAATTTTCATACCAGCTTTTATAATTTTCATATCAGCTAATTGTTTTGAGTAAGAACTGAAATTAGTAGTGTATCACAGGAAGAAACTGAGAAACAAAAAATAACAGAATGTGAGTAAGTAAAAAAAAATCACATGCTTTAATATGTAGTGTCAAATATAATTTAACACTTAACACAATTTGTCTTTAACAGAGGCCTGACTTAATGTAAGATGATTGACATATCTCCCCATTTCATCTATTGTAATGTTCTTCAATTGCCTGAGCATCTCTTAATCAAAAGATAAGTTCTGCGCCACCTTTGAATATCAAAGTCGAAGGTTTCCATAGCTATTACTGAATCAAAGAACTCGTCTCTGAAGAATCTAAGGTGAAACATTGAAAAATCCTTCTGGAATACAGATTAAAAAAAAAAGTACCACGTGTGTTTCACCCAAACGTCCCGAGCAGTCCATCAAAAGACCAATAAAAACACAGACCCACACTCACTTGGTACATATATTCATTTTTTCTATTCTTTCCTTGAATTTTCTGCATGGCTGTTGGTCTACTAATCTCACTCATGCCGAGTATCGCTGGACTAAGGGAAAATGCCAGGGCTGATTAACGAGTCAGGTGAGAAAATGACCCCTGAAATGCTTTCATTTCAATAAGCCTTTTATGTTAAGGAGCCAGGCCAGGGAGGGAGAGGCATCCTCGCTGAGGAGCCGAGAGTGCATAATGCAGGAATAATGATAAGCTTGCCTGCGTTTCGGCCTGTGCTATCAGTGGCCCTAATGTCACTGGGTGAAAGTTATTTAATTACGTTTTTCTGGAAACCCAGGAGACATTAATAAAGCCTGCTGGGAATTAAGGTAATTAGCACATATTCAAAGGCTCACTTCTGTGAGACTAAATAATTATAAAACTCACATCAGAAACGACTCGACTTTTTTTTTTTCTTTTAGTACTAGAGCTGGTAAAGAGTCTATTTTTTTTTTCTAATTTCTTTTTTAAGATGGAAACCTACTCATGTGAAAACACAAGTTGTTAGTTTGCTCCTTGAATTTAACATCTGGTAGCATTTTCATCTTTTGCAAACTAGTAAAATGTTATAGTATTCTTGACAGTGGGAGTTCAGTGCCAGGAGAAATTTTATCAGTACAAAGAGACTACAAAATGGGTTTCTTACTGGGCCACAGGGTTTCTTAATCTTTATCTTACAGCATTAAAAATCCCACGCTGTGGGGAAGGTGTTATTTGCCTGTAATTTCTCTAGGAATTAATTTAGGGAGAATTTAGTCGCAAAGAATGGGGTCTGACTATTCCCAACTACTGCATTAATGCACAGGGTGAAGCATGCTCTGTTTTGGGTATCAAAACACTTCATAAGTGCTGCTGCTTCCCGGAGATAGCTTCACACACTGATTCGATCAGTTACCTCAGTCTTTTATTGAGATGCATTTATCATTCATTTTCAATGTTAACTTTTATTAGCACATGAGAATCACAAGCAAGCATAATAAATAGTCTCAGGGGGCTCTTATAGGAGAAATAGAACGCTCTGGAGCACAGCATCTCCCAATGCTGGGCACGCATCTCTCACAGAGCCGGGAGGGCTGCCGGGCAGTGTGGTTGGGATCCCAGCAGTGGGTGTAGGAGTCTGGATTTCTTTTCTGGTTCTGGTGGATGTGATTGCAGAGGCTAGCTCAAGTCCTCTAACCTCATCTTCTCATCTGTAAAAATGAGCAATTAACATGTGGTAATCAAGAGAAGTTATGAAAAGCAACTGACATATTGTTTTCCCACATGCATTGTGTCTCAGCAAGCTGTCGATTGCCCAGTAGGAATCACTGTATGAAGCTTCAAGTAATGAGTTATTTTAAAATATCAGGCTCTTAGAAATTTTGAGCAAAAAGGAGGAGTCAAAACACACAATCTACACAGATACACACAGAGACATGCAGATGCACAATAAGCTTGTACTTGACAGTGGTTATCTAACATAAAAATGAAACATTTGTCTACTCAGTTTTCAGAAGCCTCTGCCATTCAAATAAATTATTCATTACAGACTTAAAAGCACAGATTATTTCTCAGAGGACTGTGCTTAGTAAATGTCCTGATTAAAGAGCTATGAATACATGTGGTTTGTCTGCGATGCTTTAAGAATAACTTATCAGTCAAAAGGAGAATTGACATCTTTTTAAAAGCAAACTAAAGAAAAAGCATTAAAAGTTTTGGCTTACAAAAAAATCTGTTTTTACAAGCATATTGTGCATTTGTAGGGTTACATTTTGGTGTCTTGACAGTTGCAGACTGTTTGGGGCACAGCTGTGGAAAGTTAATGGTTGGAATGGCCCCTGAACAAGTTTGCAGGTACTTGATTGATGCTAGTGCAGAACGGAGCCCATAGTGGGTGGTACTTTCCAGTGGTGGACCAGATAATAGGAGGTGCAAAGAGGAGGAGGAACTTGCTCTTCCCTTATCCAGTGTCTGTGGAGTCCACTCTGCGTGCTTCCTTCACTTTTAGAGAATCGTGGCCTTCTTTGTCACGGCTGCTGGTGCTCTGTCCTTGGCTGACTTGGAGCTTCACCTTTTCTACCATGTTGCTGCTGTTCCCACCACCTTTGAAGCCTGGTCTCTAGGCCTTGCTGCTGTTCATTGTTAATCTACGTGGGAGCCCAGCTGTTCTTCATCGATGTTGGAACCCAGTGTCTTCAACCCTCCAGAGAAGTAAAGGCTTGAGACCTTCTTGAGATCTTTTGGCTTTGTGGAACATTCCGGCCAAGGACGAGGTGGCTGCAGGCAGCTACTTTGAAGGGCACTATTTTTATTATGAGTTATTTTAATAAACTTCTTTATATATATTATATTCTATAGACTGTTTCTTCAGAGAACCCTGAGTAATACAGTATTCATCCCAGTTTCCCTCCCTCTACCTTCCCTTCAATTCCTTCCATTTCCTTCACTGTTCCCTCCCACCCTTCTTCCTATGTGCTTTTATGGACCCCAGGCTACACTCTGGCTTGTCTACTCCTGTGGGGGATCAGGCCTCAGTGGCATATCAAGTTATCTCTCTTCAGGCCATCTCACTGATTTGTATATTTCCCTTTACTCATCCAGTTTTAGACCCAAAGGTTTTCACTGTAAGTACCCATTCTATGGGTATAATAACAGTTACCTATAGAATCTATAACTACCTATAGATTTATTGGCAGTTTTCCCTATTGATCTTTTACCTTCTCTTTTTTTAGGTTCTTATTCTAGTTTCAAATAACAGGGATGTGTATCTTGCTGACAAGTAGGTCTTGAATCCAAACAGAAAGCTGTTGGTTGTCTCCTTGATATTCATGCCATTATTACACTGGTGATCAACTGTCACCATGGTGATTTACATTGTAATGTACAGATCTCATGCCAGAAGTAACGGGAGATTAACACTTCTTGGTCAGAGAGGTCTTAAAGACCTCCAAACATCATAAGCTTTTGCCATTATTCTTGATAGCTCTCCAAAAACTGAAGATGCAACAAAAACTGATCATAGAATATGACAAAATATATCAACTAGAACTGGTCTGAGGACTTTCTCCTTGCTGGATAGCTTACACGTACCAAGGAATACTGTAGAAGCTTCCAGGGGCGAGAAATAGTTATTCTTATCTGTTGCTGTGAGAGAACACTCAAAGTCAAAAACTTAATGGGAGAAAGGGAGATTTATTCAGCTTACAGTTCTAGAGGGGAGATGCAGTCTTTCAAGACAGATGTGGCATGGTTGGAGGTACAAGCTGGAGGAGGCCTAGGTCACGGCAAATATCTCAGAGGCTGAGAGCTGCAAGACTTCTGCTGTAAAAACAGACTTCTCCAGGCACTAGGGTGGGATTAAGAACCTTAAGATCCACCCCCTGTGACTGCTTTCCTCCAGCAAGGCTGCACTTCTCAAAGGTGCCAAGACTTTCCCAAACACATGAGATTGTGGGGGACATATGTCAAACCATGACATAATGCTTAAACACAACTTACAGGGGAAAGAGAGATTTATTTGGCTTCTGGTTCTGGAGGGAATATACTTCATTATGGCAGGCATCTCATAGCAGAAGACATGGCTTGGAGGCAGAAACAGCAGACATGAAGGCAGAGAGACAGAGCAAGAGCAGACTTAGAGGAAGCAGAGCTGGGCCTCAAGACCACCTCGATGATATTCCATCCTTCAGAAAGCTCGGCTTTCTAAAGTTTCTACAGCCTTCCCAAACATTAACATCAGCCAAGGATTCACATATATGACCATATGGGAGACAACATACCTCCAACAACCATGACCAGTAAAATCACATGATTTGTAGAGCAATGCCCAGCTCGGAATAGATTCAGTTTGGGCAAAATGAATCTTTGTAGTTGTATATTTAAAGGGAAATGTTTGTATCACAGATGATAATTGAAATGTATTGGCTATCATAGGTCAAGTGGTAAAATAAATTTGTTTTGTGATCTAACTAATTTAATACTTGCAATGAGTTTGGGAAATGAATGTCAGGTGAGAACAGTGAGTTTGAACAAATCAACCACTTGCTCAAGGTCACGAGGCTGACACAGGGTGGACCTGAGACCCAGCCTAGGCATCTGGCTCCAGAGCCAATTCCTAATTAGACTACTGAGCACTACTCTTTTAAGCACAGAAAGGAAATCTCATCGTTAATCACAGCAGGAATTGGTTAATGATAAACATCAAATGTATTTTTAAACAAGTTTATTTTTTAATTAATCAACACAGAAAAAACATCTTACAGTGTCTATAACTCCAGAGGAATGTTTGTGTGTATTTAGTTTGTCAGAGACCATTAATTTGAGTCTGAAATATACATTCAAACTCTTGTACTTTCAATATTGATTTATTCCACTATAAACAGGAGAAAAGAAAATAACCTTGTGGATTAACCATGACCTAATTATGCTGCTTTGTTCCCAAAGAAACTTTTCTCCGTAATTATTAGTTTGTTGTTGGACTGAAGACAACCATGTCTCTCCTCAGTTACTCTCATCCCGCAAACTTAAAAATCCTTTGATAATAGCTACAAGTATTGAGACCCATCACATACCATGTAGTGTTCCGTCCTGAGGTTTTTCTGAGTCATATTAAAGCAAAAACTGTTCTGTGGGTTGTGGGGTTAAATATACCAAGAAAAATAAATAAATAAAAATAACTTCTCCAAACAAGTTGGTACAATTAGCTGTTAACCAGTTGTCCTTTCTTTTAAACTGCAGAGTTTCTCAGAGCTATGAATATCTTTGCAAGTGTGCATGCCGCGACTCTCCAAGGAAAGGATTTAGCAAAGTGGATTTCCCCTATGTTTATTTGGTCAATTGTCAGCGAACAGATATACATCTTCTGGCATTAAGTATCTCTAGGATACATTACAATGCATGAGACTTTTGTGTGGTCTCTGTTTTGCATATATACACTTCACAAAGATAGACAACACTGTCTTTGTTGTGCAACAGAAACTAATACTGGGGAGATCCAGGAGCTTTGCTGAGATCCTAATCATGATGTGGCTGTGGACTCAAACTCAGGTCAAACGCACTACAAATTGTTGCACTCAACGATATGCAAGATACTCCACACAAGTTAGGGCCACGGTAGCCATAATCGGACTTCTATGACCTGTGCAGTGACTGACATGTCAATGAGCCCCCCCAAAGTCTAGCATGGATCACATACATGCACTAGAATCCTTAAAAGCAAGGGATTAACAGTCATAATAGTGTTCCCATACTGAAAGGGAGCCCAAGAGAGGGCTCTAGGGAATGCCACCAAGTCCTTACACCTCACTAGAGTGGAGGGCTCAGAGGGAAGTTTGACATTCACACAAAAGGATGCTCCAGAGAATGGGAGGTGGGGAAGGGGGGGACACTGAGAGAAAGGGAGGGAAGAGGGGTGAAAGGAAGGGGGAAAGGGGGGGAGGGAAGTGGGACTGGGGAGGGGTGGAGGGAGAGAAGAGACCAGGGTATCTATTAAGCTTGTATGATTGGAAAAAAATAAATAAATATAAAAAAATTGTTGCACTCATTCTACCATACTACACTGCCTGGCTAAGGAAGGAAAGGGGTGTGAGGCTTCCCAACTGCCTTCTGGCTCTGGTTCTTGGCTTCCCAGCACAAGCCTGCAGGCCCACATCTGAGGCAAAAAAGCAAACAGAGCACTGACCTGTGCCCTTGATCTCCTTTCTTCTTCCTCATCCTGTCCCAGCCCCCAACCCCAAATCAATCATTACACAAATCTGATGTCTCGTTCAGAGATGAAGGATTCAGGGAAAGAAAAAAAAAAACAGTTCTGATTTATTAAAGAATGAGTAGAAAAATTCTTTTCAGAAACCCAAAGGCTTTCCAGAAGCATTCATGTACAGACAAGTTTGGAGAAATATAGACACCTTGGTCCAACTGAAATAGAGTAATCCTCTTCCCACTGATTGGGGAACTGGGGAACTCAGAATGCGATCTCATTTCATTTCATTTGGGAACAGTAGCTTCTCCTCAGCTGCAAGATTCTGTCTTCTTGGGATGAAGCAAAAACCCTTTGCTTTTCCATTGTCATAAATGGACTAAGTCATACATCTATAACCGCATACAATTATTTTATTTGCTCTAATATTGCCTCAACTTTACTTTTTTCTAGCGCTTTCATGTGACAATATAATTGTTAGAAATGAGCTGAGCTTTCATGGAGCTTTAGATTCCCTCCCCCCCCATCCTCATGACTCTTAAAGGTCTATAAAGAAAAAGATTCATAACTTCTCAAGTAAACTTGTTTAGCATTAAACTTGGTTGTATTATAGTTAATTTTTATCTTCTTTATTTCAATCTAAGACTTTTTTGTTTAACTCCGAGGGAAAAAACTCATTAAAAATTTTTTTTTACATCTTAAACTTTAAAGCACAGTAGAATTTTTGTTTCTTGCAGCAATCATTATGATCCTGTCCATGCATCCAAGTACCACCATTCACACAGTGTCCATCCACTTCAGCACACTCTTAAGTTGTCATTGATGTATTTACTTTGGTTAAATTGATGCATTTCTTTCCAAGCTGCAAGGTAACAAGAGCCAGACCCTAAACATTATGTAATAAAATAAATCGTTTTCCCCTTCTGGTCTTTCTGGTCCCTTGTTTCTACGATTACATCAGCATGTAAGAGGGTGGCATTCTTTGCTTCCTACCTCTGATCTGCTCTGGTCTTCCGAATTTTTTGGCAGTACAGTCTCTTCAAATTAGACTGCAAATAAAGGCTGGGAAAATGTTTAAGTAGCCAAACTAAGTACATATCCATCCTCCAAACTGCTCATTGGGGGTTTTCATTTAAATATATACAGCTTATATTACAGAACATAAGAATAAGAAAATAGAGGATCTTAATTCCCTTCACAGTAAGCACACAAAACATTTCAAAAATAGTTTGTCTAACAAATGCCAGAATCTTCCATTTTATCATACTAGGATATCTGATGTTCCTTCACGTACATGGAACTGAGACTACTTCTCATAAGCACTGTTATCAACAGTTCTGCAACATTGGTAACTAATAAAAATTACCGGAAGAAACTTATTTCTTCATATTTATCTTATGTTTACGGAAAATGCAAGTCAATATTGTATTGGAACTTGTTCCAATGAGCGGAAAAGGAAAACAGCAGAATTCAGCCACAGCCTGACAAACGCTCAGAGTGTGTGCTCTGCATCACTCATTGGATAGAGCGCATACAACAATAGGGTGGTAGGAAGAAGGAGAAACGGGAACAGTGGAGAGAAACTACAGATTTCACCAGAAGAATCTAAAAATTTCCACTGAAAGCTCTGTATTGGATTAATAAATTACTCATATCTCAAGAATTAATAAAACTTTCAGTAAATTATTTCTTTTAAATAAGTTCACATAAGGGTCTGTTGTTTGGCAATCATCAGCTTCGCTTACCCAAGAAGGTGTGTAAACCAGTAATGGAAACCTAACAAGGTGATCGATATGTCTTCAAACTCAAGGAAGACTTGTTGCCATTGTGATAATTGTCACCTAGAGGAGCACAGAGCACAGTCTCATCCTAAATAATCCAAACACGTCAGAAGCAGAAGGATTAAGCTTTTTTTTGTAAGGATGAGACACCTGGAGACTGGAATATTTAAATCAAAAGTGGAAAATACTGCAGTTTCTTCATGAGACTTTTTTAAGTAAGAAGTGTATAGATGTGAGCAAAGATGGAGTGAACCATAAAACAATTTTGCTTTTTTATGAGATTTGGTTCCACAGTGACAGACCCAATTATTGTTAATAGGATATCAAACAGCATCTCATATTAAGCCATAGACGTTGTGCATTGACCGGGAAAAGAGCAAACTCAATTCAAATAATAAAAAAGAAAGGCCTGGGACATGGGATAAGGTAGACATGATTTATCTCGGGAAATTAGAAATATATATTTTATAGGATGATAAACTACTAAAGAATACAAATATCTCAGGACATTGGATTTCCCATGAAACTTTAGGGTAAAGGACTCCTCACTTGTGGACCTTTCTAGAGTATGAGGTGGTGTTAGTCAGCTTTCTCACCCATGAGAAAATAATTGACATAAACATCTCAACAGGAAGAAAGACTTATTCGACCTCATGGTTTCAGAGATTTTTGGTCCACTGTCATTTGGTGCTGCTGTTTCTGGCCCTGCGATAAATCAGTATAAGGATGAGCATAGCAAAGACTCAAGAGGAGAGGGAGATGGAGAGAGAGATGGAAAGAGAAAAAGGCAAGGTTTGGAAGAAACAGAGATGTGGAAGAGAAAAGAGGGAAGGGAGGGAGGAGGAGGGAAGGAATGGGAGGGGAGGGGAAGGGGATGGGGAGGGGAGAGGGAGGAAAGGAGAGAAGGAGGGAAAGGGGAAGGAGGAGGAGGGAAGGGGAGGGAGGGGGAGGGAAGGAGAGGGAGGGGGAGGGGAGGGGAGGAGTTTCAGATAGCCTGCATTGCTGCTGATAAATTACCACCAAATAGCTTAAGGGAGCAAGAGGTTTATTCTCTCTTATGATAGTCCAGTTACAGTTGCTTGCCCAGCTTGACAGGAGAACTCACACCAAAAACAAGGGCCAAGGGAACTGATCACTCAATCTCCATGTAACAGCTGATAGAGGGACAATGCTTACTTGCCAGACCATCATGTCTGGCCAAGTAAACAGAAGGATGCCGACTTTCTCAAACAGTTCGCCCCATTTTATTCACCTGCCCAGGGACTAGTCCCACCTATAATGGGCTGAGCCTTCCCTGTCAATTAGACAACCTCCTATAAGTTTGCTCTGGGCTTGATTCAACTGCTAATTCTCTACAAATGTGCCTAGAACTCAAACCTTCAACCATCAAGTTGACACCTTTATCAAATTATGGTAAAAAGGAAGGGAAGGGGAAGGGAGAGGAAGAGAGGGAAGGGGAAGGGAGGGGAAGGGAAAGGAGGGAGATGCGGGAGGGGAGGGGAAGAGAAGGGAAGAAGAAGAGTACAGAATCTCTGATCCCCTTGAAGAGCTTACAGTATCCTACTCCCTGAATTGGGAGTCACACTTTCTAAAGGCTGGTAGTGCCACAGATTGGCAATCAAGTCTTCAGCTTGTAAGGGACATTTCAGATCCACATCATATCATGTGTTAACCATGTTATGCTAGTGTGATATAACTTTCTGCTATCTGCAAAAAGTAAACTATTTTAATCATAGTCCATTAAGAGTATGGTCTTCCACTCCACCTTCATCTCTTTGACCTTTTATCTTCATGCCAGGTGTCTTGGACTGGCTATAGGCATGTAGCTAAGAAGAATTTGATTTGGATTACATCTCATTTGAAGTGTTATCAGTCTGGCTCAAATGAAGAGATAAAAATCACACCACAACATATGGAGGGAAATGTACAATAAATTATTCCAGATAAAAATGACTTGGAGTACCGAAGACCTGACTAATAAAAAGAAGAATTCTAAACTGAGCTGGTGTAGCAGCTCTTGTCTGTAATGCCAGGACTCAGGAGGTGGAGGAAAAGTGATAGGAGTTCAATACCAGCCCGAGTCATCTAGTGAGTTCTACACCATCTGAGAGTCTGTCTCAAGCAAGCAGAAGGATAGGGGAATGAACTCTGGAAAGCCATAGGAAAAAACACTACCACTGGAACCTACTTATAGTTGCCATAGTTTGTGTGTGTCATTCCCTATGGAGCCATGGGTTGGAATCCTTAGCTGATGTTAATATTTGGAAAAGTCATGGTAACTTTAAAAGATGAAGCCTTGCTGGAGGAAGGCATGTCACAAGGGGAGGGTCTCAAGATTGGATAGCCCCACCTTGCTTCCTTTAACAGTCTGTCCTCTCATTCTCAAGAGTCCTACTGAAGCATCCAGAGTCCTTGCTTCTTCTAATGCACAGAGATCTATCTATATAACATTGGTTGTGTTTTGCAGAATACATTCATATGGTTTTCAATCATTTCCATGTATGTTGGACATATAACTAATTATTATGCCGGAATATGCAAGTTTTACTATGTCTACTCACTGAACAAAAAGTAGACAGGTAGGTAAAGCATAAGCAGAAGGCCACCTTGGGAATTTTCTTAGTGACTCTGTGTGTGTGTGTGTGTGTGTGTGTGTGTGTGTGTGTGTGTGTGTGTGTGTGTAATCACAAATAGAGGGGTTTTTCCCTCAAAGGCAAAAATTAGTCAAAATGAAAGTTAATTTGTCTTCCTTATTTTTTGGATAAACGCAAACAATTGAGAAGCTATAATGAGGATTTTTAAAGGATTATATGAACTAGATTTACTCAATATCCTTGTAAACATAGAAAAATTAAAAAAATAAATAAAAAGAATTATTTTGTTTCTAGCATTCCTATGAACATGAAGAACATTAACGATGCTTATGCATCTAACAATAAATTTTATAATATGTGAATCATGTAACAAAGAGAAAACTCTGTTTACACTACTAGAATTATAAGAATTTATGTCATTTGAATCTAGAATATTCAAATAAATAATCAATGATGTTATTTTTCCCAGATTTTTTGAATGTTTATAGTATATGCTGATCAGTTTAATTTTTTTCATTTTTTTAACTTAATATATGGTTTTAGTTTCACAAGCATACTGAGTATTAATCCCTGCTTCCGTCTATCTCCCTTCCATTTTAATTTTTTCAGCCTGTATATTTTCCTATATGTGTACTCATTTTAATGCATGCTCATTTTTCAATCTAACTCTTTACTAATCATTTCCCATATTTTTCTTCGAAAGCTTCCAAAATTACATAAGGTGCAGGCCCATTCAAATTTGAATTCACTCTTATGTAGGTGAGACAAACAAAGGTTGACCTTGTAATTTGCCAAATAAATATGTTTTAATTCTTACTCATACTTAATGTCAAGAATTATTCATACAGATATTTACATATCAATCTGAGATTTAGACTGTTTTTATCCTAAGGCAATAAAAGCAAATCTAAGACTGAAAATTATTATAAATCTTTCAAGAGCAAGTTCCGCTCCCTGGAGCCAACTTCATCTCATGTACATGAAGTGAAGGTCTCAGGTTTTGCTAAATTCCTTATGTCGCGGTGGTCTATTTCCATAAATTGTTTTAAGCTTCATTAAACCTACGGGGAGAAAAAAACCTTGTTTACTCAGGGCTGACCTCAGAACCCACACACATTTGTGTTTGTCATTTGAAATCACAGATTTGCATATTTATTGAGAAATTTTTGACAGAACTTGACATAAAGTGTCTTTTATAAGTCAGTAGTTTACAACACTTTTTTAGTGGGTAAGAATCAAATGTCTTGGGCATGGCACTCTTGTTCTGATATATACAGAGGTGCTATGTGAAAGTCTTGTCTTTCCAAAGTGTTCAGTTGGATAAGAACCCAAACCTAAAATTCTGGAGTAACGTTATCTGCTCAGCCTGGTAGCCTGCAAAGCTGACTCAAATTGGAGGTCGCCTCATTTTGATAGGTGGGGAAAGGAAAAAGAACACAGGTGAGCAGCAGTGCATTTCTCCTCAGGGAAGGCCTCCTGCTGAAAGGACAAATTTGTGCATGCCTGACTGTGCATGTTCCTGATCAAATCAATAGTCCTGGGAAATTCTAATTTCTAAACCTTAGACTAAAGGGTCGGTAACCCCTCACCAAAGCATTCAGTGATGGCGTCAAAAACATCCGGAAAATGTGGTCAAATTGGAATGGGTTTGGACCGACTATAGATTCTATTGAAAGCTCTAGTTTTCCTGTTTCACATGTGTGTATGTGTAATTGTGCATGCAGATATACGAATATACCTATAGGGTAATTTAGAAACCCAGATTTCCACACATTAAAGTTCCTAGATGGTCCTATGAAAATGAGAGGTTCTACAGTACTAGTGTAAGCCATAGAATATTCACAAAGAGAACACAAGAGTTGAAAACAACCTGACAAACGGCAGAACGGCTGTAAAACGAGGCTAAAGAAGCAGCCGGGTGTTTGGAGATCTGCCTCCTCTACACACAGGAGTGGGAATAATCTGGGTAATTAAAGGCTTCAACACCAACATTAAAAACCACCATAGCAGTTATGTTGGGGCATGCTCTTAAATGAGGATTAGTGTGCGCTGCACCATTGCTTTAGCTTTATGAAGCACCACACCGCTGGGAAAACTGGGCGGGCACGTGGTCCTCAGCAGATGCAGCTAACAAGTCTACTGCGTACTGTAGGCACTGCAGTGTACTTTACAGGCGGGGTGCCTTCCTTGTACATTCTCCTTCAGCCTTCCATGCTAAGAACAGTGCAAACTGAGCTGCTTGGACTTCACCAGGAAACTTCAACAATTTAAATCGTTTTTGTCTCACACTCTCATATGAACTTAGTTCTTCACTGATAAATCACAATTGCACATATTTCTGGGATACATTGGGATAGAAAGAATCTATTTATTTTGACCCAGTCTGTCAGTAAACAAAGTAGACTTTTTTTTTTTTTTTTGAGAAATTCTCTCTTCCTTGCTTGTTGTTTTGGGATTCCCAATGAAACAAACTTCAACTCATCTACTTTTCTTTGGAATAATTGACTCCTTCCATTCATTGTGATAGTCTTGTTATGTAAACACAGTTTGAAGCTGTGTTATATCTTTAAGGTGTGTGGTGTGTGTGTGTGTGTGTGTGTGTGTGTGTGTGTGTGTGTGTGGACATTAGGGTTTGAAAGAAAGTTGATTTGCTTGGGATTTTTATTGGAAGCCAATGTTTCACCCCCTCACGAGAATTGAGGAAATTAGACTGATTTTTGTGTTATAAATAGACATCATTTCCCTGCTAAGGTGTTTCACTAGGTTTCACAACAAATAGAAGTTTATCCCCTGTAAATATACCTTAGAAGCTCTTAGTTCATGAACATTTAGTAACCAAAGGACAGTGCGTTAGAAATACAAATGCCAGTGGAGACTTTGTGAGCCACTGGGCAGGGAAGGGTCAAGGATGAAAGAAGAAAGTAAAGGCATTAAAAAAAAAAACTTTAGGATAAAAGTGTAGTGATATTATCAGGAACTTCTTGTTAAAGCAGTGAAGAAAAGACAAATCAAGAGATCAGTTTGTATAGTTAAGAAAGAGTCTTTTTAGAGAAATTGTCTGGACAGGAAAGCTATCTATTATGGATTGGATTGAATGTTTAAGCCAGGTGACATTTAAGGTTCCTTTTTAACTGAGGATATCCTTGGAACGTTATGTGACCTAACTTGAAGGAAAGAGACATAAGGTGAGAGGAGAGAAAGGGTGGAGCTTTGTAGCTTGGGTTGAAACAGAACAAATGAAGAGCTAAGAGGAAGCAAAAGATAAAATGTAAAGGTCCTAGGCATGACTGAGCTCAGTTGGGTGGATAAGCCAAACTCTGGATTATACATCATCTTCTTTCATTGTACAGCAACTGGCAACTAAGACCTCAACTAAAGGACTTAATCAAGGTGAACACCAATTGTTGGAGACAGACATACTCCGAGAATTTACTAAGAAAGTCAACTATCCAGCCAGCCTGTCTGTCAGCCCCTTCTGAATGCTACACTCATAAGTGGACACTTGAGCAAAGAGGGGAACTCTCAGATCCATGAGCTGTCCACCTGCAGAGTTTGGAGCTGATGGGTGCTTCTCTTTCCTTCACACTCAAATGAAAGAGAACACAATAGGGGGGGGTTGTGTGCTACAAGAAGAGAAGATGAACATCTTTGCCAGTGAGACATTTTTGTGATCACAATTTTGTTTTTGCTCCTGTGCCTATTTAAACAAAGAAAAGAATTAGAGAGAGAGAGAGAGAGAGAGAGAGAGAGAGAGAGAGAGAGAGAGAGAGAGAGAGAGAAATCAGTTACACAGCATTCTGTCCATAGCAAAATGTCCGTGAAATACACACTTCCATGCTGCCATGACAGGAACTTCCCATGAGGCAAGTAGACACCAAAAAAATAATAAGGAACTCATGAAAATTCAGTATGTTTTCTACCTGAAAATTAAGGCACACATATATTATGAAGGCTCTATAAAGGCTTTCCATTTCAGCCTTGTCAGTCATGGATTTCCAGAGAAAGAGAACATGTCTCAAGCAAGATGGCTCAGTGGGTAAAGATGCCTGTGCAGTCAATCTAGTAATCTGAGTTTTGGTTCCAGAACCACATAGTGAAGGAGAGAACTAATTGCCCTAAGTTGTCCTCTGACCTTCATATGCATTCTGTGTCACACACATTACATACTCTCTCTTTCTTTCTCTCTTTCTCTCTCTCTTGCTCTCTTGCTCTTTCAAATAAATAAAACCTTAAAGAACAAAGCATAGAGAGGTAAAAGAGAGAGTGAGTGTGAGAGAAAATAGGAATTGGTTCACATGGTTGTGAGGCCAAGATATCCCATAATCTCTCATCTAGTCATTGGAGAATCAGAAATGAGAATAGAACAATTATCAGGGGCCCTGAACTGATGTCATAGATATAAGAGAGGACATAGGCACAGTTCAAATTAAAGAAGGAAATCCCATCTTCTTCCACCTTTGCTGTTGCCAGTCCTTCAGTGGATTGGATGCTGCTGATTGTATAACAGAGCATAAACTACTTTAATTTCAGTACCAATTCCTTGCAGAAACACCCAGAAATATGCCCAGAAATAATGTTTAAGTTGATACATAAAACTAACCATTATAAGACTGAGGAGATAGCTCAAGGGTTAAAGTCTTTACCTCGAAAGCAAAAGGATCTTAGTTCAGATCCTAGATTCCACGTGAAACACACAGAAATGGCTGTGGCCTGCACTTTCTACCCTGGAAGGCAGATCCTGGAAAACCCCAGAACAAATCAAGAAGAAGGTAGAAACAATCCAAGATGATTCCCCAGGTCATCCTTGGACCTCCACAAACACATATACTCAGATGTCCTCTTACACACACACACACACACACACACACACACACACACATACAAATAAAAATTAATTCATTTTAAAAATTAATCATTATACTAGCCTTGTCATGCTATGATAAAACATTTGTTGGGAGTGCAGACTGGAAGAAAGCAAGATATACAGAAATGCTCAATAATCTGTACAAATTAATAAGAATTAATAATACTGATTTATTTCAGCAGAATACAGTGTTCATATCATCTCAACGTGTAAGTTCAAACATATCTGAAATCTTTTATTATTCTATTTGAACCCAACTTTATTTGCAATTGAGTTTCTGGCACCTTACATCCTCTGATAGAACCCTGGTGGTTCCGACTCGGTTATTAAGGATTGTAATAGCCTAAGTGCTATCTGAGTGTGACAGTTACTCTTGGTTGTCAGCTTATTTAGATCTGGTATGAACTAGCAGATACAGCTCTGGGTAGGTGTGTAAGGTATTTCCTGGAAGATTTAACCTAAGGAAGATGGAGACCTCCCCAGAGCAGGCAGACCCTTCTAGCAGTGCCCCAGATACAAAGCAGTTTGAGAAACAAGCAGTGCTGTCTCTTCCTTCCCACCTTCATGCCTAGCTGAGGAGTATACCTGCACTACTGCTACTGCTGCTCCACCACCACCACCATCACCATCTTTAGCTGGCAGTGCTCAGCTTTTCCAGCCATCCGATGTAGGCTGCTCTCTAGGAATGCTGCAGGCTTTTAATGCCACGTTGGGATTGCTACGCATCCAGTCTCCTGGGCTTGGCAGCTAGAGGATTCTCAGCCACTCCAGGATGCAGACAGCCATTGTTGAACTGCTCCGTCTGTATCACGAAAGTCAATCAATAACACTGGTGCTGTAGAAAATCCTGACTAATAAATACACTGGCCTTCCCTGAATGGATAAATAAGTACACAAGCAATAACTAGTGCTCAGAAATTGATGCCCACTTAGCTAAAGAAAGACATTTTTGCCAGTTGGATGAAGACATTCGCATAGTAATCTTGTCTTCCATTTGATAGAACCATTATCCTTCCTCTTGTTCTTTCTAGGTCCCATCTACATGTGATTCTCAGATGCTTGTCCTCTGAGATCATGAGATAATTAAAAGAGGCAGCTTACAGGTTGCAATAACAAGCCACAAAATGAGTGTGCAGGCAGGACAGGCCGGTAAACAAGCTCCCTGCTTCTATGACCATGTCCAGACAATGACTCGGGCTCATTGACTGGAAACCACTATGGATGGGACAAATGTCTGCGCTGCTGCCTGGGAGTGGAGTCTGCAGCAGCAGACGTTTCATCCAGATGGTTGTAAGAGTCGATAGCCAAGAACCTACGAGGGAGGAAAGGTGGCCTGGTCATAGGGGACCAAATATTTTGAAAGTAAACAAATTCCTAGTTTTGTGGGTTCCATAATAGGATCCTTTTACACGGCACTATTTTGCCCTCACAAATAAACTGCGAAGTGGATATTTGCTTCCTATCTTAGAGATGAAGAAACTGAGGATGGAGAATGGACCAAACCATAAAAACTTGTAGGAAACAGAGAACGGAACACGAATTGTTTATCTGTGTATGAACCCCATGCTCTTCTCTTGACGTCTTGTCAGAATGCTGAGCTGACGTTCAGGGTGCCTTTCCCAGACTGCTGCGCTTGGAGAGCCCTATCGACCCCTTGCGTTAGCTGCCTGCTTTTCCGATTATTTCTATCCATAAAAGTTTTTATCTAACTTTCCTGTTGAATCTATCTATAAAATACAAAGTATTCTGACAGCACCTTCAGCATAGCACAATCATTACCGAATGTACATAAACGATTTTAAAGGCATAATTGACCTCCAAGGACACTATCCTATAGATTAAGTGTCAGAAATGAGATATGGTGCTTCAGCTACATGGGTCTTTTGGAGCAGATTGGGAGATGATAATTGAGAGTCTGTGAAGAGCAATTTATGATGCTGCAATTCTAAGAGTCTGTCTTTCCTATTAACAGCTTTTAAAAATGTCAGACTTGGCTTCCGAGAGTGGACTATGCTACATCCTGTTTCCTAACAATGGTATCCCAAGCAATCTGATTACATTGGTGAGTCAAAGGGTTTAACCCCATCAGTGCAAAAATCACTGGACTCTGGAAGGAGTTGAATCTACGGGGGAGCATTTTGCAAACCCCTTGATCTTGCCCTCAAATGAAAGGATTCTTTAGAGATATTGATGCGGGGGAAAATGTGATTATCAATAAGGAGAGGTTGACTTTGGCTCCTGGGCAGTTCTATAGAATGACAGCATGGTACTTCCAACATAAATGGGAGAAAGAATCAGAGAAGAAACCAGCTCCCTCCAGCCTCCTGCCTAGCAGTGCAAGAGATGAATACCTGCTTGCTCAACTTCCCTGTATTCAGAAATCTGCACACAAAGCTCAGTGGTCTCCGGGCAGCAGGAGATCTGTAAATTTCCTGGTCTGTTTGGTTCTGCTCAAAGCGCAGCCTTATTGAGCTCTGTGATACTGCTGTTTCACAATTTCCTATACTGCTTCTTAGCCCTTCAAAGAATAAGGAAATCAATACGGTTTTTCGTGTTTGTTTATCGCAATTTGGTGTACAGTCCCTTCTAAACCACCTTGCTATGCAGGGCAGTAACAGCTGAGGGAGGACAGACAGGTAGGAAAGCATTTCTTTCTTCGGAGAGCTTCGTTATGTCTTTTCTATTCCCTGTGGCTGCTTACAGGATGATTTTGCCTCAGCATAGTAGGAGGGATGTCATGATGGGCTCTGACATCCCTAGCCCCTGATGAAGCTGGGGCCAGAGTCCAGTGATCGCTGATCATGCAGGAGAGACGGAGACCAGCAGGAGTCTCGACAATGGGGCTTGTTTGCCAGCAAAGCTTTGGCTCTTTAAATTTGGGGAAGGTAACATTCCTAGCAGTAATGTTTGGATGTTGTCAGGTTAGTCAAACAAATAAACCATCATTTTCAACTGGTGCTGAAGATTTTTCTCAGTCTGTAGCTGTCAGAAGCATTCTTAAACATAAAGCCAACCACCAGAACTGCGCAGCAAAACAAAACCCATTTGCTTTTTTGTTTAGCTCTACTTTAAGTCTAAGTCCCACTTTGTATTTGAATAAAAAATATTAAATCCAGGCCTCTGAAGAATTGCTTCATTGAAAACAAATAGGCTATTTTAAATGTAATTCCAACTTAGTTTTGGTCTTGTTTATTAAAAATGAGGGGAGCATTTGTTATTCTCTGTGAAGACTGTACAAAGAGGGTGATTTTCTTCTCGGATGTAGACATAGCCTATTAAAGAACAAGGATGCATTCAAGGTTGACACTTAAAGGTACTGCCACTTTCTTTTCACTTTTAGCTCTGAGCAGAATTATTTACAAAGATCTAAATATTGTGCCTATCCCATTTCATGCGGAGAACAATATCATTGTAGAATACACAGTTCCTTTGGGGAAACTGTAAGTGCTGTTGCTCTTGGCTGGAAGGCTACAACAGGTACGTGAGTTTAACATAATCGAAGGACATTGAAGATAATCTTGGTGTTCTCTGTGTCCCTGACAGTCTTTCCTAGGGTTCCTGGCTAACAACTCAGAAGTGCCTTGGGGCAAATGAAAGGAGAGCTTCCTCATTCTGCCTGCACAGGAAGCAAAGGCAAGAAGTGAAGAAGTTAAAAAGAAAATGCTGCTCTATGGCAGGACTATGTCAGAGTCAGAAACAAAACAGAAGATACTCAGTGATGAATCAGTGCTGTAAAAATGTGATGCAATTGGTACCTACAATGGGGAATGTGCCCATGGAAGATACACACTATTGGGAAGATAACCACAACAAAGTGAGTGGCAGCCCAACAATGCCAGTGATATGCATCTGTGATCGCCAAACCAAGCATTCCCCTGAGGAGAAACAGCAGAGCTCATTGCTGGGAGTCTTACTACACTTGGCAGCATTGATCATTTTTAACTCCATGGCAAAAAAGTTTGGAAGAGCCAGGCATGACTTTGCAGTCGTGACTGTGACAGGGAGATGCGAATAGGTGGAATGGATAGAGCTCCTGGCGCTGAATGGTGGCATTGTACCCTCAGGTTGTCCTCAATTGAATACAAAGTATCTTTTTCTTCCCACCTGTATATTGTAAAGAGTTGCTTTCAGAATTAAATACATAGTTTATTTAAATACCTTCACCTAGGGCTGGAGAGATGGCTCAGGGGTTAAGACTCTATCTCACAAGCAGAAAGTTCTGAATTCAGATCCCAAGTCCCATGTAAAAACACCAGACAGAAACAGCAATATTTCTGGACCTGGTGGGCAGAGCCTGGGAAATCCCAGAGCAAAGCAAAAAACGAGATAGAAGCAATCCAGGATAATTCCAAAATTCATCCTTGGTCTTCCACGGGGACATACGTGTCCTCTGACACTGACACACACACACACAAGCACACTAAATGAATAAAATAAATAAAAATCTGCATCTAGGAAATGTCATAAATATTGTCTGTCAGAGGTCGATGTCTTATATCCTCAATTGCACTAAACCTTATTTTTTGAGACAAGGCCTTTCATGAGCCAACAATGACTGACTAACAATCACCAGGGATGCTTACATCTCTGTCTCCCTAGAACTGGGAGCACCTCTATGCCTGACTTATATGGGTGCTGGAAATAGATTTCAGGTCCTTGGGTTTGCATGGTAAGCATTTTTCTGACTGGGACATCTCAGCCCAAGAACTATTTGATACTAAAGTTGATTGTTTCAATAATGTAAAGTTTGCTTATTATAATTGCACATTTTGGTAAAACTATAGCTGTTTCACTAGCTCTACACAAATATTCTCATGCTTATGTAAAGAACTGGAAATGTAGAGCTTGAGTGAAGAGTGCACACTAAACTGGTAGGAATTCCCATGGGAACTGGAAAACCATCATTCATGAACTACAACTGTGTGCTTATTTGATTGGTTGGTTGTTTGAGACAGGGTTTTACATACTCCATATACTGGCTTCAGAATCAGTATGCAGCTGAGGTTGACCTTGAACTCCTGATCCTCCTGCCTTCACATCCTATACTCTGAGATTATTGGAGTGTACAAACCAACTTCTTTTTATTATTATTATTATTTATTCAATTGTGCGTGTGTGTGTGTGCGTGTGTGTGTGTGTGTGTGTGTGCATATGTGTGTATGTATGTGTGTGTGTGTGTGTAGAACCACGGATGAATTTGGGAACCACCATGGACCTCCTCCACCTCCTTCTTGTTTACTCTGCCCCGGGATTCACAGGCTCCGCCCTACCAGGACCCGAAACTCAGGCTGCCCTTGCTTCCGCCTGGCATCTTGGCGTCTATACGTGGGGTCTAGGATCCGAACTCAGGACCTTCCACCTGCAAGGCAGAGGCTTAACCCCTGAGCCACCTCTCCAGCCCCAACGAACCAGCTTCTAAGCACAACTCAACGAGCAGAAAATATCAAATTTCTTTGACTCTCCCGCCCAAGCGGAGAGCAAATGAGCCTTGCTCTAACTTGTGGGTTCATAGAAAAGTTACTTGCTCTAACTGAGTAGATTGTATTAGCCAGCAGGTATGGCTTCCTTCAGGCTTAGGTGAGTACAGACAGGATCAGAGCTCATGTCCTGATGCTGTTTATTATTCATGAATGACTCACCTGGAGGAAAGCTGACTTCCTTTCCGAAACTATCTTACTTACTTACTTTATTTATTTACTTTGCAAAGAAGTTGATGTGATCTGTCTTACAAAGCTAGTGGAAGAACCCAACAGGACAATGATTTCATCCAAGTTTACCAAATGAAAATATGCACAAGTATTAGTCACAGTGACCACGAAGCATGGAAAGTGCATACCACAGTAATGATGCATCCATCCAGTCTTCACACCAAGGGAGAGAAATGTTCCCTGCCTGTATGGATCCCCAACCTCTTCTGCCTCTAATCCTTTATGTTTCTTTCTCTTCTTTCCCATGGCTCTGGGAACTCATAGTACAAATCTAAGCACTGCTCAAACTTACAATGTAACTTACATCTAAACAGGCTGTTAGGAGGCCTTGTCTCCTTTGCCTTCTTCCGCATCCTCTGCATCCTTATGTGGTGTCACTTACTTAGTAATTCCATCATAAACTTCTGGGCAGGTTCTTTGCACATGGTGTATCTAACTCCACAACACTTCACAGAAGATGGAATCTTAGCAATGTGACAATATGGAAATCGAGCCTCCAAGAGAATGAGCATCTCAACAGTGGAAATGTAGAGAGTAGGTTGACTGACTTATATACATACAGAGTGGTTTCTTAGTCTCCAAATACTGTATACTAGAATTCAGAACAAATTCCATAAGTAAGCGTGAGGAAGAGGGTTTATGGGGAAAGGAAACCTTGAAAACTAGGGTTAGCAAAAGAAAACAAGGGACAATTCCAACCATCCTTACACACTCTAAGGTGTAGGTATGATGAGATGGTTATACAGTCCTTTATCAAGCAAGCTGGGGAGAATGGAAGTGCCCCAGGCGGTCTAGAGTTGGGATGTTTATCTACAAGGTGGAAGAGCCTCAGCCAGTGGGCTCTTCCCTTTTCACTGGGCCATGGCACGGATACTGGGTCTTAGTTTACAATAAAGGCAATCCAGAATGATCCTGCAATCATCTTTTAATAACTGTTCCTTGCACAATAGTGACAAAGATTGGACAGTGATGATAAAATAAAGATAAAGATAGAAAACAACTCCACAAAGGCCTCTCTCCAAGGTGGTGACATTTTTAATTGTCCACTCTTATCAGTATATCCTCTTCCTGGACTACTCAAATCCTGTGCTCCACACAGAATTCCAAATTTGCAGGTGTGTGTGTGTGTGTGTGTGTGTGTGTGTGTGTGTGTGTGTGTGTGTGCAAATGGCAGTGTTCTTTCCATAACTCCTGGGACTAATAGTACAAATTTATTTCTTGTCATGTTTTGTTTTATTTGTTTTACCAGCCAACTGCAATCTCTTTGAACTTCTTTTGGATTTGATATGGGATTGGTTCTTAGTCAGTTATGGGCACTAAGATGTAAAGTTGCTTAAAATGCTCAGGAGGGAGTTTTAGTTACATGAAGCAATACTTCTAACAATCCCACTGGACAGTTCCTAGATTTGTTACTCGAGTAAAACCCAAAGCACAAACCTGTTCTGACTTCTGTTAAATGGGAAACTGCCAACCTTAGCTCTCTCCACAGATCACAAAGTAAACTCATATTTCTCTGGTATATATGACATTAGGGCTAATGAATGAGGTACAACCTGTAAGTTTCCAGATCTCTAAGTTCTTCCTGACAAGAACTTTCTTTTTCAAAAGAGCCAGTCACCTCTGAATAATGGCTGTGAGGACATTAATCAGCAATCTATAGTCTCAGGGCCAGGCACTGACTTATGCAGCCACTTGCTTCCATTCATTTTGACAGTGACTCTTACTGATAGGTTAGCAGCATGACGGGTAATGATGAACAGAGGCATCATTTGTTGGCAGGTGCCACCTGCTTTCCTTTGGACATATCGGTGGCATTCATCAGATACTTAGAAGTAGCTGATCCAGCTTGGTGGTTAAAGTGAATGATACAGCGCCAGAAGTCTTCTTATTTTGTAAATATTTTGCTAGGTCCTCCACAGCTACCCCTTAGTATCCAAAAGGGACTAAGATTAAATACACTGAGCTGGGGGAGTGGCCTAATGTAATCACAGTAACCAGGACATGCAGAAACCCGTCCTCAGGTACAGTCAGAGGGAAGGTCCTGAGGGATGGACCCTGTTCACTCCCTTTGGCTTTCAAGATGAAGACGCTGGTAAATCGCAGGAGGAAGGCCCCAGGCTCTAGGAGTGAGGAAAACACCTGCTCCCCCACAGCTTGCAGGAGAACAGCGAAGCTGACCTCTGTGAAACACGGGGTTCTGAAGTATAAAATGCAAGGTGCAATGTTTCGCTTAGTTGGTTGCAGCAGCAACAGAGCATGCAATTACAGCTTGCTATCTTGACTCACATTGGTATAAGCACGAAAGCTATAGTAGGGCATGTAGCAGACATAGTTTTAGTCCTACTGTGAAGAGTGGGAATTACTGAGTCCTACACCAGGAATAGTATAAACACGAACAAAACTCAAGAGTTTCTTGTCTCTCACTAAACCTGAAGCACCTCATAAGGTAGACAATTGCAGAAGCAACTGTCTGACTGCATATAAGCATGTCGTGCATTGGTGTAACCGCAGAACCTTTGACTCCTGCAATAAAACCATACTTGAAATTTAATTTGGAAAAGGATAAAAAAAATCCCATGACATTGCTTAGGGGATAAAAAAACTTTCTAAGGGGCAAAGTGAGATGAATAGCTATTGATGAACTAGGTAAAGACAGTAAAAATAAAGAACATGGGGAATTAAATATTGAAAACTGATCATTTTTGGAAATTGGTTAAGAACCACTAAACAGAAATAAAACTAGATAGGTAAGTAGATATATAACACATTGGTTGATTTTAGGTTATGAACATCAGAAAATGAAATGTACTGTCATTTGTTAACATTAAAGGTGTGCTTTATATTTGGATTTTATACAAAGTATTATGGTATTGTCATTTCTTAAGGTATTCAAATTCTATTATTGTAAATTGTCACCAATAGAATACAATGAGTTTAACTGAAATCATAGTCTATTTTTAATCATTGGTTTCAGCTCTTTGGTGAAGTATTCCCAACCATACACTGTCTCCTTGTAGAAATTTATTCTAATTTATGTGAAAATAAATTTTGGAGCATATATGTATCCTTGTGGATGGCTGACTTGAAGGATCAGCCTTTCGCAAATCTGACTTTCATAAAATAACCATTCAGTACAAATATGGGAACAGGTCTTCACTACGTGATTCTGAGCCCTCATTCCGATCAGTTCTGTGGACTAGTTTCATGTATGAAGTCAACTTCTTAGTTCTGTGCCGGCTATTATTATCCACAAGGATTTCTTAACTTTTACATTTGTGACATTATGAGCTGGATATTCTTTCTTGGAGACTCTGCTGTGCCTTCTCTCTACCTGCCTCTGCTAGTAGCTTTGAAAACCAGGTATTGCAAATATGGGAGGGAGGGGAAAACTTTATGGGTAAAAATTTCTAGTGTAATTGATGAGTGATTAATGTAAATAAACTAAAATTTAAGGACAACTAAACAGGCAGGGGTAGCCATTATGCTTTCAGACAAAGTGGACTTCAAACCAAAAAAAAAAAAAAAATCATAAGAGACACAGATGGATACTACATTTTAGTCACAGGTACAATTCACCAGGAAGACTTCACAATACTGAACATATATGCAGCTAATACGAGCCCCTCCACATTCATTAAGCAAACCCTACAGCATCTAAAGTGAAAAATCAACCCCCAAATGATAATTCTTGGGGATTTAAACACTGCCCTCTCAACATGGGATAGATCAACAGGCCAAAAGCTTACAGAGACACTTTGGAACCCAACCAAACCCTTAAAGAAATGGACCTCACAGATCTCTATTGAACTTTTCATCCACGCACCAAAGAATACACATTTTTCTCAGCAGCACATGGAACTTTCTCCAAAATAGATCACATATTGGGACACAAAACGAATCTCCACATATACAGGAAAGTAGAAATTCTAGCCTGTACCCTATCAGACCACCACGGCCTAAAGCTTGACATCCACAACACAATAAACAACAGAAAATACACTAACTCCTGGAAAGTTAACATTGTGATGCTGAATGAGAATTGGATTCAGGAAGAAATTAAAAAGGAAATTCAAGATTTCCTGAAAGTGAACGATAATGAAAATACAACTTATCAAAATCTTTGGGACACACTGAAAGCTCTTAATGCCTACATCAAAAAAATGGAAACATCAGAAATAAATAACTTAACAATGGAGCTTAAAGCTTTAGAGACACTAGAGCAATCTGCTCCCAAAAGCAGTAGAAGAGAGGAGATTAGATTGTACTTGAAGTTTTAGCTGAAGCCATAAGACAAGAAAGGGAGATAAAAAGGATTCAAATCAGCAAGGAAGAAGTCAAGTTATCTCTATTTGCTGATGACATGATTTTATACCTGAGTGATCCCAAAAACTCCACCAGGAAACTCCTTGAACTAATACAGAAATTCAGCAGGGTAGCAGGATACAAAATAAATGTGCAAAAATCAGTGGCCTTCCTATATGCATAGAATAAAAGAAGTGAAAAAGCCCTGAGGGAAAGAATCCCATTTACTATAGCCCCTAAAAAAATGAAATACCTTGGTATAAACCGAACCAAGGAAGTAAGTGACCTTTACAATGAAAATTTTAAAACCCTAAAGAAAGAAATTGCAGAAGATACTAGAAGGTGGAAAGACCTGCCATGTTCCTGGATTGCCAGAATCAATATCATAAAAATGACCATCCTACCAAAGGCAATATACAGATTCAATGCTATACCAATTAAAATCCCAAAGCAAAATCCCAAAGCAATTCTTTAAAGAAGTTGACCAAACAATCTCAATGTTCATTTGGAGGCACAAAAGACCCAGGATAGCAAAGACAATCCTGAGTAACAAAAACACTGCTGGAGGTATTATCATACCGAACCTTAGTCTATACTAGAAATCCATAGTTGTAAAAATACCCTGGTACTGGCTCCAAAATAGACACACAGATCAATGGATAAGGGTTGAAGACCCAGATATAAGCCCACACAATTACAGCCATTTGATCTTTGACAAAGGGGCCCAAAAAATCCAATGGAAAAAGAACAGCATCTTCAACAAATGGTGCTGGCAAAACTGGATCTCCACATGTAGAAGATTAAAACTGGACCCGTACTTGTCACCATGTACAAGACTTAATTCCAAATGGATCAAGGACCTCAATATAAGGCCAGAGACTATAAAAACCTTAGTTGAAAGGGTAGGGAACTCCCTAGAGCTGATTGGACTAAGCCAACAGTTCCTAATCAGAAATCCAATAGCGCAATCAATACGACCAACACTCGACAGATAAGTTCTTATGAAATTAAACAGCTTCTGTTCAGATAAAGAGACTGTAGCTTGAGCACAAAGGCAACCCACGGAATGGGAAAAAATCTTCACTAACCATATATCTGATAGGCTCTATTATCCAGAGTGCACAAAGAACTTAGAAAACTAAACACCAAGGAAACCAATGGCCTAATTAAAAAATGGGGCTTGGAACTTAAAAGAAACTTTACCAAGGACGAAATTAAAATGTCTAGCAAATATCTTAAAAAATGCTCCACATCCTTAGCTGTCAGGGAAATGCAAATCAAAACCTCCCTGAAATATCATCTCACCCTGGTCAAGATGGCAAAAATCCACAATACAAAAACACCAAATGCTGGAGTGGATGTGGAGAGAGGGGAACTCTCCTACATTGCTGGTGGGAATGCAGGCTCATACAACCACTTAGAGACACATTCAAAGATAAATCTCTGTAATAACTATAGTAATTGCAAAGATTATAAACAGGAGAGAAGGGGAAGGAGGGCCCCACCAGAAACAAGAGAAGAGATCATGCTACAGCAGAGATAATAGGCCACCATCAAGGACTGCAAGGAAGTAATGAGACATCTGGTTAAGCTCACTTCCTGGTCATTTGCAACTGATGGAATATGATCTTACCAGAAAGGGAAGGCATACAGTCTGGCAGATAGAAGATAACCATTTTGCAATGGGAGACTGACCTATCCCTCACCGCAGTCTCCTACTCTTATTCCAGCTACCTTTGAATCTATCCTTATAATAAGACTCTATTTTAACAGCTTTTTATCTCTGGCCAGGGGGGACATCCAATACCCATCAGGATGGAGCCAAGGGCATTGCAGGAGCAGCAAAACTGAAAAAAAATCAACAAACCATAATTCAGAACATCAGAGACTCTATATCAATCACCTGGAATCAGGTCTGCCTAATCTCTCCCCATCCTGAAACTCAGGGAAATTTGCCGAAGAGGGGGCGGTCAGATTTTAAGAGCACAAGGATGGGGAGGAGCTATGATATGCAAGATACTCCACACAAGTTAGGGCCGAAGCAATTATAATAGGACTCTGCATGATCTGTACAATGACCAACATATCATTGACCCCTCAGAGTCTACCATGGACTAAAGGCATTAGGATCTTTAGTAGCAAGGGATTAACAGTCACAATAGTGTTCCTATACTTAAGGGGCACACAAGAAAGAGTTCTAGGAAATGCCACTGAGTCCTTACACCTCATCAGAGAGGAGGACCCAGAGGAAAATTTGACATACACATTAAAGGATGCTTCAGAGATGGGGGGAGGGGGCACTGGGAGATAGGGAGGGAGAGGAGAAAGGAAGGGGAAAAGAGGGAGGGATTAGGGAGGTCTAGGGAGGGTTGGAGGGAGGGAGGGGACAGGGGTACCTATTACGTTTGTATGAGTGGAAAAATAAATAAAAAAATAAAATAAAATTTAAGGACAACTATGTATGAGAAAAAAAGGCAAATCGTATTAGAAGCCTAAAATTGTTTAAATATTTTATCATCAAGTGTGAAAGTTAATAAAGTTTATACTACAGTAGATTCAGAGAGAGACTTATAAAGATGATAAAATTTAGCCCTTGTTCATGAAATGAAGTTAAATTCCTGGGGTATAAGGTATGTCAAAAGGCTAAAGATAAATAACACTGCACTCTAATGATAAGTTTACTTGGAAAGTTTGTAGTAAAGGAACAGTTTGAAGAAGAGAAGGGATGCAACAGGAATTCCTAAAATTGAATTATAGATCATTTTTCTACTTTTTATGGCTGGAACATTTGCAACATCTGGCAATGGTTTTGAACAGTGATTTCTGCTTGTGGTTTTAAAGGTGTTGTTATTTTTAAATCTCAGAACCTTTTCAGAGTGCAGTAGCAATATCTTGGAAATAAAAGATATCATCAGATAAAATTCAAAACTAACTCAGATCTCTGAAGAGATATATCCTGGAGTCGATGTACATAAAGAGCTGGGCTGACAGATCTCTGTAGCTGAACTGTTATGTCTGTAGAACGCTAAGGAGAGGTGACTCTTTGAGCAGACGGTCCAGTCAGACTATGTTCTCTATGCTTAAAGCCAAGGTCAGCCGGTGAAGCACTCCCAAATCACACCCACAGGTCTGCATGGGGTTGCGTTCTACTTAGTATCTAAATCCGAATTTTGGCATTTTGAAGTTACCGAGTTAGCAATGACTGGAAGAAAAAAAAAAAGAAACACATGGCTTTCACTTGAAATTTTATTAAAAGAAATCAGCATCTCAGATTTATGGCACAGCAGATATACACGTCTTTAAATATCATATTTCTTCCCTGTTTATCAGCAAATAGAAAGAGGAACAGGCTTTTGTAATGATGAGGGTCAGGTTTAAGTCTGCAGATCTTACAAAGCTGACGGATGAGCAACCTACATTTCTGGAAGCAATGGTGTGTTTCAAGTTTTAAATTTCACTTATACAGAGAGGATATGCTTTGATTCCTTAGATAAATTACTATGTGAATTCCCCACCGTTTAATTTGTGAAAGGACCGGACCTCAGAGTACAATGCACACATACATGCAAACATACACAGACATGCACATTTATACACAAGAAGGTTACATGCTCTTTTTGCCTTTAAGAGGTTGAAATTTGATTTTCCAAGCTGCTGGACAGGTTGACAATTGAAATCAAACCGCTTCTCAAAACACTAGGCACGAGGGTCGTTTCTACTGATTGGTTATCCCCGGAGAGGAGTAAAGCACAGAGGGAGAAAACGCCTCGTCCAGACGCACCTGCCTGGCTGCTGGATCAATGGTCAGTACCAGCAGGCCTCTGCTTAATGAAGCTTAGCCCGGTGTCACCGCCTCGCCTACAACAGTGGGTAGCGCCGCCGCCAAGGCAGAGGAAGCAGAATCTATTGGCAGACAAAATAATTGCTTCGTTTTGTGGTACAAAGATATAAATCTGATTTTCTGTGTACTTGAGAGCAGGCTTTAAATCCTCAACTGGAAGAGAGCCTCACATAGAACAGAGTGAAACATGATAGAGATCAGGCAGGCAGCCACCTCAGAGAACCCTGGACCAGGGCTCACAAGGACTTCGCAGTGGGGGGACCCGGGGCTCTGTGGGCAAACAGTGCCCCACAAGCAGGTTGTCTCAGTTACACAGAGAAAGCAGTTGTTTTCCTTCTTGATTTTTCCATGATAAAGTGTTTTGACGAATCAACAAAAGCAGGAAGAAAAACAACAGTAAGGAAAATCTAACTGATGTGATTTATATCTAATTCATCTCCGTATCACCTCGTTGTTAGAATAAAGTGGCTTATATTTGAAATGGAGTCGGCGAACTAACTGCTCAGGATTGGTGCCATGCCTATTTTTTTTTAATGTCCTTACTTGCCTTTGTGCTGATAGAACAAGGTGTGAATGAGACAGTTACATATCACTAAGATTAAATTAAGCACAATTTCTCTGAATCATTGAAGTACATTACTCAAAACTAAGGAACCCACTTACCCTCTTGTAGGCTGCATACATGTCTTCTGATTATTCCCTCTTCCACCATCTTAAGTTTAGGTCAGATAAAATGCATTCAACATGCTTCTTAGCATGTGAATAAATCAGTGCCTCGCCAGAAACCTGGAAACTCATACAGATTTGACTACTTCTAGGTAAAGCTGTGATAATAGAACAAGCAGAGAAAGGGACTCATCTGACAGTGGAAGGAAAGATGGTCATCAAAGCTGTATTTCAAGACCTGCAAGGCATAATCAGCACCTTCAAGCCATTATCTTTTCTTTTTCTTTTTCTTTTTTTATGCTACTGGGCACTGAACCAAGAGCCTCATATAGCTGGGCAAATGCTACATCTTTAGCCACTATTATTGTTTTAAACGAGCATCTCAGTATTTGTCAACCTCTCAATATTCCCCCTTCTTTTTTACTGAGAATTTTTCATATGCAGAAAAATGAATTCATGCTTTTGCCCGTCCCATCCCCATCCCCTCCATCCTTCCCTTCTTTCACCTTCCCCTCCCTTCACTAATCTAGCCATGTCCCTCCCATCCTCTTGCCCCTCTTCCTGTGTAGATAGCAGTGCTCCTTTCAGGGTGCCAGTGCTGATAAGGAAGCAAGTCTCTGTGATAGTATACGTGGTCCTGCAGTAGGCAAACTTAAAAGTGAGGAAACTCCCTTTCTTTTTGTGCAGCACCAGCCCCAGAGATTCCTGTGAGTTATTTCTCCTGAGATCCTCACTGGTTCCTGGGAGAATGATGATAATGTCAGCCATTGTATAGATCTAGAGATACTAGACATCTTTGCAGTAACTCCTGGATGCAGCAGCCCTTTCGTAACTGGAGTGTCTTGGCCAGCAGTACACCTCCTCACCTTAAGTAAGGTTCCCTGAATCTTAGGATGGGGAGAGAGTTTGATGGCTTGATTAAAACTGAGCACTTCAGGATCACCGATACTCTGCACTCTGGCTAGTTGTGGTTTTCTGACTCATTAATCTTCCGTTGCAATACGGTGCTTCTTGACTGAGTGCTGAGAGTTTTTCTTATCCAACTGTATAAGAAGAAGTGTTTAGACGGTGGTTTACTATCAGGCATTTATAGTTAATACTAGTACATCTCTTCTTGCTGTGCTGTTTTCTCCCCTTCCACTGTTATTTGAACAGGTTTACAGTACTCGCCTTATGCTCCCTGACATAAGGGAATTTAGAATCCATTCAGAGAGTAATTGGTTCCCCATGAGTCTTTCATACCACTGTTGCTCCACTAGATTATACTTACCAGTTGTTGTAGCTTGTAGTATTTATAGCTGGGTGAGGTCATTGATCACTACTGCCCCCACCCCCTTTTCTTCTTAATCCATTGGTTTCCCACACAAGGGTTCATCACACAATGGACAAGTGTCATTGTTTTCTGTACCATTCCTAGACTTTCTGGCCTTGATTCTGTCAGAATTTTGAGCTTTCCTTGTTCAGTCACATTAAAAATTTGGTAACATTTGCAGTTTCTTCATGAAGCAATTAAGGCAGTTTGTTAGAGATGAAATAGGGTGTGTGACTCAACAGCATGTCTGCTGTAGGATGTCCCAGAGGACACAAGCCTATAGAGAAGTATACCTCATTTTTCAATTTTGAGAACATTAGCAAAGGTATACCTGATGCTAAAGAAGGGAGTTTTCTTCTTAGTTCCATCATTGTTGGTTTATTTGCCCACCACTTCTCTTTCTCTGAGTTATTTATGAATTAGGATCTTCCTGCTTCCCTCTGGGTCATTCATGATTAAGATCTTCCTCCCTCCCTCATACTTAGCTGGCTTTGCTAGTTTTTGCTGAATGACTCTATGAACCAATAAGAGGGAGACAATAAAGGACAAAGTAAATGATTCATCTATATTCTGTTTCTTTAATGCAATTCAGGATTTTCTTGGATTCAACAGGATAATGTAGATTTAGAAGAGAAGAAAGGCAACAACATGTGAACTTGGGAAAAATCTTTCATCCTTCCAAGCCTCTGGGATCCCTATTGCTCAATGAAAAAGGAGTAACACCACCTTCCTGATAAAATGTTCAGAAAATATGTTTGTATAAGAGCAAGTACATCAACATTTAATGAGTACTCATTGGATACTTACCACATTACGGTTGTTCTGCCAATCTGAGGCTAGTGCAGGGACAGGGATGTGTCTGCTGTCAGCAAGCTAGTAAGCGTGCATGGAAAGCAGACACTAAATACTGTCTGAGTTGGTTATATGAGTGCTGTGGGCATTGAAAGAGCATATGGTAGTGGGCAGGATGTCAGCAAAGGCCAGGCTCACTAAGGAGTGTATGGATAGCATTGGTGTAAATGCTTCACAAACACAAGGTGTATAGAAATACATTTTTGCTTTTCTAGATCTAGAACTCGCAAAACTATTACAGTAGATGTGTGTCTCCTTTTCACTTGATTCACTCTATTTTCAATAAAAAAAAATAGGAAAACAACCCAACGTTTGAAATATACAGAGATGTTTTGAGTTGTGATGGAAAAATTGCATTTCCTTCTGATGACTGAGGGATTCAGACATTCATTTCAGTTTGATGAAGTTAAGCAACTTATAAGGAAGTATGAATATCAAATATGTTGCTTAAACACCGTTAATCACATATAATTGATTGGCAGCTTGCAGCGTATAATCCATCCATTCATTCACCAAAATAATATGTAACTGTCTATGTTACAGGCACTCAACTTATTTAAATTTTGAACCTGTATTTATTCTGTATATTTCTGACTGCTTCCCTCTTCTGATCCCAAGCAATTCCTTTGGATAAAGCATAGTACTTCCAACTGACTTTCGCTGTAAGCTTCTGTTTAGTCTGATGTCTTTTTACATCAAAGCAATTTTAGTAGTGGACTTCACTTGGATAGTAGGTAATATCAAGGAGAAAATACCATTCGAACCTTCTGTGCAGGAGGCCCTGGGGCCAGCTTCACATCCTCCTGAACTACCTGGGACTGCAGCCATTGCCAGACTACCTGTTCCACCAGGTGAAAACTATGCCTCAGCTGGAAGGTTTGATTTACACCAACTGCCCAAGCTTCCTTTGTCATAGGGCAGTGGATGCCTATGCAAATAAGGTTAGTACTTCTGCATGCATAGCATGTGAAGAGATAAACATGCCTAGACTTGAACAGTGCAGGGCAGGGCAGTGCACAGTGCCTCTCATTCATGCTCTAGGTGGCCATTCACAGACTTGCATTATATTGTCTACAAAGTTGCAGTGAGATTGCGTTTCAGATCTTCTCATTGGCCAAGAACTGGAGAAATGCTCCTGTATTGCTTTCTCCTCTCTCCTTGTTGCAATCTTTTGGTCTTTTCCTGTCTTTCCACATGGTCCCTTCCCAAAATAGATTATCCATGTGTTCATTCTTGTCTCAAGCTGCTTTTGGACCAGGAATAGGCTGGCTAAGGTACTTATATGATCTATGTATGTGCTTGAATAACATCAAGGAGAGAAATAGGGAGTGAATTCTGGAGCATGATAGATCTTTTTTAAAAAAAAAAATAGTGAGTTACACTCAATGAGGTCAGGGATGCCAATTGGATGGCATTTGGAACATAATTCCTCACAGAGGAAATCCTTGAACTGAATACATCAACAAGAGAAGTGAACTAGCTTTGGCACAGCGTGTAGGCAAGAAGCTGACTTCAGGTACAGCAGCCAGTATAAGGTTTCAGATGGTGGCTTAGGGAATGTATGTCCTGGAAATAGAAGGAATATCAGTACAGCTGAACACAGTGGGAGAAGTAGTCACATGCCAGGTGGTTTTTCACGATAGTTTGGATTTAATTCTAAGTGAATCAGAAAACAGAGAAGGCTTTTAGCTGGAAAGGTAAAGTATGTGATGTTTATTATGAATAGATCATATGATTGCATAGAAATGGAAGGATGGAGTCACATATGGCATTGGGAGGCCAAGGTCACAGATTAGAATCATCTAGATTTGAATTAGCAAAGGGAGGAAGAAAGTTTCACAGAACAAGTCACCTACAGGTCACTATTCTTAGGTAACCTATGGATCTGAAATCAAATGTAGCACCTTGGCAACTGGTTAAAGGAACATCTGTGTTTTAAGGCTGAGATGCTATCCCCTGGGTTCCTTTCTGTTCTGCCAGATATATATGAAATGAAGCACAAGTTTAGTACCTTACTTTTGAAAGCTAGGACTCTGAGTTTAAGAGACATTGTGCATAGCATGATCTCTGTCAGGATGATTTCAGAGGCAGTCCATTTGTCTCTCACTGGTCTTGTTCCAGGGAAAGAAGTGAAACAGGCATTCTGCTTTTAGCACCAAAGTAGAGTCATACTCACATTAGCAGGCCTAGGACCAAGGTACAACAGAAAGTTAATTAATATTAGCATAGAGGCAAAATTCTCCTTTTATAGAAACTAATGGAACACAGACAAAAAATCAAATGCAACAGATTGCAGCAGCTTCCTTAGCTGTTTGCTACACACAAGCAGATTGCTTACATGTGCAACCAAGCTAATAAAATATTTGACAGTAGCATATGTAGCTCTATATTTAAAAACTCATGAAAGAAGTCACTTACTGAATCCTTTCTGGGAAATGTAGCGATTTAATCGATATTAATGCATACATCTGGATGACTGGGTAGCAGTTTCATTTCTTTTGTTTATAATTACTTTTCAAATGTTTTCTTCCCTTTCCCTCTTTGTCTTAAAAAAACAAAGGATACCTTGATTTCCCTTCTACTGAAATGGATAAGGCTAAAATAGACTGCAGGACCAGAATCCAAAGGAAAATGAGATATGGATCCAACTAATCTGCAGGATCCCAAGGTCAAGACAGAGGAGATTTCAAAGGCAGCAAGTGGGATAGTGTGTTTTCAACATAGTTGCTGGTTATTCACAGTGAGGATAAACATGCATTGATGATAGAAGCCAATGATAGGTGAAGTTAAAATTTGAAAGAAATAATCACATAACCTATGGTATTGGATTAAATATAAAGGCTTTGATTTAACCTGATAACTTTTAAACCTATAGCTTTGTTTAAATATCATAAATAGATGAATACATGTATGCACACTCAAAGAGATACTTCCTAGCTGTGCTTCCCCTGAGAAATGGGCACAACATTTTCTATTATGCTTTCTTTTCTTTTTGTTATTAAAATACATTACACAGATAAATAGAGTTCAGTGTATATTTATATACATGCACACTGCATGTTGTATTTTCCCATACTCTCTACCAAACACACTCCTCACAAGCAGTAACAACAATTACTGTCCAGGTTAGTTTTGTTTGTTTGTTTTCAGCTTCAAATGTAGGACAGCGAACATTCAGTATTTATTTACCTTTAGGTTATGTCACTTAGCATCATAACCTACAGATCCATTTATTCTACTGTAAATATCAGGGTTTTTATTGATTTTAAGGAGAATGATAAATACATGATATTTTCTTTTTCCATTGCTCAGATTATGAGCAGCTAAGTGAATTCCTACAAATTAACAAAGGCACACATGTTATGAACATCTGTTGTACTGATTTCATTTCCTGTGAATATATAGGAGGAGTGGGATAGCTGATCATGATTGGTTTACTGTAGCGCTTTAGTGCTCTTCAGCATATTTCATTCTGTTCTCACAGTGGTGGCTCTAGTTTGTGTTATCATTTACTCTCAAAGAGAAAATTAGAATCATCTTCAAAATGTTTAAATTCTTGTAACTGCAATGACATGGTATTTCCTTGTAGTTTTGATTTGAATATCCCTGGTTGCTGTAGTGCTCATTAGCATTATTATGTATTTGTTTAATAGGATAATATATTTCCATATACAGTGTTTCTCTGTTTGAGAAATGTCTAATACAATAATTGACCCTTTCCATTTATTTGTTATATACACTGTTTCTTTGAGAAGTATCTATTGTAGCCATTTGCTTAATATTTAGTTAAAATATATGTTATATAAAGTTCTCTTGTGAATTGTCTCCTGAGATCATTACCTCATTTTTCTGATTGGATTATGTGGGGATTTCATTGTGTTACAACATTTGAGTCCTTCACAGATTCTGGATATGAATCCTATTCTCTGTGAATAGAAATAAGCATCCTCCCTGATTCTGGGCAGTCTCTTCACACTGTTGATAGAATCCCTCGCTTGAAGTATCTAGATTGATGTCATCTGATGTTTCAGTTTTTGTGTCTGTTTTTTTATGTTTTAGTATCCTGTCTAAAAAGTGGATGCCTATGCAACTCCCTGAGATGTTTCTCTCATGTTTCCTGGTAGTAGTATTTTCAGGTCTCACATTCCAGAATGTGATAAATTCTGATTTAATCTTTGTCAATGGTGAGAGATGGAGCTATGTCAGTTCTCTCGTGGGGACATTCAGTTTTACCACCACACATTTGCTGATGAGAAATCATTTCCAACACAAGTTGTTGGTATTTTTGTCAAGGAACAGTTCATAGTAAATGTGTAGATTATTTATGTAATCATTGTTCTCCATTCATTTTTGTTTGTTTGTTTTTCTGCCAATATCGTGGTGTTTTGTTTACCATGTCTTTTTCAGATTTTTTTTTTATGCATGGCTTTGTTCTTTTGACACAAGATTACTTGACTTTGGTCCTGATTACTTGCATGTTTATAACTTCTTTGCTTAACTATTTTGAGTAAAACTTCTAGTTTTCCACTGAGTTATAGTATGGTGACAGTGGACACTCTTGTGTTACTCCTGAACCTAGAAGAAATGCTTCCAGTTATACCTGTGTGGTGTGCACCGTGTATCTGTTTTATTTAACCTCTGGCATGTTGAGGTGTGTTCTGTACCTAAATTTTCAGGGTTCTATTATGTAGGGCTCCTGATTTATTTCAAATGCTGAAATAAATTATTATATTGGAATCCAGTTCTTCTTTTAGCTGTGACACTGTTTTGTTAAAATGATTGCTCTGATATTAAATTCATAAAGATTTATAATCACTGACTTGATCATATGATTATAATATGGTTTTCTGTGTTTTCTTTAAATGCCTGTTTTTTCAAATATAACTATTTCTTGCTTTAGGTTTGAATTTTCCCTTTTTTATAAACTTTATTTATTCATTCATTTGTGTGTGTGTGTGTGTGTGTGTGTGTGTGTGTGTGTGTGTGTTTCAGATGGCACATGTTTCTCTGTGGAGGGCTAAGGGTGACTTCGGAAATCATCCTGGATTGATTCTACCTCCTTCTTGTTACACTCTGGGATTTCCCAGTTTCTGCCCACCAGGGCTGGACGTGCAGGTCACTGCCATTTCTGCCTGGCGTTTTCACGTGGGACCTGGGATCTGAACTCAGGTTCTTCTGCTTGGAGACAAAGTCTTAATTCCTGAGTCATCTCTCCAGCCCCCCTGTCCATATCTTTTAATTGGATAATTTGCTCCATTCACATTCAGGGTTATTATTGTTCAGTAATGACTTATTTCTAAGACTGTTGATTTTCTTCTAGCCATTTAAATAATCATTGCCTTTTCTTCCCTCCTTGGTTATCTTTGTACTATGAGAGCTTATTGCATTCATAATATATGAGTATCTTTAAGCTGCCATGTTTCTACAAATGTAGTTTTAAAGACATTTTAAATTCCTATTTTTTTGACTTACAGAAAATTGTATTTGAGAGGACTGTCAGGGAAGACATCTCAAAATCCACAGAGGCATTAATGTTAGACATTTAGTTACAGCTTTCCTTTTCCATTTTATGTGTGCTTATCAAACTCTTGGATATTGTATGATTCCAAGAGGCACCATTTTGACTTAATGGAATAAAGACAACTGGGACAAAATCTTTTAACTCCAAATGATGAGAAAAAACTCTCTCTTCTCCTTGCTTCTCTCTCTTTCATCCCTTTCCTTGCTTTCTCTCTTTTCTTTCTCCTCTCCCCCTCTTCTTTTCCCTTCCCTTCCTTTTCCCCTTCCCTTCACTTCCTTCCCCATCCTTTAATGAAGAAGTACAGTCTTTGAATTACATTCTGAAGCTCAAGTTCATTTATTTTTTCCAACATTTTAAGATATATAGTAAATATAACTCATCTCTGTTTCACAAATGCGGGAACTGAAGATCAAAAAGGTTAAGTTATTTTTCTCAAGGTTACTTATTATGAGAATGCACATATAATAATGGAAGCCAATAATCAAACTCTAAATTTTTTGCCCCTTAGCCAATACCAAATATATTTAAATATACCATATCCTTGTGGGTAACTACTTTTTTATTTTTACTCTTGACAGTTTTATACATGAATATAATGAATTTAAGTCATTTCAACCCTTATTATCTATTCTTAGCCCGCCTCCTTCTCCCATCGAAGCCCTTCTTGGCAACCAGTCTCCTAATATGTCTTTTTGAATGAATGACTCAATGGGGTTCCCCATGGTTGCCTGCACTAGAATGTGCCCAAGCACTTTCTGAAGCATGGATAGTGTATCAGTGGTCATACCACTAGAGAAAGTAGCTTCTCTTCCCATATCCACCTTAACCCTCAATGGTGGTGATGTCTCATGAGGTTTGCCCCCTTTCATGAGGAAATGTTGACAGGGTAAGTCTTGTACAGGTCTCCTGGAAATAAGCAGTGAGTTTAGTGAGTTCATAGGTCTAGCAGCCCGGCCATAACCAGAAGAAGTAATATTCTCCGCCCTCTGGCTTTTACATTTTTTACTGACCCTTCTTCATAGTGTTCCTTGAGCCTTGGAGGAGGAGAGTTAAGTGTCCTTCTTAGAACTGAGCATTAGATTCTATACTCACTTTATACTGTACTTTGACCAACTGTGATTCTGCATTAAGCATCTTCTATTGCAAAAGAAAGCTTCTTAGCTGAGAACTGAGAGCTGCATTGATCTATGAGTTCTTTGATGACAACATCCAGATAGCTGTTTCACATCATATCCATACAGACAAACGGTGGTTTTTTGAGGCCTCCCCATCCTCATGATTTCCCTATGTAGAGCAGGACTCAAATCCAATTAGAAAGCATACTTAGTGACCCCCATAACATTCATGTCACAATTGTACCAATGGGCACATCTTGTCAGAGTAGTTATAGCTTTCAGAATTCATAGTCAGGTGAGACTTTTGATGGATTTTTTCCCCCAGAAGTCTATATAGTGCTTTCTGGCACTATAAAAGCTGGACATCGGGGGAAGCTTCTAGATCAATTCCAACTTATTTTTTCTATGTACTGCGATCAATGTTTGTGGTTACTTCAGCACAAGGGTCTTGCCCTCAGGTTCTGGCGGACAACTAAGAACTATGGCTTTAACCAATGGCTGTTTAGGAGGGAGTTTGGTTTAATCCCCTATGGCTTCTAGAAAGAGCATCTGAAGGCAGTTTCTATTATCTCTTTTCTTCCTTCTCTGTCAGCATCTGTGTAGAACATTTCCATTCACACTTTTCTAATTGTATTTTTAGATAAACTTACAGTAAGTTTTGTTGGAGTATTTTCTAGTTTTTTTCATATCTATTATTAACATGGTTTCATACTTTTCCATGCTTTTATATGTCGGTAACTATTTTTCTTTCACATTTGTAAATGTCTAAAGCCTATTTTATAAGACTTGGCCAATGATCATGAGTTTCCTCATCTGGGAATGTTATTTCTCTCTTTTTCTAAAAGCTAACCATTCCATGTATAGTCATCTTGGTTGCTAGGTATTTTCTTTCAGGAATAGGAATGTATTATCTCATTTTTTCCTAGCTTTTAAAATTTTTGCTGAGAAGCTTGCTGTTGCTTTAATGAGCATGTTGTCCAATGTCAGCTGGTGCTTTTCTCTTGCAGGCTAATTAATTTACTTGCTGAATGAGGATTTTGCCTTTAATGCAGGCTGGATTCAATCTTTGGTCCATCTGTCTTTACCTCTAAGTGCTGGAGTAATAGGTATACAACATAAAAATCTGGACTTGTTTTCAGATTTTAAAATTCTTCATCTTCTCTTTTTAACAGCTCCACTATACTGTACCTATGTAGGGTTTTATAAGCCTCCTATATCTGCATACCCACCTCTATCCTGAGATTGGGGAAGATTTTTTTTGCTATTATCTTATTGAATAGATTTTCTATGCTCTTAACTAACTTTGCCTTCTCACCTTTAGAAATTCCAAACACATCGCTGTTTGTTCCTTTCATGGTATCTCAAAGATCTTGAATATTCTCTTTATATTTTTATTTCTTCTCCTTTTTCGGGGGATGAGGTATTATTTCAAAACTCCCCATTTTCCATTTCAAACATTCTTTCTTTCACTGATCTAGTATCACTAAAACTTTCAACTGAATTTTTTTATCTGACTGAGTTTTTATTTCCAAGATTTCTTATTGGTTCTTTTTCAAAACTTCTACTTCTTTGTTAAATTTCTCCTGCATGTCCTGTGTGCTTTTTCTTCTAGTTAGCTGTTTATATCTTGAAACTTGCTTCACTGGTTTTATAGAATTATAATGAATTCTAGATCCAGCATTTCATTCATTTCTATTTCTGTCATATCTGTTTTAAAGAATTACATTTTGACTTTTATTTCTTATTCTCTGCATTGAAATGTGCAATTTTATGCACACATGATCTCTACCACTTTTATTGTATGGTTCTGTGAGTGAGTGGTTTTCTTCTGGAGATGCATATGGGATGACAATTACTATGTAATGCTGGCTTGCATTCTATCAAGGCATCATAGTGGTATCTCTCTTGCTGCTTTACTTTTGGTGAGTGAAGCTTGGCACAGAGCCAACTGTGACAGGGTCAGATTAACCTACTATCTCTGTAGGCTATCTCAAGTTCTTGAAGACTCAGCAATTCAGAAATGTGCAGTGTATATAGCAACTCTCACTTCTGCTACCACAGAGGTCTCTGAATCTTACAAGATTCTTTCATCTCTGCTGTTTCTACTATTCTGTCATCTTTACCTCACAGTGGCTCTGTATATCTGCTACTTTGGGTATTCTTGTAGTGATGGAGGAGGAGGAAGACTGGTGCTGGGCACATTTATCCATAGTCTTTTCCCCTTCCTTCTGGCCTTCATTTCCAAAGACTGTTCTTCAATACAGTAAACCAGGGCTTCTTGAGAGATGATTGGGAGCCAAGGTATAACCCCATGTAGGGACGGGAAAGGGAAGATATAATATGAACTTGGAGCATCTTTCTGTTAGAAAGTAATGAAATGTTCAGAATTGCTAGGGATTTACCTAAATGCAGCCCATGGAAACCTACTAACTAAATTAGGGACAATCTATGCATAACATTAAGTGATAAGAATGACAGATTGAAGCCTTCTGAAGAAAATAGGAATCTATGTCCATATTTATATAAATGGCAAAGAAATGAAACAAAATGGATGAAACTGGAGTGCAATTCATTAGAGCAGAATGCTGACTATTAAATGTAGAAGGAATAGTGGAAACAGAAAATTACCATTTGCTGAGCATCATAGTAATTCTGAAGAAAGGAAAGAGACCACAAATACTAAAGCCAGTTTCTTAGAAAGTACTATGTTTACATATTTTCAAAATAATCGTATCTTTTACAAACCACTAATTACTGTGAAACAATAACTTTATAGTCAATGTCAGTAGTTTTACTGAAAGATCAAACTTTACATCACCAGTAAAGGACAAATTGACACTTTCACTTCATGATCTGTCGCACTGGGATAAACTCAACATCACTTCTGTGATGTAACCGCCAGAGTGTAATCACAAGGAAATGCCAGACCATCCCAAACTGAAGGGCACTGCACAAAATAACTGGTTTGTACTTTTCAAAACTGTCAAGGTTATGAAAGATAAAGAACACACTGGGAAAACTGCTTTGAATTGAAGGTGAATGAAAAGATAGATATGACAATTAAATGCACATCCTCCTTAGTTTAATTGTGGGTAAAAACAAAGACATAAGAAGAAAATTGGAAAAGTTTGGTTAGGATTTGTGAGAGGTTTTATCAAATTGGTGTAAATTATTAATTAGGCTCCTATAGTTAGCTGGGGCTTCTGTCTTTTAGAAAGGGAATATAATAATATATGAGGACTATAAGCATCATGTTTACAACTCACTCTCAATTGGTTTAGAAATAACTATATACAAAAGGATAATAAAGTGAAATGTACAACCTGTGTGAAGAATTCACAATAGATATTTTGATAGAGACTTTGAATATGTTTATACTTTTAAAAATTTTGTTTATTCTTTGACAATTTCACACAGATATATAATACATTCTGTTTGCTCTCATCTCTCCACACTTTCTCATGCTCTTACCATCCTCCTCTTCCTCTCATGTTTCCTTGTGAGTCACTGGATTTAACCAGAGTCACTTCCATGGGCATGGATGTACAGCTGTCCTTGGGCACAGGGGTAATTCACTAGTTGATATACAATGATTTCCACTCTCCTCACAATCCTCAATTACCATTTGCTCCCTTGGGAGGGAGAGACAGGGCTTTTTGAGTTCTTTTATAGCTATGTGCCCAACTGATTCTAGTGAACAGATGGCATAGTCTCATATTTATAGAATTTCTGAATTAGTTCATAGGTGGGAATTTTACCTATCTATGTTTTAAGACTCTTGAAGTTGCTTTCTAATTTCTTTAAAATCAGTGTATACATTCGGGCTAACAGTCTACTTACTGTGTGTGACTAGACATGAAATTTCTAATTAGAATTTGACTTAGAGTTAAAAGCAGGCTTTTTCTCTAGATCAGAGAACAGGAAGCTAGTTCCAAAAAAAACCTAAGAACAGGTAGAAGGCACACCCAATTCCCAGAAGAATTTCTCCTGCCAGAGGCAAAACTTAAATTACCTAGGGAGGAATTCCTAGCACCTGCCCATGGTGTTACTGTGACATTCCGCATAGAGCAGGCTTTAGGGCCAAACTGGATAGAAACACCAAGGCCTGACAATTCCCATATTTTCCTTATTTTTCTTATTTATTTGCCATATCCTTTTTCCAAAAGATGTTTCTTTCAATCCATTTTTTCCAAACCGGGACCTTGTCTACCAGATTGGTCAGATAAGGACTCAGCAGCTATGATTGATTGTTTATAGGCTCATTTTTGGGCAGGCCTTATGTGACAACTACAACTGTTGTGAATTGATAAGAAACATGTCTATATCATGCCTATAAGGTGGTATTTCATGTTTTTTTCCTCTACAGTATGGCTATTTGAGTATTTCTGTCTCTTCTTCCATGATGCTTCCTGAGCCTTGGAGATAGTGATAGAGTGTCTCATTTAAGGCTACATGTGTGTCAGTCACTTGATTTCAATATCTGACCAACCTGGAATCTCTGCATTAATGGCCATTCACTACAAGGAGAAGCTTCTTTGATTAAGACTGAGAAGGTATAAACATAAATCTTTAGGAGGCAGTTTGACACGTCTATTTAGTAAATCAAAAACAGTAGATTCAGTCATAGTGTCTATGACTTCCTCAGTTATGGGTCTTTTACCAGGTGCATGGTACTGAGTCTGAACTCCCACCAAACCAGTTGGTCACATCCAAAACAGCTGTGCCACTATTACACCAGCAAGCACCCCTTGACTGGAAAGCTGGCATTGCAGACTGCAAAGTGCAAAGCTGTGAAAAGCCGTTGCTTGCCCACTCCAACCCCAGTTGCGTTTGCATGGTGATCTCCAGCACTGTGGAGGCTGGCGAGCAGGATGAAGGCTTCTAGCTCAATACCAGCATGATTTCTTAGTATTCTGCAGTCAATAGTGAGGTCTTAACTACCAGGTCTGGCCAGAAACCAAGAGCAGAGGTCACAACCAGTAAAGTCTTGGGAGCCTTTAGGAACATTCCTGGCCAACAGCCTCTTGAAAGATGTCTCATACAAAGCACTGAGGTCAACATTATTTACACCTGCATGGTACTTTTAAAATTATGATTTTTTAAATTAGCTTATAAAGTAGTGGATTTCTGAGTGATTTCTTCATACATTGTAGATTTTAGTTAATCCTCCTCCTGTCCTATGTTTTCCCCCAAATCCTACTGCATCCTGTTTAATCCTTGCCATCCCAGTATTACTTCCTCCTATTCTCACAGTATATATTCTCTCATACCAGTTTAACTTTGTTTCTAAATTAAAAGTTCGAAAAAATGGGCACTAAATCAACTGAAAGTAAAAGTAGTTGTTTTAATGAGGGAGAAATCCATATTTTTGCACAGAACAAAAAATAAAAAATGGTACTGGCCACCATCCTTGTTATTTGTACCCCTACAGTGATTAGTGTCAGAGTATTAATTTATATACCTTCCTCATATTCTTTCCTGCTTATTTGAGCATATTAAAGTATAGCTTTATTTTTTAAAGTGGAACCACCACACAATTGACTTGGAATTCATTAAGGGAAGGAAGTGTTCTGGACTTAGGGATAAGATTGAAAATCAATCCCATTTTTTATTAATAACAAGAGTGTAAGATAATTTTTTTCCAAACAATGATCTTTCACGTACCTAGAGTCCTTCTTCCATCAATTTTTGCCCACTGTATTCCATGGTTCAATAAATAATTTCATGGAAAGAAAGGACTATTATATATAGTTCTTTATAAATTGCTGTGCTTATTTCTGGAGACCGGCTTCTCTAAATTGGGATTGTTGCATCGAATGAATATATGTATTTAACTAAAAGGAATGACAGATGAACTGGTTACTTAAACTTTTCTTTTTTTTTTCTTTTTTTAAATTTTTTTATTATTTATTATTTATTCAATTGTGTGTGTATGCATGTGTGTGCGTGTGTATGTATGTGTGTGTGTGTAGAACCACGGACGAATTCGGGAACCACCATGGATGCCTCCACCTCCTTGTTTACTCTGCCCCGGGATTCACAGGCTCTGCCCTACCAGGACCAGAAACGCAGGCCGCCCCGTTTCTGCCTGGCGTCTATACGTGGGCCTAGGATCAGAACTCGGGACCTTCTGCCTGCAAGGCAGAGGCTTAACCCCTGAGTCACCTCTCCAGCCCACTTAAACTTTTCTTAAATTTAAACTGACACATAAAAATTATACCTGTTAATGGACTAATGCATGATATTTCCATGCATATGTTTATTGTGCACTGTTTATATTTGTAAATGAAGTTTCCATACATATATGTCATATACTGTGTAAATTATGTTAGATATAGCTATCTCCTCCTACATTTATTTTTTTCTTTTTGGTGAAAACTTTAAAAACCATTTGTCTAACTTGTTGAAAAGAATAGTACATGTAGTTATTTGCAGTTCATTAAAAAATTTAGGGTTTGACCCACTTAGAGACACACTCAAAGATAAATCTCTGTAATACCTACAGTAATTGCAAAGATTATAAACAGGAGAGAAGGGGAAGGAGGGCTCTGCCAGAAACAAGAAAAGAGGGGATCATGCTACAGCAGAGATAATAGGCCACCATCGAGGACTGCAAGGAAGTAATGAGACATCTGGTTAAGTTCACAGACTGCCCTTCCTGGTCACTTGCAACTGATGGAGTATGATCTCACCAGAAAGGGAGGGCATAGTCTAGTAGATAGAAGGTAACTATTTTGCAATGGGAGACTGATCCACCCCTCACCACAGTCTCCTACTCTTATTCCATCTACCTTTGAATCTATCCTTATAATTAAACTCTATTTTAACAGCTTTTTATCTCTGGCCAGGGGGTGACATCCAATACCCATCAGGATGGAGCCAAGGGCATTGCAGGAGCAGCAAAACTGAAAAAAAAATCAACAAACCATAATTCAGAACATCAGAGACTCTATATCAACCACCTGGAATCAGGCCTGCCTAATCTCTCCCCATCCTGAAGCTCAGGGAAATTTGCTGAAGAGGGGGCGGTAAGATTGTAAGAGCACAAGGATGGGGAGGAGCTATGATATGCAAGATACTCCACACAAGTTAGGGCCGAAGCAATTATAATAGGACTCTGTATGATCTGCGCAAGGACCAACATATCATTGACTCCTCAGAGTCTACCATGGACTAAAGGCACTAGGCTCCTTAGAAGCAAGGGATTGACAGTCACAATAGTGTTCCTATACTTAAGGGGTGTGGGGACCTCAGTCTAGGTGACCTCAATAATCTGGCAAGGTTAGACAAAGATGTTTTGATGGAAGAAGTCTGGAGGGCAGCTCAGGATGTTTTAACCAGCACTCAGGATGTGTTGAATAGCTCAGGATGGAGGAAGTCAGGAGGGAGTAGCTCAGGATGTTTTAAAGAATTTTCACTACATACAGCCTGCGTGCTGGCTTGACCTTTAAGATGATTGGTTGCCCATTTCCCCACCCTGGAATTCCTCTGTCTATATAAGATGGCTGTGGACTTGCAATAAATGAGTTCCTGCTTGACTAGACTCCCTGTCTGCGTCTGATTGTCCTCAGGAAGTGAGGGCTGGGAGCTGGCCTGCAAGACGGAGCTGAGATCCCCTCCCCGGGGACCCCCACAAAGGGGAACACAAGAGAGTGTTCTAGGAAATGCCACTGAGTCCTTACACCTCATCAGAGAGGAGGACACAGAGGAAAGTTTGACATACACATTAAAGGATGCTTCAGAGATGGGGGAGGGGGCACTGGAAGAAAGGAAGGGAGGGGGGAAAGGAAGGGGAAAAGGGGGGAAGGAGAAGGGAGGTCTAGGGAGGAATAGAGGGAGAGAGGAGACAGGGGTATCTATTATGTTTGTATGAGCAGAAAAATAAAAAATAAATAAATAAATACATAAAAATTTTAGCGTTTGAGAGAAGGCTCAGAAGGTAAAGTGCTTCCTGGAAAATCCTCTTCAGGGAATAAAGGAAGAGACCCAAGGATCTCCAGAAACTTGAGGGCCATCCAGTTTGGCTTAAGCAACAAGGGTGAAGGAATCACGGTTAAAAGGCAAGGAAAATCCTCTGAAGGTTGTCTTATACCTACACTGTGTGCTATGGGATGGATACATGTGCCCACACTCACACACACGTGCACACTTCAACAGAAGAGATTAATGTATTTTTAATACTAAAAACTATAACTTTTTGACTGATTTATAAGTATATTATGAGTGATTAGATTTCTACTATTTTTGCACATGGTCCATTTATATACCTTTCTTTCTTTCTTTTAGCTGAGCATTTTTAAAAAAAAATGTTGGAGAGAAAACACATATTCATTCCATAGTGCATGAGTGAAGAACAGAGGACAACTTTTGGAAGCTGGTTCACTCCTTCCATAACATGACATTCTGGGGATTGGACTCCACTCAAGTGTGTGGGCAGACACTTTCTCCATTAGACTATCTCACAGTCCCCAGTGATATACTTTAGTTTTTCTATGTGCTCAAAGTTCTGCTTGCAATTTTTGGGCAATTTACCTGTATATGGCTCCTAGTTTACAGTTTACAGTTTAATTTTATGAAGATGTTACACATCAATGTATGGTACATATTGATACTTACATGGTAAAAATGACTTGTTGAGTCATCTATCTAGCATTGTTTTGGTAATTCATAAAACAATTTTCAACAATACAAGAATTACACATGTTAATTGAGTATAATCATTCCAGGAAGCAAATGAAAATATGTACAGTGTCATTAATCATGTAATGAAATGCAGGTCAGCATGTCAATAAATTACCCTATTGCCACAGTTATGATGACTATTTGTTTTTAAAAGTGGGAAGGATGTAGAAAGAAAGAGCTAAATATAGAAGGTACATTGATTATAGTTATCATTCTCCATTCTCTCCTCACCAAACTTCATATGCACACATGTAAATACATATGCCAAATATAAATTGCACCAAACTTCATATGCACACATGTAAATACATATGCCAAATATAAATTGCACTTTCAGATCCAAATTGGTTTTAGGTCTAAATACATGTCAATTGGTCCTCAGTTTTTTGTATGTAGACTTTTGTTTACTGATTAAATCTCATTATTGTTTTTTGTGAAAAAAATTTTTTAAAAGATTATTTATTATTTACTTACTCATTTACTTATTTATTTATTTATTTTCCCCCAATCATACAAGCTCAATAGGTCCTCTCCCTCCCACCTCCCTTCCTCAGTCGCCCCTTGTACTCTCCCCCCCTTTTTCCCTTCCTTTCACCCCCTCCCTCCACTTCTCCCAGTGTCTCCCCCTTCCCTGCTCCCATCACCTGGAGCATTCTTTTGTGAATGCCAAACCTCTGAGTCCTCCACTCTAGTGAGGTGTAAGGACTCAGTGTAATAGCTCAGAGCCCTTTCTTGGGTTCCCTGTTAGTATGGGAACACTACCTTGACTGATAATCCCTTGCCTCTAAGGATCCTAGGGCCTGTGATCCATGCTAGACTTTGGGGGGTGTCTTTGAAATGTCAGTCATTGTGCAAATCATGCAATGTCTGGTTATGGCTACTGTGGCCCTAACTTGTGTGGAGTATGTTGCGAATAGGTGCTCCTCCCCATCTTTAGGCTCTTACAATCTTGCCCCCCCTTCTGTAAGTTTCCCTGAGCTTTAGGGTGGGGAGAGATTTGGCTAGTCTGGTTCCGATTGATTAATGTAGAGTCTTTGGTGTTCTGAATTATAATTTGTTGTTGATTTCAGTTTTGCTTTTCCTGGATCACCCTTGGCTCCATCTTGATTGGTATTGAAGGTCACCTCCTAACCAAAGATAAAAGGCTGTTTAAATGAAGATCTTACTATAAGAGGAGATTCAAAGGTAGATGGAATAGGAGTAGGATACCACAGTGAGAGGGGTTCAATGTCCCATTTGCAGGATGGTTACCATCTATCTGCCTGATTGGTGAGATCAAACCTCTTTAGTCGCAAGTGACAGGAAGGGAAGCAAGAGTGAGCCTTACCAGATGTCTTCTACTTACATGCAATACTTGACAGTGACTTATTTTCTCTATTGAAGCATGATTCCCCTCCATCTTTTTTTCTTGGGGGAGGCCCTCCTTCTCCTTCCCTCTGGTTTACAATCTCCACAATTACAGTAGGTGTTACAGAGATTCATTTCCGAATATGTCATTAAGTGGGTTTGGCACTAGGATCCACTTATTAGGGAGAACATACGGTGTCTAACTTTCTGTGTCTGGGATACTTCAGTCAATATAATTTTTTCTAATTCCATCAATTTCCTGGAAAATTTCATTAATCCATTTTTTTGATGGCTGAGTAGTATTCCATTGTATAAATGTACCACATTTCCTTATCCACTCGTCAACTGTTGGGCATTTGGGTTGATTCCATGACTTTGCAATTGTAAATAATGCTGCTATGAACATGGCTGTGCTTGTGTCACTGTATTGAATTTTTGCTTTATTGGGGGTTATTTCCAGAAGTGGTGTAGCAGGTATTTCAATCTTTAACTTTTTTAGAAATTGCCAAACTGATTGCCAGAATGGTTGTATAAGGCTGCATTCCCACCAGCAATGTAGGAGAGTTCCCTTCTCTCCACATCCTCTCCAGCACTTGGTGTTGTTTGTATTGTGGATTTTTGCATCCTGACCAGGGTGAGATGATATCTCAGGGAAGTTTTGATTTGGATTTCCCTAATGGCTAAGGATGTGGAGCATTTTTAAAGATATTTGTTGGACATCGTCCCTGGAAAAGTTTCTTTTGAGTTTCCAGTCCCATTTTTTTAATTGGGCCATTTATCTCTTTGGTATTTAGTTTTTTAAGTTCTTTGTGCACTCTCGATAATAGAGCTCTATCAGATATGTGGTTAATGAAGATTTTTCTCTCATTCTCTGGGTTGTCTTTTTGCTGTGTTTACAATCTCTTTATCTAAACAGAAGCTCTTTAATTTCATAAGATCTCATTTGCTGAGTGTTGGTTCTAGTGACTGTGCTATGGGATTTCTATTTAGGAAATGTACTAGTCCAATCAGCTCGAGAGGGTTCCCTGCCCTTTTGACTAGGGTTTTTATAGTCTCTGCCCTAATATTGAGGTCCTTGATCCATCTGGAATTAATTTTTATGTATAGTGACAAGTATGGGTCTGGTTTCAATCTTCTGCATGTGGACATCCAGTTTTGCCAGCACCATTTATTGAAGATGCTGCCTTTTTTCTATTGAAATTTTGGGCCCCTTTGTCAAAGATCAAATGGCTGTAATTGTGTGGGCTTATATCTGGGTCTTCAACCCTTGATTTATGTGTCTATTTTGGAGCCAGTACCATGCTGTTTTTATTACTATGGATTTATAATATAGACTAAGGTTTGGTATGGTGATACCTCCAGCAATGTTTTTATTATTTAGGATTGTTTTTGCTATCCTGGGTCTTTTATGCTTCCATATGAATTTTGAGATTGTTTGGTCAGTTTTTTAAAAGAATTGCTTGGGGATTTTGAATCTTTATATTGCTTCTGGTAGGATGATCATTTTTATGATGTTGATTCTGCCAATCCTGGAGCATAGGAAGTCTTTCCACCTTCTGGTGTCTTCTGAGATTTCTTTCTTTAGGGTTTTAAAATTTTCATTGTAAAGGTCTCTCACTTCCTTGGTTCGGTTTATACCAAGATATTTAATTTATTTAGGAGGTATAGTAAATGAGATTATTCCTCTTAAGACTTTTCACTTTTTTCATCCTTGGCGTATAGGAAGGCCACTGATTTTTGCACATTTATTTTGTAACCTGCCACCTTGCTGAACTTATGTATTAGTTCCAGGAGTTTCCTGGTGGAGTTTTTAGGATCACTCAGTTATACAATCATGTCATCAGCAAATAGAGATAACTTGACTTCTTCCTTGCCGATTTGAATCCCTTTTTTCTCCCTCTGTTGTCTTATGGCTCCAGCTAAGACTTCGAGTACAATATTGAATAGAAGTGGTGAGAGTGAACAGCCTTGTCTATTTCCTGATCTAAGTAGGAATGCTTCAAGTTTTTCCCCATCGAGTATGATCCTTGCTAGTGGCTTGTGGTATACAGCTTTTATTATATTGATTTATTTATTGATATAAATGTTCCTTCCATTTCAACTGTCTATAGGGTTTTGATTATAAAAGGATGTCGGATCTTGTCAAAAGCTTTTTCTGCATCTATGGAGAGTATCATGTGGTCTTGAACTTTGGATTAGTTTACATGATGAATTACATTTATTAATTTGCATATGTTGAACCAACCTTGTGTGCCTGGGATAAAGCCTAGTTGATCATAATGAATGCTCTTTTTGATGTGTTTTGGAATCTGATTGTTAAGATTTTGTTGAGAATCTTTGCATCTGTGTTCATTAAAGAGATTGGCTTATAGTTTTCTTTTTAAGTATATCTTTATTAGGTTTTGGGATTAGTATGATATCAGTTTCATAGAAAGAATTTGGAAGTGTTCATTTCTTCCCAATTTGATGGAACAGCTTAAGGAGTATTGGTGTTAGCTGTTACTTAAATGTCTGGTAGAATTCTGTTCTGAATCCATCCTGTCCAGGACTTTTTTGGTGGGAAGATTTGAGATTACTTCATCGATTTCCTCATATGTTATAGGACTATTTAAATAATTCAAATCTTCCTTATTCAATTTATGTAAGTTGTGCTTATTCAGAAATTCATTTCTTTTGTGTTATCAAATGTCATGGGGTGTAAGTTTTTGAAATATGACCTTATAATTCTCTGAATTTCTTGGGTATCTGTTGTGATAACTTCATTTTCATTTCTATTTTTTTTTTACTGGACATATATGCACCTAATATGAGCTCCTCTGCATTCATTTCTAATTTTTTAACTTGGATTTTCTCTCTCTTGATTTTGGTTAATTTAGCTAGGGATGTATCAATGTTAATTGAATTTTTCAAAGAACCAGCTTTTGGAGTGGTTGATTCTTTGTATTTTTTTTTCCTTATCTCAATTTTGGATATTTCTCCCCTGATTTTGTTAATCTCCTCTCTTGTACTGCTTTTGGGATTGGACTGCATTTGTTTCTCAAATGCAGCTTTAAGCTGCATTGCTAAGTTATTTATTTGTGATGTTTCTTTTTTTTTTTTGATATGGGCATTAAGAGGTATAAACTTACCTCTTAGGATGGCTTTTGTTGTGTCCCGAAGATTTTGATATGTTGTGTTTTCATTAATCTTTGCTTCTAGGAAATGTTGAATGTCCTTTATGATTTCTTCCTGAACCCAATTCTCATTCAGCATCATAGTGTTTAGTTTCCAAGAGTTAATTTATTTTCTGCTGTTTGTTGTGTTGAGGATGTCAAGCTTTAGACCATGGTAGTCTGATAGGGTACAGGCTAGAATTTCACCTTTCCTGTATATGCAGAGATTCGTTTTGTGGCCCAATATGTGGTCTATTTTGGAGAAAGTTCTGTCGGCTGCTGAGAAAAATGTGCATTCCTTGGTGAGTGGATGGGAATTTCGATAGAGATCTGTAAGGTCCATTTCAGTTAGAGTTTGATTAAGTTCCAATGTGTCTCTTAAGTTTTTGGCCTGTTGATCTATCCCACGTTGAGAGTGAAGTATTGAAATTCCTGAGTATTATCATTTTGGGATTGATTTCCTGTTTTAGACATAGTGTTTTCTTAATGAATGTGGAAGAGCCCATATTAGGTGCATATATGTTCAGTCTTCCTGGTGAATTTTATCTGTGACAAAAATGTAGTGTCCTTCTGTATCTCTTATGATTTTTTTTTTTTTTTTTTGGTTTGAAGTCCACTTTGTCAGATAGCATAATTGCTACCCCTACGTGTTTCCTAGTTCCATTAACTTGAAGAATTTTTGACCAGCCTTTTACTTTTAGAATGTGCCTATCTTTTGTGGTGAGATGTTTCCTGAAGGCAGAAAATGGATGAGTAGTGATTTCTAATCCATGTTTGTAATCTGTGTCTTTTGATTGGTGAGTTAATTCTGTTGACATGTAGTGTTGTAATGGAGAAATTTTAATTCCTAACACTTTCTGTGCTTAGTGGATTTCATAAGTGCATTATTTAGCTTGTAGGTTTTTGGTGGTATTTTACTTCCCTTCTGTCCTCCTGGATATGCTTGTTCTTTTCTTCAAGCTTCAGTATCTTTTCTAGCATTTTTTGAAGGCCTGGTTTGGTGGTCATGTAAGCCTTCAAGTTTTCTTTATGGTGGACAATTTTTCTTTCTCCCTTGATCATTACTTATAGTTTTGCTGGGTATATCAGTCCACTGGGTTGACATTTTTGCTCATTCAATACTTGAAGTATGTCTCTGCAAGCTCTTCTTGCTTTTACTGTTTCCACTGAAAAGTCATTTGTTATTTTTAAAATGATTTTTTTTTTCTCTTGAAGCTTTGAGCACATTCTCTTTGTCTTGAATGTGTAGTGTTTTGACTATTATTTGCCTTGGTGAGTTTTTATTTTGGTCGTATCTGTTTGCGGTGCAGAAGGCCTCTCTTTCTTTAGATGTGAAAGTTTCCCTTTATGGTAATTTGAAAAATTTCCTCGGGTGTGGTATTTTGGGATTCTTTTTTGTTGTTCCATGAATATGCATGTTAGTCTTTTTCAATATTCCTGTCATTATTAATATTCCTTGAATATTCCTCTCATGTATCTTTTTGGCTTTAACAGTCTCTTCGATTGAACTTGTTAGTTCTTCCACTTTGTCTTCAAGATCTGATATTCTATTTTCTACTTTGTTAGTTTTGCTGATAAGACACTCTGTTGAGGTCTGGGAAGATAATTTGTCTTTTAGTTCATTTTTAACCTCTGCCTATTTTTGTTTCTTCAACTGCTTTTCCAGTTCCTCCAAGTGCCTGTTGTGTTCCTGTTCAAAGTGGTTGATGCAGTTATTTAATTCCTCCTGGATTTCCTCTTTCATTGTTTTGATCACAGTAAGGACAGGCTTTGAAAATCATTATCTTGGGTATGACTTTCTTGGCTCTTTTCTGTGAGTTTGTTCTGGTTGGAATCTATCATTATGGAGCTAATTCTTTCGGTACGACATTTGTTGTCCTGTTTTTTGTTTCTCATGGATTTGTGCTGTGACCTGGGCATTTTTGTTTTGTCTCTTACGACCTTCTTTTTGTTTGTGTGTTTTTGACTGAACTCAAATTAGACAGTATTACTACATTTGAGCAGTTATTACTAGTGTTTGCCTTGGAATTTTGTAAACTTGTCTGGTATTGGTGTTATTTCCTAGATGAGGCTATTGGACTGTTAGTACATCAATTAAGTCAGGTTTAGTAGACAGGAAGTGAAGATTAGTAGGGTAATGTACTTTTTAGGTTTACTTCCTTGGTGATGCGTGAGGGTGAATGGTATAGTTCCTGGAGTTGTATGAGTTTTTGGGTGGCTATATAGAAATGTTAAACTATAGTGACTAATTGAGAGGAATAGGATGGTAAAAAGTGTTTACTTTTCTTTGAGCTGGATGTGAAGATTTTCTCCCATGTGATGGGATAATTTTAGAGGACTTCAGATGAATGGTGTTTGTCCTAGAGTTTTGCTTGGGTTTTCTCTGGACTCTGTTGAATTCTAAGGAGCAGGGACTCTGCCCTGGTTTGGGTGGGTCCGGGGCAAAAACGCAGAGTGGCTTGTGAGGCGAGCAGATTACCTGGGATCTGGGACATCACCTAGGGGCCTGCCCCGGTGCAGGAAAGGAAGACTAGCTGCTTCTGGGGCGTGCAGGTGACCTGGGGTCTGGGGCGAGATCTAGGGACCTTACCTGAGGAGCAAGGAGTCCACCCTGGTTTGGGTGGGTCTGGGGCAGAAAGCCAATCTCATTATTGTTTTGATCTATTAAGGCTTATTGTCCTCTGTGTTAAAAAAAATGGTAGTTTGTGTCCAGAAAATTTTTCATTTCATGTAATTTTTCCATTGTCAGCACAGATTCTCAGAATAAGACCCAATATTTTATATTCTGTAGCATTGCTTATAATGTCTCTTTTTCATCTTTATCTCAAATATGTATTTTTATTAAAACATATCAGCTATACATGTTAATAAGGTCACTGTATTTCCATAAATGTAACCAATTACTTTTCTTCTACTCTCCCATCCTTACCCTTCCCAGAAACCTCTATTCTGCTATAAAGTCAAGTATTTTCAGTTTCCAAATGTGAGACAAATGCTTCTTGTCTGTTGTGTCTGGATAATTTCATCCAATATCCTCCAGTTGCATTCATTATGCAACATATTATAAGAATGTTTTCCAATTTGTGGTTGAATAACACTTCAGTGTATATAATGTCACATTTTCTCTATCCACTCACCTGATGATCCGCACCCAGGCTGATTCATTATCTTAGCTATTGCACTTGATGCTGCTACAGACACCTGCATCCAGATATCTCTTTGATTCTCTGCTTTCAGTTTCCTTGGAGTTGTAGCTAGGAGTTGGACAGCTGGATCATATGTTAGATTTATTGTTAGTGTTTTGTGTAGTGGTTGTACTAACTGATAGTCCCAATAATAGCATGCAAGTGCTCTTTCCCCTTTAACCCCCCCAATATTTTCTCTACCTATGGTGATATACTAATTCATTGTAGTTTTGAGTTGCATGTCCATAAATAACTAGTAACATTGAGCACATTTCATATATTTGTTGGCAATAGCTTTTTAAAAAAAAACAGTGTCAATTTGGATCATGTACAATTTTTAAATTAGAATAAATTATTTTTTTGAGTTCTCAACATATTCTAAATCTTTTCCCAATGAATAAATGACAGATATTGTCTTGCATTCTGAATTTTGTATTTTTATTCCCTTAATAGTTTGCCTCATTGTACAGTTTTCAGCTTGATATATGTTTTGGCTTATTTTTCCATTTTCAGTTGTTTCAAGATATATTTTTAAAATTTCCTCCGATGTCTTGAGTGACCCAGTTCATTCAATTTTGTGCTATGTTACTTCAATCCAGTTATTTAATTTCTGGAATTTCTTTAAATTGCAATATGATGATATAGGATAAAGATCATGTTTTTAATTTCTTGAGTTTTTTTTAACACTTGCAGTCCTTTGTGGCTTATTCTAGAAAATATTCCATACTCTGATAAAAGTTTATTATGCAGCTGTTGAACATCAGTAGATACATATAAAACCCATTCAAGAATTTAACTCTGTTCCCAAGTTGTTATTTACATCTGGACAATCTGTATGTAAGAGTTGCGTGGTAAAATTCCCTACTATTGCTGCATTACAGCCCTTTACTCCCTTTAAGGCTAATGTCTTGTTTTATAAACCTGGGTTCTCTGACATTAGCTGCATGCAGACTTATGACTGCAACAGCTTCCTGTTGAACTGATCCCTTACTTACTATACAGTGATTGTATGTGTCCCTCCTGCAGCAGCTGCTTAAACTCTTTTGTGAGGTCTAAGTTTCACTGTTCCTGCTGGCTTTAGGTTTCTGTTTGCTTGGAGTATCATTTTTAGTGTCTATGTACTTGGAAAGTGAATTTCTTAAAGACAGAATATTGTTGGGTTTTGAGCTTTTCTTCATTGGTTTTCTTTAAATCCACACAGTGAACCTATAAATAAGATATATAAATAAAATACCTATAAATTAGAAAATGTACTACATTTACATTCCAAATAATTTATCATGATTACTTTACCACTAAGTGATAGCCTCAACCTTTAAGATCAAAACATTTCTGTTATTTACTTGCTTTCTACCAGTTTCTTTGAATTACCTGTGTTCTTCCTTCTGCTCTTGTACATCTTTGTACTTTGACGGTTTAATGTATTAAAAATATTTATTTTCAGTCTTGCTTTGTGTATCTATTCTGTCTGATGAGACTGATTCTTTCATGTGCTTTCATGATGGGAGTTTGTCTTTCCTTTCTGGATGCAGAAGTACCTTAACATTGGTTTGTAAATTTAAACTGGTAGTCAAGAATCCCACGCAGACACTGTTATCTTGGAATGTCTCTCTTTCTCCTCCACTTCTGAAGGTTAGCCTTGCTGTGTATAATGAGCTCGGTTGCTATCTATCTTCTTTCTAAACTTAGAAGACAACAATCTATTCCTTCCTCATCTGTAGGATTCTTCTGAGAAACTGCCTGCTAATCTAACAGGATGTTTTCAGTCATGACTTGTTGCTTTTTCTAGCAGATCTAAAGATTTTGCTTTGTCTATCCGTGTCACAGTGTGACCGCAACATGCTGTGGTAAAACTCTTTTCTGACTCTGTCCATTTGGGGTGTTAGAAGCCCCTTTTACCTAGATAGTTAAGTTTTTTCCAAGGGCAGGGACGATAGAACATTAAATAATTTTTTCTTGGTTTTAGCCTATATATCCGTGCCTTTGGACGTTCAAACGATGTGGATGCTTGTTCATTAAGCATGTGTCAGTTCCTTTTCTCATTTCTGTGACCAAATACACAACGAGAAGCAACTTAAGGGAGTAAGAGCGTATCTTGGTGGAGAAGGCACAGTGGCAGGAGCAGAAGGTCACTGGTGGCATTGAACCCCATGGTCAAGAAGCAGAGAGACAACCAGAAGCCTGGTCCCCAGTGATTCACTTCTCATAAGGCTCCACCTCCTAAGGGTTCCACAACTACCACATACAGCATCAGCATCTGGGGCACCACACGTGGGCCTGTGGGAGACACTTCACAGCCAACCCCAACAGTGCCCCAAAGATCTTGAATGTACTCTTCATCCTATTATTTCTCTCCCCTTGCTCCCTCCTCCTCCTCCTCACTTCAAAAGACGCGTTTTTTTGTAGTTCACATATTCTCTCTGCTCCTTGATCTAATCCCCGCCCCACTGAGGCTTTCAGCACAACAAATATGGGGGAAAAAAGGGACGCATCCAAAAGAGCCTAATGCTCCTGCTTGACTCAAAAGAATCCGCACTTACTGAAGTGCCTGACAAAGAATTTAATGCAGGTGTTAAAAAACTTGATGAGAGCCATGAGAATACGGATGTGAGGTCCCTTTTCAAGGGTGTGGGTTTCAGATTACTTATCCAATTGTGCTGCCTGTCTGAGGATTATGAGTCTTTGGAGTACTCTGCATTGCTAGCATCTGCGAAGATGCTCAATAGGTTTCTCCCCTTCACCCTCACCTCTGTGTATGGTAACTGCCTTTTGCAGCCCCAGATCGCTGAATTTCATAAGGCTGCAAGTTTCTCTCTTGCACAACTCCCATAAATAGTGTCCTTCCACAGTCATACATCTAAAACAATGTTTGGAGGTGTCAGACATGTAAATTCAGCCATCCTGAAATCCCCTCAAGCCCCTGTCTTGCATCTTCCTCATTTGGAAGGCTGTTCATTTTCCTCAATTTTCTCCTAATATTTCCATCCCTTTTTTTTCTTTTTTTCTTCAAAATTTACATCAATAGCCAACTGGTATTTATATTCAGTGTGAGTTAAGACTCTATTTTGCTTTCCTATAATAGTTGAATAATTAGTTGAATCAAGATCTTATATTTAGTAAAACATAAAGAGACATTTTTTTCCCACAAGTAGAATTCATGTCTTTCATATATGATAGTCCCTTAATAGACATATGTGTAGTTTTAATTCTGTGCCTCCTGTTCCTTGTTCTCTTCATCTCACTTTAATGAGCTGGTAAAAAAGGTGTGTGCAACTTTGTATTTTCAAAGCAAGGTCAGTCTGTCACTTACTTTAATTTTCTAAGTTAGTCTTGCGTATTTCCATATGAACCAACTGACTCCATGTTACCTGGATTAAAAAAAATTGAGAAACTAGTAATATCGAGAGCAACATTCCCATCTAAGAACAATGTCCTTCTTTGATCAGGATTTGCTTTTGCATCCTTCCAAAAAGTTTTATAATACTCTATGCATCTTACATGATCATTTATTTCTAAGTATTTTTCAGTTACACTATTAAGTTTTTTCTCTTTCTAATTGGCTATTCTTTTTTTTTAATAAACTGTCAAAGTTTTATTAATATAAGCACCTGTCTGGTACCAAAATAATAAAGATAATTAACAAACTCAGATTTCATAACTTTCTATACTACATTAGTTCAAATACATGGCTCCTCTGGTATCACGTTATCCTTAGTAAGTGGATTTCCTACTGACCTTGAAGCTAAACAAAATTTCAAATTATTAACTTAAATGAGTTGGGTAAGAAATAGTGTTCAGATAGTGTTAATCTCCATTTAGATATTTTGTTGAATATTTCCCGTCTTCAAAACATGAGAATAGAACAAAAGTTCAAAAAGGCTGCTGCAGCACGACACATCCATAGTAGTAGATAAATGCCTAAGACCCATTATTAACATACACACCACCTTGACTGTAGCTCTACTAATGCCTGAGAGTGTCAGACCCATCCAAATCCATAGGTAAAAGAACACATTCACAGGGATGGCACCTAGCCAAAGACATCGGGGATAATCACAGTCATAGTAGGCACAGAAACGTTCTCCCTAGTTATCTGCCATCTTGTTTTAGAAGGTTATTAAGAAATTTAGTTGTATGCTTTTTAAATTGTGATCTAGTGTTGGCTCTGCTTCTTCTTGCTTCTTATTTTGATGTGTTGTCCGAGCTGCTTGCGGTATATTAGGAATCCCATCCATGATTGGATAGGCTATTCCCAGCTCTTCATTAATCAGTTCACTTGTGGATGCTTCATGTCGCAGCGGCTTTTTGGAGGGCGGACACACCATAAGTCCAGCAAGCAGGCCGCAGGCCGCACATGGCCAGCTCGTTCCACTAGCCATGCAGCCGGCCGCCGCTAGTTCTGTTAGGCCGCCGCTTCGCGGATGCCCTTTTTCCTCTCCCCGCACCAACTTCCTGCCAACCACCGGCCTAACTGGCTATTCTGAATAGAGATTCTCCACATGCCCCTTGCTCAGCCAGTCTTATCTTTATGTCCACGTGAGGAGGCCACTTTCAATCTAGAAATCTTGCTGGCATTCTTCGCTGCCTGGCCATCTATTCCTTGGCTGCATCCCTTTTACTTTTGACTTAATTGTCACGTTGTTGGTCTATGGTCACAATTCGCATGGACACCTTCCTGCTGGTCAGCAGTGTTCTTCATCGGACTTTAAGCCACTTGGGTCCACAGATGGGTCTAGGATAGGGAATGTTCTAAGCATCTGAGGAGACAGTGAGTAAATCTTTTTGGATCTTTTGCATCCACTCTCTAGATAGCTCTTCAGGTTCTTCTCTATATATTAAAGCTGTTATACCAAGTTGAGAATGGTTTCAGAATTTTAGGTTTAAATTTTGAGCTACCACTATGTCTACTTACCATCTACTAATGTGTTTCACTAAGTTCTAGGCCCTAATTTTCATGTTTAATTTCCCGTTTCTCCATAAGCTGTTCTAACAGACAGCATCAGACTTTTCTTCTGTTCAGCTTTTTATTACTCTTTAATCCTTTCTAGTATTTACCTCTTCTGCTTTCAACTACATTTGTATCTGCTTGTAATCAGTGTACCCACATATTAATTTAAAAAGACAGTGTAACTACTAGTGTAAAAAAAAGCTGAGGGCATCTGAAAACCTAAGCCAATAGGACTGGAGTGGAGAGAAATGGTAAACGTGGATAGAAGTACAACCCACAAAAGTCACTCACAGAATAGGGGACACTGCACAGTGTCCCTGTGAAATGTGTTGAGCAATGAAATTCTACCACAGAGTAAAGAATTCATTGAATTGCTTTATACATAAAAAAATGAGGACTAGAACAGTTAGGTAATTTATCTGTGGTTTATTGTGGAAAGGAGTGAAGAAATGATTTCCTATGACATATATACTTCATAGTGGAAATAATTTACCCAAAGCCCCTGGCTATAACTCCTAATTCTAAATTTCCTTTTCACTACCTTTTAAGATTTAAAATTAGATTGGGGGAGGGTGATGCTGGAGAGATAGCTCAGGGTTTAAGATCTTTATCTTGCAAGCAAAAGGATCTGAGTTCAGATGCCCAGATCCCACATAAAAATGCTGGGCAGAAATTGTGAAAATCTGTCTCCTCCTGGTAGGTAGAACCTGGGAAACCCCAGAGCAAAGCAATAAAGAAGTAGAATAATGCAGGATGATTCCTGAAGTCACCCTTGGGCCTCCATATGTACAAAATACACGCAAAATAAATTTAGATTTGCATATGGAAGTAAACAATGAAATCAGGGGCATAAGAAGACAAGACAATTTCCTCAATTAAATCTTTAGGAATACAGGGGCTGGGAGAGGTGGCTCAGGGGTTAAGCCTCTGCCTTATGGCAGAAGGTCCTGAGTTCGGATCCTAGACCCCATGTATAGATGCCGGGCGGAAGCGGGGGTGGTCTGCGTTTCTGGTTCTGGTAGCGCGAAGCCTGCGAATCTCTGGCAGAGGAAACAAGGAGGAAGTGGAGGTGGTCCATGGTGGTTCCCCAGTTCACTCGTGGTTCTACATACACACATGCACACACACGCACAATTGAATAAATAAAAATATTAAAAAAAATCTTTAGGAATACAATAGACATGAACTTCATTTTCTATAAGGTAATCAGATAAATGTGTTGAATTTCCATTGATTTACTAGAAACTCATGTATTTAAAACAGCATAAAAACATATGGAAATCTTTGAAAACTCTTTTCTATATTTTGTTATTAATTTTAATATTTATTTATTTGAGAGAAGAGATTAGAGGGGGAGGGAAAGAGGGAGGAGAGAGGGATAAAGAAGGAGGGGGAGAGAGAGACAGAGAAAAAGAGAGAGAAGAGATGTTATGTGTGCTATAGACTCTGGAGCTGTGCTTTCTAGCTTGCACAGCCAAAGCTTATCTCTGGTCAGAGTTGCGAGCACTCTGGATGTGTCTTACTTCTTAGTTCCTGTGAGTTTTTAGTTGGGAGGATATTACAGATACTCAAACCTTACAGGACTAATTCTTTATTTTTATATATTTATATTAGGATATTGTACAATTTTTAAAGCTAGTAACAGAATCTTTTGTATGTGTATTTAAAGCATAACAAAATAAAAGTATTTCACAAAAGAAGTTCATATTACAGTACTATTGAAATACGAGGCACAGAGTATGCATTTGTGGGTTATAAACAATACATTCATTTTAAAGAATAAACATTTAATGTGAATAACAGTATCTTGGTTATAATAAATAGAGTAAAGGTTAACAGCAACACCTGAAGTATATGGATACAAGAAAGGTGTTTTGTAATAGATACTATGCAAAATGGTAGAGCATTCATGAACCGGCCTTAGTATCTACTAAATTTACAATCATTGCACATGGTTGAGCACTTTACTTATGTATAGGGATGCTCTTCATTCACTATCCCTAAACTATAGTATACAAAACAAAGTTACCACACATTTTCCCCTGGGTAGTTGGTACCGATGCTTAAATAAGGCTTAAATTCCTGTACCTTCTATTTTACCTGTCATTCAAATCCATTCAAATACTTAACATAAAATATACTTATAAGCAGAAATCTAAAGAGAGCTATGATTATATAGATTAGAAATTCTAAACAGTTCCATAACTCTTTGAAAATATTCCACTCAAATTGAATTGATTTTTACAGTGTTTTTTTTTTTCAGAAAATATATAATGAATTGGGTTAAAAGCTATTTCTGAAATAGAAATAATAATGGATTTTCCTGACCAGTGACTTTTACAACTATTTTTCCAGCTACTTATTTTTAGTAGATAAATTAAGAAAAGCATAATCATTATTCAAAGATCACTGTGAGGGGTAAGCTAATGAATCTTGGATCCAAGAGTTATTAAAGATGACAGGAAAGACTGTCTCTTCCAAACAGGGATGTTTCATCATGCTCAGCAATGGGCCGCAGATCCATTCACACTTCTGGGGACATTACTGATGTTCCCTGCAAAGGCTGAGCATCACTAATACCTTGGATACATCACCCTTCATACGACAAGACCAACCAAGCTTCCTTTGTCTATCCCATGGTAAAATTATCTTCCAGATGTCATAAGCAATTAAGTTTGGAAAAACTTGGAAAATATTTTTTCTTTGAGAAAATACTTGGAAAGTAGTCAAGTGAGTGTGGGACAGTAATACTATGTGAAAAACAAACAGGATTGCATCCACCACAGTGGGTGTCTCTGAGCATGTCATTTCTATACTGGCAGAATGACCCATCCTCCCCCCATTTTATCTTGGCACATGCAATGTTTTTCAACATTGACTGCCACTCGCTTCTGGCTTCCTAATTTTGTGAGGAAACTGGCGACAACTAGTATGAAACATTCAAGGCAAAGGGGTCTCCACAACAGCACTGACTAACTGTCCATGTCCTTAAATTTAAGTAGCATCACCTCTGTCATTTTCATGCACAAATAACATTGCTCCAAAGCTGCCCAATAAAAATGTTATTCTCGTAACAATTCTGGCTGCAGTAATGGCCAGTTTTCATGTCTTTGACCATGTTCTGACAATACAGACTTGTCAAATGACTCAAGACTATCTACATGCACAGGTACAGTATAATACACATCCTTTCTTTCTCTCTAACAAGACAACACACATGCATACAGAGTGGCCCAAATTTTTTAAATGTTAAAAAAAGTTTTAACCCATGAAAAGGTTGGCATACTAAATACCTTTTAAAAGGGAAATTATGTTCTCAGAAAATGTGAAATATTAATGGATAAAATGCACGCACAATATAAATAAGAAAGCAACTTAAAGAATATAAAAATTTATGAAGGGGATCAATCAAAACTCAATAAAATCTATGAATAAAAATATATGCTTACATTATAGTGTACAATTATGAGCTAGGGACATTTAGATTTATGAAGAAACTGAAGGATAGTACTGCAAGGTAGCTCAAAGAATGTTTTTCAAATGTACAGATAATAAAAACAAAAAGCCCTGGGCAATGTGCAACTTAAAAAAACACTAATAACACCAGCCAAGCAAATCCTTAACCACCTTTTAAGTGGATTCATTTATACGTTTTACTCGCAAAGAGAATATCGCAGATATTAAAACACGAGATTCTTTCAGTGTCTGACTCACATTCCCCCCATCTTTTCACATTTAATTGTTGCATTTTGAATGTATAACCTTAGAATTTTAGATGTTTCTCAAAGAGTTTGTCCACAATGAGCATAGTAGATGTATTTGAGATAATAATGCTAACTAAAACACATACTTCTAAGTTTAAAAACAGGAATCACATAAGTTCACAACTGTGTTCCCCTTAATGTCCACACATGATGAAAAAGCAAACAAGTTAAATGCTCAGGTATTCTCCTTCAGGCTTTGCATCTTGCCTGATGCATGCCAATACGTACTGTTAACGTTTGGCACCGACAGTCTATCTGAGCACAATTTATCAGCAGAAAACTTAATAATTCTAAAGCCTTGAACCATTGGAACTAGCCTGGTGCCCTTGCTTTCCAAACATGCAATCTGACTGACAAAGGCATGTGGGTTTTGCAAGATGATTTAGATTGGTAGAAAATGAAGCTTACATGAAAACTGGTTAAGGATCCAAAGCACATTTGCTCTCAAATATTAATCTTAACACCCAGACAAAAACAGGGAGGTATGATTTGCACAAAAATACTTTTAAATTAATTTGGTTATGGTCTCCATGACCTTGCACAGTTTAGCTGCTTGCGGTGCATGCGTGCATTCTCTTCGCAACGTCATAGACATATGTGATGTCTGGTCGTTTCTCGGGATCCGGGTCAATGCACATGTTAACTAGCTGTCGTAGCTGAAAGGAAAATATCATATAATTAAAATCAGTCTTCTTGGTTTTAATAAAGCAAGTCTGAATTATTACAAATCTATACAGACAAGGCATTTCCTTACTGTTCCTTTCACTAGTGATCTACACATGATTACAGCCAATAATTTCACAGTAAATGTTCTAAGAGCTATAGTCACTGTCAACCAGTTGCTGGTTTTGCAATGGATTGTTACTCTTTTAGATCCTAATCCTGAAAACAGATTTTCCAAGTTAGCTGTAGCTATATACACATGTAAATACACATGTATAAATCTAGAACTTGCATTGCATTTGGCAAAGTAAAATTTTCGAAAAAGAAAATTAGGGAGTCTCATGTACATTTATTAGAAATCATAAATAGATAGTTTTGCACATTATGAAAGGAATCATTCCTGTAAACTAAGAATACTAAATTGTAGCCAAGATAAATTATATTATTTCAATTGTTAAATGTATGAGGTAATATTTAAACATCCCTTCTTTACAAAGGAGAGAGCTGAGAATCATTTATATTATAACAAACAAGCCTGCTCTGTTAATTAAAGCATCTTCTTTCATGATCCAAAACCAGCAATTAGAAGAGCAATGAGTTTTACTGCTAATTCTAATAGTCTTGGTTTAGCCTAATCTATAACAGTGTACACAATCTTTTCTATTCTGATCAGTTTACCTTGTATTAGTATCTTTAGGAGTACCCTAGACACTTTGAACACTTGCAGCAACTCTTTCCAAGCATGTGTATTAGCTTAGCACATAATAAATTGGCAACATTTATAACTATGCTTCAGTGTTTAACGTACAGGAAGCAGCCTGGCAGGCAAGAGATCAGCGTGGTGGGGAGACAGTAGAAGGAGATGGAAACCAGCTTCAGAGGGAACTCTGCGAGCTTATGCCTCTAGCTCTTAAATGCCAGCAACATTCTCTAGCTCTACTTCCTTAAACGGTGTCATTCTATCTGAATAAAGTTCAATATTCATTAACTTCAGGTACATTTGGAGGTTTAGTAATGTTGGATGAAGTAACATGATACCCACTGGGAAATCTTTGTGATTTCTATTGATGTTCTCTGCAAAGGGGCAAATAACATAGCATGGAAAGATCTTAACATGAGACATTTTATTATGGTGAGTAATAATAAGCAAGAAAGAGATTGGTGTTTTACCAGTTAACAAAACAAAACAAACAACATCCAGTTATACAATTCCAAAAATTGAAGCGAAAGTCCTTAGACGATGATAGCGATGTTTAAGATAGGGGGTGTGCACAGGTGAGAGCTGTAAGAGGGTGTGCTTAGAAATAAAAAGGATAAAAAAGGAAGCAGGAAGGATGATAGGAAACAGTAACTGGGATAGAAAACTCATTGCAGTCAAGGAAAATACTGGTAGATAACAGTAGCAACTTGCTCCTAACATTGCCACATACCTCAGACCAGTTAAAAACCTGACCTGTCCCATCTGGTAGTTTAGAACAGGGAAGATCCATTAGCCTACTGGTCAACAGAGACAGCCCAAATTAACAAGGCATGAAGAAAAGTCACCCAACTAGACACAGAAAATGCTGCAAGTGTTGCTGAGGTGACAGAAGTTCACCTGTCTCCTTCTTGGCAAAGGACCAAAAAGCAACAATGATGCTCCTGGTGTTGTAAAGATGGGCGCAGGACAGAAGGCATCACCAGGACAGCAGGTTGGGGACTCGGAGTCCTGGGGGAGGAAGGCAATGTGTAGTAAGGTAGTTTGTGCTGTTTGTTCCCTTCTGTTTCTCCACTCTCCATCCACTGTGAAGATTACTGTCTAGGTTTTCCAATGAATTAATAACAGGTGTATCACTGACAGCACATATGTACAATACAAATACTTACACCTCACCTATTTATGAATCATATAATCTGTTAGTATTCTTCATTAATTGCCTAACACAGCAGTAAAATGTTCTGTAACCAATTGATGCAATGTGAAAAAGCACTACAAAGGGACAAAGTTTTAACACTGACCACTACCAGCTGGTGACAATTTTGGAGGCTCTGCTGTGCAGGTGGCATCTGATGACAGGGATGTGGCAGGTACAGCTCCAAGACGAAAAGTGAGTGGATTCTTCCTCCCTCTTTCTCATTCGTCCATGCAATAAATTTTAGTAGTTTTATTATATGCTAATTACTTTATTAGGTGGTTAAGGAGAAAGCAATGAATGAAATGGACACAGCACCAGCCCTTACCAGTGAGGGAAGATGCAGAACAGAGAAAATGAATGTGACAGCACGTACTGCTATATAATCCTATTTTATAATCCTATTGTAGACTGTAAAGTAAGGATCTCGGGAGATATTTGTGAGATGGAAAAGATGATATAGGGTTTGATGCCTCTGGGGTAAAGGTGCCCATGTGCAAACCTGGTGACCTGAGTTTGATTCCGAGAGCCCATATGGTAGAGGGAGGGAACTGACTTGCTGAAGTTGCTCTCTGACCTCCACAGGCATGCGGTAGATAACTCCACATCCACTTGATTACTAAGCTTTTGGCCGCTTGGCCTTTATCATCACCTTCATTCCCTAGAGTCTCTGCCCCAGCAACACAGCGTCGTGTCACATGAGAAAGGTAACCATCGACTCTCTTCCACAGGCTCCACCGGTTTGTTCTGATGGCGCTCTCATTTGACATTACTTCTATGTCCTTCCATCCTAGTTAGTCCTCTTCCCACCTTGTGAGATCTTGGTCTTCTGAGGTTTCTTGCCTAGCTATATTTGTAGTTTGCTTTCACTTGACAGTCTCTCTGAGATGCCAGAGTCTTTTTTCCCACTCTCCCTTCTTGGCATAAAATGCCTCATTAGCAGGAAATACTTCAGTAATGTCGTGTTTGCTAAGGAACATAGTCTGCGTTCAGCTCAGACCACTGCAAGCTACAATATACCTCCAACTGCCTTCTAAGCATTCCCACTTACAAATATTCACATATATAAGATTTCAGGCACGAGATGGGAAAATCAACAAAATAATATTAAAATCAAGGGCAATTTTGTCTAACTTCAATAAGCTATTTAAAAACAAAAATTCATTATGAACCCATTACTAGTTTTATATTAAAGGACAAATAAAAATTAAAGATTCATTGTTACATCCATCTTCCTTTTAATGAATGGTTTTCTTAAAACTTCAATAAGACAGGTTGGAGAGATGGCACAGGGGTTAAGACTGCCTCACAAGCAGAAGGTCCTGAGTTCAGATTCCAAATCCCACAAAAAAACACCGGGGTGGAAGCAGCAGTGGCCTGCACATCTAGTCTGGTAGGCAAAGCCTGGGAAATCCCAGAGGGAAGCAAAAAAGAGGTAGAAGCAATCCAGGATGATTCCTGAAGTCATCCTAGTATTCTACAGGGACACACAGTGCCCCCCTTCTCTCTCTCTCTCTCTCTCTCTCTCTCTCTCTCTCTCTCTCACACACACACACACACACACACACACACTGAACGAATGAATGAATAAATAAATAAATAAATGAAAACTCCGAGTTGGTGGAAATATAGTACCCACAACATTTTTGGATCAAAATGAGTTCTCTCTAGAACTTTAAGAGCATGCTGCTAGAGCAGAGAGAAAATTATTTGGGCAATTAAAATGCATTCTATGCATTTTAAATGGTTTCACTTACTAGACCTTTCTAACAACTCTGCAAGGGGTTCTATCATTGAAATGAGATTTTATAAATTGACACTAGTCCTATGGAGGACCAAGGGTGATTTCAGGAATCATCCTGGATTGCTTCTACCTCCTTTTTGTTTCCCCCTGGGATTTCCCAGGCTCCACTCACCAGAGCGGAAGTGCAGGCAGCTGCTGGTTTAGCATGGCATTTTTATGTGGGACTTGGGATTTGAACTCAGTTCCTTTTCAAGTCAGAGCAGAAGTGCAGGGAGCTGCTGGTTTAGCATGGCATTTTTATGTGGGACTTGGGATTTGAACTCAGTTCCTTTTCAAGTCAGAGCAGAAGTGCAGGGAGCTGCTGGTTTAGCATGGCATTTTTATGTGGGACTTGGGATTTGAACTCAGTTCCTTTTCAAGTCAGACTCTTAATCCCTGAGCAATCTCTCCAGCCCCATGAGTACACACCAGTCAACCTACAAAACACATGCATGAATGCATGCAATCATGAAAAAAATAAATGAATACAAAGTCTAGGAAGAGAGGCGAATCAAAATTACAGATCTCATGAAAATAAAAAATGAGTTAAGTCTTCTCACAAAGTCAGACATTAAAAGTCATTCTGAAAGATCACAGTAAGATGGTTATATTGGAGATCTCCCTCAATGTTAGTGACCACCATCCTCTGAAAAATACCTTATGTATATGTATAGATGGTTTTGAAACAAAATCTCATCACACAGTCCTGACTGGCCTCAAACTTGCAGCATTTCTCTGCCTCTGCCTCTTCAGTGCTGGGATTACAGGAAGGCTCTATTAATCTTATCCTTTAAAAATAGTTTTTATAGACCTCTGAATAGAAGAAAACTACTCTGAAAATCCTTTTGCAGTTTTCCAACACTTTGAACTATTATTAACCATGTTTCAGGAAAACGAGTTGAGATAATAGAGCCAAGAGTTCAATCCATATTTATTTATGTCTTATTTCTAAAGCAATTTCTTAACAAACACATATGTTGGATCTTAGAAGACTTACTTACAAACTTTCTATTTGTCTATAAAATCTATGTACTTTGTTCATTACAACATATTAAAAATATGGTCCAAAATATGCAATAACCTTTACAAAATCTGAGAAAATTATTTAATTCATGTGCTTCCAATATATTTAAAAGCAATAGAGAAATTTTAGTACAAGCTTACAAAGTAAAAATAAAATATTTTATGTAACATTTCTAAAAGATTATGAAATTTATATCTTCATTAAGTTTATAAAATATTAATATACTGAATTATACATTTCCAAAAAATATAAAAGCACGTAGCTTAAAACCAGAAATATTAAAGGTAGCATTAAGAGTCGATGTCGTCAAGTGATAGCACAATGATGGTTCAAGTTCAGTCAGGTACAGGTACTAACAATAGGGCTCTTTGTGCATTATAGCTTCAGGTCACTACCACAACTCTCAACAGAATAATAAAGACCAATGCTATTGGTACTGTGTCTTTATCACCCTCCCTCTGAATCCCTCTGAGACCAATTATGCTCCATCAGCCTCCCAGATATACCTGATTTCCAACTACCCAAGGACAGATTTTAGCACCCCAAAGTGGATCTAATACATTCAAGCCTGCTATATTTTAGAGCTTTAGATATTTACCCAAAATGATAGGGCATATCAAGTTTGGACAACAAAGTATCACTAGTGAGTGACTTGGGGGTGGAGGGAAAAAAGGAATCAGAGATACAAGGCAGTGTAATGTCTGTATTTCATAGCCTAAGATCACTCAGTATCTTTTAAAAACTGAATATCTTACAGCAAGTGACATGGTTTTCTAGGATCACACAGGGTGTGTGAAACACAGGACACCGTTTAGATTCAGGTCTTTGAGGAGCTAGTCCCCAGTGTCACTTCTGGAGCACAGGTGAACAAAAGGCTCGCTTAAATATGTTTTTCTTAAACAAAACAAAATTCAAAGCTTCAAGATCTAATTTTCCATAGCAATGTGTATTAAGGTTGATATGTGCATGTCAAACCTGACTAAAATAATTTTGAAGAAGGAAAATTGAATACTAATGTGATAATACCAAATGATATTTTAAATAACTGCAGAACTACATAATATTAGCATTGTACCTTGCAAACATCTTAAAATAGATATTTTATCTCAGTTGGCATTTGAATATGCAATTATAAGGGCTACAAAGTATATGTGCCATATAATGTCTTGCACTTAGGAATTCTTGGACTAGCATTACCAGGAAAAACAAGAAAAACTTTTAAGTGATATTGCTTAATAACAACTCTAGGGAATTTAATTTTACTGAAATTTGATAGTCTATCACTTATAAAATAAGTTTTCATAAATTTACTTAAGCTCAAAAATTAAAAAGTAAATTTCTACTTGACATTTTATACTGCTTTTTTCTTGTTTACATGAAGTCATACAATGTAAGTCAAAACAAAGGCAAACTGTTGGCAATGACTCAGCTTTCTTTCTGGTCTTAACTTTTCACTAGTTTCTAAATTCATATTCTGAAATGAAATGAAAACTAATCAGGAATTATGTGTAAATGTTAAGCTAAAATCAGTTATAATCTTTTATTTATTTTACATGTGTGTGTGTATTTGTGTGCATGTGTCAGAAGGCACTTTGTGTCCTATGAAGGAACAAGGGTGACTTCGGGAATCATCCTGGATTGCTTGCTGGACCTGCTCCTTGCTTTGCTCTGGGATTTCTCAGGCTCTGCCCACTAGGGCTGGAGTACAGGCCCTGCAATTTCTGCCTCGTGTTTTTACGTAGAACATGGGATCCGAATTCAGGACCTCAACTTGTGAGAGATAGTCTTAATCCCTGAGCCATCTCTCCAGCCCCAGTTAAAATTTTTAAAGCTTTTAGTATTCTCCTTTCTTTAATGATGCACATTTGGAAAACAAAATGGAAATCTGACCAATTAAGACATTTTGGTCAGCCCATGAAGAATGAACACACTGAAACTTTACTTGAGGTATATGTTGGTTACATGGTCTAAGGTGCAAAAATAATTCCTATCTTCCACGAAGTTTCCTCTCCTTAGTGTTCTTGACTCCTGAAGTTAGCACACGCTAGAAGAGCATTCAGAGTCCCTGTATGCTTTCAGACAGGGCAACCTTAAGAATCTAGACAGTGTGGAGAATGGAAAGGCTTGGAGCTATGTGCACAGCAACCATGAGAGCTCGGTGAGAACCACCTGCAAGTTTCTGCAGCTCCTTCCTGCAACACCGCAGGGGCCAGCAGGAGGAGGGTGACCCTCCTGAGGGTCCCCACTCTGAGTCCCCACCCTGTGGTCCTCACCCTAAGGTCCCTGCCTGTTCACAGCACACTAGCTCTCACTCACTCATATGTGATCAGGGAACCAGATTTCTGCTCCAATTCTTAACAGAAATGCTGAAAGAGGAGTTAGAGGCACTAAAGACAGACAAGTCCAGCATTAGCTCTGTCAAGGCCACAGAACATTTCATAGTCTCCAGTGACATAGTCTCCTATAAATGTATACAGTTTTAGTTAATGAAAAAAATATTGTGTTAGTTATATATAATCAATCATAGGGGAAAATAACGCCTCCTAATTCTTGTATTAGATTTTAAATACTCTGAAAAATCAGGATTATTTTTCCCCAGAAAATGTCATGGGCAACCCTCACATGCTGGTTTAGCACCTGGCTGCCCTGTTTCTAGGAATGCCACAAACACCAAGGCAGCATCCAGGAAACCTGCTTTCCTGCAACAGGCAGAAGAGGACAAGGGACCTCCATAAGGTAACACATTGGGAAAATGTAAAGGAGGCTAAAGTTCATGCTCCTTTATCCACTTCCTATTAGTTTTTTGGAGGTAATCATGCAGGTTGATGCTCTGAGGGGTAACTTTTTTCAAAGTCTCAGCTGAATTTAATAAAAATGAATAAGAGAGAGGGAGAGAGAGAGAGAGAGAGAGAGAGAGAGAGAGAGAGAGAGAGAGAGAGAGAGAGAGAGAGAGGATGCATAAGCACATATGTAGAGATCAGAAGTTAGCTCTCTCCTTCCATCATGTGGGCTCCAAGCTAAGGTCACCAAGTTGGCAACCAGTTAGTTTTATCCTTGGAGCTATTTCATTGGCCTAATGTACTTTTCTACCTGTGGGTTAAAGATTTATGATTGCACATCCAATCGATGGATATCTTTCTTTTTAAATATTTTAGTGCACAAATGCATCCCATGGAACACAGATGGAGATCAAAGATCAACTTTCAGAAATCATTTCTCTCCTATCATTTGGGCTACAGGAGATTGAACTCAGGTTACCATGTTTGGAAGCAGGCACCTGACACACTGAATTGTGTTGCCAGACCCTCCACTCACACATGAGAGTGAGGCTACTACAGAATATGAAAACTAAATGATGGGTTTATTCTGATTTGCAAATCATTTGGTTGATTTGTCTCAAAGAAGTAAAAAGAGGGTACGGGTTATAGATAAATGGCAGAGTGCTCGCCTAGCATTTACTTCTTTGTCTCAAAGAAGTAAAAAGAGGGTACGGGTTATAGATAAATGGCAGAGTGCTCGCCTAGCATTCACAAAGCCCTGAGTTCAATGTCTAGTACTGCCCCAAACAAAATGTCCAAGTAACACCCATCAGAGCAATCAGTTCACATCTACTATTATAATATAGTCCTTGCTATTAAAAAAATTTAGTCATCTTTTCAAGTTTTCATCATTGTTTAATCTTCATTTTCAACTCAATTCACTGTATTTCAGGCTTCAATTTACTCTCTTCTTTCCCTACTTTCTGGAAAAAAAGCATACCATCTTCTTTTCTATCTTATACTTTCAACTGCAAACTCTCTATTTTATTTTTAGAACTTTCTTCCATATCTGTTTGTGCCAGTTAGATACAGATAGCAACTTGACAACTGAGGGCCAAGATTTTTAGCACATGAAGAACTGGTCATTAGGCAAGCTTGCAGGATGCAGACCCAGCCCACGGTGGCTGTGATCATTCCCCCAGCAGCTGGGCAAGATGGAGACAGCTAGTTCAGCACTGTCCTAGATGTGCCCCTCTCTCGGCAACTCCAATGGACATGGTATGGCCAGTTCCCTTGGCTCCTGGTATTGGTATGAATTCTTACCAATCTGATTCATAAATTACAACCAGAATCACAAGTAAGAATAACCTCCCTTGCTCCCCCCAAGTTGTTTGGTCATGTATTTATCAGCAACATGAAGAGAAGCTTCAACACTGTTCAAGTTTTTTTTTTTGTCCGAGTCTCAAAAGATGATTTGCTGAATGAATGTATAAATTTGGTGATCACTCCAATCAAGGACTGAAGGAATTGTAAGTGAATCTGTAAGATTTGTTTCTAAATACAGCCATTCCATGTCAAAGAACTTTAAGAGTTTAAATGGCTCCTGGACTTTTCAAAGCTGATGATCCTTAACACAAAAAACACAAAGGCTACAATATCAATGAAACAAAGCTAGCACAGCTTCTGGAACTCTTGAGTCACTTTATATCTTCCCCAGATAGTTCTTCAACCTTACTCCTTTACTTCTTCTTGCTCATCACCCAAGACTTTACGTCCATCAGGCCCTAGAAATCTAGACAGAAAGCTCCCTCCGAAGTCCTTGTGCGTAGAAGTCTTCAAAATTTTTGCAGGACTTTTAAGTAAGTCTGGTAAGTTCTCAACATATTATTTAAACTAACTGACCTACAATATTTAATTATTCAGCTATAGAAGTTTGCCATTTTTCCTAGGAAATAGACAAAAGTCATTTAGTTAAAAGTTAACCACTAAAAAAGTCTATACTCCACTTTTTGGTGGATTTTTTAATCTGGATTTTTCAAACACCTGAAGAGGAAGCATTGGGGGTGTCACTAGGTGTCATTGTGGTGCCACCAGATCTGTTTTGAGCTTTTGTTTCCACCACACATTGTAAATAATTGCTCTGGGAACATGCTGAATTCTGACTTAGGGAGAAATATATTTAGCAGCGACACGTCTATATTTCAAAGCTCTTGTGTGCACTCATCTATATAACTGATCTGATTAAAGTACACTGGTATATAGACAGCATATTTTCCAAGTTCATTTCATAAGAATTACTTTCCATATTTTCCTAGATACTACATATCCGATCACATTGGGATGTGACAATGGACTTCACCAATACAAGATACAGTTTGGAAGACATGTCACATAATATGTTTTGCTTTATGGCTTTTCTTTTCTTTTCTTTTTTTTAAACTGGTAACTATACAGAGCTCAGTAAAAAGTGGAATCTATTTTCCTTTCCCAACTTGAAGACCTTCTATCTAGGCCAGACTTTGATATTTGCCCCTTGGCTGAGAATCCACATATCCAACTTCACACTTAGCTGCAGTGAAGTAGCCCTGCAGGCAGGCCGACTTCAACGACCCACTAGTGGTATCATCATTAAAATCCTGCTGAAGGTCACCATGGTAACCGCCTGCTGAGGCTTCGCTGCAGCGCTCCGCATCTCCTAATCAGCTACCATGTGAAATGCAAATGCAGACAGTCTGAAAATTAGTCAAGAAGAATAGGGGATGAGGATGCAGATACGTGAAATATTCATGTGCTTCTCGGAAAAAAGGAGACGGCATGAATGACACAACAAAGAGAGGAGCCTGACACCCCTGCTCTCACTCTGCATTGCTGTTCACACCCCACTGTATTCCAGGCCCCGAGTTCTGAAGTTGGTTTTATGAAATGCCATATTTATGTTCTATACCCAAAATAGTAATTAAAAATGGCTAACATAAGAGCATTAACATCAAATAAAGATAATACTTTTAAATTACCATCACTGCCTTTTAAGAGTGTGTACCAATATCTGAAGACAAATGCCACGGAGCAAAAACCTGGGCATCATTTATTATCAGCATCAAAACTATCAGACAAAAAAAGTGTATGTTATCCATCCTAACTCAGATTTCTTCACACAACACTAAGACCGGATGCTGTTCATCTCACAACAGAGAGTATGACAAGATTACCTAGTAAGTGGACACTATAATTGCTTTGCATTTTTCCCTTTGGTCCTTTTCATTTTCCTAGGACAAAGATATAGATAGCTATTTCTCATGAGGTAAGATGTCCTAATGTAAGATAGTGTTTTCTTGGGTAGGTCCAGATGAGACATGAAAGAGCACATCTTACTTCACTAAGACACTCCTATTCTGCACACTGCTGCTTCAAGGCTGGTACAATCATGATGTGTTAGGAAAAAAATGGAAGATACTCTGACACATCCCCAACATCAGTGTTTCACTGAGCAAACAACTCATTTCAGTGGTTTAGAAAGGACTTAGATCTTAATGTCTTTGAAAAGTGCCAGTCCTGTCTGATGCACTTTGAAACAGGTCTTCCACGGTGACCTTGACACACTTACCTGAAGGAGTCTGTAGGGTGAGGACAGGCATCATCAAAGAAGAAAGGTCAGAGAAAGATGGCTGAGGGATGCGTATTCACATTTTAAGAAACATGGAAGGAGGGGAGTTTCCATCAGAGTGGGTTCCAATGGTTTTCTTGTCTGAGAAGGACTGGGCAGTCAGCCTGTTGCCAGACAGGTGGATGAACCAGATTTGGTGGCAGCATCAGTCCTGTCCACCTCTGACTGAGGCTATGGGTGGCTACTGTTCTGATTCTGCCTAGGAAGCACAGCACCTGCCGTTTTGCGTTCCTGTCCACATCATGACCTGCAGAATTCTCTCAGTCCCGGAGAGGGTGAGAAGAATTGCAAGTGTGGCTTCTGCCACCAAAACTACTCATTTATATTTCTGAATCAAGCAAAATCCCTTAGTAACTGAAACATTAACAAAATGAACAAGACAAACATGGACCACGAGTCACTTACTTCCTCTGAATAGTGATCTGAAGGAAGAGGTGGGTAGTCACACTGCTCTATCTTCTTGCACAGAGAGTACAAATTCATCTTGTCACCGTAGAAGGGACTCTGCAGTGCAGCCATCTGCAAGATGCTCCCAATGAAATGGATATAGTCACAGGGAAACTTTATACATATATATTATACTAGGGCAGAAAATAGTTACAAGTACTTAAAATTATAGACACGTGACTGCTATTAACATCCACCTCTGAGAGGATTTGCTAGGTGCTAAAAATTATAACCAGTGTTTTTTAAGTTCTTGACATTTTCTAAAATAGAAAAATGGTAAGCATATTTCCTTATAGATGATATAAAAAAAACATTAGGGCACAAAACATATAGCAACTTAAAAATTTTTTGTGTATATATAATGCCATTAAAAACCAGCATACTTCATGACAAAGCAGCCATCAAAACATATAATCCAAACACACAAGGGTCAAATGTAACATAAAACTGAAGTTAAAACAAGTATAAGACAACCTGGCACAGGTTTGCAAATACAAAGCAGATACTATTTCATCTTGCACAGCATAGTCTTCAGGAAGAGGCTGAGAGAAAGAAAGTCTTATTTTGCATCTTCTAACTGGTCCTCACAAGTTTACAATGAATCAGAACTTTCCTTTGGTAAATGTCTCAAAAACACTGAATGTGGTGAGAACATCTACAAGTCACGAGTGCAATTCGAGGCATCCCAATGTGATCTTTATGCAGAAAAACATGGTTCAGAAGATGAACAACTTTTAAAAAAGACATTACTGAATTTAAATTGCTTTGAAGACAAGGTTCTAACTTGACATTTAAAAGCGCAAGCACAACTTGGTAAGCAAGGCTACAAAGTAAAAATTCAATTTCAAATGTTCGCATCCTGTTCAAAACCTTCTAAATCCTTGAACCGCAGCAGTAAGAATACGACGTGGAGTGCCAGGCTGCCCCAAAGTCAGTCACCCTTTTCTACATGTGCTAATAAGTTTGATTTTGGAAGGACAATGTGTACATTCCCCAGACAGGCAGCGCGTGTGTGAAACACGCCGGTCCATGCTGTGCTACTCAGTGAGCGTCAGTGGGGACAGGACAAGCTGAAAATGGCTCTCATCTGTCTTCAGGGCTCTAGACAGGGCTTTAACTCCTTCAGAGCCTCAGCCAGGAGGGACAGGCTCGCAGGCCCAGAAAGTGGCTTCACAAATTTTTACCTGCTTTATATTTTGTATAAAAGCAAACCTAACCAGAACAACTTTAGGGAAAGCTGCCCCACATGATGTCAAAAAGCAAAAGGTAACTTTGAATGCCCCAAACATACGAAACACCACGGAATTTCTAAAGGGGTCTACCACAGTTAAGCGTGGTTTTTGTTTAAATTGCGAGGATGCGTCATGATAAATAGAATGTTAAAAATACCACCTTAAAGTACACTGTATATATACATAGACAGGAAGACTATAGTCTCTCCACATAACAAGACCTTAAGTAAGTGTATATACGTTCAGTAGCATATGCTCGGAGTTCATTATAGTACTTTTGTCTCAATACTGCAGAGTGTTAAAAAAAAAAATCCGAATGTCCCCTAAGGAGTTAAACAGGAATAGTATATTTTCATGCATCTCCTGCTTTGACAGATGAAAAATGTCAACTGTCCTGTTTTTATTTTCGAGCTTTTGCACTATTCATCTGGTTCATTAGTGCATCTCGAGGCTGCCCCTGACAGCTGCTCGCCCTCTCCTCCCAGCAGCTGAATTTTTCAGGCTAATTTGATCCTCCACACTGAGACGATCGCTGGAATGATTGACTTGCTCCCTGACCTCCAGGGTCTGCCTTTCCTGATTAGTATTCTGGGGGTGTTGGAGGGACGAAAGCCCACTGTCTGTCTTCAGGGCTGGTGGCAGCTCTCTTTTTTTTTGAACTGTAAGCCACCAACCTACAACCCTGTAAGGATGCAATTGCTGCGCTGAACAATAAAGGAAATGTGTAAAACCTACTTTTCCATGTAAAGGTCCGTGTAGCCAAAGCACAGCATCTTGAGTTTAATTAGCAAAGTCTACTTTGTTGCATGTCAATTAAAACTGTACTGCTAGTTTTTTCAAAGGTTTCAGGAATATTTGAAAGTCTAATTTTCTGAGTTTAAAATACATTTTCAAAAAAAGGCTTCCTACTCCTTCATTGTTAATCGCAATTTCTTAGTGGGTTACAATTATAAAGAGCTATGTGAGAGTACATTCAATTCAAAAATAATTGAAAGGATATACATGGCTAAGAAAAATTAAATTTTTAGAAAAAATTCTCATTCTTCTGTGGAGGAACTGAGAAAATGCATTAAGATAGAAACTAATGTTAACAAGAGAAATGTTTTAACCTGAAATCATCCCATCACATATAAACCAAGGAATATTCAGAAATGCCATTTTTATTTTGGTGATCACTTTAAGCATAAAAAATGAAACCCTGCTTCTCCAAAGCAAATTTAAAAAATGAAAATACCTTTCAGTTTTGATGTAAGATTGCTAGCTCTAAAATAATTACACAAACTGTCCCCAAAACACTTATTTCAACTCAACTTTTTGAGTCACATTATTAAAAGCTAATTTGCTATGTACTTCTAGGTATTTAAAGGGAAATGTTTGATAATATTAGATAATATAGAGCCTCTAATGTTACCAAAACAGATAAACACATTTTAAATATACAGAGTAATTGACTTTTAAACATGAATAACAATACTGTCAAGCCAATTCCTTCAATATTGGAGCTAATTGGTAAACAGAGTGAGGGTCAATTTCTCTTCATACCTTGTACATACAAAAAGCATATACTTTGCTATATCACTAATTCCTAATAACAAAATAGGATGAGTTTACTTAGGAACATTTTTAAATTCTTTGATTTTTTGAATAGTCCTTAGTCAGTCTTAGGAAGAACCACATAAAGACACTAGAATTTGTAATTAGTAAAATTATGAAAAATCCTAATATACATTTTACAAAAAAAAAAAGCATCTTTTGCTGCTCATCTTTCAAGAAGTGGTGGCACGATTCAAGCACATGATCTCTTCACTTCAGTCAGAACCAGAGAATAAATGGAGAGGGACATACTTTTTTTTCTTCAACTACTTTACATTTCCTTCTTGAGACACAAAATTGAGACTATGATTATTTCTTCAACTCATTAAAAATTACTTAGATATCAACTAACTTTAATTAACATCTTGGACTTAAAGTCTGTATTTTCCTAACGTAAATAATAGAAATCACTGCTAGAGATATTCTTTGATACCAGCTCTCGATAAAATGGCATAAACTATGTAGTTGTATGCTTTTATCCACATCTTCAATGTATTGTAATGCAGTATTTCTAGAGACTCAACGTGCATGATTCTATCTTTCTGTGATATGAACAGACTTTCTGAGATCTATCTAAGTGATAACCTATAAGAATTGTCTATTTGTGTGCTATCCTTGAAGCTGTCAATGTGAAACAGGATACCAATAAAAATGTTTACAATACCTTCATATTTTAAATCTACTTCATTTTTCCCCCTGCAATGTACTAAGCAAGTTTTTTGTTGTTTTGCTTTGTTTTGTTGCAAATAAGATAGACAGAAAAGCACAATTAAAAGATTTGAAAAATAAAATTATTATAAAAAAGACTTTGAGGGAAATAAGTACTTGAGAATATGTTACTGAATTTCATCATAAGAAATTAGCAACACAGTGAATTAATTGTTTAAAACCTGACTATAAAATACCATCCAGAAAAAAATAAGCATAACCTGTAAGGACTAGGAAATAAACTAAGCAAAATGTCTCAATGTACAGAGAACTGATCAGCATTGCCTACCTCATATAGGAGACAGCCAAGAGACCAGATGTCAGACTTGAAGTTGTATCCATTTTCATGTATTCTCTCTGGGGACATGTAGTAAGGTGTACCCACTAAAAAACAAACCAAACAGGACCAGAAGAGTGTAAAAATAATGACCCAACTGTGACAAGAAATTAAACACAAATTTTGGATTGAAAATAGTTTCTGTGAATACTCAAAACTTTATTTCTTATTTACTCATCAAATGAAACACATTAATTCTATGTTATAATGAAAAAAAGTACAGTGGCTTAAAATCTGGTCATATTCTCATTTGTTCAATCTGGGGAGAATTCAGGAGCATAACTAAAGAGAAAATATAAGGAAGTTTAATAGGAAAAATGTATGTGATTTATATAAACTTTGTGTTACTTTGGCTTACATATTCCAAATAATTGAGCATGTTTTATTTTAATGAATTAGTATTCCATAACAATTGAAGAGTGAATATATAAGTACGATATACGTATTAGCTTTTACAGAAGCATCTCTGAGAAGTCCTGGGTTCCAATATAAATGACAACTAATAACTCTTGTGTCTTGAAGGGATTTCAGGGGACAGCAGAGGGGTCTAGTAACAGACATCTAGGGAAAAAGGCCTATGTTCCTGATGCTACTGGTGCCTTTCTAGAGCAAGTTACTAAGGATAATTTTTAGTTTTGTTTTAAAGCATAACTTTGTTTTTTTTCTTTTTGTAGCTGTTTTTCAAAATGCTAACAGAATTTTTAAATAAACAAAAGCTTACGCATTACATTTTAAGAGGTAAAAGTGCTTATTACTTTCAAAGACAATATCTTAATTTAAAATTTTATAATTATTGTTTTACATTATTAGCCTAAGAGTTTTTGCCAAACAGAGAATCAAACATTGCATACAATACAGACCCAATCTTATTTACCAGGCAGGGACGAGAGTTACTAGTAGCACTACAGAGCAAGAAGGGCTCTTTTCTTTGATAAAAATTTTAAGACCCCTCCCCAGATATTTACTGTAAATCTTGAATAAGGGTCTTTAGTCGAAGACAATGAATGTAATCACATGAGCAATCAAAGTGCAATCCTGAGAGGCAAAGGTCACTTTTCCAAAGAAAAAAGTTAGAACCTAATACTTGTTAAGGTATGTAACTGTAGTATATACTATATATACTTGCCACGGTATATACAGTATAATCTAATGGTGAATATATACACCTAAAACACTGTGATGAAGTAAAAACATCACAAGCCAGACAGATCTCGCCCACAGTGGCACGCCTTCGGGAAGAAGTGGCAGTAACACTGCAAACAAGAGGATGGAGCCTGTGTAAAATCCCAACCACGCTGACTGAAAACAAGGAGGTAAAACACTCAGAACAAATGATTTAATCGCAGCAGTTACCAGGAAGCCAAACTTGCCAATTCCAGTCCCATCAGAACAGCAAGAAGACTTCCAGAAAGGGCTAGGTTTAAAGCACTGATATTATGGAAGAGGGCAAGAGCCGTCTAGCTGTGGGGATGCTAACCACTTCCTCATAGTTTACATAGGCAGCACCAATTATTGACAGTATTTACACACTCCCTCGCACAAGCAAGGGCAGTGGCAACAGTCAGAATACTAAGGGAGCTCTGCGTGGGCTGGGCGGCTGCTTTCAGGACATAAAACGAGTGAATGGCGATGAGGAATGTGCACACAGGCTCCGGGAATCCACAGGGGGCAGCGGAACACACCAAGGCTGGAAGGTTCAGCATGTACCGAAAGAAAGGTAATTTCAACCAGGAGCTCTGGGAAGCCTGCTGTACATTAGGGGCTTGATAGGAGTGTGAAAGATTGATGATGGCTGAAAAAAAAGAACAAATGCTAGCATTTTAGAGAGATTAGCCCCCGCGCAACACCTTACTGCAATACAAACCCAATTCACCACGCAGACCCACTCAGGAGTTTGGGCGCAGAGAAAAGGAAAGATTAAGAATGCTGCCCAGGTAAACTTAAAATGGAGAAAATTGTATGTTGGAAAAAGGCCTTTGTAGGGAATCGTTAGTGAGTATCATAAAAAGTTAAACAGTGTTGGTATGTTAAAACTTAAGACATTGATTCTCCTCCATGATCTAAAGAACAAACATCTTTCCTAGGCATATAGGTGCTTTATCTCAGTTAGGACATTACAGATATTTTGAGAACAACTAAAATATAAAGCTAAATAGGGTCCTCACCTCCTTGGAGGGCCCATTTCCATTCATTATTTATGAAGATGAGTAGGGTTGAATTCTGCGCTGGACCTGATAATCGGTCAATTCATAATTACTGCTGGCCAAGGCCTAAGAAACAGCTACTACTGCAGCTCCTGTGTGTACCCTCTGCTCTGGACCAGGCTCTTCTGCTGACTGACACGAGCAGAGAGCCCCAGCCCTATCACATCGTGCAATGAGCTGTCCCTATCCCTCTCCACCTAATAAAGCTGAACCATTTAGGAAAATATGCAGTTCATTTAAATGCAGCATTCTGGCCTTAACATCTTAGTTTAATGAAGATATAACTGTTTCTTAAAAACCCTTTTTAAACTCCATGACAGCTGTTTCCACAGTTCCTACAGTTGCCTCAAGAATGTTGTGACTTCTCTTAATAGCTACACAAGAAAAGAACTGTGGGATGACATGATTAGATATTAAAACAATCATGCAAATTGCTATATACTGAGGAGCATGCAGGTAGGTGGATGTAAAATTCCACTTATCGTCCAAGAACTTATGGTTATGGGGAAAATAAGAATATGCTTTGTAAAGCAGATACTAACAACATTTAACCTCTTGACATGAATAAAACTGGTTTAGAAATAGGTAATATTTTTTAAAAGGAAGGGCTTGGTATTAGAGGAAAACTGTCAACAACTGATAATTTCATCTGACCTTTCTTTAATGTCCATTAATACTACATTAAGGTACTCTTTCAAATGTAAAATTAAGATGCCAATGCCATTGACTGACTTATTCTAGTTCCGTGAGAACTACATGGCTCGGACTTCCAAAAACATAATACCTCTCAAAATTAATTCAAATGAAGATTGGTTTTCAGAAGTTCTGCAAAAAGTTCAAGAGAGCAAACAAACTCTACTAACATGCACCTAATTAAGTAACATTCATTAGACTTAGGTACATACAGGACTCCTCCAGAACTTTATTCTGCAGAAATTTAGATTTGGAGAGAAAAAAAATAGCATGTCCGAAGAATCCTCACTACACATTTAGATTTCTGTTTCTGAGGATTTTTTGTTTTTTGTTTGTTTGTTTGTTTGTTTGTTTGAATCAAGGACGGCAACACAGAACTGGTCAAAGGCTGGGAACTTTTCTCCCCATCCCTTTCCTTCTATCTAGGCCCATTTCTGATCATTTTCCTTAGCCTTTTAAGATGGATAGAATGCAGAATGAGATCTGAGACTCATTTTTTTTACTACAAAAGTCCACATGGAAATTAAGTGTTAAAAAAAAAGATATGCTCCTTTTCAGACTGTTATTTTGATCAGAGAGTAAAGATGTTCCAAATCAGATATATAAGCAAATTCAACCCAGAAATGCTGCTTCTTTCACTTAGAATCTGCTTGACTCAAACACACACCTCAGTCATCAATGTAACTTAGTTAACACACATACACAACGTTCCTTTTACTCAGGAGTTAGCAGAAATCCTGTTGGTAGACTGCACGGAAAGAGACCAAATTTACTTCAGTATTTGGAGTATTGCTGAGGTCAGTGTGGTATGTCTCAGTGCAGATTTTCTGCAAAAGGCACTTTTAAAGGAAATTTACCATCTTTGAGGCACCTGGAATAATGCTAAGAAAGTCCTCACCGTATTTTTTCATTCCCCTGTTTGGCATCGCATTATATCTACTACACAGATTGTCAACAAGCTTTGGCAAATGTCTCTCAGGAGCTACCCATGGCATAGATTGTTCTGTGTGCTGGAGAGACAGAACACGACAGAGACATGTCCTCGGTCTCGTGGAGACCACGGTCTAATCAAGACTGTGAAGCAGCTCCGTGAGGTGCTGTAGTACTGGTAACTTGATGGGGAAGAGAATTAAAGAGACATCCAGTAAGTCATCAAGTGGTCCAGGACTTGTAAACTTCAGCCCTAAAGTCAAGCTCTTCTAGCATATAATTACTTCATTAAATTGACCACACTGTGATATAACTGAAAAACAATCTACACCTGTCAATTTCAGAAGCAGAGAAACCATCAAAGTATCACAGTATGCACACAGGAAAGCCAGAAGGTCAGGTTCAGTGGGCTACGTGTGAAGACTATGTTACACAGCACCCACACTGCTATGTTAAATAAATACTTGTTGTGTGGCTGAGAGGTTAAGTGTGCACAGTTTAAAATTAGATAATAGCTTTTCCCAGAGCAATTGCTTAAGTCAAGAAGGGACTGAAAGTTAAAAATAAATCTGTGAAAGCAACCTGGAGTCCCAACTGAAGAGATGCTAACCTGACTCCACACCACCCTGAACAATGACGGGTGCGCACCACAGAAAAGACTTGAGAGGAGCTAGGGGAAGGTGTGGGGAGAAAAACGGCGTGCCCACAGGTGGCCCTGTCACCAAGGCAAGCCTGATTTAACGTCTGGGCCAGGAGCACTCATTTTCCAATCTGAGATGAGAGGATGTATCACATTTGGGAAGAGTGTGGGGACCACAGATTGTACACTCGAGAGGAGATGCCTGTGTAAATTCTGATCCTTAGCTTGACTGGTGTCATGCTATACTCTGCTGGCCATAGCACAGATCAGAAAGAGAGACAGAGAGAGAGAGAGACTGTCGAGATGCGAAAGGTAAACATGATCATCGGAATGAGCAGTGACTTTTCCCTGGCGGAGTCCAAATTATTTCTCCAGCACAAGGACCAGAATCAGAGCATTTCAGCTAAATAGTAATAAGAAGAAATAGGATGTAATGCAAACAAACTCAACCACTAAATTCACCCTTGTACAAATGAAAGAAAATGTTTCCTCTTCTGGTGGACCCTATGAAAGCAGGTCCAAAACCACATCAGAATATGATAATCTACAACTCTTCTCATAAGAGCAATCAGGCAGGAAAACACTTCAATTATATGTTAATAAACATGGTTTGAGTGCAAATGGATTCTCTTGAATAGATAACTAACTCCAATTACCTAAAGATGTCTTTTGAAGATATTATGTGTGTAGATTTTTATAGTAGATTAGTTTTCCTAATTAAGTTTTGCTAAAGTTGCTTTTTCTTTTCTCCTCTCACAACAGGCAAATCTCTGAGACGCATGGCTACCGGCAAACTGGACAGCCACTTAAGAGCGGAAGAAACTTCCAGAAATAATTTTAAAATATTAAGACACCCATTCAAAAGAAGTCCCACTTCATCTCAATAACTACATAAAAGCCATTAAACCATCCTTCCACCTGTGATTTTAAACAACTTGTCCAATCAGGTTGTCTGCTCTATCACAGCAGAGTGATGGGCAGAATTCTTGCCTGTGATCTCTCAGGTGTTAACATTTGATTGTGCTGTGGTACATGTGGGCTATGGCTATTAAAACAGATCATTCTAGTTGTTGGGGAAAGAGGAAACAAAAGAGTAGATGAGATTCTGAATACAGGTGGGACTCGTGGGCCTTTGCCGACTCTGAGGATAGAGGAAGGTACCCAAGGCCAAAGAGTCGGGACAGAACCTAGAAGCTGGCTGTTTCCATAGAGAGGAAACAAGCCTCAGTTTCACAGCGCTGAAAAACTACATTCTAACAGAAGTAGGAAACAGACTGTCCCTTATAACCCCACGGAGTCCTGCAAATACCTCACACTGGATTCTGACTTACAGAATTCCTTAATAATAAATATCTGCAGTCTCATCTCACTATATTTGTGTAATTTTTAAGGGCAGCAACAAACATGAATGTGTCAGTGATTCAAACATTTCATGGAGCATGGGACATTGAATTTAATGCTCAGGGGACACACTCTGCAAAAATACTATGCTTGGCACTGAAACAGACATAAAATATATGGGGCTCAAAAAACGTCTGAGGTCTAAGTTTTCTTGGGAGTGGGTAAGATGGGAGACTACAAAAAGTCAATCTACTAACTATAGGAAGAATGATATGGTAAATATTAGTTGAGAAAACTATGATCTTTGGTCATTGAAGTAAAATGTTTGTTTACTAACTGATAGAATTAAACATATCTCAGACCTTTGAATTAGAGATGGAGAATGAAAATACTAATGTCACATGTCATGTGACACAGTACAAGATTAATATTTGAGGCTTGGGAAGGGAAAATGTTAACTGAAGTCTTCAGATTGACCAAAATAAGGTATTTTTCTTAAAGGATAGTGCAGATATACTGATTCAGAGCAAAGTCGTCTGCAATCAATGCTCAAAGTGAATCTTGTGAAGCATTCTGGATTTAAAGATAACCCCACTTTAGAAGGATGGAAATTCCCTAAGGCCACACAGGACTCCCACTTCATACATAGCTCCTGACCATCCTATTAAAAGATATATTGTTGTTCATTTGCAGTAGCTTCAGCTGTATCAGGGAAATAGATCAGCAGAAAAAGAATATGATATTTGCAAAAAAAAAAAAAAAAGGGAGGTATTTTTTCCTTTTCCTCTCATTCTTCTTTCTGTTCTTCTTGACCCCAGAGCACCCTGCACCTGTCACCCTCCAGATGAGTGGGCATTATGGGGAGATGTACATGGAGGTACCACACATGCCATTGGCCACCTGCTGAACACAGGAGCATTGCAAAGGTCCAATTTGTGTTTGATTAACTGAACTGGCCAGATGGCAAGTTAGAGGATATCTAGAAAGAGAAGGATGAGAATCAGTCTACAAGTAAATGGAACAGCTTGAGGCGCTGGAGAGGAGATCTGAACCAGTGTTCCGAGAGTTGCAGGGCAGGGAATTTGTGTGACATGAGCGTAGTGTGGTTTACAGCTAGTGTCATTCCTACTGAAATAAAATAGAATACTGTCAGAAGGGCCTGATGTTTTTTAACAGAAAACTCTGTTACACAAAACTTCTGCTCCAGGGTACACGGCCATGCTACAATGGGGTCACAATTTTGTCAGAACTCATCCTTAAGAAATTTAAAGGCCTCTGATCTAGTCAATCAGAAAGTTGAATTCAAGAGCTATGGCATCAGCAGAAACTTCATAGACATAGGTTTCCTAGCCTGCATCCTGTAAAGTTAACAAACATCATGAAAGAAAAGAAGATAAATGTCATAGGGATATGTACACGTACTGTAGTTATCCTCCCTAGCCTTGTCTGAGTCTATAGAAAATGAAAGTCTTAAATTTATGAATGAAGAAAATCTGAGGTATAAGGAGACACACGGAAGAATACTCTATTACCACAGGTCACAGCAGTGACAAACCACCTGGGATCCCTAGACATTCTGAAAGGAAATGCTGAGGACGTGTGGGACACAGAACCTGAAAGCAGTCCAGTAGAATGAAGGAAGTGCATGGTTTTGTCAACTCAGAGCACATTTCCTTTGAATTAAAATCTTGCAAAAACGTGCCAACAGTAAGGATAGAATATGAATTCCCCTAAATATGGCCCCGTCTCTTCCCTTCCTTCATTGCAGTGAAAGTCAGCAGGCAGAGCTAATCCTGTACCTCCTCCTTGAGCCTGGGGCTCCTTCACAGGTGATCCTTTGAATTACTGCTCAAACACCCCTCCTCAAACAGACCTGCCCTGCCCTTTCTGTAGCAGTCCCCTACTACCTTTTGAGCGACCTAGAAAGTGTGTGTGAAGGCGGAGGACAGCTTTCACAAGTCAGCTCCCTCCTTCCACCACGTGGGCTACTGAAATGGAATTCAGGACCCAGGTCTGCTTGCAGGTGCCTTCCTTACTCAATCATCTCCTGGCCCTTCCCCTGCTCCTCTGGTATGCAGCTAAAAGTCATCTTAGTTATTCACTTTGGTATTTCTGTTTACTACAGGGCACCTCAAGTTCACTGAGACAAACACTTGTCTTGCTCTCTACACCCCAGCTTCTTTTATTTAAATTATTTATTCAATTGTGTGTGTATGCGTGTGTGTGTGTGTGTGTGTGTGTGTGTGTGTGTGTGTGTGTGTGTGCTGGAAAGGTGGCTCAGGGGTTAAGCTTCTGCCTTGCAGGCAGAAGGTCCTGAGTTCGGATCCTAGACCCCACGTATAGACACCAGGCAGAACCGGGGGTAAAGTAAATTAGGAGGTGATGGAGGCGGTCCTTGGTGGTTCCCGAATACACCCCAGCTTCTTAAACTCAACATAGGGGCAAGAAACCTCTAGCTGTTGCCAAAGCACAATAACCACAAGTTAATTAAAAATGAACTGGTAATGAACTCCGTGCATTTCTGGAAGCTCTGGACCTTGTAGCCAATGGCATTCCTTCCCTCAGCCTTGGTTCTGAATGTACAACACAGTTTGTCACACCATGTGTCCTGAATAGTATGTGAAGCACTTCACCAGGGACTCAAGATCGTTACTAACTGGAGAATTTATTATACATACGAAGGTTTTCTGCTCTAATGGAAACAATGGTTTAATCATGAAAAACAAACATTTACTATTTTTTGACTGCTATCCCTCAGCATCTAAGCATTAAATTAGTGCAATGGATTACACTATGTTAGAATATTTGATTAAAAGTTACAGTTGGGGGATTGGGAGAGAGAGAAAGGTCAGGTGTTAAGACTCTGTCTTACAAGCAGAAGGTCCTGAGTTCGGATTTCAGGTCCTATGTAAAAACTGTCAGGTGGACAGGGTAGCAGCCTGTACTTCTGACTCTAGTGGGCAGAGCCTGTGAAATCCCAGTGCGAAGCAAGAAGGACGTAAGTAATCCAGGATGATTCCCGAAGTCACTCTTGGTCCTCCAGAGTACACACAGACATACACAAATTAAATGAATGAATGAATAAATAAATAAATAATGTTTTTTTAAAAAGTTGCAGTTAGAAATGTTGGGCTTGTTTTCTTTAAAAACAAAAAGGGTTTCAATAAATTTTGACTTGGGATTACTAGACTTCTAACCTGAAAATGTTCCTATCAGAAACAGACCTAAATATGTACTTGGTATTTGTGTGAAGTGGTGTTACCCATAGTGTCTAAGCAACTATGAAAGTGGCTGAACATGCTCTATGTCCTACAGCATCAAGTATTTGCCAAGCCTTCATTCCTTGTGGAAAAATAAGTATGTCCATCTCATTGTGTATAAGCCTGCTCCTGCCATTAATAAATTGGAAAATTATTTTTGCCAAAGAATGGTTTTAACATAAATTTTTATATTATTTAATATCAGCAAACGTCTGCTTTATATCCTTCTATGTTTATAATAAAAAGATCTTAGATCAAAAGGGAAAGTGCTGAAGAAGCTTTGGAATGCCTTATTTAACTACACTATCTTTGAGTGGATCAATTCAGGTAATTACACACAGCAAACACCTTGTCTCCTTTTCTTCTTTCCCACCAGCACTGCCATCTCCACAGAGCTCTGAAACACTTGTGCGTTCACAGTATTTGGTGAGAGATTAGCTAGATGTTAGGGTCATGGTTTGAAATGTCTCCCCCACAAGTTCATGTGTTTGAATCTTTAGTTGTTTGGGAAGGTCGTGGCATCTTTAAGAGGTGGAGCCTGGCAGGAGGAAGGCAGTCACAGAGGATGGATCTTGAGGTGGATTTGTTCCACTCCACTACTACGCAAGGTCTGCTCTAGCAGCAGCAGTTATGTAGCTTTGAGTCTCCTTGATGGACATGACTTCCATGACTTACAACTTCTGTAGTCAGTCATGCTGTTTCCGCGATAAAGGACTGTATCTTCCCTCTAGGACCGTAAGCTAAATAAACCTTCCTTTGTTTCCCTTTCAGTTGTTTGATTTTGGGTGTTCTCTCACAGCACCAGAAAAGAGTAACTGGTACAGTTAGAGTACAAAAACTGGCAGCTATTGACCAAATCTATACTTTTGTAAATGTAGAAATAAGAGTCCTATAAAAGTGAACACACAGTTTAGATAAGATCCAATGATGCCTGACACAAATCCTGGTGCGACCCAGACCCTCATGTCACACTCGAAGAAATCACTGCTGGTGACTAATGAGGGAGGGAAGTATAGTTAGAATGAGAGTGCAAAGTTGGGAACCTGAACCCCAAGACTGACAGCACCCCTCAAGCAACCACAGAGCACCTGTAATAACTCCGAAGCAACGCAGTTGGGTGGACCTCTTAGTAGAAATGATCTCCAATGCAAAGTGACAAGATGATGAAAGAAGGGAAGACACAAAAGAGGACATGTTCCTTGTCCAGAATTATGAAGGAATGACAGTGTCAAGACGTGGGGTGGAAAGAAGATGCTCTGAGATGGTACCCGTGGGGAAAGGGCTGAGGGGTTTCACACTTTTTGCGGTTTTAAGGAACTGTGTAGACAGCATCACGGGTCTTAATAATTTCTTGCCCTTTCATCGAGGAGTTATTCATATTCTATGTCACATAGTTTTCAGGTCTGAAAACTGATTGGAAAGATGGTTCTCTCTGTACCTTCATTTACTACAGAAGACTTCATTACATGTTGACTTGTTATAAAATTTGATTTAACGAAGGAGATGTGCAAAATGAACACTTGTCTACTTGCCTACCTCTTAAAGTTTGTTAAATACAAAATATTCTGGGAATACTAGTTCTATTACTGAATAAAAGTAAGCTAAAGGAGTGTTTTTACTTGATTTTTTGAGCAAATGCATACGGGAGGAGTATAAACGCATGAGTAAACGACCAGTTCTCCAAAATCTTCAGTTCTGCATTTTAAAATTAATAGTCCTAAAAATATCTCCTTTACAAAGCTAAATGAAACTTGACTCTAGAACAGATGTTATGATAAAACCTTAGGTGACTTGGACTCTTTTATTTGAGATTGGGTCTCATGGACCTCAGATTGACTTCAACTCCCCATGTAACCTAAGGCAACCTTAAACTTCTGATTCTTTTGCCTCCAACTAAACACTGGAATAATATGCATGTATTCTCCGGCTTATGTAGTACTAGGATTGAAACACAGGGCTTCATGCACATAGGCAAGCCACTACCCACCAGGCTGCATTCTCAACCTATCCCCAACTTTTAAATGTTTCATTATAAATTAAATAAAGCATCTCATTTGTTTGAAATTTCAGTAAAGTTTAGGCCTCTTGTGTGAATAAATCATGCCACACAGACTTTATTCTAAGTAAAATCAGAAAATGAATCAACGCACAAAATACAAAATAAGTTTGTATACACAGCTATTTTTTAATCACTTTTCCTTAGCAACTATTAGAGTCAAACTTAAATCTACTCATAAAATATACAGCAAAAGAAACTAATATAATTCAGTAAAAATTAAAATTAGGGTCAGTGTGCCAACAACACAATGCTTTTTATTCTCTGTCAGAAAGTGTGTCTTGACACCTAAGTTTTCTTTATTTGGTCAGCAGATCATTACTAAGATAGAAGTCAAGCTGAAATTTCTTGACACTCAATGTACTTTGCTTAGGGAATTTTAACTTCATACCATCAAAACGTTCACTTTGCAGAGAAGATAAGCAAGGATAAAATACATTTTCTTTTTTTAGGGATTTTGTTTTCCTCATAATATGGACAACAAAAAAAAGTGAAAGAAATGATTTTGTTAAGGATTTGCCTCAATGAAAACTATCTCATTTCTACTTCCTCCTGGTTGTTTTCAGATGTGTTTTAGAACATAGTAATTATGACATCACCATGCAGTACATATATAATGTTACCCTAGATAAACTGACCTACATGAAAGTTGATACTATATATTCCTAATGAATAATTAAATCTAGGAAAATTAACTTCCTTCTCCATGTCATTTAATTTGGATCAATTCATTACCTAAGCTTGGAGATGTACATACCTGCTTATAAGCCCTACTGACAACTTTTGCAAAAAGAAGTAGCCATCAGACTGCTTAAATCTTTGTTCCATAAAATGTACTTCACCTTTAAGGTTGAATAACTACAGCCTGTTTAGATGACAGTCTGTGAGACAGCATTTAAACTCTGTGTGTGTGTGTGTGTGTGTGTGTGTGTGTGTAAATCTAGCCTAGCATTTCTAAGTAAATTAACAAACGCTGTTGTTAAGACATCCCAATTAGGTGAATACCACAAGGTGATGATGACATATTACCTTGTAAGTGACAAATGGCTGGAAAGGTTTTCTTCTAGAAACATTCCACTATTTCTATTATAAAAATTGTAGCTTTCCAAATAAAACTTTATTAAAGTGCTATACAAATGTACTTACTTCTTCTGGAATTTCATATTGACTTTTTAATTCAGAAAAGGTAGCAAAGGTACATTTAATATTAAATGTTAAAGGAAAGGGGGAAAAGTATCACACCATGTGGATGCAGAGTTTTACTTCTCTAAGCAACTGACAAAACCAGAACTCTTCAAATGTTAGCATTACTACCACACATTCACACTGTCCGAGACATTCAAAAAAGCAGCAGTGGGTGGAAATCCATACAGAACCTCAGCAACGAAGCTAGGAAAAGTCTAACCAACTAGTAAGTCTTTTGCTAGTTGATATAATTCATTTAGTCTTCAACAGAAAGTTCAAGAGGTCTTCACTCACATTTACGTGCAATTTAAGAAAAAAAAATTGATGGCTTTCAATGAATTATGACAACAGTCACAAGTAAATAGAAGCCAATTTATTTTGCCATAATTCTTAAAATTTGTTGCAACTCATGTGTCCTGTATGTACAAGAAGAAAATATGTTTTGAAGAGTTTGAAGAGATACTACAAAACCAGTGGGGTGGCTCAGTGGGTAAAGGTACTTTCTATCTAGTCTGATGACCTGAGTTCAAGCCTCAGGACCCACATGGTAGAAGGAAAGAACTAACTCCCCACAAGTTGTCCTTACACATACATACACAGAGAAAAAAATTTAAAAAAGAAACTTTAATGATACTCTATTTTAACTTAATTTAAAACTACTCATCCTCAGGAATCTCTACTATTTAAGAACTATGTGATTTACTATTGTTAAGATAATGTTGCTATAATTACACTAATATCTAGTTGTATTAGATACAAAAGACACAAATACAATGTTAACTCTAAAATGAACCGCAGGTATCCCTTCCATAATCGGGAGAATTTTTCTCTAATTTGCTATCATCTTTATATTTCCCCCTCTAGAGCAATCACATAGACCACTTGAACAAATAAAATTACCAAATGGAGTATTTTTCAATGTTCAGGTGAAGTCTTTTTCAGAAATAGTTTACTCATCAAGCTTTCCACCATTACACACAAAATTAAGGGAATGCTCATGGTAACAGTAAAAGCTAGGTTTATCGGTATCTTAAAAAAAAAAAAAAAAAAAGAACAAAACAAACAGTGCCTTGCCTGGGGTTGACAGAAATAGCCACCCATCATGTAAATGGAAACATAGTAGATGGGGGTATTTGCTCAGGACCAGAGGATTTCTAACAGTTTTATAAGGAATGTAACAAACAATAAATAATTGCCAGCTTCCTTAACATGACCAATAAGTACCTGAATGAAAAGCCATTACGTGTCTTACCTAAAGAATGTGCAGCTGTGGTTTTGGAGCTGAAAAATCGACCAAGTCCAAGATCTCCAAGTTTCACCACTCCAGTGGCTGTAATGAACACATTTGCTGGTTTTATGTCTGTGAATAAATGAAGGATCAGGTGAGAGATTAGGAATCTGGTAGAAAAGTGAAATTTCTCTGCATGGTAAAAATCGAATGTATACTAATTATGAAAACCTGAACTGAGAACCTGTCACTTTATTTTGAATAATTTTCATAAACTCCAATATTCCAAATTTTTTCAGTTTTCTGATAAATCATCAATGCAGTATGACAAAGACTGTAAAATGTCAATTTAATTGCATTGTTTTTCATTTCAAAATAACCTTTTGTGAAATTAAAGGCAAAAATAAATCTGCACCACTTTTAGAACAACTTTAAATAACACATCTTTCTAAAGACTAATTTACTGGCATATCTTCCTGACTTATAAAGTCATGTACTAGCAATATTAAGATGTACATTGAATTTATTTAGATGAATTTAGAAATCGTAATTCCTTAAATAACTTGCTTTGAAAAATTTCACACCTCCAAATCTGTAAATTATTTAATGACATGACCTTATCATTTTCTGCCCAATAACACGACTGATAACTGAGAATATATTAAGAGCTAATGCTGAGGATTAAAAAAATCGAAATGACCACATATACTGCTCTTTTGAAGAAAGAAAACAACAGTAAAAACCTCCTCCTCATGTATATTCAACTGTTCTCCCAAATCTTCACTTTCTGTACCAAGGTCAAACAGAAAGTGGTTTTCATTTAAAACCAAGTAGGGCTTTCTATAAATGCTTAGGGTTCTGACAAAATTAAAACTTGGAAGTAAATTCCTCAAGCCAGGATGACCCTACGTAGCACATGGAAGAGAGAGGATTGTACACTGCTCGGTGGCCTGTATTCTCGAAGTGCCACTGAAGACCGTCCTGGTCCTGCCTTACCTCGATGCATGACTCTTCGAGAGTGCATGTGCTCCAGAGCGCTGCAGAGCTGCACAAAGTACTTCCAGACCGTCCTCTCAGGAATCAGCCTCTTTTGTTTCTTGAAATGCTTTGTAAAGAAATGAAAAATGATGATGATGGTGAGTATTAAGGTTTCTTAAAGCTGGATTCTGACATACAAAATCAGTAAGAAAACATCTATTTCACCAACCTATTGCTATCAGTTAAAAAAAAAAAATGATTTCCTGTAATGAAATGGCACAAGAATTTTACCCAACAGTAGCTTAAGTGTCTTTCTATTTTACCCAAGATTAACATAAGCCACATAGAGTACATTTCTGTAATCTCCAACTGCTTATAGAAATTAACAACTACATATAATAATTTGTCTCAAGAAGTGGTAGTCAAATTTCAATTTCAAAACAAATCAGAATGAGAACAGTCCAGAAAACTTAAGGTGATTCAACTCATAAAAACTCAGTTCTTATAGGGATGCAGCTCAGCTGGTCCGTGCATGAAACCCTGGATTGGCCCCACCACGGCATAAACCCTGGTGTGGCAGGCCTGCAGTCCCAAAACTTGGGGGAGTAGAGGTGGTAGGACCTAAGGTCAAGGCCACCCTTGGCTACAAAGGGAGTTGGAGGTCAGCCTGAGATAAGTAGCGCAAAACCAAAACAGAGCACACCACCAGTGGCACAGCAGAACACAAAAGACATTCCATCTCTGGCAGAAGGTTTCCGTGTAGGATTCCTTTTAAATACTGAATTACTCTGGTGATTTAAAATACAATTTATTAAAAATTAAATAAATAAAAGTGATTTTTATAAAAAATGTTCCATGAACATACCCATTACATGCTACATCACATGCATACCACATCACATACATGCTACATTACATGCATATCACATCACATACATGCTATATTACATGCACATGACATCTACATGCAGGCTACATCACATGCACACCGCATCACTTACAGGATACATCACATGCAGGCCAATACATCACATGCATGCCACATCACATGGATGCTACATCACATGCACACACCACCGCAATCACACTTCATCATAGACATATCACACACATGCTGACTGCTATATCACACATATGCTACATGTATCATATGCACACTACACCACATGCATGTTACATCAGATGCACGTTACATCATACACATGCCATCATCACTTGAAGGCAACCTCAATGCATGCTAAATCACATGTATGCATTACATGCATGCCATATCACATGCAGGTCATATCACATACATACTGTGTCACTTGCAAACTACATCACATGCATACAACATCACTTGAACATCAGCCATTACACACACTACAGCACATGTATGCTGCATCACATGCAAACTATACCACATGCAAACTACATTATATGAATACTATATCACACGTATGCTATATCACATGCATGCTACATTCCCATGCATGCCACACCACATGCACAACTGTATTACACGCAAGCTGCATCACATTCACACTGTATCAAATGTATGCAACATTGTAAGCATGCACAATGGAGGCAAACTTGAACTTGGCTTTGGATGAATAAAGCTGAACTCTGTGGCAGTAGCCTCTTACAAAACAGCAGAGATGGAAAGTGGAGCTCAACAACAGGCTGCATAGGTGGGGGCCTTGTTGATGAAAGGAACTGCCAAAATAACTACTAGGCCGCACTTATGGAGGCTTTTCTGAATTAAATATAAGATCACACTAGTGATCACACTAAAAAGCAAAGGCCTTAGCTCAGACACTATAAAAATCTTAAAAAAAAAAAAGAGTAGTTTGCATGGGCCCTGAAGTCCCCTCTAAGCTTGTGTAACTATGTAAAAAATAAAATAATAAAAAAGAAAAAAAAAGGACAATTGACTTCCTAGATATCAATATCTGTTGTGTACCAACAGGAAGGAATAATGCATTTAAACATTTTTCACACTATTTCAGACAATCTTTAACTATTTGAAGTATATGTACTTGATATATGTAAAGTTTTAAACATTTTTTTTTTCTGGGAACTTCACATTTTGAGAAGCCTAACTAATTTTTTATTTATATATAAATAAGCCATACTTGAGAAAATGCAAAGTTAGCACTTAATTTTTACACTGTGGCCAGCTGAGGGCAGCGGAAAGGCAGCAGCGCAGGGAGCCTGTTGAGAGCCGACTTCTTCCTTCAAACAGATCGGCTCCCCTGCACCGTGTGCACACACTAATAGAAACCTCTGATAAAAAAGCTAGTAATATTAGGCTAATCTTTACTGTAACGCATGCATGAAAATGAACTCTTTTGCAATTTCACAGCAATTAGATCAGTAACCTTCGCTTTCTATAACCAAACGACAAGTAAATGACCTACTAATGTGAAAAGTAGATCAGGATCTTGCTAAAATATTCAAAATCTCTCCTTTAGCTCATGCCATGTTTCCTTGTGAAGGTTTTTTTTTTTTTTTTTTTTTTTAATTTCATGGCAGACTGTGTCAAGATCAGTTTTGATTCGACAGAAACAATGGTGAAAATTCAGTTCTTTATACAGTTTCACTGCAGACTTGGAATGAGTCCAAATAAAGCCTGGGTATGTGCCTTCCCTGGTGCCCGATTAGCATAACAGAAGACTGTTTGATGTAACAGAAAGATGAGGACCAGGGTTCTTTCCATCCAAAAATAAACATAACATATCATGTAAGTTTCAGACCATGAGGGAAAAAAAGTAATGCTTTAATATAGATTGTAAAATCCTCAAAATTGAAATTAACTCAGTGGTTTGAATTGATTCTCATTAAAAACTATAAAAATGCAATTAAAAAATCCTCAAAATACATATTTGAGAAGATGCTATTGGGACAAAAATGACTTGAATATTTTTTATGTTTTCCATCTTTCTCTGAAACTCTTTCCTACAACAAATTAAAGCGATGAAAATAAACTGGTGTCAATATAATTCTACCTAGACAGAATGAGCTAACAAGACCTAAGTATCCAGCTTACTATCAGGACACCAAAGAACAATGTGAACAAGATGGTCGTAAAATACAGGCAGCCTGTGTTCCTAGTATTTTCCAATTTTTAAAAATGTCTATCTAACCGTTCGTGGTTGACAAACATTCTCTAAATACAGCGCTCTGTTTTTCCAGGAAAGCGGCAGCCAGTGTCAGAGGCCTGTCCGTTCTGCTGGTGGCACTGTTGGTTCTCTTCAGAAAGCAAACCGGCAAAGGAGTAAAAAAACTCCATTACTTTTAATAACACTTACTTAAATAAATGCAACTCTTTCAAACATAATTCTCTAGCAAAACAGTATTCTCCAAAAATCCTGTTTTCTGAAAACACAATATCCCTATAATAATATCTAGCTCTGCTTTCAAAAGAATCTAATGCAAGGATACATAATTAAAATTAACCATGTGAAAAATAACAAAAATCTCTAAAGGTCAGTATCAATAAAGAATATTTATATCAGAAACAAAGATTATGTGCTTTTACAAAGATAATGTGTTTGGTTTTACCACATTCATTTTATGAATTAGAATTTTGTCTTTTTTTAGATCTAAAATAAACATTTATGGATAGAAGTTAGTACTCATTTGCTGAATCACCTGGCCATGATTTTTCTTTGTATGCTTTTTAAAAAAGTGGGCAGTCCTGAAATACTTAAGTATTTTCTACCATTATTAGTCTTATTCAAATAAACAGTACTAGTAATAGAATAGAAAAACAAGAAATAACAAAAAGCTAATTAATTCATAAATTTACGTCCAAATCTCAGGCTACCTTTCCTTCTCAGTTACGTGTGTGTGTGCAAACACACTGACATCTCACCTAATGACTTGAGCCTGCCTCAGGAGCACTAAGTCCCCATCCAAGTGATTGTAAAAGTGTGGAAGGTGCTGGCTGATGGGAGCTGCAGGTTCCATTCACACACTGCGATAACTCACCTCCACAGTCACACTTCGGTTTTAATTGCTAAATTCTCCTAGAATTTAAATGCCCAGGCCCAAATCCATTACAAAGTGGGATTCTTTGGACTCAGAGAGGCATCTTGCTCCTGCAATCTGGACACGACAACCACACAGTTTGTGTCTAAGCTGAGCAACTCTGCTCTCTCCCTGAAGAAACCTGTTAGCACTTGAGTGATGCTGCTTATCATAAACTCATAGAAGTATCTGTGGCACACATACATGACATACAAAAACACTGAAGACTACAGCTAGGTATGTTGATCTTTGAGGGAAAAATTACCAAGCAAAGCATGCAGCGTTCTCACGGCCAGGCACCTGGCCTGCGCGGCCATGCGGGTCCCACGCTTACCACTCGGCTTAACTTGAATGCCAGGCACAGCCACATCTAAGGGTCCTGTGCAGTCATGTGGCCCCGTATTGCCATGCAGCTTAACCTGAATGTCTTCTCACTGTCATCTTGAGGCCTTAATTTTTTTTGACAAAGGGGCCCGCAAATGTGTAACTACTCTCGGGAACCAATACAAAGTCCCTGTGGAAACATACTACTGTAGTTAAATAATAATGAACATGTTAATAAAAAAAAGTGTGATTTCTTTCAAAAGCTAACAAAAGGAAGCAAGTGGTGTATGTTAAATGCAAGGAACCACTTCCTGGTCACCTTGTGCCACTCACACAAGCCCCGCTGGTCTTACAGCAGTAGAGATGGCGAGACTTGGCAGTGACTGGCTGTGACCTTAAACAAGTCATTCCACTTGGTTGACTCAGTTTCCTCTTAGGACAAGATCCACGAAGTCCCTGCTACCTCCAAAAACAACTTCGATTAGAAATAAACCAATTCCTGTTTATCACATTTTCATATGTGAAAGTTTACTGCTTCATTACTGTTTCATTAAGTTTACTGCTCTGTCATATCCTTCCCATCCACTTAGTAACACGAAAGAAGCCCAGGCATCCAAGTGCTCAACCTATGATTATCTGTAAGTCTCTCTCTCTCGCTTCCTTCCTTCCTCCTCCCTCCCTCCCTCCCTCCCTCCCTCCCTCCCTCCCTCCCTCCCTCCCTTCCTTTCTTCCTTCCTTCCCTCCCTCTCTCTCTCTTTCCTTTCTCTCTCTCATCTGTAAGTCTTTCTCTCTCTCTCTCTCTCTGCAAGCCAATAAGTAGAGTCCTTTCTATTAACTAGTCATCAGGCTGAATACTTGCCATCAGACCAATTGTTCTATTTTCAAACACCTCTGTAACTGTGACATTTTTTATAGTAATCCTTCTTTTTGCATTCATCATATATTAAAGAATGCAAAAGAAGAGATGACTAAAGAAAGCAGACTGCTTCTGAAAGTATAACTGACTTCTAGGAATGATTTTTATTCTGCATTAAACTTTCAGTGGAAACGTTTTCTTCTGAATGCATAAGAAAACAACATAATAAGCTATACGAATATTTGCTGTTTCAACTTTAGGTGTAAAATGTTATCTCAATTAGAATTTTGTCATGCAACTATCTACAGGGTGTAAATATTTGCATTCTCATTAGTCCAAGCAATGGTGACATATTTGTCCTTGCTCAAGGTATGGACCAGGACAAGCCAGACAGGCAGGAAGTCACAGGCAATCCCATCCTTGGTCTCTCATGTGATCCATTTCATAAAAATAGTTCCCTTCCACTGTCATCTCCATCTAACTGGAAAACCTATAAAAGTGCTCAGTTTCATAGATTATTATTTTAAAAGCATAAACTGTAACCAACTCATTCCTCAAAGCCCAAAATACACATTTATATATTGAGAGCCCAAAAAAGATATTTCTATTAAAAACTGAAAATAAATAGTAATGATTTGTCTAAATAACTAAACCTTGAAGGAACTATTTTAAAACAAATTTCTTTATTAAAGAAGCAAGACACATAAGTTTCATCAAATCTCAAAGTTCTTTCCCTCTTTTTGCTTTTGTCTCTGTGGCAGTTAGATAGTGTCAACTTGACAATTGAAGGCTGAGGCTTTGGGCACATCTGTGAAGAAGTAGTAGTCAAGGCAAGCCCTGAGCAAGCCTGCGGGAGATTGTCTAACTGATGTGGGCAGACCCGCCCACCTGTAGTGAGTGATACAATCTCTAGGCAGAGGAATAAGAGGGCTGGTTAGTTCAGTTTTGGCAAGCAGGCACGTTGGCAAGCGAGAAGGTGATATCACTCTCTGCTCTTTCTGTGAACACAGCACGGTCAGTTCTTGCTCAGGATGTTGGTATGAGCTCTCCTGCCATGCTGATGAAGTGTAACCAGAACTAAGCCGTGATAAGCATCTTGTTCCGCTAAGCTGTTTGGGCCACACATTCACTTCATCAACCTGAGGAGTAGCTGCAGCACCTTCTACACACTGGTACACCCAGGGCAAGGACGTGCATCAGATGTTAAAAAAATCAGTGAAAATAAGTTAAACAGAAAACTACGAGGAACACGGCTGCACTGCAGGATGTGAATCGCTCTCAGGAAGAGACTCCCTGTCACGAAAACTGAGGCAACAGTGCTCTAAACACCTCAAGGTTTGTAGTGCTACACCAGAAAACGGCAATAAGGTAACTCTGAAAGAGCAGAAGCCAGGTGTAGTGGGTGGCACAAGCCTAATCCCAGGACAGGGGAGGCAGAGGCGAGAGGATTAGGAGTTCAAGGTGGTCCTTAGCTACACAGCAGGTCTACACCATTGTGGCTACGTGAGACAGAGAAGGAAGTGAGCTCTCTACAAGACACTGAAGGTCACAAAGACAAGTGAAATATCTGCCTCCTTGTTCCGTTGGCCAGTTAATGGGTAAATAGATGTCTCAACTTCCTAAGTGGACAAAGAAAACAGAATTGGATGAGACCATCAGCAGAACCTACATAAAATAACGATTGCATGGGGCTCCAGCATGGGGCTGGAGAGATGCTGTCAAACTGCATCAACGAAAATGCACAGGCCATTCCCTGTGTACCACTGCTCTGTAAAAATTCTGAATGACATACTCACAGGCCATAAATTACCCAATATTGGTCTGTGCATGCGTACACGTATTATGTGAAGGATTCTAAGCACAAGTATCCATATGTAACATTCAATTCTGTATAGGTTTTTTTTTTTTTTTTTCTTTTTGGATAGTGCTACTGAATTTAACTGTCTGGTCAGAATTATGCTACAAGAAAACGTAAGATCACAGGGATCTTTTGTGTAAACAAAAGACTCATTTGAGATCTCTGGCAAGTCCTACTTCCTGACATGGGCTGTATGCATGGAGACATCACTGAAGAAAATGTTAAACAACAGATCAGAGCTATGGAAGGAGCTGGGAGAACTGTCCTGCTTTTGGGATGCAACAATCAATTCTGGAAAAGACATTTCAACGTGACTCATTTCTAGCACACCTTCAGATAAGTGGAATAGAAAACATTTCTTCAATGTAAAACAAATAACCCAACCAACCAATTTGTAAGTTGCTACTTTAAAATAATAAACTGTAATTAACTATTTACTCAAAGCCAAAATTGTACAAGTTATTAATAAAAGCCAAGAATGTTTTCTATTCTTGAAGACAATAATATATGGCTGATAGTTATTAATATTTAACACATCAAAGTTTACATAAGTAGATTTATACAATGTATCTCAGTCCCTCAAACTTTCAAGCCCTATTATATAGTTATCCCTCCTTGAATGTAAGTTGAGCATGTGACTGTTATGAGTATTAGCCTTAAGCTGGGCCCAGGAAGTAGAGGCAGGATATGAGTTCAAGGCCAGATCACACTTCTCACTGAGATGCCACCTCAAACAAACACAACACCTTACTGAAAAAGACAGAAAAGATACTTTATCCTCATATAGTACTTCACTATATGACAGCAAAGGCTGTGCTTCTGAGTTAATCAAATGAGTATTTTTCTGTGTGAGCCCTTCCACTAGGCAGAGAGATTTGAAATTAGAGATTCTCTTGCTAAGGAGACAATGTGAGGCAGGAACAGCAGAGACCTCTTCAACCGAGCATGCTCCCCAGGGAACAGCAGTGATTTTAATCACAGTTACCAGGAATGGTATTTCCTCTCAGCCAGTGGACAACAACGACAGCCCCAAGCCTTAATGACCTTGAGTTGGCACCATGACTTTAACTTCCCAAGACTCTGAACAGAGAACCCACAAGCAGGCCCTGGGTTACCCATGAGATAAGAACACTCACTTTTAATTAGTAAATTCATGACGATTTGTTATGCAGTAATAACAGTAACAATACTATTAATAAAGTATATTGGTAAACACTTAAAAATCAATATTTTTATTAGACCTGATTAAGAGCCAAGATCAACGTGCCCACCCCCAGACCACAAGATGGAAGTAAAGAACCAGCTCCCAGAAGTTTTCTAACCTCCATACATCATGTAGAACACACAGAAAGAAAAATAAGATAATTTTGTGTATGTATAAAGAAAGAGTTCTGGGTTCTTCAAGCTAAGGCGAAGTTACCATGTTGAACTGGGCAGAATAAAGTGAACAATCCAAGAAGACAATCTGCATTTAAATGCAAGGAGAGTAATGAAAGAGCCTTAACTAGTTAACTGCAGTAGCAATAAGAACCTTAATTAATCATTTTAAAGAATGTGAAGCTCCCAGAAATGATAAACATGTGAATCATGTACACTGCATATCACACTAAAATCATTTACAAAAGTAACGTGCGTTTCACTCAGTCATACTGTTAGGTGTTAAGAAGTTTTTTGGAAGATAAACTGAATTGCCATGAAATTTACTATACAAGGTGTTATTTTGTTTTACTGACAATTTAGCAAAATGTAGGTTTTTAAAACTATAAATCTATACCCTTACATGTTTTCTATTTTTGTCAAATTGACTTTTTAATGGACATTACAAATCATCATTCAGTGTAACAATTCAACGACTGAAGTAAACTTTGCAGAAAGACTGGAAATTTAGACTATATTCTAATAATGCTACTGATAAGCTAAAATAAACAAAACTCTTGTTTATATTTTTTGAGATTGGTCTCATTTCCTCTACATTTGAGTCTGGTCCCATGGTCTTGACATTAAAACAATTAAAACAAGACTCACTACAAAATGAAGCACATTCATTTCTTTTTGTCCAGAATAAAGAAATTAATTATACAGCAAACAGTCCAACTTAACTGAAATCAAACCATTTTAAAACATCTACTTTATTTTAAAATTCTGATTACTGGTAATGAAGAATTACTATGATGAAAAATTCCAGACTTCCTTTTATCCTAAAACTCATCTGGGAAGTATTTCATCTGACCACAGCCTCAGGTACTCCTTTGTTGCTAATTAGAGAAATACTGAAGATTTCAATGGTAAATTGCTTAATTACACTTGTCAGTCTGCTCTATACCAATTAATTATTTACTCCTGAGAATCTTTGATGTGATGCTACCCAGAGGTGCACTGCGCCAACACAGAGCAGGAGCTGGGCTTCCGCTTCTATCCCTGGCATGTAAAAGAGTGACGTGCATAGAGGTGGCACGCTGTGACTTAGGACTCACTAGGAAGAAGTGAGTTGTGGAGTTCAGCCTCCACTTCTGTCTCCTATGAAGCATTAAATCACAGCCATACTACTCCACAAAGAACGCTTCTGCTTTACCTTCATGCTGCCTGCTTACAAAACCTAGTACCTGCATCACAAATTGCCTGCCTCATCCCTGAGTGGGGCACCGTCTTTTCTCAGGCCAGCATTCCACCCATTACCTGAGCAAGTCTGCAGGACACTAGGGCACGAGAGCAGAAGGAAACTGCCACCTGTGCCATACTTGCCCCTGGAACCCATGGTTTACACCCGTGCTCATCCCACGCCTGCACAGCTCCTCCCATCAGCCAGGCATCTCCTGAGAAAGGGGAGCAAGCCCGGCGAGGAATGCAGACACTCCCAGGCCTCAAGAGAGGTGTCTGTGAGGCAAAGTGTCAATGAATAGTCACATAACTGTGGCATCACATGGCTAGGTGCCAGGTCAAAGGAAAGGGCCAAAGAAACGGGGGCCTAAGTGAAGGACTCGAGGACAACAGACGTCATCAACTTGACCGAGAATGCAAAAGGACAGAAAGCCACTGCACACACAAACCCAAGACAGAAGACCCAAGATGCTCAAGGAGGTGAGCGGCCATGTGGGCAGAAGATCGGGAACCAGAAGCTGGATTCCACAGTAGCTGAGCATGCGCCCTGGATCAGGCATCATTCCTGGGATGTGTGATCTGCGAGCCCACAAACTATTACCTGCCTCAGCAAGCCTGTCCCCTGCATCGCTGGGGCTCGTTACATCCTCCTGAACACTGCAACCCAGAGCCTCACTGGTAAATTCCGGAGGGATCCGCGGAACACAGGTTTGTCCCTTCGTCCCCTCCTTATCTCCTGAACAGTGATGGGGAAAAGGGAAAAAGGAAATCACAAGTTGGAAAATTAATTAAAAGCCTCTCACTGTGTAGAAGAGAGGTTTGGTATAAGGAAAGGAAGAGAATGGAACTAGATGAAGAAATCTGAAAGACACTGAGGTGAAAAAAAAAAAAAAAGATCAGAACTGGGTGTCACATTGAAATGGAATAGTAAGACAAGGTGGGGAGAGGAGACTGGGTTGCCAGTCAGCACACAGCTGAGCCCTCTCCAGGGCAGGGCCATCTGGAATGGACAGTGCAAAGTTATTTCCAGACAATGAGCTGTATAGAGCACGCTCCATTCCCACGCACAGTACTCTAGTACTGTGCCACGAGACAGCCACAGGCTCAGGGCATGAGATCAAGTCGAGTGGTTATGAAACAAACCAGAGTCAGGTTTGACATTTAAAGTTCCTGTCTCTCAGATCAGGAGTAAAGTGGGATACGTTTGTATTCTATCATTTGGGAGGCAGAGGCAAGGACGTCAGGAGTTCAAGGCCAAACTGGGCTACATAAAACCCTGCTTCCCAAAAGGGGGAAAAAAAGTCAGAATACTCAGCTATGAAGAATGAGAAGCTCGGTTTCTTTTCCCTTCCCAGAGAATTATTCCGCGGCCATCATGGAACTAGATGCTTCCAGGACAGGATCAGAGCACTCACAGGACACTCAATGCTCTTGACCGTTTATCCATCTACCTTGTACCAGCGGCTGACGACCGAGTTGAATCCAGCTCAGTGACAGCCATCAATCACCCTCACCTTGAGAACTCCATCACTGCAGCCAGCAGCCTTTCCCTGCAATGCCAGGACTCCCATCCCCCAAGCTCAGGGCAGAGCTTCTGCTTACAGGTCATGTCGTCACTGCCCTCAGACACTTACAAACCCAGCTTGATACCTACCTCAAGGACATAGGCCACCTCCCCCTCTCCTTCTTCCCATCCACATTCCCAGGGATAAAAGTTCCGCTCCACCTTAGACCAGGCTTTTTCTCCCTTCCCACAAAATTAGTCTGGTGGCCGTCATGTAACTAGGTAATCAATAAACACTTTCCATTTCTTGTCAGAAAAAAAAAAGCATGAGAATCTCCAAAAAAAAAAAAAAAAAAGAAGTAAACTGGAGTACTTTGGTACTCAGCAAGTCAGCAAGGAGGATTTTAAGAAGGGACCACAAAGCAGAGGCAAATGCTACTGAGATCAAGCTGAACACTGGAGACCACTGGCACTTCTTGCTGAGGTCACTCAGAGCCTTCAGTACAGCTCTGAGGACGAGGCAGGCCTGGGAGGGCGGCACGCGGACACGACTCTTGCGGAACCCCCTCCTAACTCCTGTCGGCCTTCCTTATGTCCATCTGGCTCCCTCAGCATTTTGTATACGGGAAAGCACTGAAATGAAAGGATCTAAATGACAACAGAGCGCTTCCAGAAGACCACTGGTTACAGATTCGCGACTAGGAACAGATGACAGGGCTGCGGTAGTCTGTGAAATGGAATAACAAAAAGATGGAGAACCCAGGTGAAGGGATACATAAAAACACTTCCTGTCTTACCAATAATAAGCTAACAGAAGAGAAGGAAGAATGAATAACAACAGACTCGAGTTGGATATTATGCCGAAGAATATCAGATCTGTTTGACAATCTGACCTTCAAGTTTATGAAGAGCATCAAAGGACTTAGGAAACCTCACTCAGGGTGTCTTTACATGTAGACAAGAACGGACAGGACCTATTAATAGATATCATTACCTCAAAGTTTATACACTGAAACACAGTAGAGGTAGGAAGAGTGGTTTACTAATTTTCCAAGGCCAATGACTTCAGTATTTTGCCAAAGTATATTAAGTTGTTATTGCTACATAAGCTGATAATTTATTAGGAATAGCTTGATATCCTTTAAAAAGTACTTCCTCAAACAGTAATATACATGATATACATCTCTAAGTTTCTGTCAGAAAACTTGAGGCCATTTCAAGGGTGTTATCTATCAATTCTATGTCAGTAAGGCTCCACACTGAACACTGTTGTTCTGAATTCATCTATGGAAATTTACCCTCTTTCCCACCACGCTGACATCCATGTAAGTTAAGAACACACTCGGACTTTAAAGTTCCAAAGTTCTTTCTCAGCTGTACTCTTTTAGGAAGGACCACACTTATTATATGTCTCATTAAGTAGGCAGCTGTTTGGAAACAGCTGGAAGCTGTGGTCCATGATCAGTGGACATAAGGTAATGCTTATTTCTTTCTAAATTTGATGACAGTAAGTTTTTTATTATTCTTCAATTGGCAAAGACATATTTTGTTGGTGTTTGGCAGCTCAAGCAAGTGAGGGAAATCCCTAAAACAGAAAATCAGATAACCAATTACAAGTGATTCATCCTGGGCTTGAGTCAGATTCCACCCTGGGCTTGAGTCAGATTCCAACATCTTGCCTGATAAGAATAATATTACCTCCTCTTTTTCAGTTCCGTTTACAGGGAATTGAATTCACTAGGCAAACGGTTTATCGCTGACATACATCTCCAGCCCCTTTTACATTCATTTTATATAATGCTTTTATAAACCAGCAAGCACTGGTAAACTGTTCTTCTTACAAATTAAGAGACTTTATGTGACATGAGAGTCACAGTGGTCCCACTCAAGAACATCTTAACCATTAAGCACTCTTTTTATTATTATTATTATTTCCGCTCATACAAACTTAACAGGTACCATTAAGCACTCTTAACCACCTCATGGTTAAGCAACTTTTAACCATCAAGCACTTTGGCCAGGAAATCTGCAAATGTTTGTTAATAAAAGGTAAACTGTGAGATCCTTTTTTCTGGGAGGTCAGGATTTTACCTACTATCCAAAGAAATCACCCCATATGAAAATCCTAAGGGCCATTAAACAAATACAAGTGGATTTTTGGCATAAGATTATCCTAAGTATCAGGCATGCTATTTACAAGCAATACTGAAAATTAAAAAAGTCAACATATGTAAAATATTATTTTTAAATCACATTAGAGTAATACAGCTCCAAGTAATAACAGAGATTATTAGTTATATATCAAAATCTGCTGTACAAACTAAGGATACCCACACCATCCACAAAATCAAACTTCAGTCTCCAGCCTGCAGCAACTTGCCCAGGTAACCAACACAAGGGTAAACACTAAACATGACAGTCTACTATCAGTCTGTTTAGCGGGAAGCCAGATGACTATCTCTAGTGGAACTGAGAAGGCGAAATAAATTCTCTAATAACTAGCCCAAAATGGCAGCCTAAATAACTAAGGACTCCCCCAGTTTTGTTCTGGCTGCCAACTAGAATCAACCAGAGAAAGTGGCAATGTTCTTCTAATGAAGCACACAGGATGTGTGTGAGGCCGGCTTACAGAGGACCACATGGAGTTTTCAGGATGTCAACCACAAATCCGTCCACACTAACAGCCTCCGCGTGGTGCTACCCAAAGCCCTTGCTTTTCCTTTCTAACGCTTACATTACCATACAAGACTTTAAGCCCCTGCCAGAACTTAAGTGGGTCATTCCTTTGCTACAGAAGGCTCTAAAAAATGGTCCTTGCTTTCTCCTTTGCTTGGTTTTGTTTCTATAGCATCCAGCTTGTCTTCCACAGCAATAAAAGTTTAGCTGGTGTCGTTATTCTTCTCTGTTGCTGTGAGACACCACTCATACACAAGTTAAGGGGAAAGAGGAGAGATTTATTTGGCTTATACAGGGATACACAGCTCATTATGGTGGAAAAGGCATTGTGGGCAGCAGAAACTGGGGCAGCCGTTAGGTCACTATAGTCATCATGGAGGCCGAGGAAGCAAGAAGCAAATTGTGGAACAGGGCTGGGCTACCAAACACCCCAAGGCTCACTCTTTGTGACATGCCTTCCTTCAGCAATGCTCTACCTCCTATAGGTGCCATTACCTTCCCAAATGCCAGGATTTGAACAAAAGAGTCTGGGGGGGACACTTACATTCAAACCATGATGACCAGGCTAATAGCCAGCAGGATATGGGGTACATATCCCAGCCTTTCTTGTAGCTAAATATGTTCATGAGATTATATTCAAGTCAAAGGACTGTAGCTGAAAACGTGTCCTAGGCACTCAAGAGTAACTTCAAGATGCAGCCAGCAAATAAACTTAACCTCCTTCAAGTATGCAATGCACGGATGAGCCATAAGAACTGTAATAATACCAGCTAGAGCCACCTTACAGTCTCGTAAGGCATGAGACATGACTCTAATGTCCTGATGCATATTAACTGATTTAAGCATTATAATAACCTATGAAACATGTTCTATTACATTTCGGAGAAAATGTAACTTGCCTAAGAACTGTTTTCAGTTTACTCTAATCAGTAGTTTCTACTATTTGCAGTTGAACATTTTTAAAACCAGTTAGCACGCCCTTACAAAAGAAATCTGAACAATTTTCAAGCAGTCAAGCCAGAGGTACAAGATAAGAGGTCAACATTGGTATCTTTCTCTGTCATTCTCCACTTTGATTTTGAGACAGGGTCTCTCGCTGAATCTAAGCTCACCAATTCTGCTCAACTTGCTGGTTAATGAGCTCCAGGGATCTTTTCGTGTCTATTTCCCCATCACTAGGATTACTGGGGTGTGTTTACAACCCCCGGCTTATTACATGGGTTCTGGGGATCTGAACTCAGACCCTGATGTTTATATGACAAGCACTTTATTGACTAAGCCACCTCTGTGCCCTTGAAGTTTATTCTAGTCTCCTTTCCCTGACATCCAAAAAGATACCAGATCATGGTTGATCTGCTCAGAGAAATTAAGCTGAGAAAATTTATCTTCATGGCAAGTTTCTAGGCCTATTTCCTAGGTGAGTTGGGAATGTTCAGACATTTAGGTGAACTTAAGCAAGCAAGCCAGCTTCATAGTAGTTATCATGTAATACTCAACATATTGTAGGATTATGTTGAGATCTTTAAATTACCTACTGCGTTTTTATAGTCCACAGGCAACTCTGTAACAACACACACACACACACATACGCACACACACTAACCTTTATCATTCTGGAGAGATCACCAGCATCTGCTAATTCCAAAACTATGTTTAATTCATTATCTTCAATGAATGATGCATAATATTTAATCACATTTGGATGGTTCAGTTGCTGAGGGGAAAAAATGTCAAAAAGTTGTATTTTAAATTTACAGTTCTGTAATTAACTAGTTAACAATTGTGATTCATTTTTAAAATACAGAATCTGGACAGCATATTATTAACCTAGTTAATTTTTGAAAATAAAACTCAATGAGTAAGTACTTAAGAATTTTAGAAAGTATGTCTATGTTCAGTAGACGAACAAATGCAGTAAGAGGAGAGCAGGACTGTGTCATTCATTGCTAAAAATGGAATTCTTTAAAAGTGAGAACTGTCACTGTCCTATAAGAACTTTCGATTGTGAAAGAACTTCTTTACACTTCTGCTTAAAACTTAGTGGTTGATCCTAGTACAATTCTTATCTGCTTCTCTAAATACAATGAGAAGGTACTACATTATATCTACATATTGTTTTTACATCAAAGAACACAAATGTGAAGAAACTCGTCTGTATCCTAGAAGCATTTCACTGTGGAAACATGCACTAATCTAAACACATTTACAGTTTTTCTGTTTAACCTTCAAATATGATAACATGAGACAAACCACATTTCAAAGAAATTATTTGTAACTATGGATAATTTTCTTCTTTGTACTTGAAGTTTTTCTTCCATGCTTTTCTACAATGATACTCTGTAACAATAGTTTCTACAGACAATTAAACCAGCAACTTCAAATGCTGAGAAAGAACAGCCAGCAGAATGGGAGAGCAGTTTATTACTCTAATCTTACTGAATAAAGTTGATCGACTCTAAGAACTGACCAAAGGGATGTCAGAAAACAAACAAAAACAAAAGCAAAAAAAAAAACCCATCAAGAATCTTTCCTTTCTTTTAAACACAAGCTCTTGCTTTGCAGCCCAGGCTAGCCTGAAATTTGGGTTCCTCCTATCTTAACTCACAAGTGCTAGCATTAAGGGTGCACCATCACACCTGAAGACAGAAAGTCTTGCACAAAAACAAAATATGACATAAGCCTTCTCATAAAGGGACTCCACTAGCGAAGGAGCATGGAGGTATCTATCTAGATCATCAAACATATTTCTAAGTGGATGTAAAACTGGAAAAAATTGTCACCTTTTTTTTATACCTGGAAAAAAAAAGATTTAGGAAATGTCATCTTAAAATATATGAATCATTTGGATTATTTCTTATTCTCAATACAACATACTTTAGGATGATACTAATATAACATATATAATCTTTAGAATATCTAATTGGAATAGTCTAGTAAAAAATTTCTTTGGAATGTTTATGCTTGTTTACTTAGTCCTTACTTCAGAATAGTTGATTCCACCAAATTTAACCTTTAGAATACACTAAGTGGAATAGTCCAGCAAAAAATTTCATTGGAATTTTATGCCCATTTACTTAGTCCCTACTTCAAAAGGCTGATTCCACCAAATATTCTGATTAATTCATTTACTCTAAATATAAAGGGCAAGTATATTCTTCAAAAACTATTATTTTAACTTATGCTATTTAGAACCATAAAGTCCAAAAATTGTTTTACTTTGACAAATCACATTTATTAACATGTTCAGCAATATTCACAATAGCCTGCCATTTGAGTTACCTTAAGGAGATCTATTTCTTTGATACAGTCAGCACGGGCTTTGGCATCCATGAGATCAAATATCTAAAAATAGAATTAGAATCATTGAATAAAACAACGACTTACACCTTAAGCTATGTGTAAATCCATTATTATATTCTACAAATAGCTACCATGTACTGAAGAAAATTTTACATTTATTTACTGTAGGTACTTTATCTCGTATTGTCACAAACTTGTACATATTTTCCTCCACAGGCAGGAGCAAAAAAGGAAGAGAACAAGCTAGACAGCCACTGACATACATGTGTAACACTCAAATGTGCAGAACAGAGGGAATGTGTGCTGAAGACAGTACAGCAACAGTTCACATGTACCGTGTACTTTATGAACTACTTTAAGTCTCATGTAACCCTTACAAAGATATCATTAGCATTTCCATGTAATGAAGAAAAAGATATTTACAAACTTAAGACTGAGAAAAACGTCTCATGACTCATTGATAAACCAAACAGAATTTATTCGGTTGCTCAACTACATGTCAAGCTTGGAACCATGACTCATTTGAGCAGATCACTCTACTGGGACCTAGGTGCAGTCTTGAAAGGGAGACCCAGAGAACGAACCCTGGCTTTTTGAAGAGAGAGTTGACAAAGTTTTATTCTTTTAAATGTCAAGCACAGACATTTATAACTGTATAATTAGATATTCTCTACCTTTGATATTAAAGTCCTATGAGGAGGGATTAGGAAAAAATGTTTTAAAAGGTTCCTTAAGTTAAGACATAAGTATTATGGTCCTTGTCTCTTTTAATCCAGCAGAATCTTTTAAAAAGTGTGTAATATTGGGGTAGTGCTGCATGTCATGAAGCATTCTCTAACGTTCATGGGTTGGATTTCTAGCACTACCTAGAAAGAATAAGAGAGTTCCACCAAGCAGAAATAAAAGACATCTTTCTCATAAAGCAATACAAAAGAAAAACAATGTGAAAAACATGAAAATAAGTAATGCAATCAAGGCAATTTGTGTGTTTTTGAAATGGAGGAAATTCAGCTCTGTATCACCAGTCGGTCCTTGCCTAAATACAGAGGCACTGGACAGAATGGGGAGTCAGTGGGCCTCAGTGCAGGACCCGCCCCACCTCCCGCCACCTCCCACCAGCTAGCTCCCTGTCCCTGCTGTCTGTCTGTCTTCCTATCCCACTAGAGGTCAACAGCATGCCCACATCAGAAGCTAAGAGAGGCTCACTTTCCTCTTCAGGGATCCCCTAGGGACTGGCAAATGTACACTGCAGTACATGCCTGATTGTGCCGCTGATTTCCCCACTGCTGTTAAAAAATATTAAAGGGGTGCCTTTAACACAATAGGTTCGCAAGTACAAGGGTCTGACTTCCATTTCACCAGCAAGCTTTATCCTACATGCTTCTTTAAAATGTCTAAATTAGAAAATAATGTTTTGGAATTGATATTTTGTTCATACAGTATAGAGGCTGCAAGCACAGCAATCTAACCAAGACCGTGGCTCACTGGAGAGCAACATCGTGCCAAGGGCTAAAGAATATGAATTGAGTTCCTGCTCCAGCAAGCACCCAGGCTCATGCCATTAACAGTAGTAACCCATAGGACTTCACAAGTCATATGCACAAAAGGACAAGAGGGCAGGAGGGAGACTGGTGGGGAAAAAGAAAGTTTACAATGAGAAAAGTTGGGGTTTGGAATTGGGTAATGAGGGGTGAAAATGACATGAATTCATTGTATCTATGTATAAATCCTTAAAAGAACATAAAGGACAAAATCTTGAAAGAAGAGCAGGGGATGAAGTGGGGCAGAGGTAGGGCAGGGCAAAAGGAAAGGACAAAGGAGAAAGGAAAATATGTTTAAAAATTGTGCCTAAGGCAGTGCAAACGGCTCAGTGGGCAAAGCAGGTGCTCTATAAGTCTGACAATTTCAGTTCAGTCCCTGAAGCCAAGTACAGGAGCAGATGCAGGAGTGTGCATCTGTAATCCCAGCGCTGACACAGAGATGGGCAGTGAAGAGACAGGAAAAATTGCCAGAAGCTTGTAGGCCAGCTAGCCTGGAGGATGTGAGAGACCCCTCAACAAGGCAGAAGGCAAGAATTAACACCTAGAGTTGTCCTCTTACCTACACACGCACCTTGACATGAGCATTCTTCCCCCCCCCCCACACCAAATAAATAACAGCAATTGTGCCTATACCGAAAAAAAAAGAAAGAATACAGAATGATGCCTGATAGAAAGGATGAAGAAGAAGCGAGTACAACTTTCAAAATGCCCTTCAAATCTGCCTCCAACACTGAACCCATGAGCTTAACTAGTTGGCTTCTAGTTATTTTAAAAACACATACAAAATCTCATAATTTGCATGTGCATGTTTTGCATGTGGTTGGGTGTACATGTGGGCATGTGTACAAGAGGGCACTTGAGTGTATCTGCCTGGGGAGACCCAAGACCAGCATTAGTATTCATCCTGGATTACTCTACCCTTTTTGCATTGCTCTGGGATTTTCCAGGCTCTGCCTTCCAGGGCCAGAATTATAGGCTGCCATTCACTGTATCTACCTCACATTTTTTTTTAATTTTTAATTTATTCAATTATTCATTCAATTTTTATTTATTTATTCATTCAATTATTCAATTTTTATTTATTTATTCAATTATTTATTCAATTATTGTACATGTGTGCGTGTGTGCGTGTGTGCACATGTGTGTATGTGTGTGTGTAGAACCACAGGAGAATTCGGGAACCATCATGGACCGCCTCCACCTCCTCCTTGTTTATTCTGCCCTGTGATTCACAGGCTCCGCCCTACCAGGACCAGAAACGCAGGCCGCCCCCACTTCCGCCCAGCGTCTATACGTGGGGTCTAGGAACCGAACTCAGGACCTTTTGCCTGCAAGGTGGAGGCTTAACCCCTGAGCCACCTCTCCAGCCCCTCTACCTCACATTTTTATGTAGGATCTCTAAGGGTCTGAACTCAAGTTCTTCTGCTTGCAATGCAAAGGTTTAATCATTGGACCATCTCCCCAGCCCTCATAGTTTGAATTGTTATTCATACTGCAGGTAATATTTAACAGCTTAACTTGTCCCAAACAGCTTTCCATCACTGTATATTAAGAATGTGTAAGATATGTATGTGACATTTTCATACACGTAGGTAATGTGTTCAGATCACATTAACTCATCTTCCCCAGTTCTCTCGTGTACCCCTCCCACTCTTGTTAGATCCATCTTTCTCTCCTTAACATGCTCAATCATATTAACTTCTCACCCCTTTCAATTTCCTCTCCCACTCCAGTGTACCCTTTCTTCTTCTCCTTAACATTACCAATCTGTTTATTGAACCCTTACAATGTTGTAAACCATTCGATAAAACTAAAAGAGCATCATATTCTTTATGCTCAATTAGGACTACAGGTGCTAATGAAATTAAAAGCCGAGCTATCAATTCAAGTAAACCTAACATCAATGTGTTCTCTAATACAGGCAACACTTGGTGTGACCACCAAGAAAACAGCAACCTGCTATTTTTCGATAACAACTAAAAATAAGTACATAAAAGTGAATCTTTAAACATCAAAGAAAAATTTTCTTCAAGAAGTTTTGTAAGACCAAAAGGATGACATTTGAGCAAAATGCATTATCACTTTGAGGTATAATTTTTTTTTAGCTTTTCACTTTACAATAACCTCCCTGACCGTGAGGAGTTGAGTGTGAAACACAGTTATCTACACATGCAGCTTAAGAGGAAATACACTTTAACGTACCACAGAGCAAAATTCCTAACCTGGGAAAATTAAAAAATTTAGGGTTATAATGGCTAATTACAAAAAATGAGCTACATCGAGACCCCCAAACTCCTACTACTACCACGTCTCTAGACTTATGAAGTGAATGAAAATCAATTCCAAATGCACAGCTCAGCGATTCCTCAACACTCTCCCAACACAAGCACAGGAGTTTTCAGAGTCCCCTTCTGTGTAGGCCTCTGGAAAGCTTTTCCAAGCTCCCCTCACACTAGTGCTCTCAAGCTGGTTTGTACTACGGAACTTATGTCTTGATTGAGAAGGGTCTTTGTTTCATCACAGGCTACCGACAAAAGTTAAACTCTTATTACATTTATCTTAGTCTCATGATACACACTGGCTGATGAACAACACCCAATGATGGATACATACTGGTGCAGCTGATTGGACAATCAGCAGGAAGGAAGCAACAGCAGAGAGAAATTGAAAGAGGAAGAGGGAAAATTAGCACACAGAATTTCAAAGAACAGCTTTGAAATTTTGCAAATCGGCCATGATGGGGTGGACATAAATTTTTGAAAAGATTGGTTGCTGTCATTTTCAGATCTCTTCATGATTTCAAAACACTGACTGGTTCAGTACACACCTACCTTTTTCCACTCACAGACAGCAGGCTAACCTGGAGCTAAAATAAAGCTTATCCCCTTCCTTTTAAAGCTCTGAGTAAGAAACCCAAACAGTTCAGGATGAAGCAAGGGCCCTGAATATTAAGGTAAGAAATCAGACAGAAGTTCTAAATATTTCAGTAGAGATTGTAATCAGAGAAATTAAATACAAAATCAATACTTAAGCTATGCACACAAAGCTGTCGGGAAGAAATTTAACACAACTGGCAACACAGATATAGCTCTTTGGTAAGGTAGCTCTCAAATTCAATATTTCCTTCTCTAAGAACATTGGGAATGCTTGCAGGTATGAAGCTTAATAAAGAACATCACCTGGATAACAATATTTCTAAAGATTTTCATATTAAGCTATGAAGACAATTTATTTAAAATGAAGAATCAAAGTTTTCTTGTTCAATTCAAGTGAATACATGATGAAATCAATACCATGTCTGAAATGCAAATGAAATTCTCTCAAAATGGCTTAAAATATTGTTCCCTAACTAAATAAGTGTAACTTTATAATACAATTATGCTCTTCTGGAGGAAGTTCTGTTTGAACTGCAAGATACCACAATACTGACACTTACAAAGAAGAAAGGACAAAATCTAAAATGAACTGAATCACCTCTCAGCAATTTGGGCAGTGCAATGTGGACAGAGGAGATCAGAGGGGACAGGTGAGCCTGACTGGAAATGCAACTGTGACAGTCAGCTTGGGCCTCCTGGGACTTCGCATTACCAAAGGAAAGGACAGGAAAGAAGAAAGAATTCAAGTGGTATTGTAGCAGACACAAGAGAAGGCAGGAGTACTGACTCAGTCGTTAAGACTGCCTCACAAGAAGGACCACATGAAAACACTGGGCAGAAATGGCAGCGGCCTGCACTTCCAGCTCTGAAAGACAGAGCCTGGGAAATCCCAGAGCAAAGCAAAACAGAAGCAGAAACAATCCAGGAAGATTCCCAAAATCACTCTTGGGCCTCCCTAGGCACACACAGTGCCCTCTGATACACACACACACACACACACACACACACACACACACACACACGTAAATAATTTTAACAAGGAGATGTGAAGCAGCTCTGACTCTTCCTCCCTGTATCTCTTCCCTTTCTTCTTCCTGACTTCCTTTTTTTCCCCCCATTTCTTGTTTGTTTCATACGTATGTGGATATGGGAAGTGTGCATATGTGTTTACATGTGGGTGGGCACACATGTGTGAGGGGATGCACGTGTACTCATGAGGAGACTAGAGGATGATACTAGACATCCTCCTGAATCACTTGTCCACTTCATTTTTTGAGGCAAGGTCTCTAGTTAAACCTAGGGTATAGTTTGTCTCCCTAACTAGCTTATTCCTGGTATCTCCAGGCTGCACATTCCAGGGTTGGAATTACAGGCAGGTTGCACACTTGCCCAGCATTTCTTCTATGTGAGATCTGGGTGTCTGAACTTGGGTCCTTCTGTTTGCCTAACAAGTATTGTCACTACTGACCAACTCCCCAGTCCTTTCTTCCCATTTCTAATAAGTTTCTGTGATTGAAAAATAAACACCTGGAGAGAGGCGAACCCTGTTTTGTCCACACATAATCAGTGAAAACAGATGTAAGCCAGCAAAACCCCAGAACTCCATCCACCTCTGGCCTCCACTACCTCTGGCAAAGCAAATGGGAAGGAGGTCTTCTCTCCATGATGTTCTGAGTGAAGATTATCTGCATTTTGAAAATATTAAAACCTGAGGATTACCCACTTGAGAATCTATTAGCCTGATTCCCAGCTCCCACACTCACAGCGTGTCATCTCTACTCAGTGAACTCATTTAAACATCATGAATCCATTTCACAGAGTTTAATATTTAATTCATTTACACAGGATCTTCTGCCCCTGAACAAAGAAACTATACCACCAGTTTGTTTTTCACTTCCCTCAGTGTGTAGACATACATGGCAGAAACTGAATACATGTTATGGATGGACTAAAGAGTTCTTTTGTAAGGGAATAAGTATTCCAAGAGTTATGTATACAATAAAACACTAACATGTGCATTCCTATACTAGTCTTACTAAATTATCCAGGCTGGCTTCAAACGCACAACAATCATTCTGCCTCAGTCTCCACAACTACAATTTGTATATGCTGCTACACAGAAAGTAAGCTAGCACAATTCTGGGGGGAGGGGGTGGTGGCGGGGACAGCAAATCTTGCAGTGCACATAAGCATGCCTTTTGGCTCTCGTTCTCCATTTTCAGACACAAATGAAGAGGTTTCTTGCATGTGTGGACCAGAAAAGCACAAAGGAATACCATGGAAGTGCTGCTTATATCAGCAAACAATCGTAAACAACCTAAATAGCAAACAAGAACAAATGAACGCTATACACAGGTGAAAAGGATGAACTACAGAAACATTCATGTACCAACATGGACTCACTGGTCAAATATGATAGAAGATAAATTATGTATTTGCTTCATTTTCATAGTTTAAAAGTAAACAGTAGGTTTTGTTTCAGAAAGTCAGAGATATATGAAAAATATAAATAAAATCAAAGGAACTTATATTATCAATACCTTGGAAGAAATGACAGAGGCATAAATCAAAAATATTTGAATATTTATTTCTTAAGCTGGGTTAGGAGTATCAGGATATCTCTATTGCTGTTTGTATCTAAAACATACACTATATGAATTCATAGATATTTTGTTCAACTTTTATTTTGCAGTGCTGGAGATTAAATATAAGGTCTCAACTTGCCAAGTAAGTATTCTACCACTAAACTATAGATGATAGACAGACACACAGACAGACAGAGAGATAGATAGATAGAGATGGATGATAGCTCTCCAGCCATAATGATTCATTCTTTAAATAAAAATAACACCTGTCATTGCTATGATGGCTAATGAAACCACTTTAATCAACCAAAGAAGTAAAAATAAAACCGAGATACTGCGATTTCAGATGTGCTGCAGTTACTCTTTCTACTACTGTGAGACAACACTCATGACTCAAGACACTTAAGGAAGAAAGGGAGACTTATTTGGCTTATGGTCCCGGGGGGACACAGTCCATTGCTGCAGGAGGGTGATACGCCTTATGAACCTATCCTTCTGTGCTACCTACAGACACAGTATAGCCTGGGATGTTCTACATTTACTTAGAAGTAATGATGATAGTACTTCAACATCTCAAGCCGTAAAAGTTTCTCTCCAGTCACTCTGGTACTTTCTGGTCTTGGGTGAAAAATACATACCAACATTTACAGCCTGGAGGCAGCGTGAAGGCGCAGAGGTAATCTCTGTGCACTGGCCACACTCACAATGAAATCAGAACAAGACAGACACAGCCCTTGTCACATAGGCACAGCGCACAACCTTTACCTTCCACCTTTAAGATGAGCCTCCAAAATGCAATGTCCATTCTTTCTCAGCATCCTCAGCAAAATGCTCCATTCCAGAAATCACTTTCCCTATCTAACTTTCAAAATGTGATCATTGTTACATTGATTTACAAAATAAAAATCATCTTACCTGTACTTTCTTTAAAGCGACTGGCACGCCATCCAAGAGACAGGCTGCTCTGTACACTTCGCTAAATTGTCCACGACCAATTTTCTTTTCTATTCGAAAATTGGCTAATGTGTTATAGCCCATATCTGGTCTTAAGGCCTTCTGTAATTAAAAAAAAATTGAGAAGAAATAAATTCAGTTAGGAAAATGTACACAAAATCATCCATCGTTGAAAAGGAGCTAGCCAGAGCAAGCTTGCAAACATGTAAGAAATCAACAATACTTAAGATACTGAAGACACTGCAGCCAAGTGAATCTCTGCTTTGGGGGACCTGAGCTTGTATCCTCCTATTTCTCTGACACCTATTTTCTTTTGTTGAAGAATCTGAGTGGAAACAGACTGTGTATATATATATTCACTTACTCCAATCTGTCTGCTAATGTGGGAAATAATTTTGAACTTCCTGACAGTTCTTAGCTTCTGAAAAACTAAATATATAAACATTTCCAGTGCAGGGAGTTTGCAGGCATATTGTTATATTTTATTGCCGCTGTGAGGAAAAAAAAAAACATTTCATTTTGAACTAACATTTTTGCGGTATTGCCTCCTAGAGGCCAAGTACTCTGCTGACTGCTAGGGAAACGTATGAATTGTGAATGTTTCCTGCCTTCAAACAGCTTGCCAAAATACATGAAAGGGATTCTGCACTGAGTTGAGAAAAACTGTTACAGGATATTGGAGAGACCAGTGGCAAACCCTAACTTGAGATAAAACTCAAAGTACAAATTTTACCTGTTACATTTACTCTTGTTGACGGATTTTTCACTCGCTCAGTCATTTACTTGCTCATCCAGTCATGGGGATGAACGCTGACTCAAAGTTCACTATCTTCAGAGACCATTGCTGGTTAAGGTTGCAGCCTGGATGCAGGGATATTCCCTCATTTCAGCATGTCTACACGTGTATAATACCAGTCTACTTGACTGCCGTAAGTGCTTTTACATCTTTTTTAGATAAATATACCCTATGCCTTTATAAGATTCCTAAATTACTGATGGATGTGTTCTTCTAAACCAGTCACCACCATATTCACACCTGTATCTGTCTAACTGTGGGCTAACCTCCAGCACATACGACCTTCTAGTGGGGGCTGACTACTGTGCCCTAAATAAAGTGAATATCAGACATCTATTAACACATTCGCAGATGATCCCAGCTCATAAACATATCATGCTTCTTGGGAACTCTTGAGCTTTTGCATGAACTTTTCAGAAGGCCAAGGACTCCATATCCTGGACTTACTTATGCAGAAGGTATTCATTAACCCCTATCCCATACACCTTCTCTCTTCAATTTCATCTTCCATCACATACTAACAAAAGCTGAAAGTTTCTACTATGAGACTGTATTATTCTAACCTACTCTTTCAGAAAAAAGCAAAGATAGCTTGGGGGTAATGACTTGGTGTATAAGTAGGATAACCTGAGTCTGAATATACAAAATCCATGCAAAATCAGGTATGGCAATTCCAGTACTATTGCCAAGCAGGCCAAGAGAATTCCTGGATGTTCCTTCTCCTGGTGCACACAGCGAAAAAGCAAGAGATCCTGCTTCAAATAAGCTGGAAGACAAGAACCAGCTCACAATGTTGTCCTCTGATCTCCACAATGTGTACTGATGCACACATTGTGACTCTCACATACCCACACTAGCACGCAGGATATGCACACATACACACACACCCTAAGCAAACATCTCATACATACAAAGAGAGGAAAATGGGCAATTTGTTAATTAATATGTTGCTTAAAAATTCCAGTTTTCAAAAAATACTATACTTGTTTTAAAATGTATACTAATTTTAAAACTTACAAATTCTTTCCATAAAGGACATGCTACAGTTACTCTTCTTTGTGGCTGTGAGCTAACACTGAGACTCGAGCTACTTAAGTGAGATTTATTTTGGCTTATGATTCCAGAGAGAATATATATTCTATTATGGTGGCAGAGAGAGTTAAGAGCAAACTGAGAGGAATCAGGGCTAGCTACCTAAACTGCCTGTGATGTGCCTTCATTGAGTAAGGCTCCATCTCTCAAACATACTACAACTTTATCAATAACAGCTGAGGATTCGAACACATGAGCCTATGGGGATGGGACCGGAAACCCACACTCAAAACACTGACAGATGACTGTTATGATAATGAAAGTATATATACTGGGATTCTCTCTCATTTTGTTCACTTTCATGCAAATCATAACTATGATCTTTTCAATCCAAAGCTTTGTCTAGTTGATTCCCATATAACGATCTCATGCTATGCAGAGAGCCACCTGCACTGCGACCCAACACGACAGGACCTGATGGTCCTTGCAATTTCAAGTTTATTGATTAGAATTTGAGAACAGAAATGTCAAAAAAAAGAATAAAATCATCAAAGACAGAAAACTGTAATGCTGTTCATATACAGGATTTCCTTTGTATTGTTATATTTCTGATTGTCAACCAAGACAAAGGGGCAAAAAACTTAACAAGGAAACTCACCATCGCTTTACAGATACAGCCAGTGGAGAGTAATTTAACTTTCTAAGGTATAGAGACTCTGCAACTGTCCATGCTTTTTCTTTAATATATCTAAGATTCACATATACTGATGCACCTTTTACCACCCTCTTCACACCCCTGTGATCTCTGTAGAGGTTAACCACATAAATGTGATATTAGAGCAGAGCCTGACTGGTGCACTAGTGCACTCTCTAATGAACTAAATATTAAAAATCTATTCTCAATCTCTCTCTCTCTCTCTTTCCCCCCCACTTCTAAGAAAACAATTTCTTCTCCCACAGCACAGAAACCATTCTTTGTCTTGGTAAAGACTTGCCAATCTCAATGGTAAAAGACAGCTTCATATTAGACACACTGTGATATAATCCCTGTACTTTGACTATGACTGGGAACCCTATCTTCTGTCCACATAGTAACTTGACAAATATTAGCGTGAACTGCTAAGGCAGTGTGACAACCGCATGCTGAGAGCAAAGTCTCACTAATGTGTTTTGGCATGCAGGTTTGTAATCACACATTTACATATGCAATGACCTACATTTGCATGTCAGATCACACATTGCCTTCGTTTATTAAGGCTGGGCACCTCCCTGTGCTCTGTGGCCAGAGTGGTGAGAGAGGGCCAGAGGGCGGTGTTTTCTGGCAGTTGAGGGATGAACTGCCACTGAGGATTACGCTGATGTGGCCTGAGCATTAGACACCTCATTAGACGTAATCTGTTTAACAGTGGGCAGTATATGTAAGCTTCACAGCCCATGTGTGGTACCTTTCTCCCCCCATGGCCTTTCTTCAAAGGGCAGTGTGGGTGAGTGACAGCTTGTCTGATCTGTTCCTGTGTCCTGTCACTCAGCGAGGATGTGGAGAGCTGACACGAGAAGGGGCATAGCTGCACATCTCCAGCTCCCCATGGGTCGCTTTACCACACCACTTAAAAGCAAGCTGGTGTGAGATGTGGTCTCCTTCAGGAGACATGGGGCAGGTACTCTCTGCTTTGGTGACAATTCCATGAAGTAGTCAATGCCATGCCTCCTTCAGATGACTTGGAAGCCACCATACAATATTGTATTAGTGCTTTTAAATATAAGAAGATGGGGCTGGGTAGATGGTTCAGGGGTTTAAAGCCTTTGCCTCCCAAGCAAAAGAACCCGAGTTTAGAAACCCAGATTCCATGTAAAAATGCAAGGCAGCTATGGCAGTGGCCTATAATTACAGCCCTGGAAGGTGGGGTCTGGGAAACCCCAGAGCAAATCAGTAAGGTGGAAAGTGATCAAGAATGACTCCCAATTTCACCCTGGGGTCTCCATGAGCACACACACCACACACACACACCACACACAAACATGCACATGCAAGCACACACGTGTTCTCTGGTACACATACAAATCACACCTACATACATATGCCCACTCAAGTGTTGTCTTGTACACATACAAAATAATAAACAAACAAACAAACAAACAAACAAATAAGTAAATAAATAAAGGATAACATCAGATGAGCTCTACTATGGAACGACTTTCAGGAAAGAGTTACATTCTCCTTCTTGTATAATAGCCAATTGCTCATATGCAAACATATTAACATAAACATACAGATTAGTTTAGCAACTTGAGTTATGCGAGAAATAAAAGACTTGGCAGAACAATGAGATTTAAATCAGCACAGAATAGAAGTAAATGAAATTTTTTTAACTGACTCTGACCGGTTCCAGTTTCAAAGTATAAACGGAATCTGAGCATCCTCGGTCCTTAAAGTCCTGAGCGTTTCTTCTGAGTGTACTACGTAGCTTTTGGATGGAGACGCACATGCTCTTCCCCCACACAAGTGTGAAACCTTACTTTGTTTCTTCCACTTAGACTGGAGGATAAGGTTTGGCCTTAAAGGTCACTTCTGCACTCAGCCAGGAGCCCCCTCACCAGGTGCATCACTGGCTTGTGCCTGCTCATGCCACGACACCTGCCGCTCCCAGTCTTCTGAATAGCTTCTTTTCTTCTCATGTGGAAGCCACACCTGCCCTTGAAACTAAGCTCCACTGTGGCATTTAAGACATCACCTCCAGTACTCTGAAGCAGCTGTAGCTGTGTCAGTGTTTCCATTTGATCAATCAGTCAGTTCTAGAAAGGACTATAAAGCAAGGCCCTAGGTTAGGTTCATAATCTACTGGCTTCTAGTTATTTATTTACATGTAAGTATCTCTCTTTCTACATGCAGAGCTTCTCAGAGGCCAAGATGTCAATTTTCTAACTAGATGTCATCAAGTCACACTTAAGTGAAGGTATCTGAAAGCTCTGAATACAAAAGCTGTATTTAACGTGGAGCATAGACAGATTCTAATTACTATCTGGTAGAGAAAGCAAAAGAATGCAATGGACAGAACCACAGCCATGCAAAGCCTCTGCCTCTGATAATTTCCTAATGCATGAGCTCAAGAAATTTCCTTTAATATCATCTATGAACAGTGACTTAAGGAACAAACCACAGTCCCCGCAGCAGCAACAGGAGAAGACCTGAAGCACTTTGCTTCAGCTGGCCTGCTGGAAAGCTTGACTGCCCTGGAATTACACAAGAACCCATCACGTTCTCACAGAACCAACGGAAAGGGTTCTGCCGTTAGTAGTAGACAAATTCTAGCTTTAGTTTCACTCTGAGCTGGCGAGCTAGGCAGAGCCATGAAGCCGAGAAAGCCCACATCCACGAACTATGCCTGAGTAAAGTAGCAAACAGGACGCGTCAAGCACAGAACAGGCACTAAGCTGGGGCTTAGTGGCACTGAAGACTTGGGCAGCAGCCACTCGGCTGTCCTGGGCTCTGATGGCGCGGCTCCTGTGTATGAAGATCCTCTACCTGCGCTAGCTATCAAGACGAACTGTCTTCAGTCTCAACCTTCATTTCTGTTCTGCTCCCTCTTTCTCTAAGACACAGATGCAGCCAGCCTGTCTCCATCTGTTCCTAGACTCCACACATGCCAATGGCCTACTCTGCAAAGGTGGGTCAAATAGCACTCACTCCTTACTGGGTCTTTCAACGAGGATACTCTATTGACCAATTTGGGAACCAAAATAGCCACACCCCTTAGTCACAGGACTATTTGTATGATCACACAGCATACCCAACATAATAATTCTAGCCAAACTCCTCTTAATGCTTGCTATCATGGAGCATTTCATATAAGAAACCATGTTTGGTGACATTTGGCTGACCAGTTAGAACACGCTTAAGATGAAGTGAAAAATTACAAGCTGGAAAACTAACTGGTTAAGAAACCATAAACTGGGAGGTGGAGGGATGGAGTCTAAGACTGCTCTTGGAGCAAATGAAAATCAAGTTCAACACACGGTATCTAAAATTATTACATAAAGACTGGATGTCCCATAGGTATTTTCAAACACTCATTTTTTGGAAAAAGTCTCAAAATGTAACTAACATGGGTAACATAAGTACAGATCCATATTAAGGTATTCTTTGGTACTAATTTATGGATTCCTATTAATGACTACAACTACTTAATGGGCATAGCTAAGTCTCATTTTGGAAGCACTTTTACTATCACATTTTTGTGTTAAATTGCTAAATATAGATCTCGAGATATGTGTGCATGTGTGTGTGTATGCGCACGCGTTCACACATGCACCCATGCACATGTATATACACATGTGTTTACTAATAGGCTACATACATTGTAAAAGAACTCCTGGATCTCAGAAATTAAAAAAAAAACTTCAGAATCACATATGGCAACTAAGAAATGAAACAGTAGCATGAACAAAGCCTGAGCATCTTAAATGCTGTGAGTTCCTATTTGTGACCGCCTTACTGATCTAATGCTCTCTAATCCTTTAACAGTCTTGCTAACTACAGCAACTGTGATCATGTGTCACTATTTAAGTTATGCTTCTTTCACGGAACTACTCGTCATTTTAAACGTATATGTGCTCTGGGTAATACTGGCTCTTATTTAAACAATTTCCTAGGACCAAATTGATTACTCTAATTTACTTCAAATTCAAAGGGAAAGACACTGACTGAGCAGTGAGGCAATCCAGGGAAACAGTATGACGTTAATTCTCTGTGGGGAAATTACAAGAGTCACAGCACAGTCTCAACAGAGTCCCCAGGGACAGAATTACACCCTGATGTTCCTTCAGCTGTATCAATGATCTAGTACACAAGCCGGCACTAATGACAATGCTTAGCACCACTGATATGACTATCATCGTTATTACAAATTTGTCTTCTGACTTTCACTTTACTACTTCAGCAATAAATTGGTTTCTCTTTTACATCAATATTGGTGAACAGCCCCAAAATGTTAACACAGCCAAACACTGAATATCCTAAATTTTATTTTGCAGTGATACTTATGCTATGATCTTTTATTTTAAACACACGCTGCTTACCTCCAAACTCTAAAACCACAGCATACTTTCTGACACAATGTGATCATATACTATTTTCCAAGACCTCACTAGAAACAAGACAGAAAGGCAGTAACACCAGATGAGCCATCTGCTTCCTATGTGAAGTGTCTCCTTAAGAGTCCTTTATTTCCAAAGTCACCCATACCTAAGGTGCAACAGACTCATACCAACATGAATTTAAATGATATGCCACTTATCACTATAACTAGCTTTTGTTATGTTAATGTAAAAATTCATTACAGGATAAGGAAATGAAAGACAAATATACCCTAACATAATGTAACATGTGGAAGACTAGTACCTATATTTAATCATCGCTAGTTATATTACCAAGCATTATATCCAATGCTGGAAGGAAGGAAGAAAGAAGGAAGGGAAAAAGAGAGGGAGGAAGGAGGGAGGGAGGGAGGGAAGAGGGGGAGATGGAAAGCTAGGTAGGGAGGGAAGAGCAAAAGGAAGGGAGGGGGAAAGAGGGAGAGAGGGAGGGAAGGAAAGGGGAAGGAATGGAAGGGGGGAGAACGCAAGGGAAGGGGGAAGGAAGGGAAGAAGGAGAAAGAGAAAAGGAAGGAGGAAAGGAGGGAAAGGGAGAAAGGAGAACAGGTGGAAGGAAGGGAAGTTAAGGAGAAGCACTGGTGTGGTCCTGCCATGCTCTGTCAAAAGTGAGGATTTGGGATTTCAGCAGGAAAGCACTGTGCTCCATCTGGGAGCACTGTCTGGACATACTTCGCAATGCTCATGGAGATGAACTGGGAAGGAGCAGTTTGGAGTGAGGGCGATGTCCTGGGTCTGCAGAGCTACAGCAAGATGGAAAGATACAGCAAGATAGGAAAGACTGTCTTTGTCTTGATGCAAGCTGCCCCCCACAGGCTGGCCTTGAACTACTAAGTAGCTGAACTTGAACTCTCACTCTTCCTTCATCACTTTCCTGGGTGCTGGGATCTGCAAGTCAACCAGTATAAATACTCACCCAAATATCATTGCTTCTCCTTTTTGGGTTCCACTTTAGCTATTTCGCTACTCTAATATTTTCTCTATAGAGTTACTATTATAAAACCACTTATTAAAGTAATATAAATGCAATGAGGATGGCCACTGATGTCCCATTAGTGACTAAATATTCTTTTTTTCTAATTTTACAAACATCATGCCCCCCCATTCCTCTTCTCTCCCTCTCACCCCTTCTCCTTGATACCACCTGAAAGCATCACCGTACCAGTTCAGATTTGGAGATGAAAGAAAGCCTGCTAATCAAAATATGGTTGAATGAGTGCAAAATCAGGACTGTGCAGAAGCACTGGAGAACACAAAGCAGCCAGAGGACGCAGACCTAAGTCACTTGAGAACATGAAAGTTACCTTCGACACTGAGAAGTCAGGACAGTAGGGAAAAGAGCATAATACGATGTACAGGCTTCAAAACTGTTAGGCAGAGAGAGCACTACAGTTGGAGAAAAGAGAAGGCCATCAATAAGCCTGCTGCAATAATGCAGTAAACTAGAATGTTCGCAGTCGGGGGGGGGGGATGAGCAGGGGCAGAGGTGGTCACGAGAAAAAGGAGGCCACTGAGAAGTGAGGAACAGGAGGTGCAAAACCCCTCTTAGCTAGTGTGAGTGGCCAGGTGAATGACAGCAAAAATCACAAACTAAAGTGAAAGCTTTTTATAATGCAATGCATTTCATCCTGCAGGTGTTATAAAACTCTCCAGACCTACAGTGAAAGAGAGCAAACTGCATGGAAGAAATGAAAAAAAAAGAAAGACAAATATTGCAGGTTTTCTGTCATACGTGGAATCCAGATTTACACACACACACACACACACACACACACACACACACACACATTATGAAAGCAGAAAGGGGGGACTATTTGAGGGAAGGGCACCAGTAGAAGGGAGGAGGACAATCTGAACAAATTACTACCACATTCCTACCAAATGTCACAAGGAAGCCCGTTATTTGTCCACTTACTAGACAAAATTAATGAAATAGCCATGGTGAGGCAGCAGCCAAGGTGTGCCGAGGAGCTCTCCAGAAAGCTGAAGAACAACTGCCCTGGAGTCAACAACTAGTATCGCATCAGTGCTCCAGCACATAGCAGCACAGTCACTAAGGCTGCTGAGTACTGGTGACCAGGGTCAAGTGAGCTAGCTTCTATGCACCTCAGTTTCCTCATTTGCTAAGTGCAGAAGTGCCTGCTGTGGTACTTGTCAGTATTAAGCGAGAAGATGGATTTGAAACACTCAGGGAAGGAACACTGCTGTAAGAATCAGCAGGTACTGGTAGCACCAGCAGTGCTACTGACCCAGGAAGAGAATGACAACAGGAAGGCAGAAGACAACAGAACCATGACAAGGGAAGCCTTTGGCTGGAAAGCATAAGCATCCCCACCACGCCCCCACCCAGGATAAAGCGGGAATAGACTGGAAGAAGCACTGTGGATGGAGAAGACACTGTCGTCAACTCCTGTCACTGGGAAGCTTGCATCCTAGTGTGAAAGAAGTGGGCTGGCATAGGTTCAACAAAAAATAAAGGTGGATGTGGGTGATTACATATATAACAGAAAAATCTGAAGATATTTATAGATTTTAGTATCAATTTAAAAAGTGGTGGTTGAAAAGAAAGAGCAGATGGTTTGAAAACCGTATTTGTGTTCATTCAAAAACATTTACTGAATGGCCATAAGTGTGCCATCTTTGGGACTAGTAATACAGCTTACACTCTAAGAGAACAGTAACAATGAACAAATAAAAGGTAATATTCTATGGGAAATATATGGCAAGAAAAGATATGTTATGTGGGTAGGAAGGCTTGGTTTTCACTGAGTGCTTAACAAACACAATGCATAAATATATGCTTGAAAATGATAAATGGGTAAGTTGATGAACAATTACTAGAAAGTCTTAAATGAGTATGGTGTGACTCCAATTTTATAAGGTTCACTGACTGCTGAGGTAACAAGGAGAAAGTTGCTGGCAAGAGTGGAAATCAAAAGATCAACTAGGAAGCGATTGCAGGACCACAGATGAATGAATGGCCAACAAGGCCTCAGATGTGTTGGTAAGAATGGAAGAGGGAAGAAACCTACCTTGAATGGAGTTCAAAGATTCAGATAAAGCCCATGGCATCTGCCAAATCAAATGTAACAACAGAAGACAACAAGGAAGCCGGGATATACTGGTCTCAGCAACAAGAAGGATGCATGGCCACTAACGGATTCAGAAGGGTGAGGTGGGAAAGGTGGAGGGATCTGCATAGATCAGTTGAGAGGTGACGTGACGCAGGCAGGTCACTGACATGAGAGAGGCAGAGTTCCGGACTCTGTTGACTACGAATCTTGAGACTGGAATAGATCCCTAAATAAGGGAAGCAAGCAAAGACAAGGGGTCTGTGCCTTGTGGAATCTACTGTGACTTTCAGAAGGTAAGGTGTTTCAACTAAGGAAGGAGCAGCAGGACAGAGAAATACAAGATGCCTGGAAACCAGCAGAAAAGATGTCGAAGAACAGTGAAATCTCTTTTTCTGCTGGCTTCCAGGCATCTCACATCCAACGCAGTTAATGAAGACTGAGAGTGGTCGCTGGAATGGGTAGTGTGGGGCACTGAGTCCCCGTGAGAGAGACTGTAATGGTGCAGTAAAGACAGGCAGACAGACAGGAGAAATAGAGACAGGTAACACATGTCCTTCCAAGGAAACACTAACCGGAGCAGAACATGCAGATGGGCTTTGGCTCCACCCAAAGGTTGGCCAATTAGAGCAATGATGAGGCCATTCCATGACATCACACAAGGCACCAAAGATAGCATGGGGAAGAGAATGTTGAAGCTCTTGTGACTGCCTCAGTTTTCCCAGTGAGTGGCAGCTAAGTGGTAGTGGGGGGGATACATGGAGAGAAAGCCAGGAAGTCAGAGAGATTGGGAGGAGCATAATGAGCTATGAACGGTGCTGTACTCCCCAGGACTCTGGATGAAGGTAAGGATTTCTTTCCTCAGACACAGCCACACCTTGCTTCCTGTGCTTACGTCAGTAAAGTCAATGAAGTAAACCATTATAAGGATACCAATATCCAGCTTGCTCTGAAGACTTCCAAAAGTATAAGCTCTATCCATGCTATATGACAGATAACTTTGCAAAATGAACACATCGAAGGAAGCTTAGTAAAACTATTTTTACTGCCCAAAGAATAACTCCGGAAGATAGGCTAACGTGACCAGAAAGCAATATAAAGCTCATGTCCAAAAGTCGTACACATGCAGTAGTACCCCCCAGGGGCTACCTTCTTCCTGCCCATAATGAACACCATCACTATACTGAACTTGCTACAAGGTACGTGTTCTCTCATTTCTCCATGCCTGCTTGACACAGATGCCAAACTCCTAATGGGGTGCAGGCTTGTACTGCCAGGTCTTGCAAAAGTCAGATGATGGATATGCTAATAACGTGAAGGAGCCATTCTTCGATGGATGCGTGTCAAAACATAAAGCCGCAAAGACAAGGACATATATTTTTTTATTTGTCAAAAGTATGAAACAAAATTCAATTTATTTCATATTCTAGTTTCAGTCTTTGGGCAACAAGGAACAAACTGGGTAATAAAATCTTTATACTCTCAAGCCAAGAGGCATTCATGGGGTGAACATGACCTGCTTGGTGAAGGGTTTAAAAAAGCCGGGGGCTGCTCTATCTTACTGGTGAAATGAGAAGACTCGCCAATGGAAAGACTGCTTTTCTAGAGGCAGATCTGGAGTGATACAATAGTTCCAAATAGAATTTAGAAAGAAAAAAAAAACCCATAATCTAGGCTGCTGACTATTATTAAAATTAATCTTCCTAGTAGATGTTAGGAAGATAACACTCTGATAATTGTTTTACAATGAATTACATAATAAAAAGTTGAATGTACTAAATTAGCCCCCCTAGCTTAAAATCTATAAATAAAAATAGTCACAACTGTTATAAACTTCTGTGGCAGTGTGAGTGCAAGTTACATTGTTTAATCTTCATTGTTTTCTTTTTTCCTGTCACCATCTTTCATGTGATCAATATTAAAGGGAAGAAAAGGAAAAATCTATGTGTCACAGGCCAGAGTCTAAAGTCAATGAAACTATAAGAGGGAATCAAGGCGGATATCCACTTACTAACCTTTAGACATTAGCAGATGGAACTAAGGGAGAAATAAGCATAGAAAGAAAGGGAAGAGAATTAACACAAAATAAATCTCCCCTAAATTCAAGAGAAAAACAGTCAAGCAAAAAAGTAAAAAATACAGAAATTTTAAGCCCTGCATCTTAAAAACAAAAGCATTCGTGCAGCACTAAAAATGAAGCTACACTCTATATATTGGGTTTACAGTATTCATCTCAAACAAGAAAAGGAAGGATGTGCTGAGTCTACATCACTCATCATCATAACAAGGGGTTGGTGTTTGACACAGAGAAGGCTGACCCTTTAGATTTCTGTTTATAGCTGGACTTCCATTAGCATTACAAAAGTGAAAGGAGTCACTGAGCGAACCCTATGTTGCCATATCACCCCCATTATTCAGGCCAGTGGTGTGGAACAAACAGATAGGAGGTTGTCAGCCCTGAGCAGAGGCTGTCCTTGCCAGTCCTTTACAGTAATGCTACTGAGAGCAGTAACATTTCGCAAAGACTTAATAGGCAATAACGCCTCTAAGCTCCTGTCAGGTGATCTTTCCCGGCTGTCTCACACCAGCAGTCTGCAGGCAGAAGAAAGGGGGAACAATCCTCCTCCCTTCCCCCATGGGCCGCAGGCGGCCAGATGACACTTGCCTGTTTCCAGCAGGGAAAGAGAATCGCCAGCACAGGAGCAGCAGCAGGAGGCGAGGGCGAAAGGAGCGGTGTGAAAGGAGATGCAGAAGCATTTCTATAATTTTGAGATTTATGCTGTGCAGCGGCCTGGTGTCTCCTAAGAAAACAATTACTTTCATTTTTACCTCCTGCTGCCACCCCGACCTTTGCTGACTGTGAAACCAGTAGGAGCCCCCCCCAAAAAAGTGCTTTTTTTCTTCCTTTGAAAAACAGGACTGTTCAAAACTGTGAACTTCAAAATCACAACATGAACTACCTAATTTTTAGAGGTGTTCTTTTATTGTCTTTGCTACAAACGATAATACGAAACAACAGGGGCTCCCCATGTGTGAACTGCTGTTGAAGCGTGTTTACCTGGTATAGGTGGTTCATTACCATCCTGATCGTGTAACTTAAGACCATTACACAAAGCCAGATTTTGAAATACCAATCGTTCTGAAAATAAAATACTGCCCTTTCTTTAAAGGGTGTCCATTCTCAAAACAGAATTCAGGTAGGTGAACAAAGCAAAGTGCAAGTATAGTTAAGAGAGCTCTTCTGAGCATGTTTGTTTTAAGGAGCTCTGGATTGGTTGACACTATCTATTCTAATTGTGAGAAAAACAAGTTCCATAAGTGTCAAGGTAGGCCAGTCCTTTCCCACCAAATTTTAATCTAAAAAGAGAGATGCAGAAATGCCCATGTGCAAATGACAAAAGGTGCCTGAAACAAGGCAGACCAAGAACAGCACTGTCAGTTTCTCCATGACAATTAGTTAGTTACAACTAAATGGCTCATAGGAGAATAAAGTTTTGTTATGTCTTATGATGTCTGGTCACATTCCTTGTCCAGCTTCACAAGACAGCCCACGCCAACACCAGATCCTTGGCAACTGGCCACATCACATTCATACATCCACAGGACGGCTGAGAGAGGGAACAATCCCTACTTGCCAGACCAGCATGTCTAGCCAAATATACCAAAAGATGCCAACTTTCTCAACCAGTTCCACCCTCTTATTCACCTGCCTAGGGCCTAGTTTCACCCACCAGGGGCTAGGTCTTCCCCATCAATTAGACAATCTCCTGTAGGTTTGCTCTAGACTTAATTCAACTACTAATTCTCTACAAATGTGCCCAGAGCTCGAACCCTCAATTGTCAAGCTGACACTTGTATCAAACTATGACAAGCATCAAGTTTCTGAGGGCACAGAATGTACTCTGGAGGTCACCAAACCCTCATGGCAAAAACTGAACTTCAGATGGTCCTTGAGGGATGGGGCAGGATTTTAAAAACTGAAAGCAGGAGGAGGTACGAAATAGGCAACTTCGGCTTTCCATAGGCTGAATTTTCTGAACTGTGCTTCAAAAAGTCAACACACTCATTAAAACAAAAGGATTCCATAGATAAGTAAGTGCAGAAACCACTATAACTCACAGATTCTCTGTGACATCAGGTGTCTATCAGCACAGGAAAGGTTCTGAAGAGTTAGTGCCTAAGTACTTGTGTCCCCCAGTGTCCCCAAGCTGTCTCCCTACAGATTTAACCTGAAAGAACTTCTAGCAAGTCCTTGAGCCCTGAGGACACCACCCAAGCAAAACAGGAGCAAGAGCAGCAGAGTGCAGCTGAGACCTGTCGTAGGCTTCTTCATACCACAGGACAAATGTGTCTAGGAAAGACAGTCACAAAGAAAGATACTGCTCCCATAGAGTGAAGCTCACTACTTTACACATGCCGTCACATCCTGGGCTTTAGCATGAGCCTTACTAACAAATATGCAGAATGCTACACAAAGAATTTCCACAGGATACACACATTTGTAATTTCCTTTCTGCTTCATCTAACATGAGAAATAAGGAAGCATGAAAAGAGTAATACTACTACACTAGTCAGAAAAAGAGAAAAGCAACAAGTCAAGATCAGCCCATTAAAGCAGGAGCAAAATACATGGGCACTCCTTAATCCTGGACATGGTTTTTCCTTTTCACCCCTTCCTAAGCTTACTAGTGTATCCCTCAAAATCAAGCTGCTTCTCTGCGTCATGTTCCTACATAAGAACCAAGCATCACAAACAGTCATATTGATTTTTAAAAATTAAATTAAAAGCAAATCACTATGACCACAGATTGGTGCTCAAAACTACCACTTTCAGCTATCTTTTTAAATGGGATCTATAAAGGCATTTGCGCATGCTTAGTGCAGACGTGTTCTCATATGCACTCACGCTACCTGTGGCTGGAACTGTGGAACAGGCGACCCCTGCATGCCTTGCACTCCTTGCATTCCTTGTGGCTGCTCATCCATTGTCTGAGGTAACAGGAACTGTGGGATTCTGAAAAAGGGTAAGGTAGAAATTTCATTAAAGTAGTCATTACCAGTTCATGTTCACTTACCCTCCGTCTGACATGTGGGTTCGAATATGAGATTTGCAGAATGCTTCAAAACCCACTCCCTTTGGTGGTTCTGATACTTGCTAATCTGAGCTCTTTGCCCCTTCCCTGAAGCAGCATTGCAAATGTGGAGAATTCCACCATTTGCCCCTCTGTGGTCTTACAGATGGATAGTATTTCCTATTAATCCCATGCTGGCGACAGAACCACACCACACTGAGCTCTATCTACATCATCACGCTCAGCATTTGCCTTCCCTAAAATGCATCTTTTCTTCATATCTAAAAGTATTAACAGTTCTAATATTTTTATTCAAATTCTCACATTACTACTATCTTTAAAAACCAATTCAAAGTCTTCTGGATATAGGTCATTTGTATGTAAATATCTCCAACCATGTGACTTGTCTTTTCAAAACCTTCTCAATGATGAACAGAATTTTAATGTCATCTAAGTAATCAATCTTATCTTTGATTAATGCTTCAGATACTACTTCACTCACTACTGAAGTTACGTTATATTATTTTCTGCCAACTCCATTATTTAACTTTCATTTTTATAAATCAACCTACCTGAAATTAAGTTTTTTTATATAAACCAAAAAAATCAGTGCTCCAGTTTCTCTTTTGTTGCCAAGGTAAATATATAACCACATAAATATCAACTTGAAAAATTTATTCCAATGTATAACCCATTACAGTCAATCAGCATGACAGAAGAGTTCATGCCCACGTCAGGAATCAAAGAAACGGGTTACAAGATAGCCACACGAAGAGATGAGAGCATATTTCCCTCTTTCTTGCCAATAGGCTTGTATGCCAACTTTCAAATAGCTGTCTTATCCACCTGTTTATGGACTAGTCCCACCCACCATGAGGTGGGTCTTCCCACAACAATTAGGTAATCTCCAGTGGGCATACTCGGGGATTTCCTTTTAACTCTGCACAGATCTGTCCAAAGGCTCAGCCTTCAAGAGCTGGGATCTGCAACCAACTGCACAATTGGCATTTGTTTTTCTTTATGGACGTGACTGACCTCATACAAAGAAAAGCTTACTCTTTACCACACTGCACTGCTGCTGCCAGCTTTGCCACACGTCCAAGACACACACATACACATGTTCCGACTTTTTCTTAGCATCATTCACTAAACAATAAAATGTAATAACCATTAACACTTCATTAGATATAACTAATCTATGTATAATTTAAACTTTATGGAAAGATGTAGGTAGATTACATATAACTATATCAGGAACTTGAAATAAATAAACCCTATTTTACATCAGTTTCTGGTCCACTGGGGATTGAAGGATCCCAGAACTCCCCCACTAGAATCAATGGAATCTGTATCCTTTAATCCTGTCTTTCTGTCCCATTTGTCTTATTTGTCCCTTATTTATCTATGCTAACCTCATACTATGGTACATAGGTACCAAATTCCACCCGTATTACAGCAGGCTGAGTGCGCTGCTACTGCTATATATAACACAGTATTCAGGAGCAAAGTCTTATTACAGCATCTCTGTAGTCAGACAAGGTGTCTCACACACATAATCCAGCACTTTGGAGGCTGAGGCTGGAGGGTCATCTCAGATGTGAGGCCTGCCTGGGCTACATAGTGACTCCAGACTCCAGACCAGGGTGGGCTACACAGTGATTCTAGGCCAGTCATCCTGGGCTACAGAGTGAGAACCTATCTTGAAAAACCAAGGCAAAATAAGTGTTTTATATCTTCTTAATTTAAAATCAGGCTGCCCATTTCCATTCTAAAAAAACAAAAAGCTACTTAGATTTTGATTGAGGTATACCAGCTCTGCAGATGAACTTGAGAAGAAATAACAATAACATTAGGTGCTCAAACTCATGGACATACTGAATTTCTTTTTTAAAGGGCTTTGAGTTTCAATACTTTTGTTTAACGTATTTCTACAGATATTTCCTAAGTAATTTATAGTTTGTAATACTACTGTAAAAGATGAGTTTTCCATTCAAGCTACTAATTGCTAGTGTACAGCATATAACTGAAAACGTGCTTGCCTTACTCAGTTCAAACAGCTTTTCAAACAAATTCTTGCCTTTCCGCAAGTCCCCCTTTCTCTGTCCATGGAGGACAGGCAGGCATCCTTTTGTTGCTCCTTATCTTAAAGAAAGGCTTTAATAGCCTGTGACCAGTACATACAATGCTAAATGTTCATCTTTACTATGTGCCATTTACTTGTTGATAGTTATCTTTCATACTGATTTTGGTAAAGTTTCATGAATAGATGTTTATATCAATTATTTTTCTGTCTATGGTGATAAACATGAAGTTTCTTATCAGACTTTGTTAAAAGGTTAGATTATATGGATTAATCTTTAATTTAAAGTAATATTCATCTGCAGTGATTTTCACATACTTTTGAATTTGATTTTGCATATTATTGGATTCAAGGAGGTAAAGAGAGCTGAAGATAAATAAAGATAAAATCAAATTTAAAATCAGCTTTTTACACCTACTATTCATGGACAGTATCACAAGACAGCCCATGAAGAATTTCTAGGTGGAAGACTTCTCTGAACTACTGTTATATGGATTCTTAGAGAGTCATTGTAAACACCAGCACACTAAAGGACTCAAATGCGGCTGAAAGTAATAAAGTTATTTAGGTCAGTTAATCAAAAAAAGTTTTTCTTTTTGTAAAATTTTCCATATCCTATAGAAGCTACCAAGAACACACTAAGAATTCTGTTAGGTTATGTGAAATGTTCTTACTACACCTACAGACATGTGACAACACCCAAGTGAACACAAGTAGCAAAGTAAAACACCATAGTGAAAGAAACAAGGCTCAGAGAAACCCAAAGGATTCCATCAAACATTCTGCCTTGCAAAGAAAATATTTCATAAGCAAAGGGTCAAAGAGCTTCTGCTCAAAAATACAAATCTATATAAAATCCTATTAAATATAAGCTTACTACATACAAAGAAAAAAAATCTTTTAGATGAAAAATTCCACAGACCAAGTCCCTGTGCCATCTATAGCTGTGCCTAATGCTTGGTATGCATAGTACACAAGGATGGTGAATGGCTCTTAATTTAATAAACGGATACATGCATGCCTATTACAACACATGAACAGCTAGTGTTGTCAATTAGGTACACAGTCAATGATGAAAACAATTACCATCAACTTCAATGAATCTGGGAGTTGATCCTATATGAAACAAACAACAACAAAAAGCCTCTCACAGAAGGAGCTGCAGGAGTTAAGTTTTAAATAATTAATAAGGGAAATCAAGTTTTAAATAACAGCTAGGAAAAACAGGAATTCTGGGAAAAGAAAACTACAATGAAAATACTAAAAAGCATAGAACAGCAGTTTATATGTAACTGCAAATTAAAATTGAGTGGTAGAAGATAGGTAACAAAGATATCTGAAAATCGCAGGTGACAGTTCACTCACACTTCCGTGGTATTTACATCACAGTAATATCATCATAAAGTGACTAAGAAGTCCACTTTCTGAGGGACCACCTAAAAATCAAGGCCAGTTACTAGGTTACTGCAAAGATCTAGAAAGGAAGCAAGGAGACACTCAGCGAGATCCCTTCACTTATCTTATACAATCCCATGTAACTGAGCAGTCCACTTTCAAAGTTTTCCATAATCTCAAATCCTCCCTTCCCTTTTCTCCTACATCATGACTACTCTTCCTAAGTTCCTTTAATACATCAGAATACTGGAAGACTTAAATCTTTTTTTTTTAATATGTACTGTATATGTGTCCCTCAAATCAGCAAATGTATTACTGGAAAATTTGTATTTTCAGCAAAGGCAACTTTCCTGAGCTCTGAGCTACAAATGTATCCATACAACTGTCCACAATGCTCGGCTGAGCACAGAACTGTATCCTCCACACCACATCTGTTCATCTTTACTTGTAACTTCATCCACACACTTAGTCTAGCCCCAGTTTTCAAACATTCCTGTCTCTGGACTTCTTTATCTGAGGACCCTAAAATCTGTCTATAGTCTCCATACTGAAAATTGCAATAAAAAATTTAAATATACTACATAACAAGTAATCTACTCCATGTTTATATAAAATCTATTTTATGAAAATTATTACATTTTGGGGGCTGGAGAAATGGCTCAGGAGTTAAGCTTCTGCCTCATAAGCAGAAAGACCTGAGTTCAGATCCCAGGTCCCACATAAAAAACACCAGGCAGAAATGGCAGCAGCCTGTACTTCTGGCACTGGAAGGTTGAGCCTGGGAAACTCCAGAGCAAAGCAAAGAGGAGACAGAACAATCCAGGATGATTCTGGAAGTTACCCTTGGGTGTCCACAGACCCACACAGTGCCTTGTGATAAGCACGCACACACACACACAGACACACACAGACACACACACACATACACACAAAGAAAGAAAATCAGTATATCTTAAAAAATAGCTTAAAGCACAGATTACTTCATGCTGTGCAAAGTTCTGTGATGTCTACAGTCATAGAAACAGCTGTGGTACTGAGTCTGTTGAGATATGTTGCTCTGGTATGTGAAACTTCAGGAACTGTATAAAAGTGGCCTTCTATAAATACGAAGTTGAAAGTGGAACATTTTAATAGCCATTCCATTCTAGATATTTCTCTAAGTCTGTACCAAACTTGGGGATGGCAAATTCCTCATGATAAAGTGCCATGTGGACTTAAGTCTGACCCAGTAACTTCCACCCTGTAAAAATCCAATTGCCTATCTTGCCCTTTGAACAAATCTTTGACTCATATATATAACTTTGTATGATTGTGCAATGGCAATTTTGAAATTTTCAGTTTACTGAGTTACTCAATCTTATAAATGTTGGCTATTTTTATGCTATATTTAAAACACGACCTTCGTTGATGTTGCTTCTAATCTTGTCAGAAATAAAAAGGCTTATGTCACAATCACAGTGATGAATACAAGTTTTCCAAAATTCTAATTTTCACTTTAAATTTTATCATTGGAAAGCAATGGCTTGCTTTTAGAACAATTTTCTAGAAAATATCTACAAAAATTTCTCAGAAGAATCACAGGCTATCAACATTCTTCCAAATAAAACCGGTGTTTCCTGAAAACAGTAGTTTGCTGTTCAAACAACAGCATATATGTTGTTCCTAGAGATGAACGTCATCTATTTAAGTGCACTTCTCACTCCTCACACATATTCAGAGGCAGGTGATCAAGGCTGAGATTAGATCACACTCTTTTTTCACCTCATCCTGGACTTCTTTTTGGTGGTATAGTGGGGGAACTTGTGTACCCCAAATGAGTGCTTCATCACTGAGCTCAATCTCTAGCCCAGGAGGCATGTTTAAGAAGAGAGAGAGACAGAGAGAGACAGAGAGAGAGAGAGAGAGAGAGAGAGAGAGAGAGAGAGAGAGAGAAGGAAAGAGAGAAAGACAGAAAGAAAAGACAGAAAGAAAGAGAGAGAGAGAGAGGGAAGGGGGAGGGAGGGAGGGCGAGCGGGAGGAAGAAAGGAAGGAAGGAAGGAAGGAAGGAAGGAAGGAAGGAAGGAAGGAAGGAAGGAAGGAAGGAAGGAAGGAAGGAAGGAAGGAAGGAAGGAAGGAAGGACAGACTTGTCCTCTGATTCGGCTTATGAAATATGGTATGTAAGTGTGTTCTCTTTGGATCTCTTTTTCTTGTCAATGAATATTTTTTAAAAAAGTTACAGCCACATAACAGATTATGAAATACAAATACCAGTAGATTGTAATGCCACTACAGTGAATCAGTCTAAAGCTATGTCTGTATTGAACATGAAAATCATTTTGGTCCTGATACCACATAAGAATCTTAAGGACCTGATCACATCCTTGTTCCCAGAGTTCGCACTCCACTTGCTGACAAGACCAGCTCTAGTTTAAAAAAAAAAAAAAATCTAAACTCAATTCTGGTTCTTCTCACTTCTTTTTCCTGTTCCTAGAGTCGAATCCACCCATAAGTGTCATTTGTTCAACTCACACACTGCCTCTGCCTGTCTGTATCTCCACTACCTCCAATTCCACTTCTCAATATCTCTGTGCCGCCTTCCCCTCTCCCCCCAAGACTGTAGTGGCCTACTAACAACTGTCCACACTTCCAGCAAGTTGTGATGCATCCATTATGCCTAGGAAAAAATTCAAAGCAGGGCTCTGAAATTAATCTGCCTGTTTCTCCCACAATAGCTGGGCCCCGTCTCTCTCACTGCCTTCTGTCCGCCACCCTGTGCATCGGGGGTTCTGTGTTGTCCCTTCTTCAGGCCCCATGTCCATGAAGTCTGGCTGCAAAACCAGCTGCCCTCCTTAGGATCCACGGTGGGCTGCATAGGGCCCCTCCATTTCTCTCTTTCCCTCCCCACTTATCTTTCACATCCTCACTCCTTTACTGGTACAAGTTTACAACAATTTTTAACTTTATTATTTTTGCTGTGTGTCATCTCTACTACAACATACACGAGGACAGGGACGGTGTGGCCAGTGATTACTCAGCACAATGAGCACTGGAGTATTGAAAGGTGCAATGAATACAGCGCACATTTTAGAGTTGCTTATAGGCTTGTCCTTAGACTGTGAGACTTCTGACTGAATTTGGCTGGTGATGGAAAAGAAAAACTAAAACTGACTCCAAGACTTTAGCTGGGGGCAAACCACATGTGATGGTACCGACCAAAGAAGTACGAAATGGAAAATAAAAACGGCCTGGGTGTTGGGAAGAGCACAGGACAGGATGTGGGTGGAAAGGGAAGCCTGCCTGTGACTTATGATGAGAGAAACAACATGTAAGCTATGGAACAGAGTCTTCGGGGATGAGGAGCTAATACATCGTCTATAGTTCTCAAACCACAGTTGTTTATAATTTGCTAAAACAGTTGTTCTGAGTGAACTGAACACAGACTGACTGAATGATTAGCGCTTCCTGACTGGAGAGACCAGATGTTCTAGGCCTTAATTACTATTGCCCTTCTCTGCATGTAATCTCACACACTTTTTGACTATCAGGAAAAGCTTTATAATGGATTCATTATAACAAACTAGTGTCTTCCAACAATTTAAAAACTAAGAATGATGTCAGAGAACATCTGAGACGTAAAACAGAATTTTTTCTGCTCTGAGAAAATCTCCTACTTGCTGACGCCACCAGTGTATTTGTGATCCCAGCACTGAGCACCTGTCTTTGCTGTATAAGTAAAAAAGCTCACTTAAGTGACCCCAAGGAAGAACATGTCACTCAGAGCAACCCAAATTCATGGACAAGAGTCACCTGTTTGGATCAGAATAACTACTACATTGCTTCTCCCTTTAGAACATCTCAATGTTCCCAGATCTTCCAAATATTAAAAAAGACATTTTCACATAAACTCAGCAAATATTAAAGTAAAATAATACTCCCTTTCTGTAGATAGCCACATAATTAACAAAAAGTAGAAGCACAGAATTAATAAGCTGAATTGTGAAGAGACACGAAGACCAACTCACTGAAAAAACCATCTAGTTTTAACTCATGTCTGCCAGTAAGCTGATTTTAAATAATTCATATGATCTTAATACACATATTAAGCAACATGCGACAAGTTACAAAACAGCACAGTATTGCAAAATTACATTAGATAGCCATCTTCATTTGAACACTGATATTTCTGAGACTGACAAGATAGCTCAGTGGGTAAGGTACCTGCTTAATATGTAACTCAATGAATACAAGCTTATTCTGTATTTATAGACATCCTCAGTAAATTTCATATTTAAAAATTTGGCATTCTGCAGAAGCTGAGCTAAAACAAAATAATGTATGTTTCGAATCTAATTAATCAGATTCTTGACTAATTACAAAATATGAATTTAAAATTCAAATTGAAGACTTTGAAAACATAAAGGTGTTTAAATATCTGGACAAAAATTAATTTAGTGAATTTTACTTGTGGCAATGATTTTTGTCAAAAAAAAAAAAAAACCACTGTAATTCCCCTATAGGTTGAAACATTTTAAAAATATACTAAAATACTTTATTACATTTTAAAAATAAAATTCATTACTTAACAAAAAAAAGCACAAAAATGAGTCAATATTATGGTTGATCAAATTCACCTGATAGCATAATTCAAAACGTAACAAAAATCCAACTTATCAGCCAAGGATACCCCCAGATTCTACTCATTAAAAGACTTCTTTATTCTGTTTTCAAATATCTGCTATGGAAATTCCATCATATTCGCACAGTTTTCTGATATAGTTGAGACTATAAATACGAGACAGTGAACAAGAACCAGAAGAGAGATTTCAGATAAACAGTAATGGGCAAAGTCTTTAACTTTTTCAATTTTTCAGACTTCCAATGAGATGAAGTACACAGTTAAAACCTATTTGCTTCCTCACTTGAAATGAGTTTTCCTATTGATCTTCAAGGTTGCTCATTATTCTTTCACAATATATATCACACACAAGCATCCTCTGAGAACATTAAAAAAGACCATGTTTCTGGTGCTGGAGAGATGACTCGGGGGTTAAGACTCTGCCTCCAAAGCTGAAGAACCTGAGTTCAGATCCCAGGTCCAAGTAAAAGCACCAGGCAGAAAAGACAGCAGCCTGCACTTCGGGCCCTGGTCAGCAGAGCCTGAGAAATCCCAGGGGGAAGGAAAAAGGAGGTAGAAACAATCCAGGATGATTCCTGAAGTCACCCTTGATCCTCCACAAGCACAGACAGTGTCCTCTGATACACACACACACACACACACACACACACACACACACACACACACAGGGTAAGTTTAAAAAACAAAGACAAAAACAAAACCACACTCTGGATTGAGAAAATGGCTAGAGGATTATAACTTTTTCTTCACAAACAAAAGGACCTGAATTCAGATCCCCAGATACAGTAGTGACCTGCAATTCCAGCACTGGAAAGTGGAGTCTGAGAAACGCCAGAGCAAGCAAGAAGAAGGTAAAGCAATCCAGGATGATTCTTCATAAGCATACACAGTGCCCTCTGAGACAGACAGACAGACACACACACACACACACACATCTATGTAATTGTATATATGACATTTAAAAAAATGAAGGGACAGAATGGGCATTATAGGGTGGCGATACTTGGCAGTCTGATTCTCAAATCCAAATCTAAATATTTTCCTTGGCCCCGAGTCACCATTCAATAGGAATATTCCTGACCTCACCCTTCTGTCTCCATTAAACTAACTGAGTCATCCAGTATTTCCCACAATCCAGCGAGGGAAGTGTCTACAACAGTCAATGCAAAGAAGTGTTTAGAGATGATGAAAACATACTTCAGCATTTTGAGTAAGTTTTTAAGAATAAGAAAATTATCAGACTTTTGAAAAAAAAAAGATGCTTCTACAAAATTTCAGAATCAAGATAAAATAATAATTTAGTATAAATCTTGGCTTGCAAAGCCATTCTTAACTTAAAGGAATCAATGACCTAGGGGCAGTTCCAGAGCCAAAGCAAGTACAGTCTGAAACATCTTGAACTAGGGAACAAAGCTGCACTCAAAGAACAGCAGGGCGTGCCAAAGAATAGGGAAGCCAGCGAGAATGGGCTTCCTCTAGCCACATTTGAACAACAGGGAGTAGCACCTGGTAGTCCACTAAGTGAACTAAGTATCCAAGTCCAAAAAGACATACATTCATAAGCACTGAGAAGGAAGAAGTTACTTCTTACAAAAGAATGCTGCCTAACAAAAAAAGATAGAATTTAAAGCCACTGGCTAGTTATGGAGCCAATCAGGGTCAATAAAGAATTAGGTTCATTTCTCAGCTATACAGTTCCTTCAGTTAGAACTATTCTTTCAATTAGAACCACTACTACCAAGAAATATGCTGTATTTAAAACTCTCACCTATAATTCAATAACTTATTCTCTCATCTTTCTGCTAAAAATTGTCCTTAAAAACATCATTTAAAAGTTTTTGTGCTATAAAATCCTCTAATAGGAAGTACCTCAAAACTAAGAAAAGTGGGCCCATGTGCACACACATGCCCTATGTACATCAGTGAGATTAACTGATGGGAAGGAGAACCATGCATGGGACTCTACTGTCTTGTTCTGCAGAAACAGTGATAACTATCACTGTTCTTTATCTAATATAGAATTTATCTAATACATCTAATATATAATTTTTGTAATTACTCATTATCTTTATCTTTCCCAAATATATAATTTATATAGTTCCCTATATAGTGGCCTATATATTGAATCTCTTGCTACCCATTGCAAAAATTTTTCGTTCTTATTTTAAAATATTCTAGACAAAGGAACAAGTTAAAAATAATAATCCAATTATAAAATAGTAAGCACTTAGAATTAGAAAAAGAGGTGAACAATACAATATGCAGATCCAGCTGATTTTTAAGCACATAAATCTTTTCATAATGCAGAAGTTTGAAATGTTTCAACCTAATAGACACAAACAAGTCACATAAGAAACAGACATTAAATATACTGATACTGACAAAAATAGAAAACCAAACAGCAGTGAAAAGTACAGCTGACTGCCTACCATGACAACATGTTACAGAAACCAAAAGTAAAGTTTGCATGGATGTAATTTTCTAAAAGAAATATCATAATACCATGAATTTTCATGTATTCTTGCTAAGTACTCTAATTGCATAATTTTACCCAAAATAAGTATATAAATCAGTAAATGAATTTTGTTTTACATACAGGTATGGACTATATATAAGCCTATTTATCAGAAAGAAAAACTGAAAGCAATGTAGAAGTTGGCTGAAAGCCTAATAACAAATATAATAAATGGGACACCAGGCTATCAGAAAATTTTTTTACACTTTAAATGAAATGCCCCTAATATAATGAGTAGGATAAATCAAGAGTAGGAGAAAATTCTTCACAGTGTCTTTAAGTGCATCATTATCAAAATTATAGTCAATTCTACCAGATTTATTTTTTAAACCAGATAGTGTTTTAAATTTATAATTCCATATTCATAATGTTGGCCACAACATTGATTATTCCTTGTCTGTACTTTAGTATTTTTCACCATTTGTGAAGAAACATTAAAACAAGTTAAATGGTAGTGTGCTGAGCTTTTCTTCCCCCTACTTTTAAAGATGGTTGTTTAAGAATTAACAATGGCAACCCTTGTGAGCATGCTCAGTATCATTGTGGAGAACCAAGAGGGCCTCTAACTGTAACAATGTTCATGGTTGTGATTTTTTTTAAGAAAAAATAAAATTGCAAATGTTTAAAAAAATTATAGTCAATTAGGTAAATGGATTATAAATTGGAATTATAAATATGGAATTATAAGCCAAATACAGGTGAGAGAGTGCCTGTCTGCCTGGCCAAAAACACAGGCCACATAAGGGTGGCACACTGTATGTCTTTACTCCAAAGTGCTTCGCACAGTGTTGAACATGAAGTAAACTTTGTTTAACAGCTCTAATGAGTATATAAAATATGCCTAAATGCATTGTCATATGAAGCTCAATTAAATTAAAAAACAGCATTTTGTATATAAATGTATAAAATCACCTTAATATTGTTTTCTATATGGGTATGGGTATGGGTATGGGTAAGGAAGAGGTTATGGAAGGTGGAAAATGGCTCAAAGGGCAAAGTGTTTGCCAAGCAAATAAGAGGACCAGAGTTCAGATCCCTAGAATCCATATAAACATAAGGTAGCTGAGGTGGTGTGCATACAATCCTAGCACCAGGGGGCAGTGATGGCTATGCTCCGTGAGAGACTGCTCAATACACAGGTGGAGAGTGACTGAGGAAGACACCCAACATAGACCAACCCCCTGGCACACACACACACACACACACACACACACACACACATGCGTGCACATGCGCACACACACACACACGCGCACGCGTGCACACGCATGAACCCACAAAGACCCATGTCAAAAAATGTCGAGAAGATATAGAAAACCTTTTCCTACACAATAACGAAATAAGTCAGACCAAACCTGTCTGAGATAGTTAATTTGGTTCTGCAATAATGTGCATACGCATGTTTGTGAAAACATCACAAAGCTGAAAACATAGTAAAGCGCCAAAGAGCACAGATCTGAAGAAGGAAAGGAAACCAGATGAGCAAGCCCACCACCTAAACAATCTTTTCCACTGACTGTTGCGTTGACAGGAGAGAAACAGCAGGAGTGCTAAGAGATTGTGCATCATTTTGTGGTTAGCGTCAACTTGACAAAATCTAGAACCACCAGAGAAACAGACCTGTAGGACTGTCTGTGGAGGATTACTGAAACTATATTAACGGAGGTGCCAGGACCCGCGCACTGTGGTTGGCACCTTTGGCTGGGATCCTGGACTGTACAAATGGAGAAAGGGAACTGATGGTAGCGTGCAAACATCATTCTCTGCTCCCTGATTACTGTGAAACGTGACTGTACCCTGGGATTGTGAGTCAGAATAAACCCTTTCTCCATTACACTGCTTTTATCACAGCAACAAGGAAATAAGAACATTTCTTTCTGCCTTTTGAGAACAGAAAGCACAGCCCAGAGATGAACAAAAGTCTCCGATGAATAACACTGGGGTTTGGGTTGGGACTTTGAAGCTTTTAATGCAAATTCTCGGCATCCACCAGTTCAAATCCTAAAACTGGATGGAGGGGATCCCTGTTAACTGCTTCCCTCAAACACACTGCAAAAGCAAATGAAATATTCCCTGCAAGGAAAACATCTTGAGCTCCAAAGTGCAACTGCAAATGATTTCTCACCTGGAATGTTCAGTTTGTAAGAAAAAATAACCAAGCATTCAAGCAATTAAGAAAGAACAAGACTCAATGGAAAGAATAGGCCCAATGAAAATTATATGGAATAGAAAGCTAAAGATATAAGAACAAATGCTAAAGAAACAGCACACAACAGGGACATTGCAATTAAGTATCTGAGAAATCATTACTAGTATTAAAACATAAGAAAGACAATGTACAAATAGGAGGTAACGGAGTTAGAAAGGTTTCTATTAAAATGTCTGAAAAAAGAAATGAATTAAATTGTTTCGTTTTTAATGTCAGTTTCTACAAGTCTGAGAAGCACAGTCATGATAATTACCATGAGATTAAAACACTTCCACAAGACCAAGCATCGCTCTGTTCCCCTTGACAGGCAATGCCTCCCGAGTTGCTGGCTACTGCGACCTCATTTTGTCCTGATAGTACTGGTATCTTTTCGAGAATGTCAATTACATGCAGCTTTCTGAATATGTTTCCTTCACTGGCATGATGCACCCGAGACTCATCTACCTGTGACAACAGGTTTTGTGATTGCTAGGCATACAGCGTTGAATAGATGGATGTATCACTACTTATCCAGTCTCCAAATGATGGGCATCTGTACTTGTTTCCAGTTTGGGAGAATTATAAATGAAGCCTTTATGAGCATTTGAGATTTATTCATGAACGTACAAGATATTTCATTTCACCTGGACAAATATCTAGGAATGAGACTGCTGAATAGTGATAAGACATATTGTTATGGATACATGTGAAATAAATGACTTCAATTTATTCTAGTAAGAAGTGAAAATATTTCCAACTGTCCTGCATCATCACATACCTTTCTTATGATGTCAGCAATGTTACAGATACTCATTCTATTTACTTCTTAAGGACATCAGAAAAACTACATACTGCATTGGTCTATAAGATATATTTGAACAACTCATATTAATAAGGAATTAAGAGATGATTTTTAATAAAAGTTCAGATAAACTGAGAAATATAATAAACCTTTCAATTCTGAGAAGTAGACGTTACCTTCCTTGGCTACAAAATAAAATACAATGTACTTAAAATGACTACTTGTAGGATATAAGCAACATTTTTGCTGGAAAATTAAACTCATTACAAAGTTCAAATTATTATAGTTTTATGAAATACATATGGGAATAATTAATCAATAGCAATGAAATATTTAAACATGTAGAACATATCTAGCCATAGATATATTTAAACTGTTAAATATAAAGATTTTATATGGTATAACTTAATAAGATTTTTTTCAGAGCATTGAAATAAGGAAACATTCACAGCACTTAGCGAACACCCTTTCTTTGAACTACATCTTCACAGAACTGCTGCTATATTTCAGAAATGTTTTCTGAAACCTTTGATCATTCCCCATTAGGTGAACATACTTAGAAAGGATTCTACATTAAAATGAAGATTTTTCTAGGAAAATGCCATTTTGAGGTGATTTCAGACAGCAGCATCATTGAAAGATGGTGAAATTAAGGTAGTGATAATCAACACTAATGATTTTATTATGGTTTTGTGGCACCTACTGGCTCAACATTACCTTCCTCTTTGATATATATTGATATTTTAAGAGGCTTATATAAAAGTCTTGGAACACATAAAACAGAATTGTTACATTGATCAATCGAGGAGCCAGTGACCCAAAAACTAGATGAATTCACATGGTCAGTGAATCACTTCCTGGGCCTGCTGATTCTGATTGAAAAATGTTATGGCAACTACTCTTACTTGATTCCCAATGAATTTACAGAACACAAATGCAATGCCAATTACCATTTTGATGGTCGTAGTTGTGGATCTAATTCTGAAACTAATTTAAGTAGTGAAAGCCAAAATACAGTGCCAAAAGAACTCCAAACAATGAAAAAGTTAATGCCAAAAAAAAGGAAAAGAAAAAAATCAGTCTTTTAAAATATTACAGAGGGTGTTATGCTTACTATGTTTTAGCAAATTCTTTATCCACTACTAAATTGTGAAATGAGGCAATATGTGATTCCTACTAAGTCCTCCAAATTTCATCTCCTACCTGCCATTCACCTCTACTCAACCCACTAAACATAATATAAGAGAATCTCCTTCTAGAGATTTGTTTCATATTCTGAATATAAAAAAAAACTAATCCTGTCTTTCTAAATAATACATTTCTAAGGGGGGGAGAACTACAGTGGCTGCCTTCATGTTTACTTGTTATTATCTTTTCCTGAGCTTAACAAAGCTAATAAGAAGTAGACTACAGGAGATCAGAGAAAGGATTAATTCAAATCCAAGATTAAACCTCCACACCTAAGGATCTGTAAGAGAAAGCAGAATGAATAACAATGCAAAAAAGGAGCATGCGTGTGTCTTTCTCTTATGAGTTACACAGCAGTTTGTTTCATTCATAACAAATACTTTCACCAGAATGAATAAGAGCTACTTAGTAAGTCATTTTGAGAAAAGGTATACAAAGTATAAACCATGAATCAGGAGATCTAAACCTGGCTACCTATCAGAATCACCAATCGCCAGTTTTTCAATTTGTTTTAGCCCATTCCTAGGCTAAGTGTCAAGTGGGAAGCAAATTTCTCTGCTTAAAAGTGGACACATGAAGTGGGTCTAGGGCGCTGTTTACAGGGCACTTAGGCTTGAGGCCCACAGGGCAGGAACAGGCTTGATCCAGATGTGCTGGTGCAGCTCACAAGCACTTGCACATGGCTGCCAAACCCCCACAGACACAGTGCTGGTTCAGCTCAGGCAAGAGCATGAGAGCAGCCTCTGGGACCAGGGACTTTTCTCAGTATGATGGGGGGGGATAGAAAAAACAAGAGAGCCTTGCTGGAGGATGCGGGGGGGGGGGGGGGAGGGAACTAGGGGCATCAGGAGCTGGCCAGCCTCATTACATTTTTGTTGTTTGTAATACAGGCCACTGTATTTAAAAAGAAAAAATAAGAAAATTTGGAAGGGAACACAAACATCTTTCAGACATGTAGATACTTCTGAATGTCTCCCACTCTTTTTAAAAGCACTAAAGTCACCCATTAATTTCAAATGTTTATGCAATCTGAATTAGTCCCCAAATTGTAACACATTGACTTGTTATTTCAGACATGTCTAAATTTGAGTTTTAAACAACAAATATCTAGATTTAAGCTACTGAACTTTCAGAAAAAGAACACCCAGGCATCTGGATGTCTGCCAGCTAGACACATGACAAATAACATGTTCTTGTCTTTGAGCCTTCTTCCCACGCCATCACAATACCCAGAGAATACTACTTTCTAGGAATAGATCTTGAAAAACAATTTTCATGATAGAAAACAAGGAAGTTAAGAAAGGAAAGAAATCAAAGAAAAGAACCCAGTGAATTCAACCTCTGGCACTGTGGGCTCCAGGTCAAACAGATGCCTCTCTCTGAGCAGCGCTAAGAGGGCTGCTTTGACTTGGTGTGGATGCCTCCTCATTCTCCCTCTACACTGACTAGGAAGTGTCCCACACGCACGTTACCTGTGCCTCACAATTCCTATTGGACAGAGGTATGATCCTCCCATTCCTAATACTCCTGAGCCCCAACAGCATGAGCTCCTCTTCTCTGGAAGAGGTGGCAATGTCCCCACACACAGACACTTATTATTTCTCATAGGCCCCAAAATATACATCTCCCTTGTTTGTATAGATACTGCTTCCCAACCTTTCTATGGGCAGTCATGATAAAAACCCCAAACTGGAGCCTGGGAACGCAACAGGAAAGGAGGTGCATGATCAGTAAAGGATTCATTTCATCATCTTCTTCGCTCTGTGTCTGTGCATGTACAGTTACGTGTGTTCAGAGTGCACATATATACACACGCAAAGAGGCCAGTTTTACCTCGGGTGTCCTTCAACATGAGCTATCCTCTGGATTTTTGGGTTATTTGTGGTGGCTGTTTTAAGATAGGGTCTCCCACTGTCATGAAGCTCACAACAGGGATCCCCACCTCTAACTTTCCAGTGCCAAAATTACAAGTGCCCCACCACACCCTGCTGCTTCCGGTGAGGAGCAAACTCAGGTCCTCAAGTGTGTGCCACAAGTATTTCATTGACTGAGCTACCTGCCCAGCCCCAGCTTTTTCTTTCAAATGATGAAGAGTTTTTATTTTCTCCATTGCACAAAACGGCTTTCTCAAACTAAAAATAAAATCTTTTGGGTCTCAAGATGATCTAAAGAAGGTGGTTTCAAGTGGCAGGCTTCAGAGACCACCTTAGCAAACGACTGTCACTATGTGGCATTTCAGCATCTAGGGACATGTGATACACTTTCTCTTTCAACCTTCAGTTAATCGTGATATATCTCAACCACAAAGATTAACAGACTTTGGGAATTACTGGTAATGGAGAGAACAGTGATAAATGGCGCGTGGGAATTTTTGAGAACTTCTTATGGAAGTTCTGTTTTATTCTAAAAGCATTACTAATTGAAACACACCAAATCTACTCTAGAAAAAAAAAGTAGCAGGGAGACCTTTACCCAACAAATCATTATTTGCTTGATCATTCCCATCCCTACCTCCACGGAGAGCTTCCAGAAACTCATCAGCTATTGGTGGTCATGGCTGCTAGAATACCACAGCAGAACAGGAAGAAACATGGACATTAACAACACCTGCCTGAGAGGCAGTGCACACAGCATTACATAGAGGTTACAGTCATCTGCTTCGAGCCCAAAAATAACACCTTCAGCTTACGGTAATGAGTTTCCACACTGTGGGTTTCAGGCAAGTTACTCGATGATTGGCAGGAGCTGGCTGAAGTGCTGAGAGCCCAGGCCAGGCCTCTCCTGTTCTCCTGGAAAACAAAGACTGGGTTCACATTGTTCTTTCAGATTCCTGACAACACCTAAACAGCATTACAGCTTTAATAGGATGATTGATGCCTGCAAGCTTTAGGTCCTAAGCCAGTGGAACGCTTGTGCTTCAGAACCTACGTCCGAGTTATTTCTGGTTTGGAAACAGACGTGGTGAAGTACCTCTGACTTTTTAGGTACAGCCAAAAAGAGTCAGCAGACTGGGTGCCCTAAGATGAATGATTGTTATAAACTGTCCTCAGACATGAAACTTTAGCTAGGTGCTAAATCCAAAGTCCAGCCCGCTGACTGCCGCTCACTTTAGTAAAAACCTTTTGAACAAAGGGCTGCTGGTCCTCAGGGCTCTGAGTCAGGGTCTAGGTTGCACAACGACTGCAACAAAGTGTCGTATTTTAAAATAAAACTTGACCTCGACCTTCAAATGTCTCCCGTATGAGGTGCTGTGTGAGAGGACACCCCTCCCTGCTCTGCTTCCTCAGTCCTCACCCCACCCAGGCTAGACACAGCGTGTCACTGCGTCACCTGAACTCTCCTAATAGTCCGTCAACAGAAAGAGGTTCCAAATCGGGAAAGAAACAGGAGCAACACAGACTTTAAAAACTGTGAGAGGTTAAAAAAGGAGGGGAGGAAAATATATTTATTATATTTATTAAGCTACAACCAATTCCTTAGGCTAATGATAAAGCCTTAGAAATAACTGAGTTATAGTCATTTGGTAATTCAGAACAGAAAAGAAAACCTCTCCTGAACTGAGCCAGGTGGGAAGTATTTTAGCTTCACAAGCATCACATGGTCTCTTGTGCAACTGCTCAGTTCCACAGTGGGAAGGCAGTCACGGAAATCACTTAAAAAGCAGCAATGTGCCAGGAAATTATACTAACAAAAACAGGGAATGGCTACACTCCCTTTTATTTTTCCATTTTTCCATTTTTGAGATGATATAAAGCAAGTCCATAAGACAGAACAGAATATAGACTCATTCAGTATACGCTAAAACTGAAATATTTTGTTGCTTTCCTGCTTCAGAAACTTAGTTTGAACTACTCATTAAACTCTGGTGAGACTCACTCATTCTTTTGATATCCTCATCCCAGAACACAGCAATCGTACTCTCTCCCTCTAAAATGTACAAAATTATGAAATTATATACAACAAAACAATATTTGAGTATTATCCAGCACAAGAACTAAGCTGCCTAAAATTCCACGGATCTTGTTGACGATCTACATGAAACAATAAAAAAATTCTCCAGAGAAAGGGTATCATTAAGTGTGACATCTCAAACAATCCAAGAAACCAAAGACGGCACAGCTGCTGACAGGCTTAAAGCACAGTCACAGTGCACAGGAGGAGCAGAGTGGAGCCCTCACCCTCGGAGTGCAGTGGAGACCCCTGGAGACACACAAGCTTCCCTCAGTCTAAGTGAAGGGTGGTCTCCACTAGAAAAATGCTGACTCTTGTCTACAGATGGAGACTCTCTCAGAGCCTCCATATGTCTCATGAATGATAAAAAAGAAAGGCCAAGAAAACAAGAGAGAGATTCAGCCCATTTGAAGGAGATTTTACAGTCGCAGGAAGAAACCTTAAAATACTCATCAATATGTTCTATAAACAAGTTGAAAACAATGATTCCATAGAAAACTTAAACACATGAAAGGAGAAAAGTCACTAATCAAGAAATAATACAAGTACAACTTTAACACTGGTTTAATACATCAAAGATGTGAGGAAACCTCTAGGGTGTGCAATAGAACAAGGAATGCGCATGCTACTAAGGTACAAACAGGGTGGTTGAAAAGAAAGGGCAAAAAGGACCAGAAGGCAGTTCGAACAATAAAAAGAAGATGATAGTTTCAAATGCACATATAGCAGTAATCGCATAAAATATAATCAGTAATACATTAAATATAAATGAGTTAAATAAAAGTTTCAAACATAAGGAGAAATTAGTTTACCTTTTAAAAATTCTAATCTACTGAAAGAACACATCTTACATATTAAACCCAAAAAAGTTTTGTATAAAAATGAAAAAAAAAAAACCCATTATATGGACAAGGGCCAAAGGAATATAAAGTAACTTTACAGCCAATTACCTGTTAAGATGTCTTTTTTAATTAAAAACAAAGAGAAACATTTTAGAAAAATAAAAGGGATACTTCAACAGATTCAGGCCTATATTTGAATAATACAGCAAGAATATACAAAGCAAAATAAAGAACCAAAATTAAAGACAATTCCATAGTTAAGAATTGGTTGTTATCAGTAACAAATGAAGAAAAAAAATTAAAACCCAAATATTAGAACACAAGGAAGAAGTTAAAATCTCACAACTACCTACCTATAGCATTAAACTGGAGGCATCTGAAGGAAGTCTGGGAACGTGTCAGCTGTGCCCTGTGGCATTCAGATTACCCTTTGGAACTGAGAAACTCACTCCCCGAGCTGCAAGGAGAGATGGCTGCTGAGAGTTCACATCTGGGTCTCTGTGCACAGCTACATCCAATGCCTAGTCCTCAAGGGCACAGGTCCTGACCACTTGCATCCACTTGGGATGACCTTGAAGGGCTGGTCTAGCTCCTCAGTCCCCATGGCTGAGGCTTCTGTTGAAACCCTGCTGCAGTTCAGGTTCTTCTGCCTCAGCCTGCTTCCCTCCTTCCCCAACATGTTACGCAATGGGCACAAGGTATAGATAATCTGTTTCCTGGAAAATTCATGCAGTCAGTTGCTCCTAGAAGTGGGAGCAACTGGTAAGCAATGAGAACTGCCATCACTGCCAGTAGACGAAATGTAGGGAGCCCAACCAAAGAAAGGCAAATTACAGACTTTTACTAGTGACATGGGTTGCTCAAAAGAAACTTACTTCACTGAGAGCCGAAAAAGAAGCTGACAGGAAGTAATCATTTCAGAGGCTGCAGAATCACCCACTGATGGGGTCACTGCTACATTGAGAATGACTTAAAGGGACATGTGCAAAGTAAGAGGGCCTCTGCAGAACATGGAGAGAGAGACTTTACTATGTTGTCAGGAATCAGGAAGACCCCAAGGATCAAGCCCAAGACTTACCTGTCAGGGCAGTGGAGTAGTAAATGAGCAAGTGGGTAGAAAAAAAAATTCTGAACATACACAGGAAGTACTCAACCCTGACAAGTGTGCTATCTGAGGCCATGATCCTGACTAGGAAGCAGGCCTCGGAGTCAGGTATGTGCACATCAAGAGCCTTCAGAAGAAGATATCTCTCTCCCACACCTGATGACACCCCAGCTCCCACCTCACAACGCACAAAGGCCCCCATCAGGAATTCTCCCCACCTGCTCTTCTGGCTCTCAGAATAACAACTGGCAGCAAAGAGGGTCATGATACAAAGGAGGCACAAGGACCACCACTGGTAATCTCCATATTCACCAATCTGGTAGTCACGTGGGTGTGTTCACTTCAAAAGAATTCACTAAGCTGTAATACTTAATTATACTGCACTGCTATACATTGTATTTCAGTAACTTTTTTAAACTCAACTATATTCAATTTATATTTTCAAAGGAAATACTCTGTAAAGAAACTTCCGCAATATCTTGTCACATTGGTATTTCTAGATATTTATGTTTCTGTACCACTATGGATCAGTACGTACTAAGAACTGAGCTAAGCATCCTATAGGAAGTGTTCGTGTAATTCTCAAAATCATCACAAACCCCACTGACAAAATATGATGGTGAAAAAGTATGGCAGGTGCTAAGGAAGATTCAGCAGTGCAGTCAGTCCTCACCCAGTCTCAAGAGCTTGTGACTGTCCCCAATAGTGAACAGATTTTGCAGGTTACCTCTGGCACTGTTGTAGATTCCAAAACAAATGCCCTTATTATTACGTCCTCTTTGTTCTGCGATTCCACTGCAGACAATGGACACCCAAGTACTTCTCTCCAGGCTGCCTTTCAATTAAATGGAACATGTAGTCTACAGTCAAGGCAGGAGCAAAACATTTTTGTCCCAATTAAAGCTTTAATTCTCTGCCTGCACAGTGTGAATGGGATGTCTCAAGCTGAAGCAGGGCCATTTTGTCATGAGAAAAAAAATGCCAAAGAATCATAGGGCACCAGCCCCAACCTCAGGGAACATTACCAGTACTGATGGTCTAGAAACAGTTCGGTCAGCAACAATCTACTTCCAGCTTTGCTACATGAAGAAAAGGTGCCTCTTTGGAGTTACACCACTGCTGCTGCGTGAAGCTAAGTGAAGATTTTACCGAGGCCACATGGCCAGCAAGTGCCTTTCTCCAAAGCATCAATTATGGTAACTTTCCTGGCAAGGTCTACTCAAATTACCAACATGGTTTCCCCCTAAGTGTTTATTCTAAAACCACATGACTACAATACATGGTAAGATCAAGAAATGCAGTCACCCCAAACTCTTCTCTTTGCACTTTGACTTGAGCACTGTGCTGGAAAGCTCGTAGTAAGCCTTTCTTAATCTGTAGAAGTAGCTTTGTGGATGTGGGGCTGCAAGTGATGCCCTCAGGGTTGCTTGGGAGGAACTAGCTTTAGGAGGAGTAAGCATTCCTAGAATACAAGGATACAGAAGAATCTAAAGCACTCTCAATTAACCACCTTTATCTTCATGTTAGGGCCTAAGTCTGTAAGAATAAGTATGGTAACAGGGGCAGTAACGAAAAAAATACCTAAAAATATACTTTCACTAAAAGAAATGCCTCATATCACTAAAAAACTAATGTTGCATTAACAAAATGCCTCCTTCAAGTACAAAATAAAAGCCCATATTCAAACTATACTTTAAAATCAAATTAAATCCATATGTAGAGGGCTCTTGAGTGCCGTGCCTCTAAATGCATACACGAGCTCACTCTCTACAAGATCTGACTGGTGGGCCCGTGAGATAGCTCAGCCAGTATGGAGACTGCATGAAAACCTGATGACTTGACTTACATCCCTGGAGGCCAGCATGGTGAAGAAACAGCTGCCCTCTGACCTATGCATGCACGTATGCGCTCTCTCTCTCTCTCTCTCTCTCTCTCTCTCCTCCTCCTCCTCCCTCCTCTCTCTCTCTCTCTCTAATACACAAATGAAACTAACTTTTAAAAAAAAAGGCCAATGATTCTGTTACATTTTATTAAGTAAAACTATATATTTATTCTAATATCCCACAAAATATCATTACTAAGGTTTAAGTCATCCAAGACATTAAAGATTAACAACATTCTACCACTTGAGCAGTTGGGGTTATTTACTGGGTAGAAAAACATCAGGAGCATACATGTAATATGGGACTACAACTGTGAGTAATATACTAGGGTCTAAACGACAGGTTTTCAAAGCAGATTTGATGGCAACTCTGAGGGAAAAACTTCATGGATTTTTTTTCGTCAACCTTTAAGAATGCATTCGAGCAAAGAAAAAAAAACCTCTAGGTATTTTTATTTAATTTCAGAAACATGAAACTGAAGACTACATTGATATTTTTACCTGATTCACTTTCAATTACAATGCAAACTTTTTTGGAAATGCATTATAAAGTTACTAATAGTAAGGAAAAGTGTTGCTCAAGTGAATGACTGAGGCTGAACAGATGGCTTGATGGTTAATTTGGTACCGGACAAAATGACCAGAGTTCAGACAGAGTTTAGGCACCAGGCAAAATGCTATAAGGGCAGGTGACCCACTTGTAATTCCAGCCATGGAAGGTATAGCCTGGGAATCCCCTCAGTAAAATATCTAGCCAGACCAGCAGCAATGGAGCCCTCTGGGTTTACTTGGAGACCCAAGCTCAAAAACAATAAGGTAGAAGAGTAATTAAGGATGATTCCCCACATCACCCTCAGGCCCTGATACACATGTGCTCATCTCACTCACAAGCATATGCACATACACATGAAAGGAAAAAAGTATGCATCCTTACATTAACATTGCTTGTACAGTAATATTATTAAGCAATTTGCGTAATAAAATTATCCTGCTCATAAAAAAAAAAAGCACTGACTACAGGTAAATTGACGCTCTAAATCAGGTGATAAAGACACTCTTCATTCAAATCTGCTGTTTCCGGAGATCAATTAAATGTTTTACTTCATAATATTTATTTTATATAATTTCAAAGTTTAGATACTGAGGCAGGTAGCTATTCTGAGTAAAATACTCAAAATAGTGCTGCCACAGAAAGAATAAATGGAAACACTTGAAGCTATTGGTCCCAAAGACTATTTTTAAAATGAAATTTGTCTTCAGCTTAAAATCCTTGTGTTCATCTGAATGTTGAAAGACGCTTGTAAGTGGGTCATTAGATATTTGTTCCCAGGCTAAGAATCTGTACACAAATTGCTCCCTGGAAAGAACTTTCAACCAAAAGTTATAAATATCAAAAGCAGGATTAATAATGGAAAATCTGACCGAAGAGTGGCCTGACTACTCCGATACTCTACTCTGGTATCTTACTTGGTGTTCAGGCCACTCTGAATTAAAAATGAGCTTTATATTTTTAACTTCAAAGTTACAAATGTCTACCTTTTCTTTCAGTGGTATACTACATACTGCCATTACACTGGAGGACATCAATGCATTTGATTGGAAAGTTAAATGGGGCATCGAAATTAAACAGAAACAACAAACTTTCTAAAAGGCTATTTTTGTAACATCCTGTTCCCTTTTCTTTTCCTGTTTGACAGTAAAATCTTCATTCAAGCTTATTTGTAAAGCAAATGATAGTGCATCTATGAATGAACTAAATTTTAGAACTGATCTTACCTAAACAAATTGTTAAAAGGATTTTGAACCTCCAGAGAGTGATAATATTACTGAAATACTCGCTGGCACACGACCACACCTCCTACTCAGTCAACTACATCTGATCCAGGGTACTAGCAGAAAGAAGACATGGACCCAATGTCTGTCCACCACTCCGTGTACAATCTGTGCCCTTAACCTCCTTAAAGCCTCCACATTCTTCTCTGCAAGAAGAGGCTGGTGAGGTACTGATTTCCTCCACTGAACAGTAGGTAACTCGGGAACATAGATGTAACGCCATTATCAATTATTCCATGCACACAATTTCAAAAATGCCTATTGTATTTTAGGTGCTTTATATCATTAATAAGATGATGAAAGTCAAATGTCCCACATAAAGTCCTCGTGAAGTGTCTTAAACCACAAGGTCCTTCTACCCGAGTCCTTTGCTCTGTATTGACACAGGTACTGGTAACCATAGACTCAGTGACATCATGCTTGTTCTTGGGTGGGGAGACAGATTTGTTTGTTGCAGGGATAAGTGAACCTTGATCCCTGTGCTCCTCAGCAGGGACCCAACTTAGGGCAAGTACAGCACAGGCTGGGCCCTCTTAAGCAAGATTGTGTCTTGTGCTTAAAAAAAAAAGTTGTTCTGATCTACTTGCTACTCTTGACTCACCTACCTTTGTCACCTATGAAGTAAGTCATGTGCTAAGCAGTCATTTCCTTTTGAATCGCCTTACTTCTTGCATTCTTTACAAACTCTGACTTTTAGGGGTTAGGGGTAAGGGAGGGACCGCACGCCAAAGCAGCAAGCCGGGGTGCACAGGGACCCAGCAGGGAAAGGCCGAGCAGGGAGCATGTGAATATGCCTATTAAAACATGGGTTCTCGAGAACCGCTACCAAAGAATGTGGCCCAGAAGTCACATTTGGTCCAAATGTTCCTCTAGAGAACCAGATTCCTCCTGGAAATCAATCCATCTCTACTACAAGAACTAAGAAGCAGAGTGGCAACCTTAGAACAAACTACTCCTTGGGCACCTCCACGATGTAACCCTGGGCTTTAAAGAGAATGAGGACCAGGGTGGGATCAAGGTCTCCCCACCCACAGGGAAGACAGCAGAAAAGACACCACGGATATGCACGCATGGTGCTTCGGGCTTCTGACTCCCACGGCTCTCTGAACAGCATTATCTTGAGGGAAAGGCCATACGCTCAATTGTCGGAACTGAAAATGAACAAAACATTAGAAGTTATCGCAGCTGTGTAAGTGGGACCATCTCAATTCTGATTACTATTGCTGCCGCTTCTTCCGCTTCGCATGTACACTTGGTGAGGCTATCAACCTGTATGGACTATGGACACTTATTAATCCAGAGTATTTTCTCAAGTTTGAAAGTCTACTTAAGGAGGTGACAATAAGGCACATACACATCAGACCACGCAAGCAGAATCCCCTGGTGCTACAGTATGAAACAGAACGTGACAGACTATGCAGGCAGGACCCTCCCATGTTAGAGTATGAAACAGAACACGACAGGGCATACAGGCAGATCCCTCCCATGGTGAGCACAAAAGCAATGAATTCCAAGGGAAGAAAATACACAGGGGAATTCTCACTTGAATGTAATAAGAAACAGACATGAGGCATTTCACAAAAATCACTGTGGTGGAAGTGAATATGTAGTAGCATCTGTGATGGGTTCGTGTCATTAAATGCTGTTATTGTCCCTGTTGCTCAAGCTGTTGCAGACATTGGGACTGTGAATCGATCAACTAGAAAAACTAGTAGAACCTAGTATGTCATCTTAGCCTCGGCAATGGCACTTTCTCAGCACTTTGAGAAGCAGAAGACCAAGATTAGTTTATCACCATGAGGCTCCTGGCTCTGAGACAGCCTTAGTGGGCAGCTGCAGTTGTAGTTGATGACTGCACCAATGCTAAGATAGGGACCAGTTCCCTTCAGGATGACTTGGATTCATTACATCAATGACATGAGACTCAAGAACAGCTAGTGATGGCTTTGGAACTGGCACGACAGCCCAGGGGCCTCACTGATCTGTGCCTCACTGATGGGTAACAAGAACTACCCATCTGTAGATGAAAAGAGAGATGGCTCAGGGGTTAAAACCTTTGTCTCACAAGCAAAAGGACCTGAGCTCAGATCCCCAGATCCCAGGTTAAAAACGCCAGGCAAAACGACAGCAACCTGCAGTTCTGACACTGGAAGGCAGAGCCTGGGAAACCCCTGAGCAAAGCAGTAAGGTGGTAGAACAATCCAGGATGATTCCCAATGTCATCCTTGGGCCTCCACAGGCACACTCAAATGCCCTCCAGCATATATGCCCAAATGCGTATGTATACACATAAAAGTCCCTTCCACATACAAAGCACAAAACAATGTCAACAACAAAGAACTATCTTTTTGAGTCAAATCTGTCTTCAGAGCAATAAAGGATACCTGAGACAGAGAAAAACTATTTACCTTCTAGCCCCTACCTCCCCAAAGAAAGCCTGGCACTCGAGAAACAAGCTATTTAGGTATTGAAAGGCATGCCTCATTTACAGCATACTACCAGGGATACAAGGTTTGAGGCAGCACTGAAAGTACTCTCTGGTGGTAGAATCCGTGGCCTAAAGCAAATGGTGAGAAATCTCTCTTTACCTTAGGGAGTTTAGATAGGGTCAAAGTTCTGGAAGATCAGCAGGTCACCTTGCCAAGCCCTTTCCACAAGGTGAAACTGGTAAAACTGGACTTAAGCTGCATCCCTGCTTATTTAACAAGACATGTATGAACCAATCACACTGGCCAGGTAAAACAATCCAAACATACCATAAGAAAGAAGTATGGGATTACCTGAAAGAAGACATACTTTGCCCTCTGGAATATCATTCCATTTGCTGAATCCAGAATTCTAAGGTGCAGGGCTAAGCTGAACACTCTACTCTGGTCTCACCTTGCTGACAACCGGCCTCATTACATACTGTACATGCACCTGACAGCATGCCCAAACCAAGCTGTTCAAGGATGGTATATTTACACATTGATGTTCTAGTTTCACTAAGAATGGGGTGTTGGGAAAATGAGTAGTGTCTTCAACTTGCCCTGTATAACCTCACAAGCCTTCCTCATTCCTGAGTCATTTTCTGTAACTAGTTATATAAAACCTGAGCAAACCAAAGGGGCCTGGTGCTGCTGGGCAGGGCAAATACACTTGCTTTCCACTGGCTTCTGAAGGTGCTCCGTAATCAGCCCTGGGAGCTTCGGCTAGGATGAAACCCACTCCGAATCCACCTCATTCAGGTACACCTCATCTCTCCAAGGCACGAGCAACTGCCTTGCTCTGACCGTCAAGTCTACCTGCTGTAGCATCTTGCAGAGCTGAGGTGAGCCAACCTGCTAGTTCACTTTCTCAGCCCTGTAGTGTTGGCACTCCTTGCCTGCCCGCATGACAGCTAGCACATGCAAGAACATACTAACCTGCTCTCACAGTTCCTGACGTCAAAAAGCTTTAAAGGAAGTCACAACTGGGCTCAGCGGTTAAGCCTCTGTGTCGACTGGATCCCATGTTTTAAAAAAATGCCATGTGAAAATGACAGCAGCTGGTACCTCTGTCCCTGGAAGGCGGAACCTGGGAAAACTCCAAGACAAAGAAGAGATAGCCCAATCCAGAGTGATTTCCGAAGTCACCCTTAAGCCGCCACAGGCACACACAGTGCCCTCTGATACACACACACACACAGACACACACAAAATTAAAAAGGAAGTCACAATAGTAAAAAAAAAAATTCAAAAAAGCCCAACATTTATTTATTCTGAAGAATTTAATACTCTATTTCTCCAAACATTTCAAATAATCAGTGTATGCATCAACAGAACAGAAAATCAAGGAAAAGAGAAAATGTTTTAATAGTTGGGGTATTAATGTCAAATATAACCTTTAATAGGTAAAATTGGCCTTGAGTAACCATGTTACCATTCTAGACATAGCAACTGCAAATTTAAGTAAAATGACTATTAGAAGTGAGCTGGTAACTAAGACTTCTAGGTAGTAGAAGGACCACAGAACAGGATACCCTTGGGGCCGCTGGTCTTTGTAAAGGTCTTCACAAAAAAATGATTTGTAGATGTATACAATGGTTTGTACAGCCTCAGGAAACTGAAACCGAAACGATAAATCTGGAAGACAACTGGCAGCCACTCACCAAGGTGAATGGGTCCTTCCCTCCTCATAAAACCTATGTAAACACAAGGATGCATAAAATGTGTTTCATTTTTGGTTTATGCAACCTTATTGAAAGGTGCAACAAGACTGTCTTTCTCCAACTCCAGCCTTTTATCCAGTGTTATTCCTTCAACGCCTTGGAGTTAAACAGCTCCCATACAGTGTGCAGAAAAACACAGTGCAGTTCACAGCAGGTGGAGACACATTTCCTCTTCTGCTCCACTCCCAGCTGACACTGCTTCTCTTGGGTGACCCACCAGTTGTAGCACTGTGTGGTCTCAGTTTTCAAGAATGCAAGAGAAACATTACGCAGGAATTCATTTCTACTTCAGCTCGCGGGCATATTCAGTCTGAGATGCAACACTTTCATCGGTGTGAAAATTTTTGCAGCATATTTGTTCCAATTGGTTTAGGCACAATTAAGGGGGGAGTGGAACAAATGTGGAAAACAAAAAGAAGAAATTTCTTAGAGCTATGTTCCTTTTTTATCTACAGCAGCAAACCAAGCATAAGGTCGCTATGATAAGCCGTGAACAGTTGTTGTTTCCATCCCATCAGACCCCAGGGAAGAAAGAGAGCAATGTTTTCTGAGAAAGGAAACAAAATCAGCCATGATGTTGACTTAAAGTTTCAAGACACTGACTCAAAGAAAAGACCAAGGTTCAAAGGAAGCTTAGCTGTCGTCTTGGTAGCCACAGCCATCACACAGTTAAGAAGGATTAAAAATAAAACGATTGAAACAGATCTGAAAGAAATCCACGGAAATTTTATGTTCAGGTAAGTGTAAATCCTCACTGGGAAACAAGGCAGTATGATTAAAGATCAAATCTTTTAATTTAGTGTAGTTTTTAAACATTGGATAGTTTCCTAAATTCACCTATCACACACATCAGATTCATTCATGAGTCCTCATTACCGCTGGCACTGATGTCTTTACTACCTGTATGTTTACATTGCTACAAGATCCTTACTAAGGGTCTGTTGTATACCAGGCACTGTACTAGGCACTGGGTACCTGCATAACACTGGCCCTCTTGGCACCTGAAATGTAGTTAGAAAGACTAGCTGACCAGGTGAGAACAAATGTTGTGAGTTTTACAAACGATAAATGCAGGGTGCAACAGAACACACAAGTTCCAAGTTAGTAAAAGAGAATTTTTCAGGAAAAGTGATGCTGCTACCTGAGACTTCCGGGTAAGTAGTTCACTTGGTTGGGAATGAGAAGAGGAAATGTGCAGAGAAGCTGCTCCTGGGGCATCGCCTATAGATAGGCACTACCCACTCCTCATGCTCCTTGTAGGCATCACCTGCAGAAAAAGCGCTACCCACTCCTCATGCTCCTTGTAGGCATCACCTGCAGAAAAAGCGCTATCCACTCCTCATGCTCCTTGTGGGCATGGAAGTCACGGCTCAAGGCTGATCAGAGGGGGCTGGTGATTTTCTGCATCTACAGGGGCATATCTTAAATTCTGAGGGATTTCTTTATTAAACCTCTGTAAAAAAAAAAAAATAGGGTTCCTATTCTGCAAATCAGGATAAGATGCCATAGATCTTCTACCAAATGTTCTCTACTGAAACTCTATGAAGACTTGTGAGAACTCACTGGATCCCTGCTCGTAGAAATACCTAGTGGCAAGCACACTTTTCATGCAGTTTCATGAACTAGTGCACATGCAAAAGAATACCAGCTATTCTATTTTTCTGTGTGTATAGGCATGTGCATGTGTAGGGTGTGGGATTGCACAGGCATGTGCATATATATGGTATGTGGCAGTGCATTGAGACCATGGTTAGGTATCTTCCTCAACTGTTCCTCCCATTATTGCAAGAGTGCAGAGTGAGAGAGCTCACAGGCACATATGCTAAGACATGAGTGTGAGCCAAAGGACAACTTTTAGAAGTTGGCACTGCCTTTCTACCACATGGGTCCCAGGATTAGACTCGGTTGCCAGGTTGTAGTCAAAAGACTTTATGCACTGAACCATCCTAGCAGCCCCTGAATCTTAATTTTTGAGGCACAGTCTCTCAGTTCAGCCTAGACATCGCTGATTGGGTCAGACTGGGAAGCCAGTGACCACACAGGGTCCTCCTGTCTCGCCAGCCATGCCCAGGTGGTTTGTTGGTTGCTTAGTGGGTCAGTTGGTTGGTGCTGTGAGCACCGATCTTCAAGACCGTACCATAAGCACTTCACCCTTTGGGCCATCTACCCAGTCCCTGACAGCACTCCTTTAGCAAAATATCTGCCAGAAAAACTGCCTGTACAGAATGATGGACACAATTCCCAATCATAAGAGAACAAAGCACAAAAGCAAGGGAACACTGAGAAACTTACAGCACAATGGGTTTCCATTTCATGGGTGTGTTCAGATCTCAAAAACAGCATTAAAGATACTAGGAAACATAAAACTGTTGGATATCTTTCAAAAAGGATCAAAGGCCATTCCCAGAACTTGCTTTGGTCAAGAGTGTTTTGTGATCTCCTTAATGTCTATAATTTGACCTTGTCATTGTTGCCAGAGATGTTGTGTTGTGTATATGCGTTTTGTTGTTTGTAAACTGCTTCAAATACAAGCCAAAATTCATTTAGAATTTCTAGGTAAACCTACACCATAAATCTCAATCTTTAAATAATGTAGAAAAAACAATGAAACAGGTCAATAAATGTAACAACTCTTCAGCTATTTAAATTATATTAACTTCAGTTATTTAAATATATTTTAAATTTTTCAACAACAGCCATGCAGTAACTGTCTCTTTGTCAACAGGCTGATGGGAAGTAAGAAAAACCTACTGACTGAAGAGGGAAAGTTTTGAGAACCACTTAGAATTCTAAGAGAAATCAGTGATTCTTTAAGCAGCAGAAGCAATACATTTTGAATTTAAATTCCTACATATATGTATCTCCTGATAAAATCATCTAAAGAATCCTCTTGTTTGATAAACACCAAACTGCTTATCTGTTTATGGTCTAGATCCCTAATATATATTCTATCCAAGGGAGGTCCTACATTCAATTTCTACATTCTTTAGGATAAAATGGAATAAAAAAAAAAGAAAAATAATTGTTTTGTACTTTTTCCCACATAGTTGGTGAACCACTTGCAACATTCTGAATGACATTAGACTTATTAAAAATGCATTCTGGAGTTTGTCTTGTTAGCACTGTTCCCAACAGCCAGATCACCATGGGCACACAGACACACAAATATTTGTTGAGTGGAGGAAAAAAATAAAGCCCACACAACTTTGCTACATCTCAGTAAACCTGAAAAACATTAGCAAAGATTACCTTTAAATGGTACTACAGCTGGACAAAGATACAGAGGTTCGAACCTCTGTTCCATCAAATGTCTAGCACTCCTTCAGAATACCACTAACTATGAAATGGCAGTTACTAACTCAGAAGTATTTGGAGTATGATATTTAGGAAGCATGCATGGTTAATTTGCTGCAAACACTCACATAGTATCTCACGAGACTTTTTGGCATGTATGTATTATACACAGTGCCCGGGGTTTTAAGAAAACAATTTCAGGTACGACATGTATATATTTACCCCCAGACATTCTGCTCCCCCCCCCCATATCATTGGTTTGTTTAAAATTCTTTGATGGATCTCCATGATCTTCAGAATAAAATCCAAATTTCAAGCCTAGAATCATAGGCCTTCATTTATGCACTAGAAATCTAATAAATTTCCTCTTCAAACAAGTCAGGCACTAAGGTAAAAAAGAAGAACAAATGGCTCCTCTGTCTATGTTGCACTCGGGCACATTTACCAGAGAAATGGCCAAGGGAAAATTTTAAAAGTCTCAAGTCAGGCTACCCAATGCAACTTCTGAGGACTAGTTCTCACGCAGATATGGGCTCAGTTTTCATTTTCCAAACACCACTATTTTGGCAGTTGTAAAGAAATGAATCAGAGCCTCATGTCCCACAAGTTCTGCCAACCAGGCCTATTTCTGAGCATCAGAAATTTAATTTTACCTACCAAAACAGCTTCCTTCAACGCCAGGGACAGCGCCATATACCTCCTTCAAGGAGCCCCCACTGTCATCTGTGTTAAGGTGCTCTGTGACGCTCAGGCCTGTTCATCCAGTCAACAGCACTGTCAACCAGGATTATGACGTCTTTACAAAGCCTGCAGTGAAGTCCTGTGATCTTCTCTCATGTCTGAAACAGTTCTTTCCACACAACTGTGGATTACCAATTACATTTCACTGACTCAGCCTGTGAGAATCATAGGCAGATGTTTACCGTGAAACAAAAAATACATGTTAAAAAGCAATTGTCTCTAAAGTTGGGGAAAAAAATCAATATGAACAAACACAAAATTAAAAAAAAAAACATTACAACCTTTCTTTCTTTCAGATTACTTACTTGCTAATGCATATGCGAATCAAAGGCCCCAGGTCTGGTTGGAAGAAAATAAGCCAGAAAATGAAAAAGTGATTTATAAACATGGCCACAGTCTGTAATAAGAGAACAGACAGCAGAAATATCTGTCTCTCTCTTCCTCTTCCTCTCAATTCTCCACTCACCTCCCTTGCTTCATCTGTTTTCCTTCTCACACCTTCCTTCCGGCACACATTGGCCACTTCACAGCCTAATGGAGTAGAATATGCTTGTCTATCTAGATATGTAGGTTAAGACAGATCTGCTTATTTTACACATGATTTTAACAAAAGGGAAAAATACAGAATGGTAGCAAAACCATCATTAATATCTGACAAAGACCAACACCCTAACCAAAAGCTATCTATGATTATGAACATCTCTAATTTTTCCGGGATCAACAGTTGTCCAAGTCAAAATTGTTTGTTACTCAGAACTTTCTAGAAACTGACTATTCTACCTTCTTATTTTCTTTTCCCAGTTGATAATCTCTTGCTTTTTTCACTTTATTTCCATTAAAAGAAATAAACCTAAACATCATTTCTAAAATGCATTCTGTATCAATTTCTAACATTAAAATAGAAAACCCAGGGACCTAAAATTTAAAATTAGTTTATTAACTGACAAAGTTTAATGAGGATGAGATTTTCACTTCAATTCAACTATATATCCTCTCTTTCTCTCTCTCTATCTCTCTTTCTGTCTCTCTCCCCCCCAGCAACACAAGGGACTAACTTCTTACTTGCTAGACATACATTCAACAACTAAGGTACTGCTCCAACTCTTATGCTCACTTTTAAAAATGTTTTGCTTATTGTTAAACGCTAACAAAATGTATTATAAATTCAGATCATGAATCATTCTACTAACACACTCCAATTTTCAAATGCTTACTTTTCAGTAATGACAGTGAATGAAACTGAAGAGTCCTATAACCTTGTGAGTTTCAGGTGCATGCTTTGCTGATTTTGTAGCTTTAATGCTACATGACAGAATGAAAAGACAATGGCTTTAAGACAGACACAAGCCTCAACTCACTTTATTGAAGGTTTTTCTCTGAAAAGTCTCTTAAAATTTTAGTTACCTCAAATATCACCTGAAGCTGTTGGATTACATGAACTCATAGGCCTTTCCATATGCTAAAGTCCACTCCATACTAATTTCCTCAAAACGAAATAGTTTACATTACACAAATTCAGAGTTTACTGACAATTTAAGTCAAGTGGCACAATCTCAAACAAGGGACTATAAGGTAATGCATCATTAATTCCAAAGATATCCCTTAGTTAAAAATTTCTATAAAAAGGTAAATTGCTTTACCTGAAATGTAATAATTAATTGGAAATGTACACGACTCTGAAGTATACAATTTTTATTTATTTAATCATACTAAGTACGTGGTTGAGTTCACAAAAAAAAAAAAACCCTAGGTGAATGAAAAGTTTTATTATTTTCTGAACTAAAGATAACACAATGCTCTAAGATTTCAATTTATAATTAGTTATCTCAGCAAACTAACATGGACCATATCATGTAAGGTTAATGAGAAGCACATTAAAAATGGGCAACCTCAGTTCTAGAATGTGTCCTCTTTAACCTTTCCCATATAGGTATCTTTCTTCCATTAACATGAAGTTACTCATTACAGATGTATATATAGAGTATCTCTTTATAAAGATTTTCTAGACAATTTTTCCATTGTAAGTAAACACTGAAAAACATGTGAGCTTTAAGCCTATTACTTATTCACACTTTTATTTTTAGTAAGTGACTGCATGAATGTAATTTATTTAATAAGAATGCAAATTTATTTTCTCCAAGTTAAAAAACAGTAACCTCTGGATGAAAATACTCCATGTGTGTTCTATGATTCTTCTATAAGCAAAAGCCACATCGTCAGTCAACTATAGCCTGATTATAATTTAAAAAATTATTATAAAGGTCATAATTAGTAAGAAAATGTAGCCAAAAAAATGTTAAAAAAAAAAAAAGAAAAATCTGACTTTGAATCATGATTCTATCACTTCTAAGCCAAAGAGGCTGACAGTCTTTTCGTGCGGCACTCGGAGCCCTTCCCACCACTCCTGCTCAATTCTTTCGATAGGGAAACTGCTCAAGGCAACTACTAGGAAGAAAACTATTATTGCCAAACCATGCTCATGTTGTCATTTACCTGCACAGTCACAGCACCAGGTCTCAGTGTTCACTGAAAGAACTAGAGTAACAAAACGCCAACATGAAGATTGTGAGTTGTCGCACAACTGTATTACTGAGTAACTCTGTAAGGCAAAGGCTTTTAAAAATTAATCCTCGCCGAGTACTTTTTTGAACTGAAAGTCCAAGTAGAACAGGGGAAAGAAGATCTTTGTGTTTCCCTACTGCCTTGATTTTACACACACCAACTCTATGTACTCTTCCAGCAATGAGAAGTTTCACTGCTATCTTCTTACACACACTGTGTACTTCTCAAAAGTACCTCTCAAAAACTTTCCACTGGCAGCTTCCCAAACACCGCAGTAGAGTGAGTGGGAAACAAATTTCCACATTACAGATAAAAAACTCCAAGGAGAGGAGTTCTGTGTAAAATTACACCAAGGGAAAATGACAGCATCTGGTTCCCCCATCTTACAAATCAGTGCTAAGTCCAGCCTGTGCAGTCGTTCGCAGGCACTGGCTTCAGCCCGTGGGGTGCATTCACAGGTACAGACTGTGTGGCTACCTGTGGCTGACCTTCTTGGCAGCAGAATGACTGTAGCTGTCTGCACAGGAACAAACCTTCTCCAAGTCTGGGAGCCACAGGTCAAGGCTACAGCCTCAAGGACTACACAGGCGTCCACTAAGACCACAGACAAGTCATGCTTAGTTCAAACTCAACCACATCCTGGAGAGTTCTGGGCTGGCTTCACATCCACGAATCCCTTAGTCTTCCCCACTTTTCTATTGGACTTTCTCCATCATGCTCTGAGGAGATTTTATTACACTCTCTACTGCCTGAGACTCTTTATGAATAATCACTCACAGAAGGATTAGATCACCTTTAAAATTACCTTAAGAAATCAAAACTTTAAGAGACCAGTGAGATACCAAGAGGTTCAAGCATCTGATCCCACACTAGACAACCTGATTTCAATTCCAGAAAGCCCAGATGATAGACAGAAAGACTTGACTTCTGAAAGCTGTGCTCTGACCTACACTCCTGGACTACCACATGCATATGGACACCCTTCTATCTCATTTCTCTCTCTCTCTCTCTCTCTCTCTCTCTCTCTCTCTGTCACAAGTACCAATTGTCTGTCTATCTATCTATCTGTCGGTCTGTCTGTCTGTCTGTCTGTCTTTCCTTCTACTCCCTCTCTTTTTCTCCCTACACCTCAAATTAGTAAGTAAAATATAAAGGACTACACAGGCAGCCACTAAGACCACAGACAAGTTGTGTTTGTTCAAAACCCAACCCCGTTTAAAAAAGAAATTAAGTCTTTGTAGAACAAATAAGCCTAATACAAACTCATAAGTCTTACACATCTATTTTAACTTTTTAGATCATGTTTTACAATCTAAAAAAAATTACATTAAGTAAAGTCATTGTTTGCTAAAAATCTATTTCCATCTAAAAATTATACAAGGGAACATTAATGTTTTTCAGTTAATAAATAGCTAAACCAATAAATGCCTATGCAAAGTCCGTATTATAATGAGTGACAGAAAATGTAGTAATTAACATATTTCTGCCCCTCAAAGACTTTAAAATATAGCAACTAAGAATACAGCATTATAGGAAATTATATCCCACGTCATTAGGTAAATCTATGTATTACCTACAGTAATTGCAAGGATTATGAACAGGAGGGATGGGGTTGGAGGGCCACACCAGAAACAAGGAGAGAAGTGACCATGTTACAGTAGAGAAAATAGGCCTCCATCAAGGACTGCAAGAAAGTAATGTGACACCTGGTTAAGTTCACAGACATTCGTTCCTGATCATTTACAACTAAGGGGGTATGAACTCACCAGAAGGGGAGGGTATATAGTCCCGCAGATTAAAAAGTAACCATTTTGCAAATGGGTGATTGACCCCTCCCACTGCCAGATGCCATATGACCCTGCGATTCCACTTTTGGGTATAAGTATTACATCTACCCTTGAATGTGCTCTTATAATAAGACTCCAGTTTAACAGCTTTCTGTCTCTGGCCAGGGGGTGACATACAGTGCCCATCACGATGGAGTGAAGGGCATTGCAGGAGCAACAAAACTGCAAAAGAAAATCAACAAACCACTATCCAGAACTTCAGAGACTCTATATCAACCACCTAGAACTAGGCCAGACTAATCTCTCCCCATCCTGAAACTCAGGGACATTTGCGGAAGAGGGGGTGGTAAAAGTGTAAGAGCAAAAGGATGGGAGGAGCAATGATTTGCAAGATACTCCACACAAGTTAGGGCTGAAGCAATCATAATTGGACACTGCATGCCCAGCACAATGTCCAACACACTATTGACCTCACAAAGTCTAGCATCTGCTAAAGGCACCAAGATCCTTGGAGGCAAGGGATTGACAGCCACAGTAATGTTCCTATGCTTAAGGGGAACACAGGAAAGGGTTCAGGGAAATGCCACTGGGTCCTTGTACGTCGTCGGAGAGGAGGGCCCAGAGGAGAGTCAGGCATGCACAAGAAAGGACTCTGGGAATTGGGGCGGGAGGCACTGGGGGATGGGAAGGGAGGGGTGAGGGGAGGGGGAGCAGGGGGTTCGGGGGGAGGAGGAGGGAGGGAGGGAACTGGTGTACCTATTAAGTTTGTATGAGCTGAAATAATAATAAAAAATGTATTATAAAAAAAAGGAAATTATATCCTATGTCAAATAATAATTCTAACTTCAACATTTTTCTTTATTAAAAAGAAATAGAGGCATTATCAAATGATGAGAAATGTTCTATGCCACTAAACTCAGCATCACCTGCTGAGCCAACGAGTTCATGAATCCTAAGTAATTGCTTTGTCACCTTATATCTTGGACAAACCTTCCTTGGTCATTATTATTATTGAATAATTTTATCTAGCTTTTATTTCATTACAGATTTATATATGTCTATTAAGAAATATATGTCAAATTATAACAAAGCTAATACATAACTATATATTACTATATGATATACTAGTAGCTGTGCAAATTATATCATTTTATTGTTTTAATTTTATTATAGGTTTGTGCTTCTACATTCAAACTCTGCTTTTTCAAACACCAGAATCCCAAGATTCTCTCTTGGTATTTCATGGCCGAAGTACAAAAGGGAGGGGCAACATCCAAGTTCAAATCCATGCAGGTTTCTTTGCTGAAAGAGTCTCTGGAATCCAAATGTGCTAAAGTGCACTGTGATCCCCCAAGAGGCCGCTAAGAAGCCTTCTCCAAACTGCTCTAGCTATAAGCTTCTATAAATTTTTTATTAGTATCATTTGGGAAAGCCTGAAAACCTGCTGGATGCTGTTGGGTCAATATATGATCAAAATGCTTTCTCTGATCCAAATTTTGGCAGGTTTGGGGATTAAAAATACAGTAACTCAATAGCATGCCCTAAAAGATTTGTATTCATTTAATTTCTAAAACCACAGCTTTCAAAACCAGCTTATAAGTCTAATTGTGAAGGTGATTTAAAGTACTTTATTTTTTTCCAGTTGTTTATTAATGATCAAGGCCCTAGTTGGTTTATAAAACAGGTCTTTGTGTTTGTTAAATTTTGCTTCAGAATTCATACCACCAGTTCTCTGTCTTGTCTTTGTTTCCCTTATAAATCTTGGCCTGTATGTTGCTGATAAAATCATCACCAAATGACTTAAAGGAAAAAAGGGGTTTATTTTTCTCTTACAATAGTCTGGTTACAGTTCTTAGTCCAATTGGCAGGAGAGCATGCACAACAACTGACCACACATAACACATAGCAGCTGAGAGAGGGACGATCCTTACTCACCAGACCAGCATGTCTGGCCAAGTATTCACAAGGATGCCAACTTTCTCAACCAGTTCCCACCATCTTATTCATCTGTCTGGGGATTAGTCCCACCCTTCATGGACTGGACCTTCCACATCAACTAGACAATCTCCTGCAGGTTCGTGTTGGACTTAACTCAATTACTAATTATCTACAAATGTGCCCAGAGCTTGAATTCTCAACCATCAAGTTGACACCTGTACCTAACTATAACAGCCTGCTTTGTATTTTCAACCTTCTTGAGGTCTATCTTTATAATGTACATAGCTGAAGACTGTCTCTTAGTCTAAATCTTTTACAAACAAGTTACTTCATCGGAATAGATATCTTCTTTATACTGTGTGTTGTGTACAAGTTTTTTCCCCCTTGCTATTTTTTTTTTTTAACTGCTTCCATAGGGATGATGTTTTCTCGCTCTGGTCCTATCAACTATTTAGAAAACAGGCATATATCCCATCTAAGCTGAAAAGAATTTCAGCTAATGGTGGTGCCACATTTGCTTGTGACTAAGTTAATCTGAAAGTTAATTCTGGAAAGCAACCCAGGCCAGCTAGGAAGCTGGTCCTGCGGCTCTCCCCTTCCTCTAACTCCCCACTCTTGGTTCTCAGATGTGGTTTTGTAACCACAGCCTATCTTCCCAAATTATCTCTGGCATTTTACACCAGTTCCAGAATGCATAACAGCTGTTTAGTCTGGCTCTACATCTGCAGCTATTTCAATACTTAGTCCCTGAGCTTTCACTCAAAGATGTCCATTTTCCAGGATTACTTTTGGAAAATTTTAACTTTTCTTTTACACTTTCAGGTACTGTTTTGAGGGTTTATATGCAGCATTCTTCCTCTAATCGCTGAAAATCTAAAAAAAATCATTGTATTCTATATCTAACATGATATACAAACAATCATCTAGATGTGCACATGACGTTCATTGCCACAGTCTTTTGTTTTCCTCAGATTGTGGCAATAATTACTCCAGTACTTCTGGCATTTTGTGGTACTAAAGAACACTTTGATTAAGTAACTTGGTTTCATTAACAATGGGATTAGAACTCTAAGTGTATTTACTACTACTTTATCTGTACTTGAAATAAATCAAACAAGGTGAATGTGTTTTCTCTACTCTTTCTTTCTCTACTTTCTCTTCTTTTTTTCTCTACTCATTTCTATACAGAGTCTTGTGCTTTGTGATCAATACAGGGCTGATAATTCTCTGGCTTTAACAGTAGTCCCTTGATTACTTGAATAGGTAACCACGCCATTTCCAGCTGCATATAACCTGCCTCTCACTGATGATTTAGGAAACTCAGAGTTCCAGAATTTTATCTTCAACTGTACCTCTCAATCCAGTTTCCCAAACATATAGTATGTGTGATACCTTCAGCACTCTAAACTCATCCAACTTTGCATTCCTTTTTTGGTGAATGGTACTATCACCTAATCAACCTATACAACTGTCTCAGTTACACCAGACCAAATCACTCCCTTACCTTCACACGAGTCTTCAGCTCTTATTTCTACTTGACAAATACCTCTCTGCTTACCCCAGCCTTCATGATCTGCAACTTGGTCATTACTCTTCCTGGCTTGGGTAATGCAATTCCTACTCTACACACTCACTTCAAACATTATCAGACCCCTGACTAGAACCTTTCGAGGAAGACAATTTCCTGGGCCCCATCCTTCCTTCCTGATACTTTTCCCCATAGACACACTATGTACTGGTTTGAACGAACCACTGCCACCTGCATGTCCTCCACATGGCACGTTACCTTGAGCCTGGGCTCCTCTGGCACAGGCTGTACCATCTCATGGACACAGCCTTCCCAGACGGTCGCCCTGGGCAGCATTATTTCCACCCATGTAGCCCTTTGTCACAGCATATTTTAAGGAACTAGTTATGGGTCTATCTGAGGCCCTACCCTTAAACTAAACACTTGCAGCAAGAACTAATTAAAGGAGGAATGTTTGTTCCTTATGTGAATACCTCCAGTACACATACTCCAATAAATATTTGAATAGCCAAGCAAATTTAAAATGGGAAAAGGTGATTATAAAAGCTACAGATCTAACAGACAGGAAATTTACTAATAGTTCAAATTCATGTGTGCATCTAGTTTTGTGTGATGAAAGCCCAGTTAATCTGCTGTGTCTCAGTTACTCTGCATTTAAGGAAAATTCCTAAGTCCACAGGTGCAGTGGCAGAGCAAGATCTGCAGTCTTTATCCCGGAAACAATAAACATAGGATTCCTTCTGTACAAAATGCTGAAGAATTAAATCATCAAGGCTTCTCCAACGTGTTAAGTAGTACAGGAATAGCAAAGAACTCTCTCTCTCTCTCTTTCTCTCTCTCTCTGTCTTTCTCTCTCTCTCCCTCCCTCCCTCCCTCTCCCTCTCTCCCCTCTCTTTCTGTGATGGATGAGTGAGTGTGCGTGTGAGTTCAGATGCGCATGTGCCAAGCACACATGGAGAGGTAAGGACAGCCTTTGGAGTTGTCCCTAACCTTTCCACCTTGAGACCAGGGCTCTTCACTGCCGCTGTGAGCCAGCCTGGCCCAGTAGCTCAGGACCTGGCCTCCCTTTTGCCAGGAGCGAGGCGGCTGGGATCACAGAAGCTCCTGCCTCTCGCTCTAACAGTACTGGGGCATGGAACTGGAACTCCAGCACTCGGGCTGCCAGGGCGGGGTTTCACCCGCTTAGCACGCCCTTTCTCCAGGCCCAGGGTACTATCTTTCTTTTGCTTATCTCCATGGAATTTCCCTATGAAAATCTGAAAGACAAGTGAGCCTTATTCAGACCTTTCAAAGAAGTTTGTCACAAAAGAAAGGAAAAGGAAAAAAAAAAAAAAGGCAGATTCTGTATTTGTCTGGGTTAACCACAGGCACAGCCTGCAGTTACAAATTCCGCTTACATGACTACTGGACCATTTGTTCACGTACATGCAACAACGAAAGCCTGGCACGCTCACAGTGTTAAAAAACTGCGCAGCAAATAAACTGACATCACATAAGGAGGTAAGGAGAACTGGGACCCATCTTCCAAACCTGATTATAAAGAGCATTCTGCTGAATTCATTGCACTAAATAATGCATAATACTGAATTCTAATGTAATGAAATTGACAAAACCCTGTGGAATGCAGTCAAGTAGTTGGAAATACAAGAATTAATATGAATTATTTATTATAAGGTCATTTGTTTTCAACAGCCTTTGGTTTATAATAAGTATGCACAAATAGAAAAAAATAGCCAAAAAAGCAGAAAAACATTTATTTAAGAAAAAAGAGGAAATTAAACAGAATTTGAGTTAACAAGAGGCTTTGCAAATGAAGAGAGTTTACAGTCCATTATTATTCCTGTATCATTTTTGCATGCCATCACTATCGCAGACACTCCTCTACATGTTATTTCTGAGCCTTCAAAAAAAACCTTTTCTTTATACATAACACTTTACGATAATGCATAAGTACTTGTATAATCTTTCCCATAACTACTAAAAGCTAGATGAGGAAACAGGCCCTGAGCTACCAGGTCTCCTGATGTCCTCTCCAGTGAAGAATTTTCCTAAACCTGCCCTAGGCCCTGACTACATGCTTAGGACCTGAGTTACAGGATCCATTTGATGGTAATTAGGCTAGCAGGACTTAATCAATTCTAAGAAAACAAAACCAGTTCCTTGCTCCTACCAAACTTCCTGCCTTCCCTGCCTACTCCACATACAAGGTGGAATAACTGGATCTTTGACATGGTTTGTTCTTTTTTTTTTTTTTTTTTTTTTTAGCCAAACTTATTTCCAATGCAAACAGAGAAAAAGAGAAGAGAATATTGTGGGCAATAGGTGGCACAGTGGCAAGCAAGCATACCCACCTCCCGAGCAAGCAGAAAGCCAGAGAGGAAAGCACATTTAAAAGCCACTGACTCAGTCACACAGACGGTCACAGTGCTTGAAGAGAAGTCATGGGTAGACAGTATGCCTTGGAACTTACCTTCTGAGGATTCAATCCTCTTGTTCTTACAATATTCCTCACAGTGAAGAACTGAACTGTTATTTGAATGGAGTATGCAAAGCTAACATAGAAGCTGCTAAGCAAATTTTCTCAACAAACTGTGCCAAATGATCTTAATCCTGATTTGTACCACCTTGCATTATCCACTTGCTGTTTCCTACAAAGTCTAGAAAAGCAGGCCTTTTAACACACATGACTGTACATTAGAAATAAATGTAAGACGTACTTCTTTTGGCACATTTGTCCTGTGAACCCATTATGCATAATGAAAACATGGGACAAATACGATGGACTACTATTCAGCTGTCAAAAAAAAAAAAAAGGATTGATGAAATTTGCTAGTAAATGAATGGATTTGGAAGAAATTATATCTAGGAGCAAAGTATCCCAGATGCAGAAAGACAGATGCCAGATGCCGCATGTTCTCACTTACAAGCAGATCCTAGCATTGAACCTTCAGAACAATATTCCCAAAAGGATACTTCTATAACACACACAAACTATGAAGGAACATTAAGTCCCAAAGAGTAGAGACAAAAGAACACAGGCAATTAGATAACTGAGAAGATTCTGGAAGAAAAGTCTTCAAGGGGAGGGAAAAAGGGAAAAGGACTTAGTAAGGTAACAAAGAGGGGGAAAAAAGGCATGAAGCTAGGGGTGGGGAGTGGCCAATGGGCTCACCCAGATATGAACACTGTAAGCTACACTAGCTCTGCTAGGAACACAGAGGAGGAACAGTGGTGTATGTATGTAAGGTGCACAGTAACCAACTACTCCCCCTTATTATTAGGGAATACGTGCTGGTACTGTAAACCTATCCAGACAATAATGGAAGGGGAGAAAATGTACACTAGACAGGAACAGATGTCTTAGTATCAACTATAAATACTGTATAAGATAAAAGCCCAAACACACTTTCCAGTCAACAGATAAGGAATGAAAAAAGTTGATTGATTACATGGCCGCATGAGCTAATTCCTGGAAGGGAGAAGAAGCCGCAGGGGAACGGAGCTTATATAGTTCCCTGGCCTTGTGGGCAGGGCGAAGGACAGAGGGAAGTGAGTTGTCCCCATGAGGTACGTGACTAAGTGCAGGCTTTGCCAAGTACCCACTGGCGGCAGGAGGGGGGAGATAGGACTGTGACAGTGCCCAGCAAGCAGAGCTTTTGCTCTGAATGTGGAGGTTACAGGAAAAGGAATCTATCAAATTACTAGTAAACTACCATCTGAACACTTCTTAATGTACCTTTAGATAAGAAAAGCTCTCAGCGCTGGACAAGAAGATGAGTGAGGCAGAAAAAGCACAACTGGCCAGAGAACAGAGTATTGGTGACTGGAATGTTCAATCCTCATTTATCATCCCAAAACTCAGAGATCCTTGAGGAAGAGGGGGAGGTAAGACTGTAAGAGCCTAAAGTGGGGAGGTGCACTGTCAGCCAGGACACTCCTGCCACAACAGGGTGGTTGTATCCAGGAGCTCATTGCAATGAGATCTAACCTCACCAGATATACACAAGGGCTGACATATCAACATTTCCCCATAGACCAGAGAGAATCTCAGGGGAAACAACGACAGCCAGAGAGAATCTCTAGGATAGGTGATTTTTGTCCACTGAAGGGTCACATGTACTACCTGGTCCCTTATAATACAGGCACCCCAAATGGAGCCCTGTGATCCACATACACAGAGGGTCAGGAGGACAGGAGGGACACAGTGGAATGGCGAAAGGAGGGGAAGTTAGGAGAGAAGGGTGTTGGGAGGAGAGGGAGATGGGACAAGACAAACTCATTTTGCTTATAAATGAAAAATCTCAATAAAAATAAAAGTTTTTTTAAAAAATTAGAAATGTTTCTTAGAGTCCACTAAAAAAATAAAAGTTCTGAAACCATGCTGGAACAACTTTCCTGCATCCCAAAACTCATGATCTGTCTTTTATGAATGACAACAAAGAGTTAAAAGTGAACAGTTACAAAACATTCCAATATTATTATATCTCTTTATTCCTGGTGAAGAGAACCCCTGCCCTCAATAAGCAGCAATCATCGGGGCATAAGCAAAATGCATTCCAAAACTGCAAGGAAGCTAAACCTGATTTCTGTATCTCATTTCGACAGAGCCACAAATATTCCAAGATGATGGGAGGGGTTAAGAGTGAAGCACAAAAAGACAGTCAGACCGACGCCTCCGTCAAGGATCATCCTAGGCCCTCGTGCCTTACATCTTCCCACTCACTTTCCTGAGCTCAACTGATAAAGGCGAGTCTCCCACTGAGCTACTGAAAAAAACCAGAAATGACAAGGCAGTTCTGACCCAAGTCCCCTTCCAAAGACACAGACCTGTACAGCACAAGGAGGCCAGGACTGGCAGGCAGCATCAGAGGTGCTGCTACAGACGTGCAAGGGAGGGCGCCAGGGTCTCTGTGGGCTCTCGGAGTCAGGCAACGCCTGGCAGAGACCAACCACCAGGAAAGCCTGTAAGGCAGTGAGAGAAGATGAAGAGGGAGAACACTAAGCCACTGAGCCACCAGGACCCAGCAAAGGGTACGGTACCCACGAGCACAGGGCATCGCAGCAGCAAACACAGGGGTTTTTCTGAGACAAGACTTAAAGACTAAGGAATGGGGGGGTGGAGGGAATCTAGCTAAAAGCGGGGAGAGTTGTGTGGCATGTTTAAAAGAAAAAGCATAAAGTAATGAATTTAGCTCAATCATAAATGTTTAAGGGGAAAATGAAACACCACAACATGGAACTCTTTATTTTAAAGTAATAACTGCTTTCCTTGGTAACTTTTAAGTATGTGACAGCATAGACTTTCAAATCTGATCTTAGTTTCTTTGGAATCTAATTTACCCTACACATTTTTAACAATCCTCCTATAAAAGGCTTCCTGTACAGTGATCTTAATTCTTCCTCTACAGATCTTAATTCTGCTTTTAGTGGTAACTCTTGATCTGTCATTAGCTAAGTCCCAACTAGATCTGTAAGAAAGCGCTAGCGTTCTATTGCTTTTATAATCAAAACTAAACGAAAAGGTGCAAGTAGTTGCAGAGTCACATTGGAGTGGAGAAAAGGTTCAGTCTCCCAATGCAGTGTTTGAAGCCATTCTCAATGCAGTCTCTGAAGACACAGCCAACCTAATTTCCCTATGTGCTTCTTCGGTGACTCACAAACATGCACTGCATCTCTCTGGTCGCTGGCACAGGCCTTGCTTTTAAAATAGTGCGTGTGAGCACACACATGCATGTGTGGGTGCAATCTATATGTAACATGTTCGTGCATGTGTTTATGCATTTGTGTGGTGGATGCACATGCATAAAGAAGACAGAAGTTGATGTGGGGTGTCTTCCTCAATCGCTCTTCACCTTTGTGAGACAGGGTCTTTCACTGAACCTAGCCAGCAAGCCCCGCTGTTCTTCCTGACTGCTGCCTTCCCAGTACCAGGACTGCAGATGTATACCACCCACCTGCCTTGCCACATGTGGGAGAGGCTGGAGATCGACCTTGGTTCCTCGTGCTTGTGCAGCAAGCATCTCGCTGAGTGAGCCTCTATTTCCCCATCACTACGTGTTTATTAAAGATACTTTAACAGTAATATTCCTTGTAACAGCTATGAAATGATTCTTTCTTTGAAGTGAAGTAATCCTTGGGCTATGCTGGTCGCCAGCAGCCATGAGTGAAATTGAAGTCTTCTTTCAAGTTCCAACTTGTAGTTTCCCCAAAAGGGAAAGTATCAATTATTAGCATAGTTATTTTCCGATTTCATTACCTTTTCTTACTTAATTCTGTTTCTTTTCTTCATGAGGTACCTAAATACTAGAACATCAAAATGGAATTGATCTGGGAAATAATGGGTAATATTTGGGGAAGGACACTACACCTTTACAGAAAGCCAGACCACTTAGCTAGAACCAGGACTGACCTACCTCTAAGAAAAGGAAACGAAAGTACACAGAATGACTGGCTTGACAAATCAACCCCTAGTCAAATGCATCTGTACTCTGGTCCTGTTTCATCTCATGCCTCAAGAACTCGTCTCCACTTCACTCAAGACACCTGTCCCTCTAATATATCACCACGCTAGTGTTTTTCCTAACCCCGTACTCTCTCACACCAACTCCAAGGCTGACATACCTATTCTGAGTCCCACCTCACCCCACTGAGATATTTCAGAATCACAATGCACGCCAGTTCTGAGTGTCTGACAGTGACCTCCACTTGCTTCCCAGATGGCCTTCTTACCATGTGCTTGGGCCCTGCAGGAACATGTGCCTGGCATTCGTCCTAGCCTTCCCTGAAACCAATTTCTCAATTGTTCTGGACATTCATTCTCTCACTGCTAGGACCTGCCCAGACCTCCTGTTCCATAGTCTCTGGGAAGCACCCACCCTTCTCTCAATGGCCAGTTCTGACAAGAATGCTGTCAGGCCTTATGGGAAACACAAATATGTACAGGACATGATTCACACCTTCCAGGAGCTTATATTCCAGGAAGAACATTAGCACAAACACAGCTGCAATGAGACATGAAGAGAGAAAGGTCTACAAGTAGAAGAAATAGAGGTTTCTTTACAGTTTCTTTCTGTGTCATATTGGGTCATACTTTTTTTAAGTTGAGGATGGCATTAATAAACTGAGATAGAATAACTGGATTGTGAAAATAGGCATAGAAGTAAAGCAATGAGAGAAGCATAAAGACAGAGCAGAAGAACCAGAAAGAGAAAAAAATCCAAAAAATGGTAAACTGTCAAATGTGACTAAAACAAGAATATACAAGTAGGTCAGCATCAGGCTGAAAACCCACATGCACTTAAAAACAGGTGCACCTGGCAGCATGATACAATGTGAACTTTCGCAGTCAGTAAGAAAAGAGGAAATATTATAGAAAGCATAAAGCAGCTAGACACTTGTTTTGATGGGAACCTGATCCTACAGACTCAAAATGCAACTGCAAACATTAGAAAATGGTTCCTAATTGTGAAGGGCTGGCATCTCCAAGCAAATGCAGGAGACCTTTCCTCTGCACATGGGTTGATTAAAACTGCCTTTGTGTCATGGCACCAGGTGCAGACGTTACTAGCAGCAGTTCTTTCTAGAATTAATAATCAAGCACTGTAAAGATTAAGGCAGAAAACAAAGTGCTAAGTAGTTATCATCTTTCTTTCTACGAGAACATTACCCAGAACACTGCACACCTACAATTCCACAATGCGGAGAAACCTTCGGACACTTAGTGCCAGCACAGAAAGTGACTCACCATCTTCCTTTCTCCTGTCTTGGGAGCCAATCTCTCCCTTTGAAAGCTACCATTCTTCCAACTACTTTACTCAATGATTACTGTTATTCCCCACCAAACGCCAGTTTCACATTTCTCACTTCTCCCTTTCCTAAAACGTGACCATCTCTGCTCACTTTCAGCTACCTAGCAGCAACCTCCAAATTTCTCTTTGACTTGGTAGGACAGAGAAAGAAAAGAGGGAGGAAAAAGGAGGAAAACTGAGTAATCTAAAGTGAATGTATCTTAGAGCTTCCAGAAGGCTCCCCTAGATCAGGGTCCATCCGCAGCTGTCAGCAAATAGGACCAATCTCTTGAGTCAGACAAGCTTACCTTGATTTACAGCTGTATGTAGCAGCACATTCCATTTGGTCAACTGGATCATCTGTGCACACTCTCAAAATACATAATTACCTCCCAACTTGACAAGATAAAAACGAAGCACTGCGGGCGTCCTGAGCACATTAATCTACCCCTCGGACAACCCAGACCTTAGAATGCAGGCATTTTTGTATGTCAAGAAAGGCCCCACTATTTCTTAACTAGACATCATTAGTCACACTATTGATACTCTCGCCAAGCCAAGCACTCAGTTGAGTTCCAGGGCTATGAATTTAGCTGTGTTTGGCATTTGAAAGACATAAAATGAACCAGGACTTAAAGTAGAAATGTCTAGTAAGGGAAGGAGAGTGAAGGAAATAGCCATCAAAAAAAAAAAAAAAAAGAGTGCTTTGAAACTACAACACTTGAAACAGAAATCACATAGACAGCAGGTTTAAAAGTTACCCAATAGGCATTCTGGAATAAAGAGTACCATGTGTACGTAGAAGTCTGTGTCTCCTGACAGGGAGGGAAGTTTGAAGGAACTCATGTGCCCGTCAGTTGTTATCAAGTTCCAGATGGAAATAAGGCAGTCATGGAAAAAGGAACAGGTTACTCATCATCATGCTCCTGAACACTTTCCAGCATGGCCAGATATTCAAGACAGAAAAGTCTGGCGCAAGCAGGCTGTGAAACAAGACGGCAGCACAGGTAGAACCCAGGCGTTGGTGACTAGAGGCAGGAGCACAGGTAGAACCCAGGCCTTGGGGACTAGGAGACAGAACACAGGTAGAACCCAGGTCTTGCTGACTAGAGGACAGAACACAGGTAGGTCTCAGGCCTAGAGGCAGGAGCACAGATAGGCCTCGGGCCTTGGTGACTAGAGGCAGGAGCACAGGTAGAAGGCTACAGGACAGACCACAGGTAGGTGTCAGGCCTAGAGGCAGGAGCATAGGCAGGCCTCAGGCCTTGCTGACTACAGCAGGAGCAGGTAAGCCTCGAGCCTTGTTGACTAAAGGTAGAAGAAGTTCCATGCAGCAAGGCACAGAAGGGTCGCCCTTTTGCAAGAAAACAAACCAACTCAGGAGCAAAGGAAGTGGTAAGCTTTCACACTGAGCTGAAGGAAATGCTATAAAAATGTCCAAAGTGGTGAGAACCACACAGAGCACAGGCGGCCCACTCACAAAGGGTGGGATGCAGTGGCAACCAAAAGAAACGGTGAAATGGAATGTTTCTTTGCTTCCCTCCGTTGTTATTTATAAAATATTTATCTGTATGTGGCAGTTACAGTTGATGTTTGACAGCGATTTCCAAACACCTATGTGTGTTTGGAGATGCAATGCTGTTCACAGATGCAATAATCAAAGAGGCTGATTATTACGGGCAAGTGGACCCCTGGGTCTGCACACCCCTGCTAGAAGTGACATCCCTAGGAGAAGGGGAGCTCATGAAACAAAACAACCATGGGAAAAGCTGCTAAAATGTAGCATTTCTGAAGACCTTGCATGAGAGTCATTTGCACCCTTTATTTTCAATGCAAGCTTCCCATATAGACCAATCTTTCCAGCATCGATGCTCATGATATCAAACCAGAATTTCTCAGTCAGGTACCTATACATTGGGAAAGTTTCAAATAGCTACACAAATGTTTCAGTGTATATATTATTTTCAATCTCTGGATGGATAAAACTATCCACAGGAATCACCAATCGCCCAAGACTGATTGGTTCATTTCTTTTCTAAAATGTGTGTGTGTGTGTGTGTGTGTGTGTGTGTGTGTGTGTGTCAGAGAGCACCATGTGTCCCTGTGGAGGTCCAAGTAAGACTTTGAAAATCACCCTGAATTGCTTCTACCTCTTGTTTGCTTTGCTCTGGTATTTCCCAGTACTCCACCCACCATGGCCCAAAGTGCAGGCCTCCATCATTCCCACTTGGTGTTATTTCCATGAGATCTGGGATCTGAACACAGGTCCTTCTGCTTGCAAAGCAATCTTAACCTCTGAGAGATCTCTCCGGCCCTGTTTGGTGCATTTTTTTAATCACTCTACTTTTCAAGGAAGAACTGTCACTGACAGGGATCATACACAGTAACTTCTAAGACAGAAGCACAGCTACAGAGGGAAGGGATACTGAGATGCTTGTGATGTTCAAGTCATCACAAGAGATTAGAAGGGAAAGGGTCAGTGGGCATGCCAAAAATTTCAAATATTTAGGAAGTGAGGAAGACATATCAGTGATCTTCAATAAATTGAGATAATTAGCAACAATTCAGACTCTTGCTAATCAAGGCGTGGAGTATATTTACCAGACAGCACTGTAACCACCCAGAAACAATCTGACTTCTACTACCTCCCAGCAAAGATGCCTTTCCACATCTAGCTTCCATCCTGATTACGTCTTCTCCTTCTTTGGTTCCATTTCAAAGTACAGACTGAACAGCAAGCCACAAAGCTCCTCATTATTTGAGGCAATGGAAATACTTAACAAGTGCACAATTAGGTATCTGAGTATCTGCTGACTTCATGGAGCTGTTTGGGTCTCTGACACAGGCAATGAAGGGATACAGTGCCATCAGTAAACCTTTACTGAACAAACAAGAGCAACGAACAAAACAAGGTTCTGAGGACTCAGGGAAATAAACGCACAGTTCCAGTTACTGAAAGGAAAGCTGAACTTACAGAGGAACCATTACTTCTGCCACACACAAAGTAAAGGAGAATCCCAAGCACACCCTAGCATGGAATCTAGTGAAAACACAGATTGGCAAGTCTTTACTAATTGGTTTGGCTTTTGGTTTACACTCAAATTAAAATGAAAAGTCCAATCTAAACAATGTATCTGCTCCCTTCTAGTTCTGATAGGCAGGATTTAGTGAATGATGCATGAACGGTCCTTTGCTGGAAACAACAAGATGATAAGGGTGAACAGAAACATCCACTTCACAGAATCAACAAGAAACTAAGGGTGTCAAATGGGGACCTCTGAGCCTGTATCTACTCAACGCAAACCCATGCGCAAGTTTAGAATCTGTCATCAAGAACAAAAACATCAGAAACTTGAAAATCCTTTCTAAAGAATGCAAGTGAAAAAGTATAGAGAAGAGATACTACTTGCTAAATCTTAAGTCTAAGAGATGCTTAGAGGCTTGGTGTGTTGCAGGGATGAATTCCCAGAAGAGTCGCTGAGAGGCTGGAGCGGGATGTTACAATGGAGACCCCAGGATGCTGGGGCTGCCAGGATCACAGAATGTCTGCAGACAACAGCTGCAGGCACCAAGCACACTCAGCACAGGAGCTTCCACATATGCTACAAGCCGCAGAGCCAGGAGCAGAACCGGCTGATCCATGGGTATCAGGTGATGGACCACACGCTCCAGATGCTGGGCATGCAGCCCAGGACCTGCTGCTTGCCCTGCGGGGTTTCAGCCTTTTTCAGGTTGGGTCTTTCCCTGCTACACCTCTAATCCCCCCTCATGAATGACAGCAATTAATTTATCCCATGGTATACTGGGGGTATATAACTTGGTTTCTAATTTACTGGGGCTCGTAGCTAAAACTTTGGACTTCTGAGTAGTTAAAACTGAGAACTCTTGAAGTTGGACTGAACACATTTGTGATTATGGGCTCCCCATGAACCAGGGGGATCTAGGGCACAAGGCTACTGCTTCCAAAATGGTACTGTTGGTGAGGCCATTTTGGAGGGTCAGCTGTCCTTTGTGACATGCAGTCTAGCTGGTAAATATGTCTCTAGCAGCAGCCCTTGAGATGCTCCTAGTCTGCCCTTGGTCTAACCCCATCTTCTGACTCTCAAGCTCTGAACTACTGAATCACCAACACTGGACAGTAAGAGAAAGGCGTGGCACACACAGAGTAGACAGAATGTGGTACCACCACTACCTTGATTTCTGTCTTCAGAACTTGAAGGTTGTTTTACAGCTCCAGTAAATATAATAGAATGCTGCAGCAGCCCTTGAAGACTCCCACAGGTGTGAGACCCCAGGGCTCAGGGCATCCATTTTCTGGGCTGAAACAGTAAGGGTAGAGTTCCAGAGCACCCACAATAGAAGCTTCCTTGACAATACAGTTCCAACACAAAAATCACAAAAATGCTGTCTAAGATATACGAACCCTTAAATTATAAATATGGTCCTCACCAGGAAAAGGAAAGAATACTAGCAGAGAAAGCAGAAACTTCAGCGCGCCAAGGGTCCGTCCACACAAGGGGCCAGCAGACAAGGCAGGCCGAGCAGAGCGCGAGTCAGCAGACCACCAGAAGCCGTGCTGAGGGCTTCCCACATTGCAGGTCCTAAGAACAAGGAATTGGGTGAGATGAAACGACCCTTTGCTAGACTCCTACCTTACATTTACAAAGATGTTTTTACTTACTATTAAAAACAGTGAATTGGAAAAACTATAGTCTGAACACATTAAAGTAACTCAGCAAGGGTCATAAAATAGGAGACAAACCTAGGGCATTGTATTTAGACGTTTTCACATCATGGTAAACACAGGAAAAGGTAATATGTGCGCAAGAGGGTCAGATGAAGAGGTGACTTGTAACTGAAGGCGACTGGCCAGGAAGCTCTGAAAAGTCCCAGGTTCTTGCCTGCCTTCCCTGAGGGCATAAGGAATCAAAGTTCCCATGCAACTAGAGTCTTCCCCCTGGCCAGAGGGGGGCGAGGGACTCTCATTTTCATTCACTTCTACCGCTGTTCTAGCTGCACACCAGTCAGTCTGCAAGTAGCTCTTACAGCAAGGGGAGGGGGTTCTGCTCCCCAAAGCCACATATGCCTTGACTGCAGGGCCTCTGAAACACTGAGACATGCATTTCTGTAACTAGAAAAAGAAGAAAAAGAAAAAAGAAGAAAAAAGACTAAGTCTGCTTTTCTCTGTTTAGTTTTTTTTTTTGGGGGGGGGGGATTGCTGTGCTGTTATTTTAGATACTATATAGTTCATACTAGCCTGGAAGTCACAATCCTCCTGCCTCCCTAGTACCATGACTACAGGTGGTAGCACCAAGCTCAGTGTTCTACTTTCATCCACTTGTGCATGCCAGAAACTACCTCTAAAAGTAACAAAGATAGTTATGCCAGGCTGGAGAGATGGCTCACCAGCTCAGTCTCTGCCTCGCAAGCAGAAGGAACTGAGTTCGGATCTCAGATCTCATGTAAAAATACCTCATGGAAATTACAGTGGCCTGCACATCTAGCCCTGGAAAGCAGAGCCTAGGAAATCCCAGAGCAAAGCAAAAAGGAGATAGAGCAATTCAGGATGATTTCTGAAGTCCCTCTGGGTCCTCCACAGGGACACACATGCCCTCTGATACACACACACACACACACACACACATACACGTAGAGTTAAAATGAAAACTAATTAAATATACCCAAGTTAAATATATCCAAAGATTATTAAGTAAAGCTAAATGATTGGCATCTGATTCTACTCTGATTTCAGGAGAAGGCAGGAGATAGCACAGACTCATCCAATATGACAGGATGGGTCTGAGATTCCCCAAAACAAAGAGTATTGAAAAATCCTAATAGGATATGGACTACATAAACCTTTATAGAAACAAAAGGAACTCCCAGTCCAGGGAGGGGATGGTTGCTGTGATAAAATACTCTGATCAAAGCAACTGAAGGGAAAGCTTATTTTGACTTGGAGATCAGGTAAGATAAAATCCACCAGAGAAGAAAGCATGAGACTGGCTAGTTGTCATATTACTTCAGCAGTGGAGAAGTGGAGAGAGAATAGGAAGTGGGACACGGCTATCAGACCTCAAGACTCACCCCAGTGATGTACTTCCGCCAGCAAAGCTCCACCTAGTTCCACAACCTTCCTGAAGACTGGTACCGGCTAGGGGGCCAAGCATTCAAACATGCCAGTCTGTAGAGAACACTACACATTCAGACCACGACAGAGAGTGATTCTCTCAGAAAATCTGCCCCTGTTTCTCTGTCTCTCCTTGAAGATTTTTTTTTAAATAAATCCTTTCTACATCTGTTCTGGTCTGATTTATTCTTTTATTCCCATGTCTCTGGCTGTCACAGTTTACTACAGGACACTGATCCAAGAGCTTCATATGTTTATGAATAACAAAAAGTGAAGTTTGGAAATGCACAACTGAATACTATTTCAGGGAACTCTAATAAACTATTACACACAGTCTAAAAGCAAAACAAAGCTTTCAAGCCTCTGCTGCAGAAAGTCTACATCGCCATGAAGATAAATGGCCTAGAACTCATATCTAGGTCTGTGCTATTGTATTCTAGAGCAGGAATGGAAGAAAAGTTTAGTCATAAAAACCAAGTTTCAATGAAATACAACTATGACTACTTGTGCACTTATTGTTGCTGCAAAGACAAGAGCTCCAACAGATCATACAGCCCACAAGTCAAAAATATTTACTATAGACTGTTTAGAGACATTTTACGAACTCCTGTTCTATGCAAAAGTGGTCTAGAAGAAAAGTGTAAACTTAATCCACAAAAGAACACTGGTGATTTACAGAAAAGCCTATTTCCATTAAGTGCTAGAAAGCATGCACTTCAAAATTTTTATCAACTACCTAAATTTTCTTGATTTAAGATTGTAGTAACATGTAACATTATCACCACAGCACAGCTCATCCTATAAGCCCATTACACACACTAGGACAGAGCTGCTATTTTGACAAAGGTTAAAATATAATTTATCATACTCAAAAAAAGAAATAAAGAATGTTCATGATCATTTGTGTTCTTTTTCACTGTTTGAACTACAGACTCTGTTTTCTTTAGAGGGAAAAAGTATTGAAAAAAATGTACAACTCATAGAAATAAACTATTAATCACTAAATGACAGATCAGCAACAGCCTAAGAACATATCGTGTTAGGTTTAGAAATCCTAAGCTAGGCATAGTAGCTCATGCCTATAATAATGGCACTTTGGAAGCTGGGGGGAGAGGGGGAACTTGCCACGAGTTCCAGGCCAGTCTTCACTACAAAGTGAGGCTTTGTCTTGAAGAAAATTTAAAAACAAAACTCGAAACTGCCATTATACACTGCTGATGTAAATATTTGATTATAATTATATAACCAAATGTTATTCACCCACATTCTCAATGGCTAAATAAAACTGCAGGAGGAGAATTTTAAAAACATCTCAAGAACAAAGAAATACTCTGAAAAATAGCTCTACATTTGCAGAAGTGCAGATTAAAGTGATTATAAGCAACAATGTCACATGCCACCCCAGGACATCTTTCAAGGACTACAGTCAGTTTGCCACAGTGCAGTTTAGATTCAGCAGCAAAATGCCTGCCCATGTCATACTCAGATATTCCAAGACACAACTGCTTCAGTGAAACCAAGAAAAGCTAGTTGGGCAATTACTCTGCACATTTTTAAAATAACTAAATCTATCTTTAAACAAAATCAAAAAAAGCAAACTATTAAATTTTAGAAGAATGCTGAATGCTTAAGTATCTGTGGAAAACCAAGTCAGAGGTATCAGATGAAAGCACCAGAGGGGCACGGTGTGGGGATGTGGGTGTAAACCCATTTCTTGAGACTACTCACTTCCACAGAGTATAACAACTCTGCACTTGCGAGCGTTGGACACTGCTGAATTTCGACTTAATAACCAGGCCTGGGGACAGCGCAGGCCTGGAGCCGCCCCTCCTCCACAACACATCGCCACCATACCAGACATGCTTTTCTCGTTCTTGGAGTAAGCACTGTTTTACTAGGCTGCTGAGACAACTCTAGAAAGTGTGTGGCCAGGAAAAACGTGTCAGGGAGAGAGGCATGGAAGCTGAGAAAGAGACAGAAATTATCTAAATAAATAAACCCGAATCGTGCTGTGGATTATCAGGTCTGTTCAGGGGTATAGACTTCTCTTTCTAAATGGGTGGATCTCTTCCCCTTGCTGGCCAGCTGGCCAGGGAAATGCCAACAAGTGACTTCTCTTAATATTTCTTGGTTTCCATTTTCACGCACTTTCAGGGTAAAGCCCCCGCCAGCCACTGGTTATATTTAAATTACTAAAGTTTCAGTGGCAGTGGTGATTTCTTCAAGGCGTGGCTGAGTCGTGAAAGAAACAAGAGGGTGCAGAGGAAACCAGGGCCCTCCCTCTATTTGGGGGCCTTCATTTCACCAGCCCAAGCCTCAGCTTCCAGACCAACATCCTCAAAGGAACTTAAACTGACGTCTTCAGTACTGGGCAGCTGTAGGAAGTACCCGCCTTTGTTGAGTGTTCTAGCTGCTCATTGGCTGCGAAGGCCGTCTGTACTTAGGAGGGCGGGGCCTCCCGACTGGAAATCAGGACTGCATCTTCACAAGAACCCCCCTCCTTTCCTCCACGCCACCCCAGAAGTTTCTATACCTTTTGAGCCACAGACCCTCCTCTGACAGCTCGCCAGCCACTTTTCTAACCCCCTCCCCGACTCCTCCAAAGAAATAAAGCCTTTTCAGGTATCCAACATGTCCCAAGCAAGCTCCCAGTTCCAGGCCCAAATGGAGGATGCTGTGGTTTTGGGGGTAAGGCAAACTCTGGACTGGATCTCGCCGCGAGTAGCAGAGGATTGTGAAAATGAAGTAACTGCTTAGCCTGTGTGTTCACCCACTCCATCAAATGTTACAACCAAGAATATTGGCCTCCATTCTGCAAGAAGTGCCACCAAGCTCTTCGGGGTTGGGGATCACTTCTAATCACCGCTTTCAGGGTTTACCCGGTGATCCCAAGCATTCCATCAATTTTTGAGTGAAACTATAACGCATTCTTCAACGACGACATTAGCAGCTGCTTATGGTCCTGAGCAAAGCATTTCTAACAGTGACTATGAACTTTATTCTGAAATGCCACTTATCAGGAGGGCACATACTCCTGGTAACTCCAAATTCCTTGGAGGAGAATGGTTCTAACAATACTCCACAAACCACAAGCATCTGATTTTTTTTTAATTGCATCCTTTAGGATTAGCCGCCTCAAAGGTGAAAGTCATTCCATTTCCATAATGTCTTTCCAATATTGGTTCAGTCACCGGAATTGCTAAAGGGCAAAAACATGTCTCTTTACTGTAAAGTAAATAGAATCTCAGCGCTTATCACTAGCAAAGACTTAAGCTAGTGATCTGAGGCAGCATCCTCTAGGCAGAGTGCACTTCCTGCCACTATGCCGGGCCCTGCGGTGGGCTCGCTTTCTGATTTTTATCCTCCACTCCCCTTAGCTTCTGGTCCACTTCTGCGCGCTCCTGCCCCACGGTCGCCCTCTCCAGTGGCCTAAACCAGGATGTGCCTGAAAGCCACTCTCCTCCCCTGCTCGCAGCACTTCAGCTACCTAGGGCTTCGCTCCCCCACCACCAGGCTCTCCCTCTCAGTGAACTTCACTTTGCTAAGTTGGGCTGCAGCCGAATCCTGACACATGGAATCGACCAATCCGCAAGCGAAAAATAAGCGACGCGGCCAATGAGCATCAGCCGGGAGGCGGGCCTTCGCTGAGTTCCTCTGGTCCCGAAACCAAAGACCTGTTGCCGCCGCCGCCGTGGCCGTGGAGTTTCTTGGTTACCGCGGTGCCGCGGCAGCTTCGGGCCGCAGGAGTCCGCGCGCCCGCGGCCACCGCTACCTGGCAGAGGCCGAGCCCGCCGGCTACAGCCGGCCGGAGCGCGACCCGGCCTCCTCGGACCGCGATCCCGGAGGCCACGCGGCCCGACCACGTCTCCCCACGGGCAGCCCCACCCGCCAAGCCCCCGGGCTCCGGCCCGGCCCCGGGCGCCGACTCACCAGGAATTCAGGACTTTTCCCTCCTCGCGCCCTCCAGGGACGCGGGGCGTGCGGGCGGCTCCGGCCAGGCGCCGGCGCGGAAAGGCCCGCTGGGCCGGGCGCTGAGCTGCGCGGGCCCCGAGCCGATCGGCCACCTCTCCGCGCCGCCCCGCCGACGCTGCTGCCGCGGGCACCCACCCTGCGCGGCCCGGCGCTCCGCAGTGCGAGCCTAGCGGCGGCCCATCCTCCCGCCTCCCGCTCCTCCTCCCGCGGCCGCCGCTGTCAGGAGTGTAAACATCCCGGCATCCCCGAGGAGAGGGCGGGGCGCGCAGGCCCCTCCCCGCCACTCTGAGCAGCCCTCCTGGGCTCGGTGCCCTGCTAGCACAGTGTGCTGCACCGGTACCCTGCCCAGATCGGAGTGCGCCCGCCGCTCGAGATGCCCTCTCAGCCTCCGTGCCCGGCACAGATCCGAGTGCTTCCGTTTCTCCACCCGGCGCCCTACGCAGATCCGAGTACGCCCGCCGCCCCACGCGATGCCCTGCTCAGATCTGAGTGCGTCCGCCGCTGCGAGCAGCTCTCCTAGGCTCTGTGCCCTGTTCAGAGTGCGCTCCACCCGGTGCCCAGGTCAGACCTGAGTGCGCCCGCAGCTGTGAGCAGCCCTCCCAGTACTCGGTACTCTGCGGAGTGCATCCGCCGCTCTCCAGAGCGGTCCCGGTGCTCCGTGCAGTCCGGGTGCCCTCCGGGAACTCCGGGCGGTCAGGCCAGGGTGCACCGGCCGCACCAGGGCGATCCGAACTTATGCAGGCCGCGGAACCCTCATCGTTGCTCTGTGCCTGGCGCAGACCCGAGTGGGCCGGTCACTAAAGGGAGCCCTTCCTGGCGCGCCTTTGCTGCGGCACCCGGAGTCCTCTTTCCGTCCTGTATGCCAACTTTTCACAAAGCGATGGCGCAATAGATCCAAAAGAATTTGGGAGGTCATTATTTCCATGCTTCCACTTGGAACCGTCCTATACATCTAGGTCACCTCGTTTTGATCCCTTTCCTTTTTACCTTGTGGTTTAAACTGCATCTGCGCTTTATGTTATTTAAGTCATTTTCCTAACTCTAGGTAGGCAAATCTATTTCAGTTTACCACCACACAGAATGACTTTCAGAACATTTGCGAAAGGTGAACGGTGCGGTAACGTAGAATCTTTGAGATACAAATATACTTGTAAATCAGTATTTTTATATCAATATTTTTATACGTGACATTTGCTACATGTACCACCTCCAGAAACTTAGCAGCGGAATACAACAAAACTACTTTGACTCCTACTGCTTCACAGACCAGAAGTAAACTACTGGAGGCAACAGCTAGGAGGCACTCAAGAGTCCGTTGTAGGGGAATTCGGTGGCAAATTATTGAACCTCTTCCAAGATTGTGTTATCTCTCTGCAAAACAGTAGCCGTCATCTCTATTTTAGAGCCATAGGTGGAGTTAAAAGAGATAAAACCAATTACTTAAGCACAGAGATCAGCATGCAGAAGGTTCTCATTTCCTGGCAGCTGCTTTTACTTAGGTCTTTCACTGTCTTCCTTTCCCTACCGAAAGAGCCAAAAGTACGTACATTCTAGCTCAGGCAAACTGTTGGAACTACCGAATTAAAACTTGGAAAGTTTAATTTTAGAAAGGACATCAAAATTTCAAGAGGAGGCATTGACTCAAGTGGCCTGTGTGTTCACCGACTAGGCAGTTCTGTAATATGAGATGCAGTGGTGTATCAAAATGCAAAGTCCTGTTTTCACAGAACTTATGTTTCAGTGAGAAAGACCAAAAAGTGTTTCTTCTGCCAGCCGGTGGGACATAGAAAAATAAAGCTAGGAAGGCCATTGTTATTTTGAATGTTCCTTTGGGAGGAAGTCATACTGACATTTGAGCAGAGATTTGAGGAAGTGAGAACTCGTGCCAGGTCAATATCCCAGGTAAAGTGTTTTACAGGGGAAATGCAAAGACCCTAAGTGGGAGGGGGCTTGTCATGATGAAGAAAAAGTCAGGTTCAATGCAGCTAGAAGCTAGTGAGCTGAGGGAATCAGAAGACAGGGAACAGGAAAGGAACAGGTGGAGAACTCTGTGACAGTTGTATCTTACTCTGATTATGGATGGTCATGTGAGGAGTAACCAAATCTGACTTGGGTTAGGAGAGAATAACTGCACTGTAGAAAACAGACTGCAGGGTAGGAGCAATAAGAAACAGAAAGACAGCAATAATGGTCCACGTAAAATATACTAACTAACACTCCAGATAGTAAAAATAGTCAGATTTCACACATATTGGAAACTAGAGCCAATAACATTTGCATACCTGCTGGTCAGATGGCTCAGGGGATGAAGGTATCCGTGCTCAAAGTTGGCCATATCAGCTCCATTGTGGGAACTCATGTGGTGGAAAGAGAATTGACCTCTGAATGTTGTCTCCTGTGCCTTTCTCTCTCTCTCTCTCTCTCTCTCTCTCTCTCTCTCTCTCTCTCTCTCTCTCTCTCTGTCATAAATAAAACATTTTTAAAGCTGTTGGAAAATTAAATGTGTGATATCGAAGGGTTAGGATGAGTCCAGTAAGTTGACATTTGAACCAGACCATTTGGTCATATCACACCAAATCAAGTCAGTCAATGATAGGAACAATGTTAGGAGACATGCATAGGTGCACATTGAGAGAAATCAATTATATTCTCAAGATAAAATTTAAATCTGTTACTATATCGTGTATACTTTTTGATAGGTAGCTTAAAATAGCCCACTATAGATAAACCACAGAATTATTGGCATACTAACTAACACACTGATAGAAGCAAAACACAGAGATATGCTCAAAAGGATCAAACATGACTTCGTTGCTCAAAGGAATCAAACATGACTTCATGAAGTCTTAGTGTCTTCAAAGAGTTTCTCTGGGAGGAATCCTGACAGTGGATACAAAAGGTCCTGTTTCTATACCCACTAAGGACTTCAACAGGATGGATAGATAGCAATAATGTGTTTCAAAGATAGGAAAAGCCATCAAAACTGAATCTACTCTATTTTTCTTTGTAACTTTATATCATCTTTGTTGTGGTTAAGGAAGTTTGTTCTCAGCCTCTGGCCTTCTGGTCTGTAGTGAATGCAAATGGAAAAGCAGAGAGACCTGTCCAAAGCGACTTCTCTGCTGTAGGAATCTTAGAACACAAGCCAACTTCAAGTACTTTTCCATTCACCTCTCCATTAAGCTCACTCCACAAAGCCTGGCTTAGCTCCACCATAGGCATTAATCACAGTCTTTATATAAACCACCCAGCATTTATACCTTATTAACTATGCAATACATATCATTAACTATCAGGTGAACCTTGTGGTAAATAGCATTTGGGTCATTATACTTTAAACCTCTCAATTCAACATCAAGTCTTCAACTTTTGCTGTTCCTATCACTCTATTGGCTCCATGTAAATAACAAATTAGCAGTCGTGTTCACTCTTGAAATCATTTTCCTCCATAAACTGATCCAAAACAGATGTTACTGACCAGGTTCAGTATAAAGGCAATTTCTCTTCAGGAAAAAAAAAAAGTTTCCCTGAAGAAGAATGATGGAGTATTATTAAAAATAATTCTCCTTTGAGAGAAATCTTGGCCACTAGGGCAAAACACAAAGCTGGGGCCTTCTTGACTCCACCATGGTGCTGGCAACAGGTGTGTGCAAAGCACTACTAGGGCTGCTGGCAGCCGCTGAACTTGGCAGCTGAATGGTGATGAGGCTTAGTCAAGCTGTTGAAATGTCTGGACTAAACTGGGCCAACAGGAGGAAGTCAAAGTGCAGACTGCAGACAACCAAGGGAGATCACTTTTCTCCGCCCTGGCTCTGGTCACCATCCAGTGTTGGAAAATAAATACCTTTCTTTGAAAACACCCATGATACATTTGAGAAAGTTACTTTTGCTCATTGAGTGACCCCTTGCTGTGGAGAATGCTGCCGAGTTTCCCATTAAAAGCAGCAAAGTCAGTCTTCACTTTATCCTCGCATCGACTCTCGGAAATCACAGAAAGACAACGCTGCTGTGTCCCATTTATCCACTAATGATATTTTAAGGATGCATGTATCGTGAAAAACAGTGGCATAACTGGCATTTACAACACAGGAGAGACATTTCAGCCTAGTGTTATATATGTTTACATGTACGTATTCAAATGTAGGATATTGAGATGCACTTATTGCCAAATAGAAAAAGAACAGTACAAATAATTTGTCTTTACGTTACAACTCCTTTTCAGAAGAATTCAATTACATTTACGTTTCTTTTTATTCTAAAAATTCAAAGTGCTGATATGCAACAGATAGAAAAAGCAATCTAAAAGATGTGTTCATAAGTTCTTTTCCTTTTCATCCTCGTATACTTTGCATGTGGTGCCAAACAGTGAAGCCGTCTCCCGGAAGGCATCAGTGGTATGTCTAGACACCACCAGTGTTTGGAAGCCCTTCTCAACATCTAAGCTGTCCGAAATCTGAGACGGCAAGTAAGCAGATCTCAAAGATTTTTTTTAATTGCAGGCTTCATCTTACTATGTTATTTGTAAATGAGGATGTGTCTACCTTCAAAGAGTATATTTTAAATGCCCTGTAATTTCACACAACCAAAAAGATGGCAAGATCTCAAGGAATCATGCTTCCTTTTCCTGTTGCTTGCATTTACTTCTCCACAAAGTTCTGGTCTGTGCTGTGGACTCCAGGCGGGCACTAGAAGAGCCATCTATTTTCTAACAGGAAACAAACAACAACAAAAGATGAGTACTTCTTTTTAGTTGGAGTATTTCATCATTGTTCCTTGAGACTGTACTCTCAAGTTACATATTCAAAGTATTGCCCAGTCAGTCAGTCCAAGGTAGAAACTTACCATTTGTATTATTTTCATGTCTAACCCTTTTTTTTCTTCTTAAGCATCGATTACTTACAATGTATATTTCTTCAATGTTTTTCTTCACTTCTCCTTAATGGCAGAAGCACACTTTTCTTTCAGGAATTCAACTGAGCGCTAATGTTCTACCTGCTTGGAAATACAAGGTGTGAATAAACTCAGAAATGAAATCATGCCTGTCCACAACCAAAGTAGGACTGAGGCACTCTCCACACCCCATATGGCAATGAGCCTGGTTGATCATAAAAACATCCCCTCTAATTCTGCCACCAAATTCCCCACTAGGCAACATTTAAATGGATGCAAACTTTTACATGCTTTGGCATTCAGGTACTGCTGAAAAGAAGCCAATATTTATTTATAGGTCTATAGGATAATCTGTTCCTTCAAAGGATGGAAGACAAACAGTAGAATCTTCCCCTTGGAAACTGCAAACAGCCTGATTTGGATAGAAGCATTAATATGTCCATCCAGGTTCTTCCTCACCGTATCCTAGTAGGCATAGTCAAACTATGCAAGTTTTAAGTTTTTGATAGGATGTATTAAAATACATTTTATTAGGACTATTAGATTGCCATACAAAGTACTACATTTCCTTTACAACATTTTCATATATATGTGTAATTATATATTGTTCAGATTCATCCCCTGCTACACTACTGTCATCATACCTTGCTTCAATCGTGTTGTGCTGCGGACAGAAAGTTGCTGTCCTTTACCATCATGAATTCACTGTAAATTTTGAAATTTCTAATTTTGAATTTAATAATTCTTAGGGTCAGTGCTTGTTTTCAACCTTAAACCTGTAATTAATTAATATGTGGGCTTTCATTTCTTTGGTTGTTTGATCTTTGATATCTCTGGCAACACGCACTCACTTCTGGAAATGAGTTGGACATTAAAACAGCTGACGAGCACCTTATGAAGGGTGAGGCATCCCCTAAAAAGAGCACTATTGCTGAGGGAGTCATTACAAGGGAATTTCTCCTGACTGGAAAGCACAGGAGCCCCTCTGGGAAGTGAGTTGTAAAGGAAGATGTGAAAGTAATGAAGGAAGCAGTGGTATGTCCCACACCGAAGTCCAGCAGGTAGCAACCTCCAGTCCTTTCCCACATTTGGGAAATAAAGCATTCGGGAGCTCAGGGAAGAGAACTAGGAACACAAAAATGGTGACTTTAGCTAAAACCATTTTGAATCATAAGACGACTGCTGAAGGTATTACCATACCAGATTTTAGTCTATACTACACAGCTATAGTAATAAAAACGGCTTGATACTGGCACAAAAACAGGTACATCAGCCAACAGATTAGAACAGAGAACACAATTATAAACTCCTACACATACAGGCACTTGATTTTTGGCAAAGGTGCCAAACATGCATGCTGGGAAAAAGACATTTTCAACAAGTGGTATTGGGAAATTTGTATATCTGCATGTAGAAGAATAAAAATTGATTGTTGCCTCTCTCCTTATAAACGTCAACTCCAAATGGACAGAAACTTTGATATCAAAACCCAAATTCTGAAGTTGTTAACAGAAAGAGTAGTGAACACATTTGAATTGATAGGTCTAGGTAAAGATTTTTTAAACAGAACAGCAAATGCCCAGGACCTAAGCCCAATAATCAAAAAATGGGAGCTTGTAAAGTTAAAAAGCTTCTGTTTTACTAAAGAAACTGTTAAAGACACCCAACAGAATGGGAGAAAATCTTTGCTAGCTATGAATCTGACAAAAGATTAATGTCCAGAGTATAAAAAGAGCTCAAAAAACTAAACACCAAGAGAGCAAACATTCCAATTAAAAATGGGCCCTAGAAATAAACAGGGACTTCACTCAAAAAAAAAAAATTGAAATGTCAAACAAATATCTTTTTTTTCGTTCAGCTCCTCATTAGCCTCTTTATTTGCCAGTTTTATGCTTTATCTCCAAACAATATATTTCAGTTACTTGAAATTTCTATTGAATAATCCCACAAAAAGCAGAAATTCACTACAATGACACCAGCACATCCATGTTCATAGCAGCACTATTTACAGATGCAAAGTCATGGAATCAACCCAAATGCCCAACAGTTGACAAATGGATAAGGAAAATGTGGTACATTTATACAATGCAATTCCACTCAGCCATCAAAAAAGATGAATTAATGAAATTTGCCAGGAAATGGATGGAATGAGAAAAATTTATATTGAGTAAAGTATACCAGACACAGAAAAGTAGACACCATATGTACTCCCTAAGAGGTTGATCCTAGTACCAAATCCACTTAATGACATATTCAAAGATAAATTTCTGTAATACCTATAATAATCACAAAGTTTTTTTTAATTTTTCATTTCCTCTCATACAAACTTAATAGGTTCCCCAGTCCCCTCCCTCCCTCTACCCCTACCTGGACCCCCTTGCTCCTTCCTCCCTTTTCCCCTTCCTTTCCCCCCTCCCCTCCCTCCCTATCTCCCAGTGCCTCCTCCCCCCACCCCAATTCCTGGAGCATCCTTTAATGTGTATGTCAAACTTTCCTCTGGGTCCTCCTCTCTGATGATGTGTAAGTACTCAGTGGCATTTCCTAGAACTCTTTCTTATGTTTGCCTTAAGTATAGGAACACTATTGCGGCTGTTAATCCTTAGCTTCTAAAGATCCTAGTGCCTTTAGTCCATGCTAGATTTTGAGGGGACAGTAATGTGTTGGTCATTGTGCAGGTCATGCAAAGTCCTAATATGATTGCTTCGGCCCTAACTTGTGTGTAGTATCTTGCATATCACTGCTCCTCCCCATCTTTAGGCTCTTACAATCTTACCACCCCCTCTTCCACAAATTTCCCTGAGCAGGAAATGGGGAGAGATTAAGCTGGCCTAGTTCCAAATGGTTGACATAGAGTCTCTGATTTTCTGAATTATGGTTTGTTGATTTTTTTTCAGTTTTGCTGCTCCTGTACCGCCCTTGGCTCCATCCTGATGGGTATTGGATATCACCACGGTTCCAGAGGGAAAGTACAGTCTCTCAAAGCAGAGGTGGCATGGCTGGCTGGCCAAAGCTGAAGGAGGCTAAGTCACCGCAGACATCTTGGGAGCTGAGAGCTGCAGACTGCTTGTAGCAAAGGCAGACTTCTCCTCGTCAAACAAATATCTTAAAAGATGCTCAACTTCCCTGATTTTCAAAGAGATGCAAATTAAAACTATCCTGCAATACCATCTACCCAGTCAGAACACAAACAAGATCAAGAACACAAACAACAAGAGATTGCTGGTGAGGTTGTAGAGAAAAGGGGACACTTATTCATTGTTGGTGGGAATGTTATCTGATAGTCTCTATGGAGATCAGTGTGGAGGTTCCTCAGAAAGCTTAAAATGGAACTGCCATATAACCCAGGTATACCACTTCTAGAAATATTGCCAAAGTCTCTATATTTTATTACAAAGACACTTGTTTATATATGTTTGTTGCAGCTCTATTCACAACAGCAGGAAAATGGAATCAGCCAACATGCCCATCAATAGAGGAATGCATAATGAAAAGGTGGTACACATGGAATATTACTCAGCTATCAGAAAGGATGATAGTATGGAATTTTCTGGTAAAAGAGATGGAACTGGAACATTTAATTTTGAGTATGGTATCTCAGACATAAAAAGTTAAGCACCATGTGTTCTCTCTTATATGTAGATGCTAGCACTGATGTCCTTGTCAATGTACTTGGAATGGAATCACTGTAAGAGCCAGAAAATTAGAAAGGTACCAATGAGTGGGAAGGTGGGAAGGAACTGTTAGGGTGTTTTATAGGGGAGATTCAGGATACCATGACAAGTAGGGTGAGGGAGGAAATAATTCGGAAAAATATATAGCAAGGAACGAGAGTATGGGAGACAGAAGGGACAGAGGGACTTATAAAAAGAAAAATGCTAAGATTGTGGGAAGTAACCCCAAAAGAACCTCCTATGCCAGTAATATAGAAGCAGACAGGCGAGAAAGTGGGATGGATTGATGAAGGGAAGGGAGAGGCATGGGAGGAAGAGGGGATGAAGGGAAGTAGGTATGAGTACCCAATATGCTTGTGAAACTAGAAAAATAAAACAATTTAAAAAATCAGCATTGAAAAAAATGGTACTTCCACTTTCATTAACTCAGTAGGAATCAACTAAGTGCTAACCTAGTAAGGTTTCATATGTGTTCATAACCTTACCATTACTGTAATAAGTATCTGAGCTTAGTCATTTTTAAAAGAGGAAAGGTTTGTTTTATTTTGATTTTTCTTTTTAGAGGCTTCAGTGAATGATCAATTGGTCTCTTTCCCCAAGGCCTGTTGTGGCACAGAGCATGGGGCCTGAACTTATGGTAGAAGCAACCAGTTCATCTCATGGTAAGCCCAGGAAGAGGAGCGTGGGGGACCCCTCAATCACTTCAAAAATACTGGCACTGAACCAAGATGTCTCACTAGGCCCCAATGTTTCCAGTGCCTCCCCAAAACACAAAACTGGGCCATAAGGCCTTGAAACATGAAACATCGTGAACATTTAAGATCCAAGCAACAGTAATCTGTGAAAGGAAAAGTTGAAAATACTTTCCACTGAGAAAGCTTTATAATTTTGCCTGGTTTTAAGGAGGGATCTATAATTGTTCCTATGATTGTCTCATTTTCCTTTCTCTCTCTTGGTCACTTTCCACAGGTTCCTTCCCTCTTGTCTTCTCTTTTCCTGCTACCTTCCTTCATTCTTTCTTTCCTGTGTATTCCTCCCTTCTTCCCTCCCTCTCTTCCTTCTTTCCTACCTTCTTCCCTTCTTTCTTCCCTACTTCTATTTCCTTTCCTTCCTTTCCTTTTTCTTCCTTTCCTTTTTCTTCCTTTCCTTTTTCTTCCTTCCTTCCTTCCTTCCTTCCTTCCTTCTTTCTTTCTTGCATTTCTACCTTTCTTCCTACCTTCCTGGACTTCCTGCCTTCTTTCTTCTTTCCTTCTGTCTTCTTGTTTCCTTCTTTACTTTGTTGTTTCCTCGAACATGCTCATGGAGCTTTTTAAATGCACTAAGACTCTACTGAATTTTGCAAATACATTCTGTTCCCAAGTGAGCATTAGACGTGTCTCTTATTTGACAGCATCTTAAAATGAGAAAATTATGGCACCATGATGCATAATAATCTGTATTCTAAAATAATCAAATTATTTTAGACAAAATATTAACGAAAGAAAAATCTTAAGTAAAATATTAACAGTATCATTGTGGAAGGCAGACTATTGAATCTGTCTCCTATCTCTATACAATGCAGTTCCATCTGGAATTATTTGCTATGAAACTTAATGATTACTATATTTCATTGGTTTTGATAATTTTTAAAATATATAATAGAAAATTAATAATAGAAAAATACTGAATCTTGCTTATTCTTAAAATACTAAATCTTAAAAAGAGCGTCTCATAATTTGGCTGCTGTGAATAAAGACCTATCACCACCTAGTGTCTCTATAGCTTAATTGCAGGGAAGAATACATTAAAAAACAGTAACAAAACAAAACCAAAAGGTACCCAGAAGTTGCTCTTCCAAGTGGTAGCAAGTAAGGGAGATAAATTAACCTCAACATTTTCCAATAGGGAAAATAAGAAAGAATAATATATGTCCAAAAATAGATGGAAACAATAAATAATGTAATCCAAGCTAACTTAATGGTGTGGGCTTTTTAATTGGACCCATTGAGAACAAATAAAATACAATTCCAGAACTCTGGAGTATCTCCCAACTACAAAACAGAAGAAGTAGACCAGTAAATAGATTTGATGCCCAGGAAATACCTGGTAAGAGACAGAAGTAAGGTTTTTACACTCAACTCACCTGAGCCTGAAGTTTAGCTTTAATGGACTTCTCAGTTTAAAAAGTGAGTCCAGTGGGTTTCAATTTTATCCTGGCAGTTTGAATAAGGCCTGTGCGTCTGCAATGTAAGGATTCCTCACCAGTGCTATACTGCATGGCATCTTCATCAGGGAAGACCAACTATGATCAGGAGAGCCTTCTTCCTGGAGAAGGAGATGAAAGAAAGGTGTCAGGTGCCATGTACTCCTCCCAGCTCTTCCACCTCATGTCAATCTCTGCCTTCAGAGTCTCATTGTGTGATAATTAGAACAGGTTGATTCAAAAAAAAACAGAACCCAGGAGTATATCACAATTGTGTGTTTCGAATTAGCTTTAAATATGAACCTGCTGTGACCTAGGAGGTTAGGACCATGGTTTCCTACATCGTCCACAAATCCAAAAGCCACAGAGAAACGTGTAACTCTGAAGTAATACTTCTTCACATCTGGCCTGGGCAACAGACCCAGTCAGAAGGATACCATTGAATTTTCATAGTTCGTTCCAGGGCTTTCCTGAGATGACTGTTTGTGATGATCAATCTTGGTTGTCTACTTGACAACCTGGGATTAACTAACAGATTAGCTGTCAGATCACCTAGAGGGATTATCTGGATTAGGATATTTGCAACACTAGACAGACCCTAAATCCAGAAGGAATTTCCCAGTAGCAGACCAGATAAAAGGAATCACCAGACAGAAGAGCTCTGGGGTGCTAGAGAACTCATCTTCTCTCCATGATGATGGACTTGAGTTGAGCCACCTCCAGACTCCACTGCCTGCTCTGCCTTTTCCATCCTAATGGTCTCCCCTGTAGAGCAGGAAACCAAGTAAATCTCCCTTTCTCCCCTTAAGTTGCTAGAGTGTGAATGTCATCTTGCAGGAGCAGAAAGAATAACAATGACATAATCACTGCCTTCCTCTGCTCTCATACCATAACCACTGGATTAGGTATGTTCTCTTACTTCTTTTGGTCAATCCATGCGCATCTGGCACACATTGCAATCTCAGTGTTCTAGAACAGGCTTAATGATTGTGCTGGTGAATTTTGACTATCAATTTGATTGGACCGAGATAAGCAATGTAGATGTATCTGTCAGGATTTTTTCAGACACAATTAGACCATGAGGGCTCTGACCTAACAATGGTTTAATCCATGGGTTGATTCCAAGTTTTAATAGATTTTTGGGGGGAAATGGTAGAAGTATGAAAAGTGGGGCTTATTTAAAAAAAAAAGTGGTTCCCTGGAAGGCTGGTTCTTGTCCACTGTTCTCTGCTTCTGTCCACTGTTCTCTGCTTCCTGGTCTCCATGTGGTGAACAGCTTTCCTCTATCATGCCCGTCCGCTGAAACATTGCTCTCTAGCTGTTGGTTCGAAAGCAATGGAACCAACTCTCCATGGACTTAAACCTCTGAAATCATGAGCTCAAGCTACTTTTCCTTTTTTTAAGTTGTCTCTGTTAGATATTTGTCACAGTAATGAAAAATGACGAATGCAATAACACGCATTGCTACTGTAAATATTGGATTAGGTAAAATGTTCAAGAGCATACATGTATTAGATGTCCTCAATTTTAAAATCGTGTATATTATTATTTTTAACTTGAAAATAACTGTTATATAATTCATGTAAAATTTCCTTTTCAAAGAATATTAAAATGTAATTATGTACAGTAAAGAGCACAAGTATTAATTGTGCAGACAGATTTTGTTTTACCATAATGTTCCTTTATATCTTTTTCCAGTTAGTTCCCTTCAGTAGAGGTGATTTCTATCACCAGAGAATAATGTTGAGTATTCTAATTTTATTAAGTAAAGGAATCACATGGTATTACATTTCTGTATTTCCCACCTCAAGGTAAAGGAGTTTCAGTTGCTCCACATCCATACCATCATTTACTACTTTTCAGTTTTGCTTTGTTGTTCATTCAAGCTATGTTAGTAGATGTGTCCAGAACAAATATGAGTAATTGGATAAAGCTAGAGGTATTTGTGTTAACCAAAATAAATCAGATACAGAAAGAAAAATACTTCATGAGCCTCATTTATATGTGAAATCTAGGTGAACTCATAGATGCAGAAAGGTACAAGATGTTTATCAGAGGCTGACAAGTACTGGACAATAAAAAGAAGGTATTAGTCAAAAGTTACAGAGTTTGAGTTAGACATGGGTATAAGTTCTAATGGTCTGACTATACAACACAGTGACTACAGTCTTATATATTTGGAATTTCTAGATTATATTATTTACTAATCACATCATATTATATTATAATAATGCATTATCTAGTCCAAACATAAATATGTGGAGTGATGGGCATGCTAATTAATATTAGCCTTATTTGATCATTCTAAGCCATATACATATGTAGAAATATCATGCATACATATATTGTACATATGTACATATACATGTGTATGTATAAATATGCATGCAATTGCTATTTGTGGATTTAAAAATTACTAAGTTGTATTGACCTTATTACTTGAACTGAACTGTGGGTGAGATTCTCTTTTGCTTGTTACTGTTCTTTGAGGAGATCTGTCAAAAAATCATTAGGACACTAAATACATGATGAACGAAAACATTTGGAATCTCTGCTTTTGTTTATTTACCTGCAGTATGCCATGGATTAGATCACACTTAAAAATAGCTTTTTTAACAATCTGGGTTTCAAAATGCTTAAATTTGTTTTATCTTGATATAAATTTAATTACCCAAGAACTGTTTATCAAACACTCATTTATATTGCATAATATACAGGGACCCTTGTGAAAAATGTGTGCTGTCTTTCAAAGTATGCTTTGCATTTCCCTACATGAATAAGCTTTCCACAGTATCTCCTCTGCAACATGTCTAAGAATGCTGCTTCCCAAAAGAAGGAATTAGAACAACTGTTGATTCTTCCACATTATTTTCTATTTTCTACCTCCAAAATTATTGTAGTCTCATCAATAATTCAAGAAAATTTCCTGTGCCGTGTAGTGTGGCTTGCATTGTCATCAGTGTGGCTTTAGCAAAATACCAAGATGCATTAGTGACTGGGGACCAGAAAGAAGTGTCAGCGATCGTCAGCATGACCATTGTCCTTCAACGACAGTCAGCTTCCCTTTGGGAGAAGCCCACCAGAAGTACTAAGAAACAAAGAAAGCTTTTTCATAATAGAATCACATTTTCACATCATAAAATAAACTCTTGAGAAAGTTCTCCTAATGGTCTCCCTTTTCCTTCTTTAAAACTTTCAGAGTTTTGCTCAATGACCAACATATCATTGACCCCTCAAATTCTAGCATGGACTAAAGGCACTAGGATCCTTAGAAGCAAGGGATTAACAGTCACAATAGTGTTCCTATACTTAAGGGGAACACAAAAAAGAGTTCTAGGAAATGCCACTGAGTCCTTACACCTCATCAGAGAGGAAAGTTTGATATACTCATTAAAGGATGCTTCAGAGATAGGGGAGGGGGCACTGGGAGAAAGGGAGGGAAGGGGGAAAGGAAGGGACAAAGCAGGGAGGGAACAGGAAGGGCCACGGAGGGGTGGAGGGAGGGAGGGGACAGGGGTTACTATTATGTTTTTTTTTTAATTTTTTTACATTTTTATTATTATTTCCGCTCATACAAACTTAATAGGTAGACAGACCAGTTCCCTCCCTCCCCTCCTCCCCCTTAATCCCCTGCTCCCCCTCCCTCCCTCCCTCCCCATCTCCCAGTGCCTTCCCCCCAATTCCCAGAGAGTCCTTTATTGTGTATGCCTAACTCTCCTCTTGGTCCTCCTCTCCGATGACGTACAAGGACCCAGTGGCATTTCCCTGAACCCTTTCTCGTGTTCCCCTTAAGCATAGGAACACTACTGTGGCTGTCAATCCCTTGCCTCCAAGGATCTTGGTGCCTTTAGCCGATTCTAGACTTTGTGAGGTCAATAGTGTGTTGGACATTGCGTACAGCATGCAAAGTCCTTATGATTACTTCAGCCCTAACTAGTGTGGAGAATCTTCAGATCATTGCTCCTCCCATCCTTTTGCTCTTACAATCTTACCGCCCCCTCTTCCGCAAATGTCCCTGAGCTTCAGGATGGGAGGAGATTAGGCTGGCTTAGTTCTATGTGGTTGATATTGAGTCTCTGAAGTTCTGGATTGTGGTTTGTTGATTTTCTTTTGCAGTTTTGCTGCTCCTGCAATGCCCTTCACTCCATCCTGACAGGCACTGTATGTCACCCCCTTGGGCAGCTGGCGGGGGTGGGGGGTTACTATTATGTTTGTATGAGCAGAAAAAAATAAAAAAAAACTTTCAGATTTTTTACTTGGAAACTATAAGTACCCCAGTAAACCAACAAAAAGTTAATCCAAGAAAATTTTAAAGTGATTGTTGGAATAACACTTAAAAATTCAGCATAGCTAGAGATAATCTGACTTAGCCAACACATGGTGTGGGGAGACTGGAACAATCAAGTTATCCAAACATTTCAAAGTTCCTTCCTGAGTACTGCATCATTCCCAAGTGTTTTGTGATTTTTCTTCCAACAAGACAGATTTAGAGTTAAAGATTGTCATAGCTAGATACAGGTATCAACTGAGGGTTGAGGGTTTAAGTTTTGGGCACATTTGTAGAGAATTAGTAGTTGAATTAAGCCCAGAGCAAACCTGTAGAAGCTCAGCCCATGGTGGGCAGGACTAGTGCCTGGAAAGATGAATAAGATGGAAGAAACTGGTTAAGAACGTTAACATCCTTCTATATACTTGGCTAGACATGCTGTTCTGGCAAATAAGGATCGTCCCTCTCAGCCATTATATGGAGTTCCCTCAACTCCTGGTGCTGGTGTGGGCTCTCCTGTCAAGCAGGACAAGCAACAGTAACTGGAATATCATAAGAGAGAATAATAAACCCCTTGTTCTCTTAAGCTGTTTTGTCATTCATTTGTCAGCAACAATGCAGGGCAACTATATATATAGATAAACACTGAAAAGAAAAACATTTCCATTTTCCCCCAGAATGCTCTTATTAGACACTGAATAATTTTGTATTACCTAGAAAATGGCTAAAGGAAGCTGATGAGGGTGGGAAGGAAGAAGTGAAAAATAAAAGGAAAGGAAGAGAAGTAAAATTAATGATATAATGATATACTGAAAAGGACGAAGTGAGAATGTAACATGAAATTTGAAAATGGAGCCTAATATTATAGTAATCACAGTAAATCTGAGTAGATTTGTTGGTGTTCTTCCAAGGAAGTGACATGCTTTGAAAAGAAAACATTTTTTCACTCTGTTTTATTTATTTATAGAGCTGGAGAGAAAAAGGGGATGAGGAAGGAGGAAGGGACGGAGAGAGAGAGAGAAGAGCAGATATACTCTAGCCATGAGGTCAGAGGACAACCTTCAGAGGTTGGTTCTGTCCCTCTAATATGTGACCTGCAGGTATGAAATCCAAGTTGCCATATTTGTATCCAGGCTGCGAACTGCTAAATCATCCCTCTGTTCCCTAGGAAAGCATTCTCAGAAGTCTTTGTCTGTAGAGCATATATATATGTTCTAATAGTAAAGCTTGCATTTTATAGTTAGAAGAAAGCATAGTTTTACTCTATTTATGTAGCATGTGCACACACACGTGTGTGTGTGTGTGTGTGTGTGTGTGTGTGTGTGTGTGTGTGTGTGTGTGTGCGTATCCCTGAGAGGACCAAGGGTGACTTCGGGAATCATCCTGGATTGCTTCTACCTCCTTTTTGCTTCACTCTGGGATTTCCGAGGCTCTGTCCACCAGGGCTGGAAGCAGGCTACTGCCATTCTGCCTGGTGTTTTTTTCATGAGACCTGGGATCTCGAACTCCATAAGTCAGTCAGCTGGCTTACACAGTCTTCATTTCCTAGTAGGTTATGATCAGGAAAGAGAAATGCTTTAAAAGTTATTTAAAAGTTCTACTTATGAGGCAGAGTCTTAACCCCTGAGCCACTTTCCAGCCCAGAAAGTATAATTTAGATAAAGTTCTTGAAAATTAAGTATTAAGGGTCCCACCCCCAAAATAATCTTTTTTTCCTAGCAATATCTTTGGTTCTTGTTGTAACTTTACCAGAATTTGAAGTTGAAAGTGGTAATTGGGTCTAGAAAACAACTGTGCTTAAAGTATACGTTTTTCTTGTGCTGCATTTGACTTGCACTTTAAACCAAGTGGCCTTTCTGAGACTATCTTTGCTAGAAGATAGTGAACAAGTAGTTAATTTAGTAAGATTCCTTTAATGTTTTCCAGAATTACAGTTAGTAAAATGGTTAAGGCTACAAATACTAGCTTATTCTTCTGAACATTGGCTGTTCCTCTTCATTTTAACTAACTTAGGTTCAATTGCTCCATATCCATTCATCCTCCTCCAGACTAAGACAATTGATCACACTTGCTCCCCAGAGGCGGGTGGTAATACAGCTCATTAAGTTAGCAGGGAACCCAGCTTCAAGATTGATACTCCATAAGTCAGTCAGCTGGATTTCACTGTCTTCACTTCCTGGTGGATTATGATCAGGAAAGAGAAATGCTTTAAAACTTATCAGAGAGTAATTTGCTGCAATGCACTTCAGTGTGGCAGAATGGAAATAACATCATTATACATTTCATACCAAAATAGTGTTCTACGTCACAGATTAGAGATGAGCTTGCAAATTTCACTGGAAATAAGTGAGATGTGTTGTCCACAGTGTTTCTGCTTTGTGACAAATGAATTTCTATAGTCATGAATTAAAGTTTGCTGCATACAAGGATAATAATATTTTCTTGCATAATGTTCAAAATCCACTGTCCCATATACAGACATGAGTATTTGGGTTTCCAAGAAAATGTGATAATCACTGGTATGTTTTATCGTCTAAAAATTGTGGATATGCCATTCTAAATTATTTGTGCCTACTCAAATTCTGCAATATTATTATATTTAATGTGTTCCAATGAAAGTGTTAAAAATGAAAGATTTGGGAGGGTTAAGCAAAAACTCACAGTCTTGTCTGACTTCCTTCCCTATCCTTTCTTTGTAATTGCAGCTGCTTTTAAATGCTTCTGGTTTTAGCCTTATGATGGAATAAGACACTAATTTTTTAAACCAATTTTAGGCTCTATTAGTTTTTTTTAATTTTTATTATTATTATTTATTCAATTGTGCGTGTGTGTATGTGCGCGCGCATGTGTGTATGTGTGTGTGTAGAACCACGGACAAATCGGGAACCACCATGGACGCCTCCATCTTCTTCAGCCCCGGGATTCACAGGCTCCGCCCTACCAGGACCAGAAACGCAGGCCGCCCCCGCTTCCGCCTGGCATCTATACGTGAGATCTGGGATCCGAACTCAGGACCTTCTGCCTGCAAGGCAGAGGCTTAACCCCTGAGCCACCTCTCCAGCCCCCCTAGTTTTTTTTCTAGTAAAAAAAGATTCAGAAGAAAAAGTTCCATTCACACTTTCTGAAACATTTTTATTTTTTATCTATCCAACAATGATTTATTACCTTCTTATTCCAGGATTTCTAGGTGTCTACATTTATTGCCTAACAAAAGAAAAGATCACTGCCTTTTATTTCTCTTTTGTAATGCTGGGGGTGAACCTAAAGACTTCTGCCTGCTTGGCAAGTGCTTTGCCATTAAGTTACAATTCCAGCCAAGACAGCTTCCTCTTGTAAGAGAGATAATGAATAACATAAGTAAATCAGATGCATAGTAGTAGACACAGTAAGTTTGAAGATTATCAGAATTGTGGAAAAATAAAAGGTGGAGCAGGTAAGTAGGACTGAGAATGAGGAGACTAGGTTGAGAAGTATGAGCAGAGCAATGCTGAAAATATGATTCAGATACCCAGGGACAAGGATCCTCCCCAGGAGCACCAACCACTCTCAAGGACAAAGGCAGGATCCTGGACATCTGACAGCATGTGGAGGAACAATAAGAATAATTGTTTTAATCTTTCAAAGTGACTTTTAGATATATGTTTCTTTTTCATATATGTGACATATAATATTACATGTTTACAAAAGAGAGTAGAACGATTTCTGAAGCCTTTTGACTATAACTGTTAATTGGAAATGTCAGATGCGCTTTTTTGAAATGAGGGAATTCGAGCCAGTACTCAATGAACACTTATATATCCAAAATTTTGTGATACATTCACAAAATAATGTCATCACAACACCATACAGAAACACAGAGCATACAGTAGGAAAGGAACATTGAGATAGTGTATTTGTTCATTATATTTTATTTCATTAACATTTTAGAGAGAGAGAGATTGAATGTATGCCATAGTACACACGTGGAGGTCAGAGGACAACGTTCAGAAGTCAATTCTCTCCTTTCACTATATGGCATCCAAGGATTAAGTTCAAGTCACCAGGTTTTCACATGGACATCTTTATCAGCTTGACCTCTTGCCTGTCCTACAATTATTTTATTTGAAATATGCATATTGTATCCTATTTTATTCTTTGTAAGTTAGAAATTTACTGTAGCTGATATTGTACATAATGAGTTAATTAATGTGCTTAACATATAATTGTTCAATAACATAAATGATTAAATAAACTCCTTTAAAATATTTAATTTTTAAATAAGGAAAAAAAAACAAGAGCTAGAAAAATTAAGCTACTTTCACAAGATTGCTGAGATAACCAAAGGACCTATTAGTAGAAAAATATGACCCTTAGTTCAATCTGAATACACAGAAGTAGTTTTAGCCAAGTTGACATTCTAAGAGTAGCTACACAGTACATGATAGAGTACAGAAATGCATATTTTCTTCTTGCTTCCCTTTGTTATATGAAGATTTGCTCCCCACTCAACTATAGACCACCTTCGACATTGGGTAGATTAAAGGTGAAAACAGATGAGCAAAAAAATTCTTATTGCAGTTTCCAATTTCTAATATAGATCTTTAAAGTCTGTGTCAGTTATGGTATCTAGGAAATCCAAGATTTCCAATTCCAAGATAAGGTGAACAAGCTATAAAATCAGATCCCTAGGAAGAATGCTGCATTGCCTCAGTGATAGATGTGCATGTCCTTGCTGCGTTAATGTGGACGCCTGGAGACAGGGAAGAAGAGGAAGAAAGGAGAGGGTTCAGAGGACCTGAACTGCTTCTAGCCCTGAGGTTGAAAATACTGGAAGTGGCTGTCTATGGAGACCGCCACATAGACTGCATGTCCTGGTTTCCTGCTTGGAGCGCTAGGAAGAAATCTAGATAAGTGTGGACAGTGGTACAGCAGGCCTCAGAAAGGACTGCCAGGATTACCACACACACATC